>OY979707.1:41436788-42166589 GCA_963855925.1 Inga laurina | reverse complement strand
TAAACAATGAGTTTCATGGAGGAGAAGAGATTAGAAAGGAAGCTACACAAGTTTAGAAACTAACCTTAAATAACAATAAAGCCTACCTTAGCTTTCTTCTTCCTCATTCTCTCTAAACCTTAAGCCTCTCTCTCTCTCTCTCTCTCTCTCTCTCTCTCTCTCTCTTGGTGTTAGGACGAAAATGAGACAAGAATGATGAAGCAAAGCTTCATAAAATATCTTACTATTTTCCCCTTAATTAATAAATGCTAGCAAAAAGGAATTATGATATAAGCCTTGTACTTGAGTTTTTCTTCATCAAATGGTGTCATTGTCCTCCATTAAACTTGAACTAATCTTTCCTCTTCTAGTTGGCCCAATTTCACGCCTAGTTGGGTCCTTCATGCAATAATTGGGTTTTCTACAATTATCTCATTCTTTTGGTCAACAAATATTCCCTCCGATCCTATTTATAAGCAATTTTCTCTCTCATAGGACTGGTCCCTTTTATAAGCAACTTTCACTTTTTGTTTGAAAATGTAAGCTTCTTTTTCCTATTTTACCCTTATTAAATACTCATTATCTCTCATATCTTATACTCATTATCTCCTATACTCTTTTCATAAATAGGGGCATATATGAAAAAAAAACATAACATTTTTAAGACACTTATTATTTTTAACTACCAGTTCGTTTTGTGCAATTAAGGGAAAAATTGTTTATAAATAGGATTAGAGGGTGTATATTTTATTGCAATTTAAACATGTGCTCCAACTTTAGCAATAATAATTTAATCTCTTGGCTTTAGATTATATCATTTGGCATACTTATGAGCCAAATAATTATTTTCCCCTCCTATTTCTTTATCCCACAATTTACACAATTGCCAACACATTTTTATTTTCCAACTTTAGCAATAATAATTTTATTTTCTACCCTAACTTTAAAAATAATAACTAAATTTGTAGATATCGTTTCAGAGCGATTCCAAAGGCTATGGAACCCTTATTGAGTATAATTTCAAGAAAAAATATAGATTCTTTCCAATTGAAAGCACATTATTCCCAGATTTCTGATCTTTGGAAGCTATTCCAGAAACTTTTCAGTTTAGTTGGGTAAAATCCAAAAATTCATAACTCTCAATCCACTAGTCAAAATGACTATAATACCTATCAAATTAAAGCCCTATATGTCTACTTTCACCTTGTAAAATTTCATAATTTTTGGACATCATTTGGTCATTCAAAATCCCAAGACAATTTTACTGCCTCATAGAAAATTTCACTAGAAACATAATCACATTTTCCAAAATTTACCATTTTACTTTCTTTAATAACGCAAAGATATAAGAAACATTAGGGAATAAATTTGGGGCTCCTGCTAAATTGGGGTTTAACAGTCCACTTATTTCAGGTTTATTCTCTAGTCTCTAATTCCAAAATTCGGGATATTACATCTCTAGTCTCCTTCTCCCACTCATTTTCTATTGTTTTCCCCACCCTATCAATTATTATTTTCATTAATAAGGGTATATTTAAAAAAAAATTATGTTTTTGATACATTTATTACTTTTAACTAATTTTAACCAACAAATTAATTTATGGGATTTTAATATTTGTTGTTGCGAGATCAAAAAAGTAGTTGTTTATAAGAAGTATAAAGGGAGTACTTTATACTCTTTTAATCTTATCTATAAGATATTTCCAACATTTTTTTTCACATATTAAATATAGGGGTGAGCATTTGGTTTTCGGTAAAAATCGAAAAATCGAAATATAAGAATTTTTCAAACCGAACCCAAATCGAATAAGAGAAAATAACAGAATCGAAATAACTGAAATAATTCGATTCGGTTTTTATAGATAAAACCAAAATTTTTTTTCCTTCTTAATTAAATTAGAATATATGAATTTTCAATAAGAAAAATTTAGTACAAATTATAAATTGAATAGCCTCAACAAGATTTAAGGAAAGATGATACAAAATATAAACAATATATATGATCCATGTAGTATTGACACTTAATTAAATTAGAGAAAAAATGTGAAAAAAATATTATATGGTGTATTCTTTACATTTTTCAGTTTTTCAGTTAAAACCGATTTTTTTTTACAAAACGGAACCGAACCGAAACATCAAAAAAGCTTAAAAAAAAAAGAATTGAACATGCACCGAACACCGAAAAAACTGAAGTGGATTCGGCTCGATTCGATCTTTGGTTTCGGTTTGATTTTGCTTACCCCTAAAGACAACATTAAACCTCATTAACTTTGCTATAAAATTCAATAACTTTTCAACTCTACCCCTACTTAATATATATAATACCAAATGAAAACAAAATCAACACAATAATAAGTGAATAGGTAAGTGGTACATTTACCTCAACACAGTAAGGTCTGTTTGGTTCGACGAAGGGGAGGGGATAAGAGAGATTTTAATAGAGGGGAGGGGAAGGGAGGGCGATATGAGGAATTTTAATATTACATTATTTTACATTATTTAATATTACATTAATAGAGGAATTTTTGGCCAGGGATGCTCAACAGTTAGTTGGTGGTCTTGTAGTGTTACCTCTGGTACATCCGGGGTGTATGGGTTATATGCGTGAGGATATGCTAGGTGGTCATGTAACCTAGATAAGATTTTACTTCCAAGCTTTTGTCTTGGCCGTTTGTAGGAAAAAAAAAAAAAAAGATTGATCAAAAGGAAAGGGAGGAGAGCGATTTTAATATTATCTTGTTTGGTTCAGGAGGGGAGGGGAGGGGAAAGAAATTATTTTCATATAGACAACTTTACTCTTATGTTATAAGTGATTTTTCCCCAACTCTATTATATGTATAATAAAGTTTAATTATAAATATCATTTTTATGCCCTAAATTATAAATAACATTAATAAAATTATATATATATATATATTTAAAATTATTTTTATAATTATAGTTATATATATATTACTCAAAAATAGCAAATGCTACTTTTGAGTTAATGAAAAAATTCCATAGACATTTTAATTCATGGTAAAGGCTATTATTCTTAGCCTCCCCTCCAAATCCTCCCAATTTTAAGGGGGGAGAGGAGGAGGTTTTGAGGGGAGGGAGGGGAAAATTTCAAAAAATTTCCTCTCCCCTTCTAAATTTCTAATCTTGCTAATTAAGGGAAAGGGAGCAAAATTCCTCCCTTCCCCACAAACTAAACAAAGTCTTAATGAAGTGTCTTATATATAAGATATAAAAAAAAAAACTTCTCTTTTAATCCTGTAAATAAGACCATGAGTAGAATTGTTAACAAATTGTAACACAATATGAACAGAGAATAGAGAATAATGAAACAAGAACTAATTCTTCATTTTTTTTAAATAAAAGGAATACGAGTATCTTGTTGAATCTGGGAAATGAGAACACCAGTACAATTTGCCAGAAGGGCGTTTTAAAATTTCAACAGAATCCCACCCCCATGTGGCATTGAGAAGAAATTTGAATGAGTAAATGGCCGACAAGTTCCACTTGGCCCCCTCTTCTTCAATTGAGGCGGCAAATAAAATCTAAAATGTGAAAATTTGTCGTTTTTTGTTGTTATTAATTCCATCTCTATTATTTAATTTAATGGTTCCAGCCTTTGAAGGGGTCTTCCATGACACGTCCATTTATAGTACCGACACATATACTTCGTACTTAGTTAATAGTTTTATATTAAAATTAACATAATTATATAAAACACACGAATTTTGAGCTGAATGACATTATAATCTTACTTGGGAATGGTATAATTACCACCCGATGATCTTTTTTATAAGAAATATTTTCTTTCATGTACTTCTCCGATCCTTTTTATAAAAACCCAACATTTAAATTGTCTTAATTCTTTTTATAAGAGCCTGACAAAAGTTGGCTCAACATTTAATGAGTTTTTTTTTTTTTTCATTTGTGCATCTCATTAATTATATATATTGTATTAATTAAAGGGTTGGTGATACATATATTTAATATATTTCTCTCTCTTATTTGCCCCTTATAAATAAGGGTATACTTGAAAAAAATTTATTTCAAGACATACTTATTATTTTTAACTAATTTTAACTGCTTTCTTAAACCTTGGAAGTAAGTTATTGGGCTTTTATAAATAGGATCGGAGGGAATACTCACTTTATAAATAAGGACATAATTAAAAAGAGTAGTACATAATTAATATATTTATTACTTTTAACTAACATTTTAAATGGCTTGATTTAAGTAGCTGTAAAATAGATTAGAGGGAGCATAAAATTATTAGCTCACATGGATGTCAAGTACGATGCATGTGAGGGGTCTTCTATTAATCAGATGTAACAATTTTTGTCAAAAAAGTTTATGGCAAAGAGCTCATAATTCAAAAAAAAAAAAAAAAAGTTGAAGATTAGGCAAGTTAAATTTAAACTTTGAAATGTTAAAGGTTATATGCAACTATCCTAAATTTCAGGGGGTTTGTATAGTTTAGCTTTATATAAAAATGTGTGACTGTTTAAATTTATTTTTTTATCAATATTAATGATCACAATAAATAAGTCCAGAAATTAAAAGCCTCACCAATTTAGTCCAATGGCTGTATTCCGTGTGCTCAAGGTAGAAGTTTTGTATAAATGTATCATCATGATAATAAATATTTTGATTTAAGTTCTTTTCTTTTTAGGAAGTGGAATAGAATAAACCAATTGAAGCGTAATGATTATACGTCTATAATGCATTGTATGTCTCATAATTGATCACATTTTTCTACAATTTATCGGGAGTCGATAACTATTTATAGCTATTACCTTGACATCAAATAAGAGTTCGATTGAATGCTTTATTCCTGTCCTAGTTGATTGTGATATACAACATTAGAGTTCAATGTGATTATTGTATATAAATGAAACTTTTATCCAACAAGGGAATCAGGAATATGATCATAAAATATTCATAAAATTTATTTTTTTTATAGAAGATTCATAAAATTTATAGTGTTGATGTGTTTCGTAAGGGGATCTAATGGAATTAAGAAAAAAAACCCTTTGGACTACTTTTTGTTATTTTGTTTTGTTAAAGAGGGGTAATATAAAAAAAAAATTAGTTACTCTATTTGATCTTTTATAAGTTACAAATAATTGAATAGTTTATACTAAGAAGTCCGTTAAAATTGATTAAAGATAATAAATATGTAAAAAATCTATTTAAATATATCCTTATTTATATAAATGGTGAGTGGGAGAGAAAATTATTGAGAAAATAGATGACAAAAAATGTGCAGGAAATACTTAATACATAGGCATATGATCAATTAGGAGATAAAAATTTAAAAGTGCATTAAAATTTTAGGCATCACCAAAATATAACTTATAAAAAAGACTAAGTATATCAAATTTTTTTTTATGACTTAGGAAATGGGCCCGAGGGAGTACTGCATTAATTTAGGATTAAATATCGCTTTAAAACTTTGCCCAATAATTAGCACATGAGAGAATATATATGCGTGTGTAATCAAAATATTAGTTGTTGGCAAGGACCCATTCAATATTTTCCAGGGACCGAGGAAAATAAGAAGGCAAAATTTTGGTTAAGTTTTTTATATCTATTAGTTCAGGTTTTGAAATTAAATCTTGTGATGTGAACTTTTGTTAAAATAAAAATTTGCATTGATAAAATTCCAAAATTTTGTTGGATTGTTATTAATAATAAAAATCACACATGGTAAAATGTGATTAGAAAAATTGTGTTAATGAATATAAACAACATGACATAAATATTAAACTAGTGATTTCATTTAATTTTATCTCTATTTTATATAGCTATTTGATTATGTTAGATTTGAACAATATCAGACCCCAATTGGATAGCTCTTTCACACTTTTAAAGAGCAAAAAACCCTTTCCACTAAGGTCAACACAGATTGTTTCATTCATTTTTATTTCTTTTTTTATTTGGAAAAAATACAAAAAAAAAAATACTACTTAAACTTTAAAATTTCAAATAAGTGATTTTCTATTAAAATGAGTTGTTAATTGTTATACTCTTGTAATTAATACCTATACTTTTATAGGCGACAATAATAATTTGGGATTTTAAAGTTCAAGTGGTATTTTTTTATGCAAAAAATAAAAAATAAAAAATTCAAGTGTTATTTTCTTGTTTTCCCCCCTTTTTATTTCTTAATGAACTTGCTTAATAAATTTAGAAATAGCACTGTAGTGTTCACTTTTTTTTCCTTAACAAAAATCCTTTCGCAATATCAAAACCTGATATATTTTGGTATAGACCTATAATTTTCATTCATTTTTTTTTCTTTGCAAAAATTAGTTCCTTAATAGCATTAGGCTTCAACGGCATTTTGGCTATTTTCATATTTCTTTTTTATTTGAGAGAATCCCTGAAAAGGAACTTGGAAATTGGAAAATGATAGATGATTTGTTTTACCAAAAGTTAATTAGAAAATGTCAAAATGTGATAAGAAATTCCTAACTTTTTTCTTGTAAAATGACTGATATATCATTTCCCAATTTTCAAATTCCTTTTCAGGGATTCTCCCTTTTTATTTTCATTAATATGCTTTTTTCTTTTTGAAAAAAGACAAGAAAATACCATTTGAACTTCAAAATCCCAAATCAATCTTGTTGCTTACAACAATATATATATTGACTATAAGAGTATAGTAATTAACAACTCATTTTTGCAAAAATAATTGATTTGGGATTTTGAAGTTCAAGTGATATTTTCTTGTATTCTTTCTCTAGACCTAGTATAAAAATTTAAAATTTTATTATTATTCTTTTTCCTTTTTTCGGATACATTGAAAGGATATGAAATAAAGGGGAAAAGATAGAAAAAGAAATTTGAAATTGTAAAATTCTAAATTAGGTTTGTTACCAAGATTGGATAAGGGAATGACGAAACTTGATAAGTAATTCACAACTTATTTTTTAGGAAAAACCTGATTTAAAATTTTGTAATTTCAAAATTCTTTTTTTGTCTTTTTCCCTAAGGGTGTGCTTGGTTGGTGTTTTTTTCTAGGTTAGGTGAGAGTTGAAGAAAAAAAAAATCTTGTTTGATTGGAAGGAGGGGAGGTGAGGAGTGGGAAAACTTTTTGTCATGTAGTGTTTTCTCCCCTTCTTTCTCAAACCTCCAAATTTAGGGTTTTTCCTTAGTGAAAGAAAATTTGTGACTCATTATAACCAAATTGACCATGATAAATTTTTGATATTCCACATCTAACCTTTTAACATAAAAACCAAACATTTTTTTTCAACAAGCCATCATAAAGAAATGCATCAGCTAACTAGTTAGAGCAGACTTCAATAATATGCATAAGCTTAATAAGCTTCAAAATAACAACAACAAGAAAATTTTTTGTTTGGTTATATTTTGAATCAAAAGCTAGTCTTTAAATATGGTACAAGATCAACAATCCAAATTAGGAATGCTCAATTTTCAGATAATAAAAATTGAGTTATATTTTCATTTTTTCATCAGTTATATTTTGGATCATGTTTTCTTTTTCATTTTTTTCCCTTTTTGGCTATAATTTCAAAGCATTTGGAGGCTTCCTACGCCAAAAAAAATCTTAATATAAATGGTATGACTTTACCGGTTAATTGGTATGATAAATGAAACTTAATTTGTTGTTTTTCATCCTAATGAGGAGTTGATTTTGAGCCACTGGAGAAGAGAGGGAACCTGGGTTTCTCTGACATCTAATGTGAGCACAAGCAACACATAATTTTTGGATCATTACCCTAAAAACACAATAGAATAAGGGGAAATGTATGGATAAAGAGAAAATGTATGTGTTCATTTATAATAAGCTCATCTTACCTGCACTCCTGAACTAAACAAGAAACCAAACCTCACCTCTTCTCTTCTTCAATCACCTCTTCTCTTCTTCAATCAAAGAAAGTTTATACTTTCCCTAATTTAATTTTAATGAACCTCACCTACCTTTACTTTTGTTGAACCAAACACCCTCTAAAACAAAACCACGGAAACACTACTCCACCATCGAGGCTTTGTGCCTCAGGAATGACTCCCGGGGCAAATGGACAAATCCCATTAGTTGCAACGAGCATTAACATCTCGTGCGTTGTGCGATATGTGTTTACTTCACCAACAGCCTACACTACCCATGCGTCTCCTCCCCTACATTTGTCGGAACCCAACATCGTCACATTATTTACACACAAACAACATATTTCGTAACTGCGCTTTCCATTAACCAAAATAACCCATACAGTCACTTCATGCTCTGTCCGCCACTACAAAATAAGGATTAAAAAAAAAAAAAGACCTGAAATTCAACATTTGGTTAGCTTCACAATATACACATGCCATAAATAACAATTTGAAGTGAACAGAATGTCAAAATGTTGTCGCTGCCATTCCAACAAAAAGTTAATCTTACCCATTTCCTTAAAAAGCATCCCCACCGCATGCTGCACAATCACAAATTCACCAGGTTTGACTCCATGAGACTCAGTCTTGTTCGTCGATGTTGATGATTCATGACAGAGGTAAAGAGGTAAAGTAAGAAATTGCATTGGCCGGTTTCAAAACATGCACACATACCCTTTAGAAGATTGCCCTATCCATCAAAATTAAATGCACATTTAATGACCAGGACAACTTAAATGAATAAGGACTATTTGCTTTTATAGTGTTCACCTAAGGAAATAAATATTGTGTGTTCGCCTACCCCAAAATCATGATTTCAGAAGCATTTTTCCGTATATCGAGATAAAACTCTTCTCACATATTTATCTCGTAAACTGTAAAAACTATTCTTCAAAAGCTAATCCGAATACACATAAGGCTGAAGTGGACCGAGCCCAAAACGATTATTCATTGCGCCATGATTAGCTCCATGAACACTAATCTATTTCAGAGAAGTCGTGGTCTCGTGGACAAAACGGCTCAATGAACACTAATCTGTAAAACATTTTAATGATTTATTGGTCCGTTCACACCCCCACTCTAAAATGTTCCCATGTAGCTTTTATTCCATTGCACATCATTAGAAAAGCACATTTGGTGGTGAAAATCATGGTTTGGTAGAAAACTATAAGTTCATAATCACTTTTTTTTTTTTGGGTCTAAAACCATGGTTTTAAAAAATCTCTTTTTTCTCCCTCAATCACCTCTTTCTTTTTCCTCCTTCTCTTTCCTTTTTTCAGCAATTGTTGTGCTTTTTCTTAAAACCATAACTCTGTTTTGTAGAATTATGCTTGCAATGGAGGGAGGGAAAAAAAAAAAAGGAAAAGGGAAGAAAGAAATAATTTTTTTTTTCAAAATTAACATTTTATATGTACGGAAATGGAAAAGGAAAAAAATAAAAATAAAATATATAGAGAGAAAAATTTAAAAAGAATAAAGAAATAAAAAATTAAGAAATGGAATCATTTTATAGACATAAAAATTTTATTTCATTTCTGGTATTTATTATAAAATTTCATGTTAAATAATTCATAAAATATCATTTTATACTTTATATGTAATTATCATAAAAGCTAATGTTCTTTTTAGTAATTTGACTATGAAAAAAGTGATTATAATCACAATATCCAAATACTATCATTTTATCAAGATCATTTTTTCCCAAGAATCTATTCTCTAAAATCACTTTTATTTTTTTTTTCAGAAGTTATTCTCCAAAAACTAATCCAAATATACTCTAAATATACATAATGAAACAGGAAAAGGGGGAAAAACTGATATCTTCAGACTGGCAAAATAAACAAATCTCAACCTAGATTGTATAAATGCAATCAGTGAAATACTTCATGACTGTTCTAAACTTCTAATAATTTATGAACAGGTATTACCTAAAAAAATGGAGTCTCCCAATATACATGATGAGGATATTAGGACGAAACAAGCTAATGAAATCCGAAAACTTGCATACTGAACTTCAAGCAAATAAGCTTCAAATTTATCTCCAAATCATTTTATTTCCTGGCCTTTAGATCTCATTATGCAGGCACAAAAAACAAGCACGTGAAAGATTAACACCAGTGAAGATAAATTTTAACTAAGTGCGTCGCAAGGAACACCATTCAACTATTATCTTTAACAAGAAGATATGAAATTAAACTGGGCATACTTGAAATAGAAATAAGAATTTCAAAATCTTTCTTTTTTCGTATTAGTGCAACTCACCGACCTTCTTTTCCAAGGCAAAATCGTTGGTCTTCAAGTACATGGCAGCAGCAAAGGACGAGGAAAGCAATGAGAGAATTACTCCAGAATTAACAACATGGAAAGTAAACTTCATATCCAATTCAGCTCAACAGAACCAAACCTCGGAAACCGAAATTCTCAAAGATTAGAACTTCATAGCATACTGTTTCCTCGATTTTAAGGAATTGTTGGTTGATCTCAAACACCAGCTCCTTCCCCTAAAGCACGACACAAAATCAAACAACTCATGAGTCCAATCTGGTAAAGGAAATGAACAAAGCTAGATTACATGATTCATGTTTTATTTTCCTGGTGGGTTATTATATTAGGTTATCGGAGAAACAACCGTCGAAATTTGTTGGCACAAAAAAAAAAAGGGTGAGAAAAATTATAAGGATTAATATACAAATTTGGCATGGAAATTTTTTCTGAGTAGTAATTCTACCTTAAAAGTTTTTGTAAGTTCAATATTTCCCAAAAGTGCCAGAATGAAGTAACGTTGCCTTTTACGGTTAAAAAACCAACTATTAACATCAATTTTTTAATTGTCAGCATTTGTTTTTTTTAATAATATGAGGCAATATTATTACGTTTTTAAATTTTTAGAGTGACATTGAATCTAAAAAAATTCTTGGACAACATTGATTTTCGGTGAAAACTTTCATAACAAATTTGCACATTAACCTAAATTATAATTAAAAACTATAATTATTAATTAATTAAGTTTTCATACTTTAAACGTGGGTAGTTAGTTAAATTTCAACAATTTAAGAATTCGATTTCATCTGCTCAATGAATTTAAGTTCACGGAATCCATTTCTTTACCTTCCAGCTTGCAAGCGTGCAAATTAAGGAGGAAAATTTTGAATTGATTTTTAATTTTGTGGCAGCCCATTCCAATATCCGCGTAGGTTATTATGGGCCATCCCGTCAGTAGTCAAAAGTCAAAACTTCTTTGTTGTTCTATTTTGATCATTATAAAATGAACGGTTTTGGTGCAAATTCATCTAGCACAATTAAATTTTGTTGGATGAAAATTGCATAAAAACATTTTAAAAGGGTGCAAAAAGAACAAAACCTTTAGTTTAGACTAAGTGTTTGTTTGAGATATTTTATTTTTAATTTATAAATGCTTATAAATCATGATTTACGGTATACGAGGTACATATGTGAGAGGAATTTTATCTTGACTTATGTAATAAGCACTTATTATCTAAAAATAAACTATCCCAAACTCCCTCTAAACATCTGTTACTTTATACTTGTGGGGCCCACTCTCTCTTGTACATCTTAGCTCCCTCACTCTTACAAGTCACTGCCTCCTCTCCAACCTGGCCGAAAGAAGCACGGAAGGGATGATAACGTGGCCATGCATCCAAGGCTTGCTTGGCAACATAGTTAGCAACCGTATTTACACTCCTAGGAACTGAATGACCATCATATCCTTCATCTCATTAATCACTACAGCAAAATGAAACGTGAACCCTTCCTTTAAAATCCCTTGTTCATCACGAACAACACCTCCGTGTCCCCATCCACATTCAACTTAACTCAACCTTGATCCTGCGGTTCCCAAATATCAAATTTGGTTTTAACTTTAATAATCTCGTTGATGATTATGGTATTCTCGAAAATTCTAGTAGTACAATGTTGCCACAGAAGTCATCAAACCATAGAAAAGAACTCGATCTAGAGGGATCAATATTCGGCATTAGGTCATCCCCACGCCGGTACTTACTGCACATTACCCTCACTCATAAGTCTCTCGGAGTTTAATTAGGTTCCACCCTAACTTCGCCATGTAAGCTAATTTTGACTTTGGAGATGTTTCAACCCAAGCCCTCCAATCTTCTTGGATTTTACTTCAATAAACATGTTGACCTATATGGAATTCGGAGATAAGAAAGTGAGTATTTGCGAAGGGCTTAAATCTAACTAGAATTCTAAATGTTCTCATATTTTAACGTTTTCTTTCTTACTTTAAAATTATATTAAAAATGTAAAATGAAAATTAAATTGAATCTGATCTATTCAATTTAATCTGGAAAATCAAGATTAATAGCGAGAACTACTTCATTTTGGATTTAAAATCAATATTTAATATTTAAAAATTTACTCATTGCAGTTGCTTTCCCCCTCTTTTTTTCAGCCAAGAAAAAAACAATTTTAGTGCCAATTCAGAGGCCCAAACCTAATGAACTGAACCGAACCCAGCCAAAATATTTTCAGGTTAACGTTCTTTAATGAATAGATTAGGTTTAGTTGGTAAAAGTATTATATACGAAATTTAGTTCAAGGGAAAAATCTTAATAAGGGAAATTAAATTATTCAAATTTTAAACTATATTTTTAAACTTAAAAAATTCTAAATCATGTCATATGTCTTAAAATAGGATTTTAAAATTCAATATTTTACTTTATTACTCCTTATTTTATTCCAACTCAATTAATAAATAGTCGTATATGTCACTTAAGTGTCACTCATTCATTTATATTATTTTAATTTTTTTAAATACGAACTCATTAATTACTCTCTCTCCTTGCATCAATTTTTCAAAAACTCTCCCTCTCTCCACCTGTTGTGCCACTTTTTCCTACATTACACACAAATTAAATTCATAAAATTTCATTATTTTCTTCCTCTCTTGTACCGTTTGTGTCCACTACCCCAGAAATGGAGCCTCTAGATCCTAGTTTCAATCTCAAAGCAACACATTGTTCTGTAATTCCTGCTAAACTGGGAAAAACCAACTCATTACTGTTTCACTGGCGCAGGTTTTTGTCCCCTTATCATCATATGAATTTGAAACAGAAAAGTGAGGTTCCATAGTCAGTAGCAGCATATGGGAAAGTCCAATGTAGGGAAGTGGGCTCTTTATTCCTCTTACCATCCATTTCCATCCACTTCTTTATCCTCATTGTTAGATTAAATCTGAATGGTTAAGATTTAATATCATATAAGAATATTATTATAATATTAAATAACAAAAAATGTATATAAACAAATTTAAATCATTAAAATTTGATATAACTAGTTCATATTTTCATACTTTTATTAAGATATTATATATATATATATACTTTTTATAGTATATTGAATCTGAACTGTTCAAAGTTAATCTAACGGTAATAATAAAGAAGTGGAGGGAAGTGGACGGTAAGGGAAATGGAGAGGCCCTTCTCCTCAATTAGGGGTGGAAATAGGCCAGACTAGGCTTTTGCCTTAACAGGCTAGGCCTGTTAAGGCACAAACTGGCTTGAGCCTGGCCTGTGGCTTGTTGGAGGCCAATTTTAAGGCCTAGGTCTGGCTTGAAACCTGTTAAGGAGGCCTGAATTTTTAAAATTTTTTAAGCAAACCGACAGGCCTACAGGCCACACTACAAAACAAGCCAACAAGCCACAGGCCGACAACAGGCCTCCTTAAACAGGCCGAAAACAGGCAAAAACTTACAGGCTCAGACAAAATTATCCTTTAACCCTTATCTATTTTTTTTTTAATATTTTAACAGGCTCAGGCCGGCCTGACAGGCCTGTCAATAGGTCTTGGCCTGACCTATTAAGCAAAACAGGCTTTTGTTTTGACCTTGGCTTGACTTTTTATCTTAATAGGCTAGGCTATAGGCCCTTGACAGGCCGCTTGGCCTGTTTCCACCCCTAGCCCCAATGCAGTGGCCAAGGGTTTTTGGAATCTCTGGCTAAATAAAAGTTAGGTCATTTGTTCATTTCCACGTGTCATCTTTGCGTAAGACTTATGCTAATATTATTTAATGAAATTGAGTATGGGATAATCTGAGCTGTTCCTGTTTGGTTATCTAGATAGGTGGGGTGGTACGGTCGTAGCGGCATCTCGGTAGGGACTCTGGAGATTTAGCATTTGTTAGCTGAGATAGGTTAGAATTCTGTCAAGAGGTTTGCATGTTTCATGGGCCTATTAACTTTTGCATTTGCAAAAGCAACATAGACTTTAGAATTTTCATATTTACCAAGCAGAAAAATTTCTGATTCCATCATTTTTAGTCTGTATTACTGGAACCTACGTGAATTCAAGAAGTGTATTGCAGTCAATACTTTTTCTTTGTTTGCAACATGTGGAGGGAGGGAGAGTTTTTGGAAAATTGATGCGGAGAAGAGAGAATAATTAACGAGTTCATATTTTTATAAAAAAAATTAAAATAGTAGAGATGAATGAGTGATACTTAAGTTGCACATAGGACTATTTATTAACTCAGTTGGAATAAAATGAGGGGTAATCAAGGAAAATTAATTAATTCTAAAATCCTATTTTAGAATATATATATATATATAATCTAATTTAGAATTTGTTGAATTTATCGACCCAATTTAGAATTTGAATAATTCAACTGATTTTTTTTAAGGATTTTCCTTGGGTTTAATGAACTAAAAAAAACATTTGGTTCAATTGATAAAAATGTTATATCCATTGTATAAAGAAAATGTTATATTCGGTTGTTCAGTTTTAAGCAGTTTGAAATCCAATTGGGGTGGAACTAAACTAGACTCCCATCAGGCCTACAACCAAACATTTTTTAAGTTTAACCCAATCTATTTAATAAATAGGCTTATGCTTATTAAGATAAATGAGCTAGGTCTATTTTTATGAAGCCTAACCTATAAGCCTGGTTTGACCTATTTAGCTTTTTTTTTTTTTTAACTTTCATTATTATGTATAATTATATAATTTAATCTAAATTAGTTATATAAATTATTTATAAAATTACTAGTCTTATTTCTAAATTTCATAGCTCATTATCATTTACCTATGAGTTCAACAATTTCATAGATCAAATCTATCTACTCTTCAATTGCTCAAAGATGGTAATGCTAGCTCACTCCCTCTCATTTGATTTGTGTTGTTCACTCAAGCATAACAATTATGGTAAGTTTATTTTGGTGATGCCTAAATGAAATACAATAATCATAATCTGACGAGTTTGTCCCAATTTTTACAAGAAAAACGAGAGGTAAAATATAGCTTAACATGTCATTTATTATACTTGGTTGATTTTAGAAAATGTATCTCTTTAATCAATAGATAATTGATTTTTCTCATTCCTATTTATTCAAATTTTTTTTTTCCTTACCAAAATTTTATATTGCAAGAAAGAATGGATTCTTAATTTTTAAGACATAACTTTTAAATAGGCTTGGTGATTATATATGAACTTCAAGATATAGACTTTAAGACAATTTAACATCGTATATTTTAATTAGGTCTTTATAAAGGCTTTAGGCATTGTTGGGCCATTTGACTCAGGCCAATGCCTAAGAGAGTGTTTGGTATCATGTTTTGGGGGCAATAAGGCCGCTTTTTCCAGAAAAAAGCCCAAATGAGTTGGGTTTATTTATTTATTTATTTTTTATGTTTGGTTCAGCTTTTTCTATTTGCATTATGAGTAGAATAAATTACTTATTAAATAAACTTTTCACTGCAGCTTTTCTATTAAGTCACTTATTACTTAAGTCGAGATAAAACTCCTCTCACATACTTACCTCGTATACCGTAAATAACGATTTATAAGCACTTATTGTCAAAAAATAAATTACTCATCCAAACATAAATCACATTACAAAAACTGACTTTTCTATTAAGTAATTTTTAATAAGTTAGAATAATAATAAGTCATTTTTTCTACTGCTATCCCAAACACACACTAAAAAGCAAAGCCTATATACAAACTCAGATTCAGACTTTAAATCTCTGTTGTTGCAGGCTCATGACTATTTAGCTATCCTGGTTTGATTAGTTTTGAACCGACATAGCTGAGGTTAAGTAAACAGGAAGCACAAAATTATCATACAGATGTACAGATTTGATAGGTGAGCTTTTACCAGAAAGGGAAGAAGCCAATGAGAATTATGATCACAAATTAGTGAACAAATGAGTCCTCTTGATATGGGAATATGAATCCTATAATAGACAGACCAAGTTTTAAAAATATTAATTACTTTCTCCGGTCTTATTTATAAGCAACTTTCTCTTTCATAGGGTTAATCCTTTTTATAAGCAACTTTCACTTTTTGGCCGAAGATGTAAGCTTCTTTTTCCTATTTTATCTTTATTAAATACTCATTATATCTCATATCTTATACTCATTATCTCTCATACTTTTTATCTATTTTCTCTCCTATACTCTTTTCATAAATAGGGGCATATATGGAAAAAAACATGATATTTTTGACATACTTATTATTTTTAACTATCAGTTTATTTTGCACAATAAAAAAAAATTACTTATAAATAGGTTCGGATGGAATATTGAACATTGTCCACTTCCTCAAGAAAAAATGTATATCGTACAGACAGTAAAAGAAAAAAAAAAGAGTCAAAAGTTGCAGATTATTATGATCTATTTTCACAATGCACAATAGGTTAGAATACATACAACTTTTTTTTTGGCCATCAGAATACATACAACTTACTACAAAGAACAAACAATATAATAAGCAGACTAAATGCCAATAAGAGATGTCCATTCTTGTCATATATATATATATATATATAATATTCAGAAGAGAAACAAGAATGTGGAATTTCTACTGGAGGGCGTTGGAGACAGAATAAATGAAGTCCAAGAAGCCAGTTCCCTTGAGGAGACCCTTACCAGTCAAGAGCTCAAAATCCAACAACAAAAGGAAACCTATGATCGCTGCCTTCCCATTGATTATTTCATTCTTCCCTGTGAAGCCAAAACCCTCTAGCTCCTCGTCAACCACCATTTTAACCTGACCAAATTGTTTATAACTAAGAATTATACCGAATGCAAATTAAAAATCCCCATGCACATTTGGGTTAAAAAAAGATGAAAATCGGCGTGTCATAATTTGCTAAAATTAAAAAAGAAGGCAAATATATATAGTTCAACAAAATTTAGAGATGGTTCATATAATTTGCTAAAAAAGGGAAAGAAATATTAACCAATCTGGGCCTTGTGAAGAGGGGAGTATGATTGCAATGTTTTTGTTCTCTAAAAATCCAAGAGTTTTCGTTATAATATCTTTGATCCTTAATATAAGATCTAGTTTGTAGTGCAATTTACACAACAAACTATATTTTATATTAAGGAATGGAGGTAGTATATAGGTAGTGTGATTACCTCATCAACGTTGACATCGGTTGAAGTCACACCAGGTTGAGCCTTGCCACTAAAAACAATCTCAGTAGAAGCATCAGATGCTGCGGTTCCTCTCATGTTGATATAAATGTTCTCTTCATCAGTTTTCACACGATATACAAAGAGTGTTCTCAAAGCAGGGGTGAGAACTCGTAGTACTGGATTTTTCGGATACCACTCCTTGATCTCTCCGGTCCGTAGATCAAATGTGCTATCAGTTGTTGGGCATACTATACAACCATCCTACATAAAGACAGGACCAGAAGAGGTCAGTTGGTTTTCAGTCAAAGGAAAACAATGAACAGATTTAGCAGATCAGGTCTTAAAAGAATATATTAAATAACATATTAGTATCCCAAAATTTAATTTGTGTAAAAGGGATAATTCCAATCATACTTTTCAAGTTTTATGATGTTTAAAGATGATTGAAGATTTGATTTTGATGGACCAACATTATTTATAACATGAGAAAGGTAAGGCACTGCCAACAATAATTTGTAAATTTTCAAATGAATAGTCGTTTTGGAAAATACCATGAATCTTGGTTCGATTATCGCCATGTTTGTGAGTACCTTTGGGTACCCAACCTATGCTAACATTCTTTGGAAATGATTTTATTGAATTAGCAAACATAGGAGTTCAAGAAATGAGAAAAATTCAAACGCCGAGCTGATTTGAAGGAAACAGCTAGAAATGCGAATCTCAAATGAAGATTAAAGTGAAAAGAATAAAGCAATCGCAAGGCTGAAACTCACTCTCTTCTCATATTTTGTCACGTGAGAGATATCAGTGGAAAATCAACACAATAGGAGTTGTAAAGATAAGCACTTTGTGATTGTGGGCAAAAAATCATTTCTAGATAGTTTTGCTAAGTTCTTAAAGCAAAACTTAGTGTGACAGTTTTGCTGAGTTCTTGGAAAGAGAAGCCTGGTATAGAAGTTTAATATGGCTTTTTTTGAGTCTGATATGACAAAAATTTAGCCCCAAAACAAAAAGATTAGGAAAAGTGTTGCATCCAAATGTAGCAGTCATACTTATAAATTAAAAAAAAAAAAAAAGCAGTATTGCCATATTTGACACATTTATCTTGAGATTTAGTTTTTGATAGCGCTCAATGACGTCATTAAACCTATGTAGCCGACCCCACCTAGTGCAATTAAGGCTTAGTTGTTGTTGTTGCCATATTTGACACAAATGTCAAGAAGACTTGTTTCAGCAAAAGATAAAATTTATGTCAGTCTAAAAGGCCAATAACTTAGTTTGAAGCTAGTTCTGCCATTACAATTGGCTAATCCTGTTTGAACTTTTAATCTCACACTTGTAATAAAAAAAGACAACTGAAATTATATTTTTCTGAGGAAAAATAAAAAATGACACTTAATCTAAAGCTTTCAATATGGGATCAATCTTCGAACAAAAAAATACTGGATCAATAAAAAATATAAAAACATGGAAAATACAGGAACTTAGCAACACGAGTTTTTTACATTCTCAATTGAAGGAATCACAATAACGCATGTTATAAGATAGATAAACCAGTGAAAGCATTTAACTTTCTAACCCAGAGAAACTACTCATCCTAAGCAACGAGCTTTCACAACAAGATAAAGAACCTCTTGGAACTTGGAAGGCATTAAGAAAATAAAATTCTCATAAATGGATATTCCCCAAGCTAATCTGTCCCATTGCAGGCCGCAAATTCTCCCCTACCCTAAAAAGTAAATAAGCTAATTAAGGAGGAGGCTATGAAGGCTCTAGGCTCCATCAAGTAGGATTATGACACTGTTTTCCTATGATTAATCTACCAAGTAGTTGTTCAATTATCTTCAGTCAATAAAAACTGCAATTTCATTAATCCAACTGCAACATCAACTTAGGGAAGAAAACATGACTAACTCATTACTGATAATAATTGTATTGAGAGGTAAGGGATCAACTGATCAAGAATCTTGACAAATGAGCAACTAAAATCTGATCATTGTAGGTTGAGTTGGACTTGGATATTCTTGTCAAAGAATTTTACAAAAATTTATATCCACCCTATCTATTGTTTCAATCCAATCCACACAAATTCTAACAATAATGAGTAAGAACTACTTCTAATTACAAGAATTCATAGATATTTTCAAATAAAATCCACTTTGCAGCTGGCCAGCTCAATTGAAATTCTAACATGACCAGAGAGTTAACAACACTTTTGAGAAACCTTCAGCATTCATACAGAATGCATAATAGCTGTATCTACACAAGAATTTTAACCAAAAACAAGTCAGGGAATGTACTCAAACCTGGGTAAGCTTGGCATTGATTAAACCCTCACTATAAGCACCTTCAGCAGGGGACCTGTTCTCAATGGCGTACACCTGATTCTTATACCACAGCAACAAAATCGTCTCGCCGTCCTGAATTATCACACGCCGCTCCCCTCTCGGCAGCGCCGCAAGCGGCACCACCGGAATCCAGTTTTCATTCCCTCCGCCGCCTTCGCCTCCTCCTCCTCCCCCGGACGCTGAAGATTCTTCAGCCACTGAAACTTGAGTTGCCTCACATCTAAGCCGCCGAACAGAGTTTCCGCACAGGTAATGGAAATTTAACGAAGATTTGAGGGAAGAACAGCGGTTGGATGACTTAACTGAGGGGCAGAGAAGAAAGGATTTGCGAGGAGAGAGAGTAGGAGAGGAATTGAGAGATGGAATTTTTGAACATGAGAGGGAGAAAGCAGTTGTCGCCATGGAGCTTGCCAGCTTGGGGGGGGGGGGGAAGAGGAGAGAGAAATGAATGGAGAAGGAAGATGAGAGAGAAAGTTGAGGTTCGGGTTCTGCTTGACATCTTCACTGTACAGTCCACAGAAAGACGATAATGAAGGGACGAGCATGCATTAGCCACATTTCTGATTCTGAATATTTTATTTTTCTTGAACCTATTTGTTAGGAAAAATAAAATATTTTGCTTAACCTGTTTGTTAATCAATATTAATTCTTTACTAGATTACAAAATATATACTTTTCTTACCTGAAATATTTTATTTCCAAAAAATATTCTTTCGTGGAATGTATATTTTTAATTAAAGTAGTAAATTTTCCTCAAAAAAATTAAAGTAGTAAATTGTTATGAAGTCTCCGTTCTTTTTTAAAAAAAAAATCAATTATACATATTTATCATCTAATAAAAATTAAAAATTGAAATATAAGCTTTTAAGTACAAAACAAATGTGTTTTTTCCCTTAAAAATTAATATTCATACTTTTATTTTCTTGATAATTTTTTTTACTAATTAATATATGGTAATTTTTGCTCCAAAAAAAAATATAACAAATTATGAAGGTCTTGAAGACTAGGTATTGTTTTCTATAAGAACCAAAAAAAAAAAAAAAAAACTAAACTAAAACAAAACATGGACGTAGTCAAAGGCTCAAAGCATAATAATGGGCCTACGACATATGAAAGAACTTTGGGCTAGCTTAACCCATGGCTTAGTGAAGGAGGTATCCTTCTTGTCTGGTTTCATTCATTCCTTTCATTTTTATTTTGAGGGAAAAAACAAAATTTCCATTAAAGAATGAAATTACAAAGGCAATGTGAACTTAAAAGACTCTGCATCACCAGCTAATTACAAGAGAAAGTGGGAACAAGCGGAAGACGTCAAAAGATGCTAAAAATGTTTAAAGTCTATCTAGTGTGATTAGATGTATTTCTAAAAACACATTGCTTTCAAGACCCCTACAGTTTCTGGCACATAATCCCAGAAATATTTCCCCGATTGCAACTTCTGAGTTTAGGGTTCTGATTCCCAAAAAGGTTCCAAGAAGAAGGAAGCTTACATTACGTTAGAGAGGATCAAGAGCCGACTTCACTTGGCAGGATGATATTGTCTAAAAACATGAACCAAGTTTTCAACAATATGTTCACAAACAGTGCATGCGTCTTCTATGTTTTTTTTTTTATACAAAAAAATTTAGGTGAGTTGGGTCTCATGGCTTATAAGGTTAGGACATACCTCCAGGCTCAAAGAATGTGTTCTTTATCTTTCTTACTTAGTCAAAAAATCAATTTTTTTAAGACGGATCATAGGGAGTGGGAGTTGCTTCTCTCCTTTTCTGTTGCTCTCATTTCCCCCTCCTTTGCTCTCCTCACCTCATATTCACCATTGGATGAAAATTTCAATGGTTTAGATTTTATATCTTATAAAAATATTATTATAATTTTAGTTAAAAATACATAAATAAATTTTAACTACCAAAATTTGTTCTAAGTAGTTCACATCTGGAGTGAAAAAAATGAAAAGAAAATTTACTCTATAATAATAATTTACTTCTTTTTAGATCAAATTTTAATAATTTAAATTTATTTATGTATTTTTTTAAATAAAATTAATAATATTTTTATAAAACGTAAAATCTGAACCATTGAAATAAATATATAATTAAATTTTGTTCCCTTACGCTGAGAGGCGAAGTTACTGTTCCTAAGCCGGTTAACAGTGTTCGGCTCATATTGGGCTTGGTGTTCTGGGATTAGGTTTCACGCTTTGAGCTTCCCTCATTATCCTTCATTATTTCTTTTTCCTTTCTCTCTTCAGAAGCTTCATCCCATTCCTTGCCGTCGGTACATATTTTCTCCCCTTCTGCATCTAACACCGATCGGGAGAAGAGTGAAGAATAAGAAGGAATGCTGGAGGAGCTTGAAAGCTAAGACCAACTCCTATAAGGTTTGATTTCCCTTTCCCTGCTTAGTAGAAAATGACAACCTTGAGAGGAGATCGAGGTTTTTCCCTTTCCCAGCCCTTGCGTATTCCAGCAAAATTTACCGAATTTGGTATTTCTTTCCCAATAGACATTATTTTCAAAAGGCTCTCTCTCTGTCACCATAGCAGGCCAAGGCGCGTTTATGCTTCGAACCCTCTTCTTCATCAACACTTCACTTTTTATTATCGGACTAGCTCTCAAGCCTCCTGTACCATCAGTTTAGTATTTTTCTCTCCTTACTTTTTTTCTTCATCTTTTTTTTTTCTTTCCACATTACAAGTGGTTCAAATAACTGTGGTTTTCCCCTATGTGTTTAGAGCTTCCATCTTCATTATTCTGTGGGAATAAATTGAAAACTGCAAAGTTCTGTAGAAAAGAATAAGCCACAAAATACAGTAGGAAGCATGGCAATGAAACTGATTTTTGACAGTCATTGGTTTTGCTTGCTGCATTTCTGGCGTTATCTTCGGTAGATCTGAGATACACTATGTGTTTCCTTACTCAAATAATTATTTCGTGGTAGCAAAAGCTTCGTCCTCTACGCCTCAACCTCTCATGGTTGCCCTCACTCTCATTTACGGAGCTGATTCTAAGGGAGCCGGTATCATACTCTACCTTCTCTTTTTTAAAATAAAAATGAGATTTATTCCCCCCCCCCATTTCTGCTTTTGCTGCTTTATTTTCTTCTTTGGCTATTTCTACCCTTTCATACTGTCACTGCCTTTTCTGATCTCTCTTTAAAAAAGCTGGATTCTTTTAATGACTTGATTATTTGATTGTTGCCTTCAATCATAACCCACTCGGGCCAAAGCTTGCAACCCATTGATCAATGAATCCCCGCCTTTTCTGCTCTTTTTAATTTTTTTAAGTATTCAATTCATTCTTGGATTAGCAGGGTTGAGAACTTTAGATAATAATTGACCGGTAGTTATCATTTCATGTGAAATGCTTCTTCCCTTCAAATTTTTGGACTTTTAACTAGTTTCTGGGTTTAATTGTTAAACTTCTGTCACTGCTAAAGTGGCATTTATCATTGCCAGTTGTCTTAGTCCCACATATGTATTGATCTACCAAAGCATTTGACCATTTCTTTCCTTTCCAGGTACCATGAGCATGTTGCTTGGGATGACAAAGACATAAAATTGAAATTGTTGAGGAAGGGCATATTGACTCGCTTATATATATATATATATAAAGAGTCACAGAAGAGGAGAATTTGACTTCCTCCAAGAGAAAATTAAAAATAAAGAATAACAAAAGAAATTCAAACATCTTTATAGCAAAGTACCTCAACTTTGAAAAACTGTAGTTTCAACAATTTATGCTCAATACAACTCTGCTCAATGTAGTTTCACAGTTTGCAGAAAACTGGTAGATTTTCGGTCAGCTTTGAAAAATCATAGTTAATTCTAGGAAATTTCAAATTGAGTGATTCCAAAGCCTAAGTGAAGATCTTTAAGTGTACTTTCATGAAAAAATACCTAAGTCCAGCCATTACAACCATAGTATTCCCAAAACTTCACCAAAACCCTGTTGTTCTAGATTGTACTCTAGAAACATGGTCAAACTTTAGAAAATCATAACTTTCAATCTACGAGGCCAAATGGCTTATATAGCCTATTAAAATCAAAGCCTAGGATGTCTACTTTCATCCTATAAAATATCATGCAATTTGGATTAGGTTTGACTATTGAAAAACACGCCACAACAATACTGGTTTTCAGAAACAAATCTGGACATCAATAACCCCAACTTCCAAAAATTCTAGAATTATGTATAATCATCCAAAAATCACAACCACATGTGAATTCACAAAATTTTTCATGTAGAATCCAATGGAATACTCAATCAAATAAAAATCCAACTTCTTCCCCAGATTTTATGCAGAACTGAACAGAACCCCTTTTTCCCAAGAATCCAATTTTGCAAATTAAGGTTCAAGACTTATAATCTAACATCAATAAACCTTCTTTAACCTAGTTCTCATGATTATAAGACCATTAAGCTTCATTTTCATGGTGTTAGAAAATTAGGGCAGTCACACAATCCCATGAATAATTACTCAAACTTTACAATATTTGGCTCAAATCAAAGCTTACACTTACCTGAGCACGATTCTGCAACTAGTTCTTGATTCTGGCAGTACCTACTCTAAGTATATGACACCAAAATCCACCAATAAAAAATCTAAAATCATAGAATTGAAGTTCATGGTGAGGAGAAGAAGATTTGTGAAGGACTTTTCGAGCAAAAACTGTGATTCGGTAGTGAAATCGACGAATTTTCCCCAGAGTCTTTACTATTCATCACCTTCTTTCCTTTTTCAAATTTTTTCTGACTTTTTTGTAGTTTTTCCTAATTTTTCTGAGCTTCTAGACATCTTAATAGACAGAGGAAAGATATTTTTTTTTTTAAATTTTCAAACTTGCCCTTACATTTTGTGATTTTTACACTTTGCTGGAAATTTGGCAGAATTTTTATCAAACTTTGAAAATTTATATCTTTATTTGTAGACATTTAACTGAGGTAATTCCAAAGGCTACTTAACCCTTATTGAGTCTAGTTTCAAGAAAAAATATAACCTTTAGCTAACTAAAAGCTCAACATTCCCATAATTTAAATCTTTGGACGTTGTCCTAGAAAATAGCCAGTTTCACTGGGTAAATTTCAGAAATTCATAACTCTTAGTGTATAGGTCAAAATAATTTATATGACCTATCAAATAAAAACTTGGAATGTCTACTTTCATTCTAAAAAATTTCACCATTTTTGAACATCATTTGATCATCCAAAACCAAATAACTCACTGCCTCACAAGAAATTTTCACTGGCAGCATAATCAAATTCTCCAAAATACACCCTTGATTCTATTTGTTGAATAAATATACATTGAATCTTTGGTGTATGAATTTTGGGATATTACAACTCCCCCCTTAATAAAATTTCATCCCCGAAATTTGTTACACGTATTGATTTATAAATTTCGGGTACCACTTGCACATGTCTTCCTCTTTTTCCTACATAGCTTCTCTAGGAGATAATCCCTTCCTGACAACTTTGATGAACGAAATACTCCTATGTCTCAGTTGCTTCTCCTGCCTATCAATGATCTGTTCAGGTCCGACTTCATACGTCAAATCATCCCACACATCCAAATCTTCATATTTAATGACATGTTCAGGATCAGATTGGTATTTCTTTAACTATGACATGTGGAAAACATCATGCAATCTACTTAAATTTAGGGGTAAAGCGATCCGATATGCTACTCGCCTAATCTTCAACAAAATCTCAAACATACTAATGTATCTAGGGCTTAGCTTATTTACTTTCAATGCCCTACCAATCCTAGTGACATGTGAAACCTTCATAAACACATGGTCACCGACCTCAAACTCTAGAGGTTTTCTTCTCTTATCAGCATAACTTTTCTGTCTGCTATGGGCAGTTAATATTCTCTATTTGGTTAGCTTGATCTGGTTTATTGTTTGATCAATAATATCTAGCCTAAATAAATGTCTCCTAGATAACTCTGTCCAGCACAAGGGTAATTGACACTTCCTTCCGTACAATGCCACATAGGGAGCCATTTGTATACTTGAGTGATAGCTATTATTGTAAACAAACTTAGGAAGTGGAAGGAATTGGTCCCAACTGCCTTTAAAATCTGGCACGCATCCTTCAGCATATCCTCTAATGTCTGAATGGTTTGTTCCATCTGGCTATCGGTTTGGGGATGATATGTTGTACTGAACTTGAGCTTAATACCCAAAGCCTCGTGCAACACCTTCCAGAAATTAGAAGTGAGACGAGGATCTCTATCTAATATGATACTCTTTGGTGTACCGCGTAATCTCACAAACTTTTTTATGTAAATATACGCAAGTCTATCATGAGAATAATGAATGCTAATTGGTAGGAAATGGACTGTTTTTGTGAATCAATCAACGATTACCTATATAGCACTATGATTTCTGATCTTAGGCAAACCCATCACGAAATCCATCATGATACTTTTCTATTTTCACTCAGGAATCTCAGAATTCTAAAGAAGTCCTAAAGGTTGCTAGTGCTCAATCTTCACTTTATGGCATGTAAGACAATGAGCGACAAACTGTGTCACGTCTCTCTTTATGCCCGACCACCAATACATGGACCTTAAGTCATGATACATTTTGATCGCTCTTGGATGCAAAGTGTATTTACTCTTGCGAGCCTCCTCCAGGATTTGCCGCTTCAACTCTATCTGCGGTGGAACATATAATCTTTTCTTGTATCAAACTAATCCACTTAGTGACAAATCATATTCCTGAGTTTCGCCTTTTTCAATCATCCCTCTGATAGATTGTGCTCATCTATCTTGCAATTGAGCTTCCTCAATCGCTGCTCTTATATCATTATATACCTTAATGGCATCATTACTGTCGATTGAAATTTGCTTGAATAGAGTGAGATCTCTGAAATCCTTGATCAATTGGTACTCATATATGATCAAGGTTGCAACTTGTGTTTTATGGCTCAACGCGTCTGCAACTACATTGGCCTTCCCTGGATGGTATTTGATCTCTAAATTATAATCTTTCAGCAACTCCATCCACCTACGTTGTCTCATATTCAACTCTTTCTGATCATACAAATATTTCAAGCTTTTGTGGTCGCAGTATAGCTCTACAGTCTCACCATAGAGATAATGTCTCTAGATTTTCAAAGCAAATACAATAGCTGCTAACTTAAGATCATGTGTTGGATAATTCAATTCATGATTCTTCAGTTGACATGATGCATATGCCACTATTTGGCCATGTTGCATCAAAACACATCCCAATCCATGCTCACTAGTATCTGTATTAACAACAAAAGTAAACTGTGGATCTAGAATCTTCAGTACTGGAGCTGTTGTTAATCTCTTTTTTAGCTCTATGAAGCTCCTCTTACAACTATCGTCCCACACAAAATTTTGAGTTTTTTGCGTCAACTTTGTCAAAGGCAAGGCTATTCTAGAGAAATTTTGTATAAAATGCCATAATAACCAGTAAGACCCAGAAAACTGTGTATCTCTAGTACAATATCTGGTCTCTTCCAATTCAGTACTGTTTCCACTTTGCTAGGATCGACCGAAACCCATTGCTGTGAGACTATATAGCCTAAAAATTTAACCTCTGAAAGCCAAAACTCACACTTGCTTAGCTTGGCATAAAGTTTCTTTTCCCTTAACGTGTTCAACAATATTCTCAGATGTTGCTCATGCTCTGTTCTGCTCCATGAATATACCAGAATATCAACAATAAAGACTACCATGAATTGGTATAGGTACGGACGAAAAATTTGATTCATATAGTCCATGAACACAGCAAGTACCTTTGTTAGCCCAAATGGAATTACAAGAAATTCGTAATAGCCATATCTAGTCTGGAAAGCAGTTTTTGGTATATCCTCTACTTTAACCTTGAGTTGGTGATATCCTGATCGTAGGTTAATATTTGAAAATACGCAGGAACTAGATAGTTGATTGAGTAAATCATATATTCTGGGAAGTAGGTATTTGTTTTTGATAGTCACATTGTTTAACTCCCTGTAATCAATACAGAGTCATAGGCTTCCATCTTTCTTTTTGATAAAGAGCACTGGAGCTCCCCATGGTACTATACTGGGTCTAATAAACCCTTTCTCTGAAAACTCTTCAATCTGCTTCTTTAACTCAGCCAGCTCACTTGGAGCCATTCTGTATAGGGCCTTTAGATATTGGTCTTGCTCCAGGCCTAATATCAATTGCAAACTCCACTTCCCTATTAGGGGGTAATCCGATAATATCCTCTAGAAACACGTCAGGAAATTCATTTACGACAAGAATACTCTGCAATGCTTTTCCAGTCTCTAATTGCATGGAGAAAAACACGAGGTACCCTGACAACCTTTATGTAAGCATTTCTTGGCCTCAGTTGGAAGAGAAAATTAAGATTGATTTTTGTACCAATATGCAATTGTGAATTAGGATATATAGCCCTTTTGTTTACGTAGTCCAGCAACATACTATTGGCTGTCAACCAATTAATACCAAGGATTATCTCTAAACCTTAAAACGGTAGACAAATAAGATCCATAATTGATTCACGCCCCTTGGCATTTACTAGACAATTCAAACAGACATCGGTCGTGATAACTCTAACACCCTTGGGTGTAGATATGACCAGCTCATACTGGAATTTGTGTACTCTCAAGTCTAGCCATCTCACATAATTATATGCAATGAATGATTGGCTAGTACCCAAATCATATATAACTTGTACTAAGTTTCCATTAAGGGAAACTGTACCTTTTATCAGTTCAGGAGACTTTCTAGCTTCCTCCTACGTTAGTATAGACCCTGCTTGGAACTTTAGGCCTCGAATGTTGTGGCTGGTGCTTTTATGGACAATCTCTGGAAAAATGCCCAGGTTTATGGCATACATAATAAGCGGGCTGTCTAGCTGGATCTGGCCTCAATGCAGACCATTACAAGTTTTGCTAAGGTGAAATGGCTTATGACAATGCCAACAGGTTCTACTATCTGAAAAACTCTGGTCTTTGCGGCCTCTAGCCTGGTCTGGCCTTTTATGGTCACATCTGGAAGGTCCACCTTGGTCTTTACACTTCTGAAATGAACTGCCACTACTAGTTACACCCTTGCTTTGGTTATTTTCAATAGAAGATAGGCTCAATTGTTTCTTTCAATAACATGGCATTCTTTAACTGCTTTGTTGAACTCAATATAACGCCTTGAAGCCAGTTTTTCTTTCATCTCTGGCTTCAATCCCTCGATCATCATATCCATACTCTATTCCTCGTCATCCTGATATTTGAGATATGCATAATATTGAGATAACCGAATATACTGATCTAAATAGTCAAAAGCTTTCCTTGTCTTGTTGTTGTATGTCGAGGAATTCTTTTTCTTTTTCTCTCCTGACAGAAGGGGTAAGTTATTTCTCATTAAAATTCTCTTAGAATAATTCCCATGTTATTGGAATATTCTTTCCCTATAGAATCAGTTTCGTGTTCTTCCACCATCGATTTGCATAATCTTCCAGTTTATAAATAGCCATAAGGACTTTGATTTCATCTAGGCACATCAAAATATTGAACATTTTATTTAAGCGTGACAGCCAATTTTCGGCTAACTGTCGATCAAATTTCCCCTAGAAGACAGGAGGCTGCTGCTTATTAAACTACCTACCTAGGTCTAGATGTCTGTCTCAGGCTCAGGCAAAATATCCTCTGGATGGGGACCTTCGGATGAATCTTCTTCACCTTCACCCCTACCAGTTCCTCTAGGTGATTGTTGACTCCTAGAAATTCATAACATTCCAACACATTTTCTTCTCTTTTTCCCTACTTTTGGGTTCAAAATGTACATTGAAAGAAGTGTACAAAAGAAAATATGCATCTTAAAGTATCAAGCAAAAATCAAAGGAATTCCTGTTATATTTGTGATTCAATTGAGAATTTATAAATCCTCCTTCTTTTGTAGAAGAATGAAGACAAGTGTTGAAACCTTATAAGAACTAAGAATCAAGGAAAGAGCAAAGGAGGTGAAGTAGTGCAAAGATATAAGGAACTTCTACAACTTGCCTTAGCAAGTTGACTAACTAGCCGTGGTAAGTAAACATTCTCAAGAAGTTTACTCTCTGTGTAACTGGCCACAACAAGTTGACAAACTTGCTGTGGCAATTCAAGAATATGAAGGAAAATTGACACTCTATGTAACTGGTTACGACAAGTTAACAGACTTGCCGTAGCAAGTTCTAAAAAAGTGCAGCTAAGAGTTTTGATGTCAGAAGCGAAAAACCACTATTTAACCTAGGGAAGAGCGCCGAAAACACAGACTCTACACCCTGGGAAGCTGAAGCACGCAAGAAGACACCTTGGAGAGGGGATTTTAGAGAGTTTTGGAGCTTGGGTGGTGGTTTCAAGAGAGATTTTGTGACTTCTACCTTGGTTTCATTTCTTTTCTTCTCTTTTCCCTTTTTCTATGGTTTATTCAGTTGTTATGCTTAGTTTTTTTTTGTACATTTGGACATGAGTATCTAAGTATCTCTTCTTTTAAGATTGTTTTGAACCCTTGTATAGATTAAGTACTCATTTCTCCTTTATACTTGTGATTAATGATGAGATTATGCTGATTTTACTCTTTGTTTAATGCTTCTTATTGATTGGCCACCAATAAGATTGTTGGGTTCACTTGATTGATGCTTGAGAGGGCTAGATTGAGTGTAGAACTTGAGTTTAATCGTGTGAGAACTTGAAATTTGTGAATTGAATGGATAGTTTTGTGAATGAGGTAGAGATATACTCATTAACCTTACATAGCCAAATAGGATTTGCAATGAAAATCAGGGTTTAATTAGTTAATTAAGAGATTAATGAATTAATTGAACTAAACACGTATTTGGAGACTTGAGAGAGCACTTATAGGTAGTTTAGTATCCTTGGCTAGTATAATCTTTCATTAAGTAGCGTATATGAAGGGATTTGAGTAAGTGCTTTTGAAATACAAGGGGGATAAACAATCATAAGTTTCATTTAATACTTGAATTTAAAGAATCATTCGCTTTTATAAATTTTTAGTTTAAAAATGGTTTTAGATTTCTTTTTCACCTCAATAACATGTTTTGGCTCAATTTGATCAATTTCAAATGATTCCATTCAACCTAATTAAACATATATATGGTTACATTAGTTAGCTCGCTTTCGTCATAGTCCTCGTGGGAATGATCTTTACTTATCACTTTATTACTTGAAGCGATCCGTGTACTTGCGGTAGCGAACAGTGATCTTGCCTTTACGTCACCTCTCATAGTTCTTTCTAGATTTCATTCATAGTAGCCTGCTGTTGAGTATATATTCTCAGAATCTGCTATTAGATTAGGTTAGGTCTATCCTCTTGATATGTATTATCACCTCTTCCTCTCCCTCGGCCTGTACCTTGTGGTCTTACCATCTTTGTATTTCCTGTCACCATGCAAACAAGACCATATCAATATACTATTATAGAAATGCTAGAACCGCTTTAAGCTTTGATACCAAAAATGTCAAACCCCACAATGTTTTGATATACATAGAGTAATAAGCGCACAGTTCTGTAAGGCATATAGAAATAGCATAAACATACTGACATTAAGTACTTGTTTACAATATAGGAAATTCCCCATATGGTTTGAAATATATATACGAAAGTACAGAGTATTCAAAGAAACTAAATTACAAGCTAGATAACCAATAACAGTCTCCATGTGTGCACTGTTAGATCCCAATTTTTGATGATAACAAAAGTCAATTGTGTACAAATCATGTTTTTATAAGTTACCAAATGCATATAACAATGTTCTGTGGTGTCTGCTGTCAAAATAAACTGGTGTGCTCGAGCATAAGTCTAGCACTCGAGCATGGAACCCTTCTGTGCTCGAGCAGGTGCGAGTGATAGCCAGAAAGTGTTTACCTGAAAAGCATGCTACTGTCATTTTTACTAATTCACTCGAGCACTGGAGATAGCACTCGAGCAGAAGAGCCTTTCTCACTCGAGCACATGCGAGTGAGAGTTTGCGAGTGCATGGCCGAGAGCAAGTTTTATCATTCTTCCTTGGTGTACTCGAGCAGAGATATTCAATGCTCGAGCATGAGTGTTCTGTACTCGAGCAAGGGTATGCGAGTGCTTGGCCGAGAGTTATGAAGTTCAGAGAAGCACAAGTATGCTTGAGCATAGCCTCATATGCTCGAGTGACACATCAGCACTTGCGAGTGAAAAATCTATCCCTCTCAAAATCTGATGTGAGTGTTGATATTAAGGGTATATTACTTGAGAATATTCTTCTCACTTGAGCAGGAGTTGTGTGCTCGAGTGAGGGCCCACATCACCTGCGAGTGCAAAAACTCACTCTTGCCAAATTGGTATGCGAGTGCTGTCCAGAGAAGAAACTCCCAATGCAAAATGCAAGGCCACTCGAGCAGAAGGAGTTATGCTCGAGTGAGGCCCCACATCACTCGCGAGTGAGAATTTTGTCTCTCTGAAATTCTATCCGAGCACAACCTCAAAACTGAAGATCAAGGAGTAAAATTGCAAAATCACTCGAGTGAGCCCATCCATGCTCGAGTGATACTCTAGCAGATCACCAAATACACTTAGTCTCACAACGTTCAATCCGAATATGATTTAATGTTATTTATTTATCTTATCATTACTTATTATCATTATTTAACATCATTTTGAATGTATTATAAGTGTGATACAGGAGGATGAACGTTGAAATAAACAACATGAAAGAAGTCAAACAACGGCAGACAACGTTACGACAAACACACACCTATTACACTAAAAGTTTTCAAACGTGCGCATGCCGTTCCACAGTAACATGCCCCGCTCCACAATGATCGTTATTCAAACGGGCAAAAACTGAACATCTATAAATACAGAGTTCCAGAGAGATCGAATAGAATAACGAAGTACAAGAATTCACAAGCATATACATGAGTCTTTTCTATTCACAATTTTCTCTGTATACATATTGATCTTCAGTATTCATTTATTTGCTCTATAAGAGAGTCTTCATACAATTCAAATTCTGTTTATTTGATCTCAAGGTATTGGGACCTTGAGAGGGTAGATTTCCTTATAAGAGAAGCAGTTGAGAGAATTCCTTGTTAAACCTTCCACTCATAAGCCTTATAAGATACAAGCAGAAGAGAACGTTGCTGCTCGTAAGACTTACAGTGGTGTAAGCAGGAGAGAACGTTGCTGCTCATAAGTCTTGTATACATAAGCAAGTGGGTAAGGTCATAGGTTGTTTTTCTGCATGTAAGACTTGTTGTAAGGGGGAGAGAAATTTCTTAGTGAGAGAGTATTTCTGCTCGTAGTCCTTTCAAGGACAATTGTTGTTTTGTGGCGTTCTGAGAGCCCATTAAATCTTGGAAGATTATTAAAAATCTCAGTAGGTCTTGATCTTTGAGGACTGGACGTAGGCCTGGTTGTTAGGCCGAACCAGTATAACTCTCTGTGTTCTAATCTTCTCAACTCTACTCTATCTACTCTATTTTTCATGTCACCACGTCAAACGAAAAATTTATAACATCACCCAATTCACCCCCTTCTTGGGTGAAGCTTGCCTCTTTCATGCACCGGAACTCTACTGGCCAATAGCCACAGATTTGTTCTTCGAGCCGCTACCTTCAGCTGGAATATTTTTAATTTTGAAAGAGGGTGAAATTCAAAAGAATTTCAGCAGTAACATATAATCAATCATATAATATATGAAAATTAAATATATCATACTCCATGTTATGCAACATATTAACAGCACAAACCACATCACGACATGTATACATGAGTTAGGGCTACTCCCCCACTATCCGTAAACTTTGGTTGGGTTCTTACTCAACAATCAGGTAAAAATGCCTACTCCCATAAATTGTCCTACTCGGCAAAACAATGTTCATCAATTATATCATAGAAGATGGCGTACACAAACATATAAAACATTCACATAATTTATGAAAGATAGAGTTACTACATGTCTCCTTTCTCAATTTCTTAGTCGTCCTAACTTTGATTTCAACTCAAAAAAATTTTCAATTCCTATTAAAATTAAAGCTAACAAGTAAATGGTTATTACTTGTACCATTACTGCCTTTAAATCATAGTTTGTTGGTTATCTTGGTTATCTATCACAGTTTCAACAATTTATGCTCAATACAACTATGCTTAATGCAGTTTCAGAGTTTTTCAGAAAATTGGTAGATTTTTTGTCAACTTTGAAAAATCATAGTTAATTCTAGAAAATTTCAAATCGAGTGATTACAAAGCCTAAGTGAAGCTCTTTAAATGTACTTTAATGAAAAAATACCCAAGTCAAGCCATTACAACCATAGTATTCCCAAAACTTCACCAAAACCTTATTGTTCTAAATTGTACTCCAAAAACTTGGTCAAATTTTGAAAAATCATAACTTTCAATCTATTAGGCCAAATGACTCATATGGCTATAAAAATTGAAGCGAGGATGTCTACTTTCATCCTATAAAATATCACGCAATTTGGACCAGGATTGACTACTGGAAAACATGCCACAACAATATAAGTTTCCAGAAACAAATCTGGACATCAACAACTCAAACTTCCAAAAATTCTAGAACTATGTATAATCATCCAAAAATCAAACCACATGTGATTTCATGTAATTTTTCATGTAGAATCCAATGGAATACTCAAAAACATCAAAATCCAGCTTCGTCCCTAGATTCTATATAAAACTAAAAAAACCCTTTTTCCCCAAGAATCCAATTTTGCAAATTAAGCTTCAAGACTTATAATCTAACATCATTAAACCTTCTTTAACCCATTTATCATGATTAAAATACCATTATGCTTCATTTTCATGGTGTTAGAAAATTAGGGCAGTCACACAATTTCATGAATAATTACTCAAACATAACAATATTCAGCTCAAATCGAAGCTTACGCTTACTTGAGCACGATTCTTCAACTGGTTCTTGATTCCGGTAGTACCTACTCTAAGTAGATGACACCAAACTCCACCAATCAAAAATCTAAAACCATAGAATTAAAGTTCATAGCGAGGAGAAGAAGATTTGTGAAGGACTTTTCAGGCGAAAGCTGCGATTAGGTAGTGAAATCGACGAACTTTCCCTAGAGTTTTTACTATTCATCACCTTCTTTCCTCTTTCAATTTTTTTTTCTGATTTTTTTTTGCATTTTTTTTTTCTGAACTTCTAGACTTCTTAATGGACAGAGGAAAGATAATTTTTTCAAAATTTCAAAATTGCCCTTAAATTTTGTGATTTTTACACTTTGCTAGAAATCTAGTAGAATTTTCATCAAACTTTGAAAATTGATATCTTTATTTGTAGACATTCAATTGAGGTGATACCAAAGGCTAATTAAAAATTATTGAGTCTAGTTCAAGCAACAGTATATTCTTTAGCCAACTAAAAGCTCACCATTATCAGAATTTAAATCTTTGGATGTTGTCTCAGAAAGTAGACAGTTTCACTAGGTAAACTTTAGAAATTTATAACTCTTAGTGTACAAGTCAAAATAATTTATATGACATATCAAATTAAATCTTGGTATGTCTAATTTCATTCTGAAAAATTTCACAATTTTTGAACATCATTTGATCGTCCAAAACCTCATGATGAACTCATTGCCTCACAGGAAATTTTTACTGGCAGCATAATCAAATTCTCCAAAATTCACCCTTGATTCCATTTGTTGAATAAATATATATTGAATCTTTGATATATGTATTTTGGGATATTGCGGGTGCCACTACCCATCTTGTTAGTATCTTGTCTCTTTTAAGTCATTATATAGAATATAATGAACCCATTAGAAATATTAAAATTCCCAATCGAGATAGATTAAGGTTGACACACATAGGCATAGTTAGCTTTCACAATGGTTTTCACCTTGAAGATATTTTGTATGCCCAAGAATCCAATTTGATTTCTATCTCAAGGTTAACTAAAGAATAAGACTGTGTTGTAGCATTTTTCATTCACCATTATCTAATGCAGGGCCTTCAGGGTGGGAACTTGAAGTTGACTAGTAGACTTATTTGTGGACACTATATTTTGCAATGTAAGCATGTGAATGATATTGTGAATGCTGTAAAATTTTTAGATAATGTTGTGAATGCTGCAAAATCTTTTGATGTTGATTCGAGTCATGTTGATTTGTCTTTTCTCCATTGTAGACTTGGGCATGCACCCCTCTCTGTATTACAGCATCTGAATTTTTTAAACAAAAGGAATACTTCAATGAATAAGAGTTGTGACATTTGTTTTCAAGTAAAACAGACCAAGCTACCCTTTTCCCTAGTTTTATTAAAATGAAAAGGTATTTCGAATTGGTACAGATAGACGTATAGGGGCCTAATAGAACTCCCATACCTTCCAGATGTAGTTATTTCTTGACAATTATAGATGATTTTTCAGGAGCCACTTGGATTTTTCTTATGAAACATAAATATGAAACTGTCTCTCATATTAAGAATTTCTTTGCATATGTTTCTAATCAGTTTAATTTCAGTATTAAGAAAGTTTGAATTGACAATAAATGTGAGTTTACTAACCTTGACCTGCAAAATTATTTTCTCACTAAAGGTGTCGTGCATGAGACTTCATGCCTATACACACATGAACAGAATGTCATTGTTGAATGGAAACATAAAACTTTCATGCAAATTTCTGGGGCTCTTATATTACAGTCTTTTGTTCCTATTCATTTTGAGGTGAGTGTGTTCAAATGGAAACATACCTAGTTAATTGCATTCCCTTTCAAATTTTGGGCCATCAAAATCCTTTTGAAAGAATTTATGGAAAGAAACCTAGTTATGATAATTTGAGAATTTTTGGCTGCTTGTCTTATGCTACTAATTTGGTTAATTCTAATAAATTTAAGGCAAGATCTGTTCCATGTATTTTTCTAGGGTACTCTCATAATTAAAAGAGCTTTCTATTGTTTGATTTGGTTGCAAAACATTTTTTGGTTAGTAGACATGTTCTCTTTCAAGAAAATCGATTTTCTTTCAAAGACACACTACCCACTGACCAAGGGGGAGTGCATAAGGAATTCAAAGAATTATTTCTACTTGATGATGATCAAAGTATTCATGCTATTAGAATAGACAAACATAGAGTTAGCACACATCAAGGTGATTCAAATAGTCATAACAACAATAAGCAACTTGTTGATCATCATGAGGATAATGATGGTGATTTGCTGGACAATGAAGATGAGAATCACTTAAGAGATCCATCCATCTCAACGACGCATACTACAAGGCTAAGGAGGGACTGAAAGGTACCTATATGGTTACAAGATTATATTTGCAACCTTGCAACCACTGATTTTGGTAAGGCCAAGGGTAAATGTTTTTAGCCTAATGAAAATTACATTACTTATAAGAACATTTCATCATCACATTTATGTTTGTTAACTAATGTTGATAGTGTTAGTGAGCCTATCACATATAAGGAGGTGGTACAAAATGATGAATGGGTTAAGGCAATAAACTTATAAACAGAGGCAATAGAAAAGAACCGAACATGGGACGTTGTGTCCTTTCCAAAGGGTAAGAAACCCATTGGATGTAAGTGAGTGTACAAAAGTAATGGAGAAATAGAAAAATATAAAGCTAGATTAGTTGCCAAAGGTTACACTTAAAGGGAAGGAGTCGACTACCATAATACCTTCTCCCCGATAATTAAAATTGTAACCATTAGAATCATGCTTAAATTGATTGCTCTACATAAATGGAACTTGTACAATATGGATATGCATAATACATTCTTGCAGGGGGATCTAAATGAAGAAGTCTATATGCATGTTCCCCAAGGGTTTAATAGTAAGGGGGAGAACATGGTATGTAAACTAAAAAAAATCCTTGTATGGGCTTAAGCAAGCCTCTAGACAATGGAACCACTAGTTGATTTCAACCTTGATACAAGGTGGTTTCAACCAAAGCAAAAGTGATTACTCTTTCTTTTTTGGGCATTATGATGATGATGTAGTGTATATACTTGTCTACGTTGATAATCTTTTGATTACAAGAAGTAGTGAAGAAAGAATAGAAGAGGTGAAACAGTTTCTACATAATAGTTTTTGAATTAAAAACCTACGAATAATGAAGTACTTTCTTGGTATTGGATTGGCTATGTCTAAAATAGGCATAATGTTATGTCAAAGAAAGTTTATACTTGACTTGTTGTGTAACACAGGGCTTAGTGGAAGCTGGCTATTAGGTGTGCCCATGGCACAAAATATGAGGTTTCTTGTGTATGAAGAGGGGAGAGACAAGAAGGGGGACTTGTCGAATCCACAACAGTATAAAACTTTGGTAGATTGGTTGATTTATCTCACTGTGACACGACCTAATATAAGCTTTTTTGTGCAAACCTTAAGTCAATTAATGCAAAATCCCTTAAAGGTGCACATGACAGCAGCACTAAATGTGGTTCGATATCTAAAGAAGAATTCAGGGCGTGGTGTATTGATGAGTTCGATTGGACATCTTTCCTTGGATTTTTTTTTTTTTGATTTAGATTGTGGGATGACTAGAAGGTCAATCACATGTTATCTCTTAAAGCTAGGAGGTTCGCTTATTATGTGAAAGACAAAGAAGCAAATACGGTGTCTTGTTCTTCAGCGGAAGTGGAGTATAGAGCATTAGGCTCTGTTGCCGCGGAAATTATTTGGGTAGTAGGGGTACTAAACGAATTAAAGATTGATCATCCTATGCCTGTGAGTGTATATTGTGATAGCAAGATGACAATCCATACTGCCTCAAATCCTATATTTCACTAGCAAACAAAACATATTGAGATAGATTGTCACTTTGTCAGGGAGAAATTGTAGAATAAGCTAATCAGGTTGGAGCATGTAAAGTCAACAAATCAGCAGGGTGACATCTTGACAAAGGCAATAAGAAAGGAGAGTCAAGAGAGATTTCTTGGCAAGCTAGGAGCGTGAGACAAATTCTGCCCCCATTTTGAGGGGAGTGTAAGAAATAGGTTTAGTGTTAATGTTGTAATGTAATGGGCCACAGTGTATAAGGCCCAGTCCAAGTTAGGTTAGTTGGTGTTTATGATACTGATTGGAATGTATAAATATGAGACTCAACTGGACACAAGTCGGTACATGTTATATTGTCTATTGGAATAATACATTTCCACTTCGCATTATTCAAGATATCTGGTTAATCAACAAATTTGCCGTAAATTAGAAGAAATTTCCAACATTACCCATATTAAATGAGGTATTGAATAAGCGAGAAAAATACAAGAAGTCATATTTAACCATTAGTTATATGGGCAAAATTGATAAATAAGCATTAATTGCTTTTCAAGTGAATTATATTGTGAATCAAACCATTCTTCTAGAAGCTACATATATTATGAATTGGAGTATAAATTTAGAAGATAGTGTATTTAATATCGAAGCAATTCTTTCATCTAGCTCATCCATCTATTATGGGAGAGAGTAGCTAGTTTGAGAAGATATTTTTAAAAAGTAATGGACAAGTTGTCATTATCTAAACCTTTTTTATTTTCACCAATATTATTATCTCGATTTGAGAATCAAACAAGTGGCATGGACATCTGCGTGGCCAAATTGGGTTAATCCAAAGCCAATAAAAAGATTCAATAGGTAACTTTCTTTTGAGGGCTGAATTGGCTCTGAAATTTTTTTTGTGAACCTAAAGGGTCTTGAGTTTAAGTTCCCTCTTGATTCTGGAGAATTTTTATGATAATTTGCATTGGAGGACTGATGACTGTTGGTGCCGGTGAACTTGCCGCCGAGGACGGAGTTCCAGCAGCCACCGACAATGGCTCTGGTGACTTGCTCCATATTTTTTTTATGAATTTATAATTAAATAATAATATTTTTTAAAAAAAGATATATGATCATGTATGATTAGAGAACTTGACGTAATGAATATAAAGAATTTGATGTAAATAACGCTCAGTTGGTAATTGAAAAAAAAAAAACACAAATTCAATTTAGTCCTTAGATTGTTTAAAGATATTTTGGATTCACCCTAAATAAATTGACAGTAAATAAAATTGGGGCAAATAATCACAGCCAGAACTTTGTTTTTGAATAAAGTCATGTGATATCTATAAATGTATGAACCCTATATATAGTCATTTTCACAAGTAAACCACCAAAAGGGGGAGAATTTGTCCACAAAACAATGCTCAATGCTGACGTGGAATACCATAAATATATTTATATCTCCCACCACGTCCCATCCTCCTTTTATTTGCAAGAGTAGGTTTGTTTTCTCTTCTTCCTCGAACACGTTTCTCTCACTTTCCTTCATTTTCTTTCCCTCGCCTGCAAATTTTCTGGGAAAGAGAATTAAGGCCATTCATGGACAGCCTCGAAAATAAAGTTTGTGATGTGTTCATGGGGGAGGAAGAAGAAGAAGAAGAAGAAGAGGAATATTCTGGAGAATCAGAGTTGAATCAATCTCCTGAAAATTTCTGTGACGAGTTGCAGAATCATCATCAAGAGAGAACCTTGTTCTGGGAATCTCAGGAGGCCATGCTTCAGGTACTTTAATTTTTTTTTTGGGTAATTTCTCGTTTAATATAAATTATTAATTGCAGAATCTTAATGAATTTTTAGAGTACTTATAAGCTTATAAATTAATCAAATAAAGAAAATTAATTTATGTGCATGCAATGTAATAAGCTTGTTGGAGTTCTGGAACAATCTTTAATTAAAGGGTATGAGGGGAAAAAAAGATAGCGCTTTGGGAAACTCATGATCTTGCACTTAGGATGAATCCATAGTGTAATTAATATTTTTTAAAATTTATCAATTTTTTTTTTAAAAAATCCTTAATGGCAAAATTCGGCTTAAAAATATATAATCTTGGTAGAGAATGGTTTCCCATTCTTTTTATTATATACTATTATTATATTAGTGGCTGCTAGAGTAGCAATGAGTTTGAAATTAAGAAGAGAATTATACCCATAATGGGAAAATACACTATTTTATGTAAATTTGGGTGGAATCTGTGAAATATCTGACTGATAATAATAAGAATAGATATTTTGTATTTTCTTCTACCCACTATTTATGGCTAAAGAGAACTTAATTATTTAGTATAATAGTAGCTCCACCACTCATTACTTGTGCGGTAAGAACTAAATCTACCAGATAATTTTATTACAGAAAAAGCCGATGTTGTATTAGCAAATAATTTTTCAGACACTGCCAAAAAACTTTATATCATACAAAATCTAAAAACGCCACAATTATGGACAAAAATGGTAGCAAAATGACTCATATCGTGAAAAAAAATGATAATTTTATAATATGAATATATAGGGGTTTTCATGAAATTCTTCTATTTTTTTAAATAAAAAATATTCTATCAATTAATTAAGTATAATAACAATACCATGTCAGTTGATCTTGATCTTGTTCAATTCTTATATTTTCAAAAATTGTGTAGGATGAACAAGAAATTATTAAATCTTAAGAATTTTAAATTAATATAAAAGTTGAAATTCAAAGTTTTGGCATACTAAAATGAAAATTCATGTAGCGTAACTTGACTAATCGTTGGATATCAATATAAAATATCAAACATATATATAGTCTTGCACTATTTATATTTTTTATAAGTCATATCATATTTTATCTAATGTAGATTCACCTTTAGTTTTTAGGTTATAATATTAATAAATTTAGACTTGAATTAAAATCTAAATATTCCCTTACTTTTCATATGTTATTTAAGGTATTAATATGTAAATTATTTTAAAAAAAGTAACACAAATTAAAATATAGTCCTTTTCATTTTCCTTATATATACCTTTAATTTGTTTTTGGTAATCAAATATTATCTTGATTTTTTTAAAGTTAGTCAAAATAAAGATCTAATTTAAAAATAATAAGCAATGTTGCCTTGAAGAAAGACAAAAATTGACCGTAAAGAAAAAAGATATAGAGGAAGTATGTGAACAAGATAATTGGAATAAGAATGGAATATGCCTTCTACGCAAACAATAAAAACAAGGTGGTTGGCTGGTTGCCATTGAAATTTGAATAAAAAATATCATGTTCTAAAAATCCACACGTGCCCCTCATGGTGCCAAAAACTAGACTAGTTAGTTCAAATAGTAATTCAAGAGTTAGAGACTTAATACTGGTTGAATTGAAATCATAGTCAACTCAATTATGATTAAAATAATATAATTTAATTAAAATATAAAAATTTTCATCTTCATATGTATAACCCTAAAAGTAATCGTATTAAAATGGAATATTAATGTATAAATCTAACATAACCCAATAAAATAGAATCACTAGAGTACAAATATTCGAATTGCTATTTTTTTAATTCAAAATAACTATTTTAGGATCAATAACAAACAAACACACACTTGTGGTTTGTCTAACTAAAGGAGGATAATTAAGCATGGGGCACACTTCTTTTAAATTGTTTTAATTTAGAAATTATTAAATATTTTTTTGGGATTTTCTTGTGGGAAAATGATTCTTGTGTTGGGTTTTAATAATACTAATATTGTGGTGGTTGATAGGAAATTATAGATAGATACAACATGGAAGATTGGGAATTAAGAGGAGAGGTAGGAAAAATATTGAAAGAGGCGAAGAAGGCCACACAATATGAATGCAATTGTAGGAAACCAAACTCAACGACGTCGTATGGGTGTTCCCACTGTTTAAGAAAACTTGTGGTTTCATTGCTTTCTCTCAGAGGTTACAACGCCTCTCTTCGATTGTCCAAATGGGATTCCACTAACAAGTTCCCCGGAGGTAATACTCTTTCTTTTCAAAAGAATAATAATTTTATCAAAATAATTTTAATTTTTTGTTATTTATCATGTTTCATCAAGCCACATAATCTATCTATTTCAATAAATAAAAGATGATGTTTTGAACCTTAGTTAGGTCATGTGCTTGAATTATCGTTTGCAAAATTAAATTTTCCACAAATTATAGTTTGCAAACTGAAAATCTGGATAAAAGTTAATTATCGTAGCATGATTCATGTTTGGATTTTTTTAACAAAAGAAATCAATTTGACAAACTTATCACAACTCAAATGCTTATTTGTGAGAAAGTCTTGACTACAATAAGAAAGTGATTATTAGATAAAGAAGTTATCCAAAGCAAAGAAAATTTTCGACTAGTTTTTGGGCTCAAACCCAAGTTTTGATAAGTTCAACACCAATCCAAACATGTGCAATTCGTGTTTCTTCAATTCTAATTACACAATTTTTCTTAAAAAAAAAAAATAATTCTACTATGTTTTTAGGGAAGATGATAGAAAAATACCATTTGAATTACAAAAATCTCAAAATGTCCACTAAATTCGTAAAATGATAAATAGGTAATATGATAGAAACTTAGGATTTTGAATTTGAGTGTTGACAACTTGAGTATATAAATTAACAATTTGGGTATAGAGATTGACAATTTGAGCTTCCCAAGTTATCACTATGTATATATCCAAGTTGTTGATTTCTATACTCAAGTTGTTATTGTTTTTACTCAAGTTGTCAGCATCCAAACTTCAAAATCTCAAATTTCTATCAGATTACCTATTTGTCCTTTTACTAATTTAGTAAACATTTTGGTGAATTTTTAATTCAAATAATATTTTTTTGTCATTTTTTATCACTATGTATATATCCAAGTTATCACTATGTATATATCCAAGTTGTTGATTTCTATACTCAAGTTGTTATTGTTTTTACTCAAGTTGTCAGCATCCAAACTTCAAAATCTCAAATTTCTATCAGATTACCTATTTGTCCTTTTACTAATTTAGTAAACATTTTGGTGAATTTTTAATTCAAATAATATTTTTTTGTCATTTTCCCACGTTTTTATCACTTTTCTTAATATAAAACGATAATGTTTAAACAAAATATAAAAATGAACACTAGAAATCTTTTAATTGACCAACAAATTATTGGTTGATATGGTAAGTGACTTCACTTTCGTAAAGGAGAATAACACAAGTTCAAATTCTAGGAAGCACACTTATTGGGAGAGACAAAAGCTCTTTACACTCTAAGCCTCAAAGGACAAACCCTTTATCAAATAAAAGAAGAAATCTTTTAATTGTAATCCTACTTTACATTCACAAATGTGTATGTATGCATGATGTATTTAAAGAAAATAGAGAAAGTTATTTCTAATTACACATCACATTATTCGAATTTAACTCTGTGAGATAACCATATAAATGACATTAGTTATTTCTAATTTCATATAAATGTTTCTGTTTAATATTTTTAAAAAAAAGATTAATAAGCAACGTCATCATTGAACATTTGCACAAATTAAGTGATCATTAATCAAGTTATTAATATTCAACTACACGCACTCTCTAATATTGTTTGGTTTTGTTGTATGTGAAGGTTCACATGAGTACATAGAAGTGATGATGCCAAAAACACAAACAAGAAAGAAGCAAATGCCATATCTAATTGAATTGGAGTTAAGGGACCAATTTGAGATTGCAAAAGCAGGAGAAGAATATAAGAAACTATTGTCATTGTTGCCAGAATCCTACATCGGTAGGCAAAAATACTTGACGGCGATAATCCGAGTAATGTGTGGTGCAGCCAAGAGGTCAATGAAGGAGAAGAAGATCCACATGGGTCCATGGAGGAAGAGCAGCTTCATGCAAATGAAGTGGTCAGCTCACAACAACAACACTTGCATTTCTTCCACACTTCCTCCTTCATTCCGTCTCATGATGCAGGCAACTAATGAAGCTTGCATTAGGGTTTCTAGAGCTCATACTATGATAGTCACTTAATTTTTTTTTTTTTTAATTTTAGTGAGGAAAATGGTTTTTTGGTTATTCCATCTAGTGGATTTGGATTCATTGTGGTTTGTAGGCTTTCAGTCCAATTTTGATGAGAAACTTTCTATTGTTTGTTTTTGATTTTTTTGTCGCGAGTGTTTGGGAACACTATAAAATAACTTTGATATTTTAGGAGTTAAAACTACTCTAGGGGTGGAAATAGGTTAGGCTAGATTTTATCTAAATAGGCTTAAACTTACAATAGATATTTAAAGCCTGAGCCTATGTCTGAGCTTGCATGTAGCCTTTTTTTAGGCCTGAACTTAGGCTTTCAAAAGGCCTTAAACCTATTTAAAGGTTTATTTAAAATATAGATCTTTAAATAGCCGTTAAAGCGTATGCCTCCAAATTTATGTATAACATTTCAAGCTTACTTACAACCCTATAACGTTATGTCTTAAAAGTTTAATATCCTTCTCATCGTAATATAAGGGCTTAGTAAGGAAAAGAGAGAATGCCTCGTGACGACAATTGCCCAGGCAAACAGAAATAAGAAAAAGGGCGAAGGTGCAAATTTGGAAATGAACAATTTCACCTGGAGCATCTATAAGACTTATCTATTTTCGGGTGCAAAAATAGCCATAAATTATTTTTTGGGAGCAGATTTAGCAATGCCGTTAAATCTATTTAACGGCCGTTAGTTTTTGAAATGTGGATCCCAACATGCTTCTCTATCTGTATTATTTTAATATTTTTTTAATGGAAAAATATCACTTATGCTATATGAAAAAAATTTCATTTCAGTTAATGCCCAGAAGATTCTGAAATTTCACTTCAAAACTTAATTTATTTTTACTGACAGAGCTTAATGTCATTTTAACCCAAGGGTGCAATGATATTTTAGAATCTTTTGGGCATTAACTGAAATGAAATTTTTTCCACGTGGCCTAAGCGATATTTTTATATTAAAAAAATATTAAAATAATACAGGTGGAGAAGTCTGTTGGGACCCGCATTTCAAAAACTAACGACCGTTAAGTGTTTTTAAACGGCGTTGCTAAATTTGCTTCAAAAAAAATAGTTTATGACTATTTTTGCACCCAAAAATAGATAAGTCTTATGGATGCTCCAGGCAAAATTGTTCATTGCCAAATTTGCACATTCACCTTAAGAAAAACTAATCGCTTGTTGACTAATAAGATATATTTTCTAAAATTGACCAATCATAACAAGTAGCATGTAAAATTAGATTTTTCCGACATAAATTGGGATAAATTCCTCCTACTAAAATTATAATATTTCATTTTTCACAAAAATAAATTCATAGCAATTATTATGCTTTAGTGAACGACGGGGAAGAGGGAGTGAGTTAGTAATATTGCCATCTTGAGCGATCAAAGAGAAGAGAGGTAGGAGTAAGTGATTGATGTGAAAGTAAGGCTTGAGTGTAATGATGATGAAATATGAAACTTGGGATTAAAGTCAAAGATAAACTTAGAATTAAGGTTAAGTTTGTAAATTTATAAATAATTAATAAAATTATGAGATGATATTATATATACGTAAATAAAAATTTAAATTAAAAAAATTTAAATAGGCCAGGTCTATAGGCTAGATTTTATGAAAATAGATTTAGCCTGTTTATCTAACTAGGCCTGAGTTTGAGCCTATGCTAGATTTTATATAGGCCATGCCTAGAGGTGTGCAACTTTTTCCTGTCCCAATCTCGAGCAAATCGGGATGGGATTTTCCCGTCCTGAAAATTTTGGGACGGGAAAAGTTCGGGATCGGGAATGGGACTTCCCGATCCCAACTTTTTCCCGATCCCAAAAAAAAAATATTATGTATAATTTTTTAAAATATTTAAGAAAGCAAGATCAAGTGCAAAATAAAATGTGAAAATTCCTAACACCCTCAATGTAATATCTATTCTTTTAGTTAATTTAGTTAATTTTATTTTTTATTTATTAAATAATTCTAATTTTTTGTTCTTGTCTTTGTGCTTTTAGTAGCTAAATTAACAACTTTAAGCATGTATTGGACTAATGATATATTTGTATTGGACTAATTTAGTACAATATGATATTAGACAAATTATATATTTATCCTAGACTAAAGAAAATAAAACAAAAAAATTAATATAGGATTTTTTTTTTTAAAAAAAGAAATGCAGGATCGAGATTCCCGATCCTGATCCCGAACATTTCCCCTCCCGTTGGGACGGGAAATTTTCGGGATCGGAATTGGGAATGACATTTCCTGATCCCGAAAACCCCTAGTTAGGCCGTATGCCCCTATTAAGTGCCTAGCCTATTTCCACCCTCTAAACTCTTTTATCATATTTATCTCGCTTAGCATAAAATTACTAAAAATAAGCTAATTCAAATACCCACTTGATTAATTTATACTTCAAAGTTCAAAATGATATTTTTTCGCCCCACTTAACATAGCAAATTAATTCACATGATACAACAATAAATATCAGATCACAACAAATAATATTAAGATTTTTTTTAGCAAAATTGAACCAAAGACTTGCAAATTGCACAAGATCCACACAAACTTCTAGATGTCATTCATCATGGATTTTTAAAAGCTAATATAATTTTGGACCGAAGGCTTTTTAAGTATACTTAATTAAATAGGACAATTTTAGTAGCTCATTACTGTCATTTTGTTTTCGAAGCCAAATTGGGTTAGCATGTACAGGGTGAGGCTAAAGTAGGTAGCTTGTGTAGTTTATTAGGTCAAGTATTGTACTTCTTATTTTGGTTTCTTTTTTATAGAATTATTACACAATTCACCTAAGCAATATAACCAAAATCAATAATAAGACTCATTATTCAAGGCTGCGAACGAATACAAAGATCCAGTAAGGTCCCACATGGACATTATATTTTCAAAATATCTTCCTTGCTCACAATAGTTCATCCCACTCATTACCAAAACTTGGGCAAATTACAACTTTAGTGTTCAATTTGTTACTACCTCCAATCCTTAATATAAACTCGTTCATAATGTAATTAGTACTATAGACAAAATCTTATATTAAATAGTAGTATTTTTTAATAACAAAATGTTGCATGGAATATAAGGTTAGTATCAATGATAGTTGAGTTTGATAACATTCTTTGTTGAATAAGGTATTAGTAAGAAGTCACTAAAATGATTGTAATTACCTGCTTACCCATATGAGTGACATAAGCATAAAAATGTTTGTCAATGAGTTCATACCTTTTATCACAAAGCTGAAAATTTTCAAAACCTTGAGATTTGTATTGCCTAATCTTTTTAATATCACATCAACCCTTTACTGTTCAAGATTTTTTTTTTTTTTTTAATTTATTGGGTCAAGGGTATCCCCTTCTGAGACTTAAAGCGTAAAGTATTTTCGCCTCTTTTAATAATTACGCTTCCTGTGATTCAAACTTGTGATTTCCTCCTTATAGGGTGAGACCACTTACTACCTACTATTCATATTTAATTATTAGCTCAAATGCTCAAAACCCTCTTTAACAAAACAACTTATGCAATTCAGGTTTGTAATATGCCCCTTCCATTAGTGAATCTACCCAAAACTTTCCTAAGGCTTGGCAAAATCGGTTTTAATGAAAGTTTCCTGAGTCAATGCTATGAAGTTTTGAGGGGGGAAATTGACAGGATTAGGAACAATGACACAAAAAACATGAGATCGCAAATGAGACAAGTGGATTTCAGACGATATAGCTAGTGAGGAGGTGTCTAATATGGAGGTCCTAAGGTCCAATAACTCATCCAGTTACAAGCTCAACAAGCCCTCCAAAAGCGTTTAAGGAATTTATAGCTTGATAATGATTCTATGGGGGATCGAGGACATGAAAAATTACCTGAATGATGACATGGACAATTACATATATGGAGCTTGGTTTGACATATGATAGGGCACCCCTAAAGCCATCACGGTATGTGAGTCATTGATGTTTACTCACTTGGATCCCAAATGCATGTTGTGATGAACCATGGGAATTCCAGAACATGATTTAACCTTTTTCAAGCCTAATGGGTGTTTAAAAGGCCCATACATGTTATGAATATGAATGGTATAAGGGGCATATCTATTTGGAAGGTCTAAGAATATTCAAGAAGCATCAACAATGGTCTTATATGGTACTCCCTTCGATTCTAAATATAAGACAGAGTTGACTTTTTTTAGAAAGATTAAGAAAGCTAAATAAGTTACTTAATCATATAATATGATGTGTATCCTTAGATTATATATCAGTTTATAAGTTAAACATATTAGTTTTGAGAAGAAAAAAATGTAGATACTTTAAAATAATTTAATTAGTTTCCTTAATTTTTCAAAAAAATTCAACTATATATTTTATTTAGGACCGGAGGCAGTATTGATTAGGATTCTATTTGTTTTAATTAGTTTTCTATTTTGTATTAATTGCTTGTTGAAGGTGAAGACTTATTTTATATTGCAAGTGCATTAATTAATAGAGTCAAATAAGATCCTTCTCATTAACAATGTAATCCATTTAGGTAGTGTGTGATCTAAGATTATTCTATTTTGACTAGCAAGTTTGAGTATTATAGAAGGTTATTGTTTTCCTATTTTTATTGTATTTTCGCATCTATTTTTTATGTATTTTATTTAGTTAGTGTTTTATGCCCAAATAGCTTATAATGAGTTTTTGGGCTTAGGTTACCAATTAAAGTTTTTATATTAGGGATTTTCAAGAGTCTCAACTTTTAAGTACCTCATTATGTACTCAATTCAAAGGAGATTAGAATGAATAAGAACTTTGTTACTGCAACAATATCAAGGGATTGATAATGGATGAAACATGTTCTCTTATAACCCTACTGTCAATCATTCATCTAGCTTTGTGTGTTTGGGGTTACAAGAGACACGTTCTCTCGAGTCTCATTCCTGGTGGTCATACTTATTTTCTAGCCGATCCGTCCAAACCCTCTAATCAAGTGGAAAGCTCAATTTGTTAGATTTCAAGTTCTATCTTTTGTATCTTTTTTAATCTTGTGTCTTCCATTTTCCTTATTCTATCTTTTTTATTTTGTCTTTCGTTCCTCTTTTTTCAACCTCTTTATTCTTTATTGCATTTTCCCATTGTCCTCTGCTCTTCGCCGTTTGGTTGTGCTTGTGACCCTTTGTTATTTGTAAAACCAAAAAAAAAAAAAAAATTGTGCGTGAGAGGAAATAAATAAAGATTGTAATTGTGCTGAAATGAAAAAAGAAGGAAAAAAATACAAAAGTTTGTGGGGGGAAAAAGAAAAAAAGTGTTGTAGTGCAAGTTTTGGATTTCATTTCCTATTTTATACCCCTCCAGTCTTAAATATAAGACATAGTTGACTTTTTTTTTTTGAAGATATCAATCAAGCTAATTAAATTACTTTAAAATATTTATATTTATAATTTTTTCTCCAAACTATTTTACTTGACTTATAAACTGATATATAATCTAATTAATAATACACAATATACAACATATAATATGTTTAAGTAATTTATTTAGCTTCATAAATTATTTTTAAAAAAAAATAACACATTTGTCTTATATTTAGGACTGAAGGGAATACTACTTATTCGGCTTGAGATGTAAACTTGAGTGGTAAACCTCCTACATTTTTAATTCCTCCGTATTCCCTATTTTGATCTCATATCTTATTTTATACTCTACCACTTACCTAACTTGAGTTGTTTTTCTTGCAAGGAGCTTACTTTCCTTGAGAGCTCTCAAGACAGTGCCTTTCCTAAATACTTTTTTCTCACTTTCCATTCGTTCCAAACTCATCTTCCCTTTCTTTCCTTTTTCACATGTCAAGTTTTTTTCTTCATCCTTCATTCCATTTCATGTTTTTTTCCTACCCTACTTTTTTCATCACATATTCCTTTCTCATCTCTCATTATTTATGGTTCTTATAATTTCTGGTTGTGAAAATTACCACATACTAACATTGTCTTTTGATTTCGTTGAGTTGCAACTGAAGAATATAAAATATAAAAATCACAGCCGCACTATATATTCTCAATAACCAAAATCAATAAGGCTATTCAAGGCTGCGTACAAATGAAATGATCCAGGTAGGTCCGATATGTATATTCTCTAAGACAACTTTGAAGAACAACATATATGTTATCTGTCGGGTTTGAGTTCTCTCCTTTGCATCTTTCTCCTTTTTCTTTTTAAAATCTCATGTACATCTTTATATTAAAAAAATGGATGGTTCATACTCAATATTTTATAAAATTATTATTATAAAATAAATAAATAAATTTAATTTGTAAAACACTATAATAATAGTTTTATAAAATATCAAATTTGAACAATCTTTTTTTTTTTTTTGGCTCTACAGGCGGATATAGGATTCTGAGAGGATTTGCTTTCTTATTTGCAATTATTACTATGTTTACAAAGAATCTCTCATTTACTACCCAAGTCAAACATTAAGGAAAATAATTAAGACAATTAAAGAAGCCACCTCTATACGCACACATATAAGGTTGTCAAACTTGCGAGTTTAAGCAAACTCATAAAAGTGATGTAGATTCGTATCATAAACTTGAATCGTAAAATTATAAGAGTTTACTTTTATCATTAAATATATATTAATAATATATAATTAAATAATTAAAATATAAAAAATAACAACAATTTGATTTAAATATATTTTAAATCTCAATAATTGAAATTAAATGAATCAAAATTCATAATTTATCATATTTAGCAAATAAATTTATATAAAATTCATATATAAAACCACCGAGCATAATCAAATTGAAAAAGTAACATGAATTTAATAGTGAATTAACACTGGTTTGTAAGAGAGAAAGACAAAAACCATAAACTTGGTGTGTAAACTTAGATTTTATCTGATTTTACAACTAACACGAGTTTATATGTGACTCGACACGATTTTATAAGGTAGAAATAAAAAAATGGTAAACTTGGAGAGTCAATTCACGAATTTGACAATAATGCGTGCACGCATATATATATATATATATATATATATATATATCATCAACATTCATTCACCACCATCAAATTATTCTTCATTTTTTGTAAAAGAAAAACTAGAATATACAACATGAGCATTTCAGGGTTAATATTTGTGTTGATGATGATGTCATCGTCTTCATCATCATCTTTAGATGGAGAATTTGTGGGGAGTAGAGGAACAGAATTTGTGTGGAAGGGATCTGAGTTTATCTTCAATGGATTCAATGCATATTGGATGATGCAAGTTGCAGAAGAAGGAAGCCAGAAGCACATAGTACCCGCAGTGTTTCTAGAAGCTTCTAGAGTCGGACTTGGCATCCGTGTTATCTGGGCTTTCAGTGATGGCGGTGATAGAGCTCTCCAGAAATCTCCCGGCATTTATGATAAGCGCTTATTCCAGGTCCTCTTCTGTATACCTACCCTTCTATCAAGTTTGAGAAATTCACCCAAGTTATATTCTTTTTTTTTTTTTTGCCATAGTTGTGTAGCACTCTGTAGTTTAAAGTATTTTTATATTTCTAGTAACTAGCATGAACTCCCCCGCGCGTTGCGCGGGAAGCAAAAGTTATGGATTTTATATCTATTCCAGCTTATCATAAGAAGTTCTAGACAAAGGAACAGACAAACTAAAGGATATATGTAAAATTGCGTTTGGTTTTGCGCCAAGTTAAAGTTGCATCGTCGCTACAGAATTGACGCAAACACAAACAATTTAAATCAAAGGATAAAGTCCAACACACATGAGACAAATTCATGAAACTTGACAGCATATAATGAAAAAGACTACAAGTCAAACAGGAAAAACATTTAAAAAAGTCATCACTAATGGGAACATGATACCACAAAAACTTCTGAATTGCATGCCATCAACAACACTGACACTATTACCATATACCGTAATCAAAATGATTCAGTGATATAAATTCCTAAACACTTACTTGTAAACGACATTTTTTGTGGTCCTACTATTGCCATCCGGATTGGCAGGGACATATAATTGCAAGCCATCCATGCTTCTAACCCGTGATAATGCAACATATAATTGCCCACGTGTGAATACTGGCTTAGAAAGAAATATCCCAACATGACGAAGAGATTGGCCTTGGCTTTTGTTGATAGTCATTGCAAAGCTGAGATTTATTGGAAATTGCCTCCTGCGCATATGAAACGGCCATATACTTTCAGAAGGGTTCATGTCCATCCTATGAATTAACACCCTTTGATTTGGCTTCGAACCATTCAATGTAATAGCTTCGATGACGTTCTTGCTCAACTTTGATATGCGTAGCTGAGTACCATTGCATAAGCTTCATACTTGGTCGATATTCCTCAACAACATAATAGGAGCTCCAAGTTTCAAGGTTAGTTTGTGGGGTGGCAAACCAGAGCTGGTAATAGTGTTCAAGAATTCAGTTGTGTACAGATTGTCAAAGCTATCACTGTCATCTGTAGATCGACAAACAGAGTCACAACTGAAAAAATCTTAAGAGTCACCAGGCAATAGAGAACACATGAAGTCATTGATTTTATTGAGAGCCTCTATGGTGGGTGCCAATATGGCTCTATCATTGAAATACTCATTGTTGGAAAGGTTGTTTATCAAATCTGTGTAAGTAGCATGGATAATGGTCTCTATTGGATGTTGAGATTCAGGCAGCAAGAATCGATCTGGAATCTCAATATCATACATGCCATCAAGTGAATCACCTATCTTTCCATCACCCACATCTAAAAGCAATTGACTAAACCATTGAAGCTGATTGACCTCAACATTTGAAGATCCAGTAGTCAACCTCATGTTCTTTGTAAGATGGAAGATGGTGCAATAATCCCATAAGCATGAAGATGAAATACATGCATTAATAATTGAAGCCCTAGTACCTTTTGGTATTACTGGAAGAATCTGACGGAAGTCACCACCCATAAGAATGCATTTCCCACCAAATGGAAAATCAGAATGCATAATATCCTTAAGAGACGATCAAAAGCTTCAATACAGTATCTCTAAACCATGGGAGCTTCATCCCATATGATTAACTTTGTGCTAATAATTAAGCTTGCAAGCGGTGAGTTCTGTCTAATTGAGCACATTAAAAACTCAGTTATTTGTATTGGAATTGCAAAGCGTGAATGAGCTGTCCTACCTGAAGGAAGTAAGGTTGCTGCAATCCCACTTGATGCAACAGTTAATACAATATCTCCTTTAGCTCGCAAGGTAGAGGTCAATGCATTCCACAAGAAATTTTTTCCTATACCGCCATAACCATGCACAAAGAAGAACCCTCCTAATGATGTTTGTAATGAGCTTATAACTTGATCAAATATCATTTTCTACTCATCAGTAAGAGAATTTTGCAATGTTGTAGCTTCAGCTTGAAGGGCAGTCCGATCGTAGCTCAATTCTTGTAGTATGAGATTATTTGAAACATCAATCGATGATGTTTCCTCTGGAATTGGGAGGGTTAGATAGTCATTAAGGCTCTTCCCATTGTCCCTAAACATAAGATCTATCTCTTTCAAGGCTTCTTGTTCTTTGTCATAAGCTGAGTGTGGAAAATCTGAAAAAACATAATCGTTGAAAGATGTGTAATTAATACACATAACTAAATGAAACATAACTTCACTAACTATATGAGTGAAAGAATAGCTTACTTGAATAGTTAGGATGATTATGCGGTATATACAATAAATCCTCAGATAGGATCTTGGAGCACTTGTTCTACACAGACTCAGGATGTTGTAAACAGCTACAAAGAAGCATTGTTACAAAAATTTTCCTTAATGAAGTGCCACTTGCTCAATTAGATGCTTCTTCAATAGCATTTATATATTCTTTATCATCATCCAATAGACCCAAAGCATCACATGCCTCTTTGAAAGTGTCATATATTACTCCGTCAACAGTCTTGATGTCATCAAATGATCTTGGTCCTCTTACTTTTGTTAGAAGAATTCTCAAGTAGTACAACTCGCCAGTGCTTGAAGTTGCGTTTGAAATCCTACCAACAGCAAATCCTTTCTGTCAACGTTTCCATTTTCTCTCATCTCTTTGGTAGACATAGTGTTGTGGGAACTCAGCATAGGTAAGTCCAGCTACAAATGTATCTTCGTCATTGATTTTCATCCATGATAGGAATTGTGATTCACATACTCTTGGCTTGTCCAATAACTCAGAAATATCATTAGTATTTTTGTAAATCACATACTGTTGATTTGGAAGGTGGAAGCTTAATCTTTCAACTGAAGGAAATCTATGTGAATATCGAACCCAAAGATTCGCCATGCAGCTTCACAAGCATAAATGTACCTAAAGTTATAATACTGTTGAATCTCATCAATAGTGGCCTCCCCATTTCTATTCCCACTTTTGTCAAATATCCCAACAACAACTCGATCATTTCCTTTACTTATGTACTTGAATACATACTTGATGGCAGTTGACTGATTACATTTTTCAACATTGATATGAGCTTGAAACATGGCAAGTAGCAAAGGATTGTAAGGGACAATAAAACGGTTGTCTAAGGGTATACCTTTGACTTCAATTAATCGACCATCATCTCTTCTTCGGTATGCAGGATAACCTTCCTCATCAACAGTTGTATTTTGATTGAATTTCTTTGGAAAATGGTTACTGCATTTTTTGTCCTTCATGCATGGTGACTTAGGATTACTTTGACCACATGGACCGTGAATCATAAATTATTTGACCAATTCATACAGTAGAGGTGATGTCTCCTTGTCTGGTATTTCTGCAGTAATCACTTTGTCTATGGCTTCAGATGTTAAAATCTTCTCACTTCGCTCAAGAAATAGAAGTATGTGAGCATGTGGCAAGCCACGCTTTTGAAATTCAATGGTGTAGACTTCTGCAAAATAATTATGCAAATAATCATACATGTCAAATATAGTTTCAGATAATGAGTTGATCGTAAGACTAAAAAATACTAAAATTCTGTTGTGGAAGTATATATATACATACGAAACCGGACTCAATACCTGCACGTATAGTTCCAAAAACCTTCTTCTCCTTTATAACATTCATGAGTGATTGTAAATTTAGCTTGAAGAATCTTGAAAGAATTTCAGGCCTGTTCGAAGCACTTACTGAATGGTCTTTACAGTATCTTGTTATTTCTGGCCATGCTGGGTTACATGTGAAAGTTAAGAAGATATCTGGATAACCAGCCTATCGACATATGGCCATAGCATTTGATAATTTTGTAGCATATATCTAGCTCCTCCAGTAAAGGTAGATGGCAGGATGATCCTTTTTCCAGTTGATGTTGCATTTGTTTCACCTCTCATAACAGCCTCAGAAAGGCCTTGGTACAAATCACCCTTAGTTCTTTCTGGTGAGTTCGAATCCAAATTAATCTTTGAGCTTCAATCATTGTGTATCCATCAACTATAAATTGTTGAAGCAATCTAAAGGCATGTAGTAAAGTAGGAATCTCATCCTCTATATACATTAGCCTGTAGGGAAAAAAAATTCTCTCATGCTTAACCTCTTCCTTTTCTTAGTAACACTGAGAGTTTCTTCTCTATGTTGAATGTCATCCTTGTAACCATCTTCACCATAAGGGAATAAAATGGGATATTGAAGTGGTAAATACGAAGGAAGAAGTTTATGGACCCGTTGTGGGAAGCCTGAATGTTCTCTAATTATTATGTCTCTTACATTGAATTCCATGTCTAATCACCAAGAATTAATGCAGCTACTTCTGAAGCAGTTGGAGTATTGTAAGTCCTTCTGTCATGTTGTCTAGTACTGATCAAGCACATCTTCAACTCATTAGATTGGTTGTTTTTCAATACATTTGAAGCAAAATGATATTGTTTGACATAAGGATTTACTTCATCCAGCATTTCTTTGATAGCCGTCACAATCTTTGTATCAATTGTAGAATCTTTTTTATGCTTGCTGAAAAAAAAGAAGGTCTTATTGTTACTACCTTAGTCTTTCTGCAAACATTCAAATATAAGACAAATCTTTATAACAAATTACCTGACTGCATCGATTCGATTCTTCACTTCATTTTCTGTATCATAAATGTACAATTATGAGTAGACTGGACGTGAACCATCAGTAGGCAATAAACTCCCTATACTATGGTGGTTCTGACCTGATAGAACAAAATAATATGGACCACCACCAGTGTTCTTGGAGTGATCAATCTTGCCTCCCATGGATGTAAATGAGAACATGTTGTTGTATTGTCTTATATTTGCATAAAAGTTTCTTGACTCCAAGGTGTTCTTGTCAAGAAAAAGTGTTTGTAGTAAAGGTGGAGGTGCTTTCATATTTGGTAAGACAACCTTTCCATGGAGGTAGCACATATGGAATTAATTTGGATTTCTTTTCTTCTTGTCCTTTTTTGCTCTTTCATTATACCAAAAAGTGGCATTGCAATATTTGCAAGTATATGTGGGATCACCTTCATCAATATATGATGCCGAATCATAGAGGTATACCATAATTATTTTGTTATAAATAGTATGTCAAAAGAAATAGTACAGATGTCCACAAGTAAAACCTTACCTTGAAGCTCTGCTCTCTCAAATCCAACTATGTCTATCAAGTCATTGGTTGGATTATTGTGGTTTGCTATTAACTGATCCACGTCATCTGGTGGAATTTAACATGTTAGCTTCATGGTGTAGAAACTAAGGTGAATATGGTAGAGATGAAATTAACAAAAGTATGGTAGGAAATAACCAGGCTCTTCATCTTCACTTGAGGATAAATCCTTATGGACTTGATCATCATTGTAATCCAAATTGATATGAATATCTCTATAATGTTGACCGTCTACTGCAAGAACAATCATTAAATTATAATAATAGATATGTAAATATATTTATAAACTGCATAATTGTTCAACAGTTCCATCATTATAATCTTGATTACATCCCTTGTATTTCAATGAAGTAGACAGAACTAATAGAAGAGCCTGACACCAAGCTAACGGAATCGGTAATCTCACAGAACCAGAAAGCTGTAGATGGCCCAAATTAAGTGACTACATGTCCAAAGACATTCTATGTTCGATTATGCAATGTTCACGATGTTTTAATGTGTTCCTAATGATGTTATCTTTTTCTATAGTCTATAAGGCTGTTAAGGAAAATAACATCGTTTTCATAAGAATGTTATGTTTTAATCTTTTTATAAGCCTGTTAATGTTTTTTGTAGTCTATAAGTCTTCATTCATGCATCCACAATCCCATGGGTTCATTTTTTTTAAGAAATGAATTAGTCAATTAACAGTGGTGTTTGAAACCTGATTCTGTTATACCAATTTCAACTGAATGCAGTAATTTGTTAAAGCATTAAATGTAAAGCCCAGTTCCTCATACAATTAATTTTACATAATCAGCGCCAAGCACCTTTTAAAAGTGGACGAAAGGAAGATGTCGACCAAAAGCATTAAACGTAAAGGAAATACAAGGAAGTAAATAGTTAAATGAAAACACTATAGACCATGAATCAGACTTGATAGTTTCAACGACGTGGTAGGAAAAAAAAACAAGCCTTAATGAGTGTAATTCCTTCTAATATGTACCTGTTTAGTTTGGTGGATTGTGATGCCTCAAAGCACTGTGAACACTATCTTGAGTATTTAAACTTGGGGAAAAATCGCTCCCTACAAATCTCTTGGATATCACTGGTGCCTATTCAAACATATAATATGGTAATAATATCAAAAGGATTAGACATATAGATTGCTAATCTCAGTGAATTCTGATCTGTGACATAGATAAATAAGTTTCCACCTGGATAGTTGGTAAAAGGACTAGATTCTTGTACAGTGGCAAACATGTATCCACCATTGCTGCATGTTTTTTCCTTGTCTCTGAGATGTATCCTCTCTATTAGTGAGCTGCCTTTTTAATGTAGCACTTGTAGGCTTGGAACCATCTGCAGCCAACATGTTCATTGACACATTAGTGGAATAATGTAAACCTCTCTTATATTGCCATGCATTTTCTGTAGTTGCTACAAAATTAATTGTAACAGAAGGCAAAGTTCAGGAAGAGTGACATAATTAGAAAGTAAAGAATGCAATAGAGAAAAAAGCACCTTGACCAGAAATTCTAGACTGTTCTTCCGAGATGTTAGGTGATCCAGTAGCAATATCTATGTAGTAGTATATTTCCCTTTTATGATTAGATGAAAGGAGTCTCAGTTCCTGCCCGATCTCTGCTAACAGATGCACATATAAAATTCCAAGATTACTAAGGTTTTGTATATTGCAAGGGAAGCAATCACAAAAAAAAAATAGTCTGTTAACTGACTTGGATCCTTGGATGCAAGTCTAATTTCAAAAGATGGACTTCTAAGTGGGGGAACCTGTTGACCTCATGAGTTCCTTACTGGTCTTTCCCCATTAGACATTAGGCCCTTTAGTCTACTACTTTTTCGCTTGAAGACTTGGTCTATAGGTTCTTGAAATATATTCTCTTGTGCATTTAATCTCCTTCTACTTGAATTTCTGCAACCTGCTTCAGTTTTCAGATAACATAGTACATGTCATTCCAAGATTGAAACCACATGTGTTATATCTTGCACATAGACTTATAATGAAAGATAAAGTGGCAAAGTATGATTCAATCCACACCTGAGGTAGAACCACTTGGAAAACGATTTTCCAAGTTTGCAGCCACAAGTGATATGTCTTGCAAAATGCCTCTCTTCCTTCCATTTTTTCGTGAAGGGCCTCAATCTTGAGGGCTTACCACTGCACATGGTTGAGTGTAAATGACAGAAGGAGAATTTTGATTTTGCATATCAGATGCACTTGCTTCACTTCCGTGACATGTAGTTGGAGTTGAATCACTCATGATGTTGAACTGACTTTTGGAGAGTTTCAAGTCATTCAAGGAATATAAAGAAAGCAAAGTAAGTTCTAGGTAGTGATTTAAATAAAAAGGAGGAACAGTCTAAACCATTCCAGCTTATGGCAAAACTTTGCTTATACAGAAAAGGTTTTATCTTGTGATGTAAATACAAAGTAAGTACTCACCTGAGTATGCAAAATGATGAAAAGATTGTAGTTGTTGATGCAAATGCAGACTAAGTTCATCCCACCAACCAACACCTAAAAATCTCCAAGTATGCACCCAATCTTAATGACTGATATTCTATCATGATATATTATTCAGAGGGATATGTGATGTTGAAGTATTATTATTGCCTTGCTAATTATGGCCAACTGCGAACCCACTGGTTAGGAATGCAGCGAGCATGGATAATTTAGCACGTATGGCACAAGAAAACCACAAAATATGGGTGAAGATATTTAGATGCTGATCTCAATGTCACTAATCTGCAAGACAATGACAGGACAAATTACTTATCAGCATGTAGAGGTGAAGGAAATTTGTTTTTTCCTTAAAGCTTTGAGTCAACAGTCCAATTGTCTGTTTTTTTAATTGAATTTCCAGTCAAAAAATTGTTGACTTCTTTTTTGTGTATATATCAGTTTCATAATGACAATTGCCTATATATTTAGCATCAAAAGACTTACTTTCACAAATTTGAGGGATGCAAAAGTCTGCCATTGTGCTAAAAAAGGAATATATTACTTCCCAGGCTAATAGACACTAATAATTTATCCTGAAACACCAAGATTCAGATTAAAAATTGGAAAGTGACAACTTTTGCATACCTGACTGTGTATTCAAGAGTGCAGTGGCTTAGAACCAAGGTATATGGTCAATGGTGTTCCGTACAGCTTTTAAGTCTTTGCCAATGGTTATCCTAAAGTATGCACTTTGTTTAGATATTTCCCTACCATTTTTAAATAGCAACAACCACAAGTTATCAACAGTTTTGTATTGGTTAAGTTCTCTTACTCTCTTTTAATCCACAAGTAAGATCTAGGTAGTGATTGAAAAACAAAGGAAGAACAGTCTAAAGTTCTAAAAAACATGAAGTAACACTCAAAGTAAGTTAATCCCACCAACCAAAACCTATAAATCTCCAAGTATGCACCCAAGTTCAATAACGGATATTTAGCCATATATTATGCAGATGGATATGGTAATCTTGTAGTATCATTATTGGCTTGTTAAACTTTGCAATCACCAGATGCAAACACATTGGTTAGGAATGCAGAGAGCATGGAAGATTTATCACAAATGGCAAAAGTAAACTACAAAATATGGGTGAAGATATTCATATGCTTATTCAATGTCAGTAAGCCCTAACCCAATTAGAGGACAAATTATTTTTCTGCATGTGGAGGTTCAGGAAATTTCCCCCCTCCCCCCAAATATATTGGGTAATATGCAATTAACAATTTCTTTTACTTGCTTTTTTAGTCAAGAAATCTTTGAAATTCTTATTGTGTATATATCAGCTTTTAATGATAATTGAATGTATTCAAGAGTGCATTGTTTTAGTGCCCAAATTGTGCATTGTTAACTCCCATCACTGAAGGAGTAGTTTGAGAATATAATTGTGTACTTGGTCTGAATTAAATTTAATTCAATAAATATACTGACTGAAATGAAGACAGAAAGAGTCTCAGTACATTTTTTTTTTCAATTATAATTCATAGTTAAAAGAGTAATGCACTACAAAGAAACTCCAAGTTAGAGTCAAGCCAAGTCTGTATTCCAAACATAGTCTATGAGTCTCTGTGAACGGGTATCCTAAAGGCTGCATAAAGGGCAAGTTAAATGGTCCTTGAGGATAGCAACACTGCCGTTTATAAATAGTAACAACCTCAAGCTATCAACCACTTTGTATTGTTTAAGTTTGCTTGGGCTTATTAATCCAGTGGCGATGAAGCTTGGTTAATTTGTCAATTTCTTTGGAGGTATGAGTGCATCAGGAATTTTTTTAAAGTGAACATTAAAAGTTGGAAATCTTTGTCACAGTAAAATTGAAAATGAAATTGAAATTACAACTGAACTAAGTAGTACACGAACAAATAAAGGAGAAACAGCTAATCCTAATAAACATAGATCTTAAAGTGAAGTTTCAATCTAAGTAACATATTTCTCAAGCAACAACTAAGGCACACACTAATAGGACATGGAAGCAATGTGAGTAATCCCCTAAGATACTAATGAACAACTAAGACTCCTGCCATAACATAAAAGATTAAACATAACTATTCTAATTTCTGGAAATTAAGTGGACTCCAGGAGCTGCATGAGGGATACAAGTTCAAATGCAATTGCAACTACTTTTCTTGCTTAACAGTCTTCAACAAAGGTTGATCACTTCCTATGGTTGCTGATTGCTGAGATTGGGAGCTTGACTCAGCTGCTTGGACAGTTCTCTTCAAGTAGAACCTTTTTTTTTCCTTTTGATGGTGCAGGAGTGACATTCCTACGAATTTGTGACAATGACATGTCATGTGAATCAGGAGAACCACCACTTGTTGCTATTGATATTGGGGTCATAATGGCTGCAACACCTATTTCTTCTTATGAATTAAGCTGACAGTGTTAAAACACAAGTGAACCAAATTAGTTCTTGAACTTTATGCAATAATGATCCATAATAAGACGAGTTAGGCCATGGTATACATGACTAACTTCAGTGGCTGTTGTCTCTGCATGAGGGTAATCCTGCAAGATTTGAAGTGAATCTAGTTAATAATAAGTTGATGTCAATTATAAGTTCACTGATAAATAAGTGAAGGATCCATATATGTTATAGGTGCGGCCTTTTTGTTTAAAAGATGGCAACCTGATTAGCTGCTCCGTTGAATTCATATGCTAAGTTCTCACATACAGTGAACTGAAGCACACTAATACTGGATCCTATATGATTGGTATTAAATTCATTTAGCTTCAACTTAAGCATCAAAGTCTTCCCCACAACTAAGTCACACTCATCTGGAAAGTCATATTCTCGATCATCCTGAGAAGGGAAAAAGGAAGCTTTAACCTCATCTGAATCTTAAATACTGAATGAAATAAAATATATGACTTATTTAAATATATCAATCATGCCTCCTTCAAAATGGTCTTCAACTCAGCAGCAGATTTCCCAAGCAATTCAAGACCAAGCTTGTCCCAGAAAATGACAGAGGCTTCTCCAGATTGATCAGTAATTGTGTAGTGAACTTTAATCCTGCATGTTAGTGCAACAATCAACGTGTGGTTCATTTCAAGACCAAAAAATGATGCTCACCAAAATATGATATACTATACTTGGGCTCAACAGCATTTGGCTTCCTTTTGCAGCCAGGACAGATTAGTGCTTCAGTTTCGTCTTTGAGCTTTGATGAACACTTCCCACAACCATTATAGACCCAGCCATGTCGGGTCTCTAATTTTCTCAACAGACAAGTAATGACAAAAGGATGATTCTGTTTGAATGAATAAAAACTACCAATTAGTTATTTCAGAAAACTTGGAAAGAATAAAAATAGTAGTATACTTGTATCTGTTGCATACTATCTTTTGATCAGGAATTCAGGATATCAATATCTTGTTGTTGTTACTTAATATGCTTGAAGTGGACTGCTGGCTTGACTGGTATGGCATGACTTGACTGATGTTGGGTGTTTGAAAAGAATCATTGTCCTTGGCACTGTCATGTAAAAGCAGACAGATAAATAAGTTTAATCCCTCAACAAAAGGTATGGAAGTTGCAGAATGTACATTTATATATAAAAAGATGAGACCTTTCAATCATGTCTTTTACTTCTCTGATTGCAAGATTGAAGAATACTCTTGTAGCACTAAATGAACTACAAACTTGTGGCCTACCTGAAAAGGGTCAGGAGCAAAGTACACAGCATAATATATATATGCCTCTCACCATTAATTTCCATGTTGCATTAAGTGGCGTGTACCTTCATCTGCAAATGCAATTCTGACCAGATTCAAAATGACCACAACTGGTGATTCCATATTTTCCAACTGTGACATGTATGCATTGGTAGAGCATTCATCGAATAGAACACACTCAAGGTTATTGTTCCTGGCATCACATTGTTGGAGGTTACAGAAGCAAATTATTTGTCTACAATGATTTGGTCTAAAACCAAATCTATAACACGTAAGTAAACCATAATGACAACTATAGTCAGTATCAGTGAGAAGCATTCTGAGCTTGTTCTTTGTTTCATTTTCTCTACGATATTCCTCAAGCGACCCAATGGATCTCACAAAGGCCATAACATCTCGAAAAGGAAAGTCAGTTTGTGGGAAGAAGACATATATTAAGAAGTAATAGCTGCAGTGGAATTAATTAACATGATAATCTGGCAGTGGAAAAAAGAACGTGTATTAAGAAGTAATAGCTGCAGTGGTATTAAGTAACATGAGAATATGGTAGTGAAAAAAAGAACGTGTATAAGTTAAGAAGCAACTAAAGTACCAATCAAATGATCAACAAAATTCCATTTTTCACTCTTGAGTATTTCAGCGATTGGATAAAATGTATAAGCATTCAGAGGTATATCTGCATGCTGCTGTTTGACAAATATCTGTTGTGTGAAGTTTAGCTTGAATTGGTGGCTGGTAGCTCTGTACTGGCTTGTGTTTTGAGAAACCATAAAGTTGGCAATGGAGTAAGTATTTCCTTCAGTCATGGCTTCTCGAAATTTCTGCTGGAGGTTTGTTGGGATCACACTTGCCTGGATTTTATTACCCTGTTGAAAGGAAAAAAAACAATCAGTAATGAGAACGATAATGCAGCAGGTGTGTCAATGAAAAAACTCTTAGTGTGATTGGCAACATTAAAGTAATCCACGTCCGTGGTTTAAGATCAGCATGTAAATGTGAAAGACAAACCTCCTGATCAACCAAGATCATGGTAATGCAAAACAAATCAGAAGGTGATTTTTTCTGGTACACATTCCATCTCCTAAAGACTCTAACAACAATACTCCATCTATCAATGCCATCATGTAACATTTTCAGCAATGAATAAGGCGCCATGATGTAATCTTGTATTTCAAAGTAATCGAAAATTAGGACCAATAAGTTATGTGACGCACAATACTTGAAAGATGCACACTGGATGGACTTTCTTCTTCCTTTCACCACAATTATATAGGCTGAATGATGTACTGAAAATGGTGAACTTGGCGCCAAGCACCTTTGAACTAATTCAAATTTTTAAGAGCAAAAGTTCTTCCCTCTATAAAAGATTCGATCAAAAGCAATTGTTATGGTTATTGGCGCCAATTGCAGACTGATGTTTGAATTTTTTTTCTATAAAAGATAACATATTGAATATTAAATGACAAAATACAGTGACATCATGGATCAGTACTGTGTGCAAATGGCTTGACATCTTAATAAATAAGCAATCATCTTTGACCAATATCCTATATAATTCAGAAACAACTTTACAGTACCTCAAATAATCCTAGCGGTGATATGAATATAGGCCTGTATATAGAGAGGTTAAGAAGGAATCATATAGTTGTCTTCATAAGATGATAAATGGTAAATGCACTATGTCAATATGAGTCTCCCAAACAACCTGGTTTATATAGGCCTTGCATACTCAACCTCAAAAGGAATTGTTATGGTTATTGGCGCCAATTGCAGACTGATGTTTGAATTTTTTTTCTATAAAAGATAACAAATTGAATATTAACTGACAGAATACAGTGACATCATGGATCAATACTGTGTGCAAATGGCTTGACATCTTAATAAATAAGCAATCATCTTTGACCAATTTCCTATATAATTTAGAAACAACTTTACAGTACCTCAAATAATCTTAGCGGTGATATGAATATAGGCCTGTATATAGAGAGGTTAAGAAGGAATCATATAGTTGTCTTCATAAGATGATAAAGGTGATATGAATATATTCCCTCGATATTGTGAATTGGTTCAGAGGTGGTGCATGGATATTATGGGAGCTTCATGTTGAAGGGAACTGTGACTGGATTCTTTTTAAAAGGAGGGTAGAATAAGATACCAAGAACATGAAACATGTTATGCTGGTTTGTGGTATTGACATCCTTTAAAAAAGATGGCAGAAGCAGGAACTAATAATGTGAAACCCATTTATATAGGCCTTGCATACTCAGCCTCAGTATTCATGTTGAAGGAAGCTGGTACTGACAGTATGCAAAAAAGGTGCAGGATCAGGAACCAAGCATGTCTAAACATATATAAAGACCTGCACATGGACAGACACTGTACAGAGATGAGAGAAGGCACGGATATCTGTGGTCACTCAATATTCATGTTGAAGGAAGCTGGCACTGACAGTATGCAAAAAAGGTGCAGGATCAGGAACCAAGCACGTCTAAACATGTATAAAGACCTGCACATGGACAAACACTGTACAAAGATGAGAGAAGGCACAGATATCTGTGGTCAAAGCATACTTTTGTGCTACAAAATACTACGTTCTTCATATGCAGGCAAGTAAAAAAACTCTGAAACAAATCCCAAGCATGAATTGGGAATACAATGCCAGCACTATAACATTATCCCATCGTACCTCATAATATCTGAAAGTGATATGTCATCCTAACTTTGTTAAGTGAGCCTATCTTGGTTTAATGTCAAGGGAACAACAAATGGAATGTATTTAAATTGAAGGACTGAAAATGGTTTACCACAGATATATTTAAATTGAAGAACCATTATATAAAAGTAAAACGGAGGCCATTTCATAAACGGTAATTAACCAAAGGATATATATTTATAAGGGTCTTCATCTCGTACAAGGGACTTAACCAATGGTTTCTGTCATAGCACTTCGGTTAATGACCGTATATGAAATAAGCTGGGTTTTAATGCAGAGACCTTTCAATATATAAGTAACTAAACCAGGTGCACATATCCCTTAGACATGCTTGTGTAAACCGTAGTCTTGTCCTTCTGTTATAATCAAATCTTCACCATGAGTGGCTTCCAAACATTCTCAGAAAATGAATTATACCTGATGTTGCGTGCATGGAGGGAAAGTGGGGTTAGTTCACTTCATATTACATGCGGTCCTCTGATTGTTTTTGCCAGCTATGACTTTAATGAAGAAATGTGGCGAGTTCATGGCATACGCAGGGGAAGGATCATGGCTGGCTCTTTGACTTTTTATTCATCAAGGTACTCCCTATTTCGTTGCTTGTATGGCATCATGCGAACACAGGGATTGGAAAGTCCTGAATAGGAAAACTCTAACCCGCATAGCTTCAGGTATCACATGGAGTACCTGAATCTCATCTCATATTTCATACCATACATGAGAGTTAAGATGCAAAGGGGTGTTGATGAAGGGATTTTTATACAGAATCTCATAAGTCATAGTTACATGAAGATCAAGCCTATTTGTCTACCTCACTTAATCACTAATAGAATAGGCTTACAACACCATCATGAAATCACTAATCTCAATGCAGCAGAAACAACCTTGCCTTTTCCTTCTGCACTACAATCGGAATGGAGCTAGGGTTCGTGAGTGAGGCTGAAGATGTTCCAAACTAAGTGATGACATGTCAACTGACTCTCAGATCTTCTTTTGTTTGGATTGTTCATAATATTTTAATGTTTTCCTGAGCATGTTATCTGTGTTTTTTGGGTTGCTGTTGTTCTTCAATGTTCATTGTGTCATTTTAGGATCTGTTAGTTGAAGGCATATGACATCGCTGTCATTTCCACAACTTTGCCTATATGAACTTTCATCGCTTTCACTTTTCCTCTAGATCCATGGCTCCACAATCCCATTAATTCATTCCTTCATCATTTTCACTTTTCCACAACATGTATTATGTCATACACACATTTATTATCTCAGCTATTGCACAATTACACCTGAATCGCCTGAATAATGGTGCAGTTGTCATTTAATGAACTGTTAAAAGTGGACGAAAGGAAGAGATCAAGAGGCAAATATAAATAGTTAACTAAAAACACTACAACGCATGGACCAGATCTTACAGTTACAACAGACTCAATGATAGCTACTTAGATCACATGCTGCGTAAATGAGTGGAATAACAAAACCAGACCAAAGACTCAATAATAGCTACAACATCATGATAGCAAGTCAAAGCACATGGCTTACTGACTACAAACTCTCAAAGCACACAAACATATTCCTTCCTCTCTTCAAGAACTTCAGGGAAATCTGGATGAAAGATCACATGCTTGGCATCACAGCAGGTAGTAATGGTCGGACGAGCTAAGACAAAACAAAAGACAAGAGGTCAGGAACTTCAATGATAGATGATTAATAGATGTAAAATAGATGACAGAGATTTTGCTAACTTGTCTTACTAAGTTGTTACAAAATGACGATAAATACTTGGTACTCGTCTTATAACCCAACGGATTTTGATAGGTTTGCTGGCATCGAAGAAGGCAACATCCATTAGAACCAAGCACTTTAGAGTGATCAAACCAGCATCAAATGAACAGAGCAGCTCATGGAACAATATCATGTCAACCTTCGGGATGATGTTAGTCTTTAGTCCACCACAACCAATGCCTATAATGGACCAAGGAGGTTGTGCTGCAGCAAATGAACAAACCAGCTCCTTAACATTATATGGTCAACCTTCATGACGATGCTACTTTTGAGTACACCACAATGGAGGTCACCAAATGAAGGTACATTCTGCACAAGTTAGAATAATGAACACCGTCAAGCTCTCATTTCATGTTTTCACATTCATTTTGTGTTGTTCCCATATTACTAACCTCACTTTCCTCCACTTCTATAATGCGTTTGGTTGATCCACTGACAATGAAACGTGTTGCACCCCCTAAAAGTAACCCAAATGCATTTAGTGTAGTTAAGAAACAATAGGAAATATGAAACAAAACGGTATATGAAAGAGAACAAAGGTGCATAACAAAGCACAATGACAAGAGGAAGACTAACCCATAAGGTGCATATGCATCAACCTACAATGTATATCAGGTCTTCCACCATACACAAGCTAACACCGTCTCGAGTGAAGCCACGCCATGAAGTCAAGGTACATCTGCAGTAAAGTCCTCATGATAACTGTAGGAACCGCTTGACGGTGGGGAGAGATGAACAGAGGTCCGGCTCAAAACAGAGAGTCTGGGAGGATGATCAAAAGCTGATACCTTCAAGGCTATGTCTGGTGGTTAATGGAACAGTATAAAAAGGCATGAGAGTTCAGGAAAAATGGCGCTGAATGCAAATATGGTTTCTTGAATTTGAATTTTCTTATTCATTGACTGCAAATTTCTGACAGCTGGCAGCTTATTTCAAGCCAAACCCCTTTTTTTTGGAAGACAAGCCGACTAACTGTTGTGAACAGTGATTACAGAGAGGAGCCGCAGTGAGCCGTGGAAAAGGGATCGGCTTGGGTGGATTTGTATTATAGGATATATAGATGCTGGTAGTCCGCATTCTAAACTTTTTTTTTTTCCTTTTTCAAAGTATATGTTTGGTCATCTAAGTTTATATCAAATTTCAGTTTGATCCCTTAAATTTAAAATTGATACTTTTAATCATTTAATCTTAACATCATTAATTTCATTTAACGAAAAATGTTGACTCGGAAAATTTAAATGACGATTCCGCAATTAAATACTGACAAAATATATTTAAATTTTAATTCTTTGACATGATATTTTTATATTTTAAAATTTAAGCATGTTTTATCATTTTTAACATCTTTAGTCAAACTTAGAAAACCAAAAGTATGCTTTACTTTTGATATTTTACATCTAGCAAGTAGCACCCATTCACCTAATATCCTAACGTAAAAAATGTTCAGTACACCCAACATTTAAAAGTATTTGTTTTAGTATCACTGAAGATCCCATAAACACCACACGCTACCTTTTGTAGAAACATTTATCATAGAAAGAGAAAAATTAAAGTGATATTTGAAATAGAATGGTAGTTTTGGCAAAAAAGTTGAGATATTAAATTAATTTTAATCAATTTTTTATCGATATAATTCACTATTTTTTTTTTAAAAAAAAAAAAAAAAAGAACGGAGAAAGTATGGGTATAAATATAATAGAGTGATATTATTTTCTTAAAAAAAATAAGAATGATATAACTTATATTTTGAGGTATTATGATCCAATGAAATGCAATTATTTATGACCTTTCATAGTGAAATTCCTATTGCCATAAATTATCAAGGGCAGGCACTAGATTTTGTGGTGGCGGAAACAGGGAAGCATAATATGAAGCTGATAATGAGTCTCACAAATAATTATGTTGACTTTGGTGGAAGACATCAATACGTAGAATGGGCAAGACAAAGTGGTGTCTCTGTCACTAGTGAATAGTGATGATGATTTTTACACTCATCCTGTTGTCAATTGTCAAGGGTTATTACAAGAACAATGCAAAGGTGTGTTTGATTATTACTCCCATCCACTTAATACTCTCTCACGATCCTAAATGTAGAAATTAAATAAAAATTAATTATTTATAAAAATATGTATTGATTTTAGTAAAGTATCCTTTTAATCATTTTTTTATTGGAAATCATTCCTTTAATGGATCAAAAGAGTTTAGGGAAAAAAAACTAAGGGTCTGTTTGGTGTGAGGAATTTGGAGGGGAGGGGAGGGGAGGGAAAATTTTTGAGTTAAATTTTAAAAGATTGAAGAAGTGAGATAATAAAATTTTAATAAAGAGAATATATAAGATAAAAGAGTAAGAAAAATTAATTAAACATTTTTAACTCCACTTCTCTAATTTTTTTAAAATTCAACTCAAAAAAATTTTCCCTCCGCCCACTTTCCGTCCCATCCCTTTAGACCAAACAAGCCCTAAAAGTTTGGAATGAATTAAAATTTTATATTTTAGACAAAAAAATTTTCTCTGTATAAAAGGGGATAATTAACCTTCATATATTTATTGTATGTATATTTGATGGCAGACGATAATTACAAGGAAAAATACGATAAATGGTGTGACATACAGAGACGACCCCAGTATCATGGCGTGGGAGCTCATCGATGAGCCCCGCTGCCAAGTTGACACTTCCACCCAAACCATTGGCGTAAGCCATCTCATCCCACACCTCGCATGTTCTCATGATTCTACCTGATTTTCAATTAGATTTTTATAAATATTTTTTATCAAGTATTTATAGTTTCAACTTATTTTTAATTAACCTTTTGTTTTTTTTTCACGGCAAAAAAAAAATTAACCTTTTGTTTTTACAAGTTCTTGTGATTTTACCTGATTTTTAATAAGGCCACTTAACTTTTTTCCCCCTTTTTTTCAATTGCCTGAAATTATATGGCATTAATTAAAAATCATATTCCTTTCGATTCTGAATATAAGACAGAGTTAATTTTTTTTATAATATTAAAAAAAACTATATAAATTATTTTAAAATATTTATATTTATTGTTTTTTCTCCAAACTATTTTGCATAATATATAAACCAATATACTCCCTCTGTTCTTATATATGAGAGCCAAAATTGCGAAATTCTAAAAAATAGTTAAAAATAATTAGATGTAAAATTATGAAGGAAATTTATTTTTTCCCCCCAAAAATGCCCCTATTTATGAATGAGTGTGAGGGAGAGAGTAATAATGAGAAAATGTTGAAAAAGAATGTATGTAGTACAATTATTAATTGAGGGTAAAATAGAAAAAAATGTATTTATTATTAAGACAAACTTAAAAAGAATCTTACATTTAGGGACAAGCCCCATTCAAAAAAAGATTCTTATATACCGGGACGGAGGAAGTATAATATAATGATACACAAAATATGATATGATTAAGTAACTTATTTGGCTTCCTTAATCTCTCTAAGAAAAAGTCAACTATGTCTTATATTTACGACCGGAGAGAGTATTAAACTATAAGGACATCATAAAACAGAAAAAAAAAAATTACAAAACCTAATTAAAAAAATTAAGGTGGAAATACACGGACTTATAGATTAGTTTTTCCTTCAATTATGTTATTGATTTCTCAAATCTCATGTGATGTGAAGAGCTTAGTACGTTTGGATTTCATTTTGGAGATCCCAAGCCAGTTTTGCAAACCTAATTTTAATTGAATTCAAATCTGACTGCTTTTGTTAAACTGAGTTCTACCCCTTCAAATGTCAGTTTTTCTTTTTTCTTTTTCATAGTATTATCCACTATCTGGCTCAGAGTTCGTAACTACCATTCCTAAAAGAAGTGTATCCTATACGACTTGAACTCAAGATACAAAAGGAAGCCCCGCTAGAGTAACTCTATGTTGGTCAAATGTCTGTTTTTCTAATGCAAGTAGAAGATTGCTTTAGCTAAATTAAATTTTCTAAACTAAGCTTTCTCAATGCCATTTCCTACAACTAATATCCAAACATCCACATAACCATAATTTAAATACATGATCTAAAATTTAAAAAAAAAATATTTCACAAGTTTTTAGCTATTTTTCTTAAAAGGCAGTTCATCACATTTTAATATCTAAATCAGTGATTAGTTCACTGGTATTTCCATCAGACCAGTTTGCCCTACCCAACTTTACTTCCATGCTTAAAACAATAAAATCTATAGAAAGTTCCATTATACACAAATCATAAACAATGCAAACCATTCATTATAAGAAAAGTCTAGTTATTTGATATTTTTATAGATGCCTACCTACCATTTTCTCCTTATATTAATCATAATACAAACTGCATAAAACTATAAGCTCAATTTTGCATCCAAAACAATCTTTTTGAGATGGAATTACTTAAAGAAGAACTAAACGAATGATCAACTGAACATTTTTATACCTTTTAATTGCATTATAAGTAACCTGTTTGGGAAGCTGAAGGTTGATGAATGTTTGAATATGATATGCAGACATGGATACAGGAGATGGGCAGCTATGTGAAATCCATCGATAATAAGCATTTGGTGACAGTGGGGATGGAAGGATTCTATTCAACACCAGATAGGATTCACTACAACCCTAAGTCTCTCAAATATGGCACTGATTTTATCAACAACAATCTTATTCAATATATTGATTTTGCTACTATTCATGCAAACCCAGATACTTGGTAGGTCTATTTTATGAAGTCATCAATGTCAATCAATTTTAGATAGGGATAAAGTTGAAAAATTATTAAATTTAAGACAAAGTTAAATGAGATTTATTATTTTTCTTGATTCCGATAAGACATGTTGAAGTGACTTATAAAAAAAACTAGAGGAGTATTATTTAAACCGTGCGGTTTTCAAACGGTGATAAAGATAACATAAATTAACCTAATCTCTCAAATATAATTCTCCAATGTGAGGAATGTAATCTTAAAATTTGTTCAGAGAGAGACATAATCTTACTTATCGCACACAAAAAAGTCAGTTTGAGAATATCCTGTCATATAGTAAACCCTAATATGTAAATGCAAATTTACAGGCTTACAGGAGAGAATGAGAAGGCCCAGATGGAGTTCATGAAAACATGGTTGACAATTCACTGGACAGACTCCAAGAGCATCTTGAAGAAGCCATTAGTTTGCGGGGAGTTCGGAAAATGGAGCAAAGATCCAGGATTCAGTGTTAAAAAGAGGGATTCATTCAAGACTGAAGTATATGCAAGCATCTACAACTAGGCAAGAAGTGGAAGAACAATTACAGGAGGCTTGGTTTGGCAGATTGCAGGTGAAGGAATGGACTCATATTTTGATGGCTATGAGATTGTTTTGACCTTAAACCCTTCCACCAGAGAAATTATCCGTAGTCAATCTAATAATATGATTGGTATAGGGCACCCCAAGATCAAAGAAGAAATATGAATTGAACAACATCAATAATTGATTCTGTCTTTCTTTGTTGGGGTTACTTTTGAAGCAGAACAGGTATTTATGCCATGTTATGCATAAAATAGAGAAAACAAGATACGGCAAAAATTTCAAGGCTCTATCCATCCATTATAAAGCCAAACACTGTTTGAAAGGATAAAACCAGATAATATAATACCTAATAGGGTTAGACATCATACAATACATGAGAGAACATGTGTAATTATTTAGATAGCGAAAAAATTGAAAGTGTGTATAAAATGAATTCAGATCTTTTACAGTTATAACAACAATCGCATGTAGCGAATTTATATTTAAAGGAATTTAAAAAGAAAGAATGATATAAGAAATCATAATGATTGCATATATTAGATCTATAGAGGATTCAATTTATTATTACAATTTGATTGACAAGTTGATCCACTTATTCATGATGAACACTAATGTAATTACATTTCACATGCATGGAACGTAACTGACCTGTACAGACTCTTTCCATGCTTGCTTCACATCGTTTTCCCCCCTTTTTCATGTGTTGACGAAGCATATGCGATCCATGTTGTTGTTGTCATCATCGTCATCGAGGAAGCATATGCTTATCAATCTGACTTGACTATTGGAAGTAGCAAATTAGCAGTAAAATAAAGAAATAAGGGACATTTGCATCTGGAAATTATGTAAATTGCAAACCTTTGATCACAACTTGTCTGCTAGCTGAGGGAACTGTTGAAAAAGCCAAGTCACAACTCTGATTGCTGCCTGATATTTTACAATTACTATGTAAGCCATGCCAATGGTTCTTCGACAACTAACTGAAAAATATTTTTTAAAAAAAAAATCTAAATCTGACCTCTTCCTGAAATTAACTATTTCATATGCAATAAAACATGCCACCTTCGATTCTTAATATAAGATTTAGTTTGTAGTACTAGTTAACAAATAACAAAAGGATCTAGGAAGCAGATATAAAGAACAAGATACTCAGTTATGATCATTATATATATAATTATGTTTTTTAGTATGAATTTTGACGCCCACTTGGAACTAATATGGGTGAGTATGAGACTTTACCATCTGGTGGTGAGGGAGTCAGTAGTTCGCAAGTAAATTCTTACACAAAATTGATAACTTCAACCTATAATGGACCTGATATATAATTGTAATTAGAATCCCTAATTCCCAATTGTAATCCCTAATTCCCAATTGTTAGGTTAGTTAGTTGAGGAGAGCAACATTAATTGAGCTCCTTAGCTAATTAGGGACTTAGATAGGATTAGTGTTAAAATTACAGATCTGCCCCTCATTAATGATTAAGGCGGCAACCACCCTGACTTCCCCTTATTTCCCTTTAGCTCTCTATATAAGAGCTATCCCTCTCTCATTTGTAACTAGTTGTTGATCTATCATTGAATGAAGCATATTTCAGCAACTCTTGTGTCTTCTCTCTCTCTCAGATTTCTCCTACTTTCTCTATCTAAGATTCTCTCTTCTCTCTTCTACTCCTTCTTTCAATACAATTCTGTCAAGAAAACTACAGAATTGCATCAGTAGTATCAGAGACTTCATCCACTGCCACATGATCTTCTAGCTGCTACATGGTTCAAACAAGATTACAAGAAAGATCAAGAATGGCTGAAGAACGATTTTAGGCTATTAAGCAGTGATTACAAACCATGGACAACACATTGCAAGGGCTGTTAGCAGGGTTTAATACTGGGTTGGCAAACTTGCAGCAAAAAATGCAAGAAATTCATGTAGCTAGCTAGAAAGGTCCAAGAAACCGTGATCGCTATCAAGAAAGGCATCAAGAAAATCGGCTAGGTCACCCACTTCCAAAAACCAACACAATTCACCAAGATGGAGTTTCCTAGATACAATGGAGACAATATACTGACCTGGCTCCTCAAGTGTGAACGTTTTTTCGAGTTGGATGACACTCCAGAAGAAAGCAACGTAAAAATGGCCTCATTTAACCTTGATGATAAAACATTCCAGTGGCACCGTGCTCTTGAAAGAAGATTGAGGGGTCGACTGCCTTCTTGGGATGAGTATGCTATAATCTTGCAAGATAATTTTGGCCTTGCATTTGAAAATCCCATGAGTGAACTTACTCACCTACGACAGACAAGAATGCTGGCAGAATATAATGCTGCATTTGATCTCATTGCTACCAAATTGGATTTGGCTGAAGACTATCTTGTGGGTGCATATGTGTCGGCCCTCAAAGCAGAGCTCTCAGGTATTAACAGAGGCTCGAAAATTAGCGAAAATGCAAGAAATAATTTGGGAAAACTTAAATTCCAAGATTGCAGGAAACAAATCTGGGCGATCTGTAGCAGCGGCGACCCCAAGATCATCATCAAACCGCTCTGCAACTCTCCCTCCTTCTACATATTGCGTGGCTCTGTTAACAAATAAGCCTGCTCAAACCGATAAAAATTCTGGTAATACTTCCAAGATCCTATCTTTAATGCGCAAGAACCCAAACAAGGCCTGCAAGCCTCTTACCCCTCAAGAAGAACTAGAACACCGAACCAAAAATTTATGTTTCTACTGTCATACTCCTTTTTCCCGTGACCATAAGTGTCCTCAAAGGAAAAAATTGCAGCTACACTATATTGGGCAAGATCTGGACACAGATGATAGTACTGAGGACACCATTGAAGATCAATACGTGGAGGAAGAATACCCAAGTATTTCTCTACATGCTATTGAGGGTGTTGATAGTGCAACATCTATGAGAATTCAAGGTCAAGTAGGAAATCATACTGTACAAGTTCTGTTAGATAGTGGCAGTACACATCACTTCTTGGATCTGAGATTAGCAAGGAAGTTGGGTTGGAATAGTGATGGTTTTGTTTTTTCATCAGTTGAGGTTGCTGGTGGTAAAAAAATCAAGATTCATGGGGTATGAAAAGGTTTTAAATGGCGTATGCAGGGCATGGAATTTATTTTCGATTTCCGAAGTACAGAGCTGAATACATATGACCTTGTGCTGGGGTTAAAGTGGCTGAGCAGTATTAAAAATGCCTATTGGGATTATGAATCCCTTTCTATGTACTTTTGGTATAATGGTACAATTAGGAAACTATAGGCTACTTCTGTTAATTCCTGGCAGCTCATGCACCCAGACAAGGCAAAAACTCATTTCCCTCATCCAAACCAGCTTTACCTCCTCAAATGGTGAAGACACCAGAAACAACCAGCCAGTGTATATCCCTTAAATATGCTGCCAGCAGTGTTCCAGCAGAAATCCAATGGGTTCTGAGCAAGTTCCAGGATATTTTTGAAGAGCCTAAGAGCCTCCCTCCCTTTTGAGAAGGTCACAATCACCCAATAAGGCTTAAGGAAGGCACGAATCCTATAAGTTTGAAGCCCTACCGCTACCCGGCAGCCCAAAGGGACACAATTGAGAAGCTAATTGAAGAACTACTCCAAGCTGGGGTTATTCAGCCAAGTTCTTCTCCCTTTTCGGCTCCAATTGTGCTAGTTAAGAAGAAGGATGGCACATAGAGGATGTGCATTGATTTTCATGCACTAAACAAAGCTACAACAAAAAATCAGTACCCTATTCCAATAGTAGAAGAACTATTTGAAGAACTAGGAGCTGGTAGATGTTTACGAAGTTGAATTTAAGGGCTGGATATCACTAAATAAGGACAGAACCAGAAGATGTGCACAAAAAAGCATTCAAGTCTCACTCAGGCCTTATGAGTGGTTGGTTATGCCATTTGGCTTCACCAATGCACCAACCACATTTCAAGGAGCTATGAATGATCTATTTTGATTGTATTTACGTTTGTTTTAGTATTTTTTTATGACATCCTGATTTACAGCTCTTCTCTTGCAGATCATGCTGCATAGTTGGAGAAGGTGTTGCAAATCTTGAGGGAAAATCAGTTCTACGTTAAACAATCCAAGTGCACGTTTGCTGCAGCCAATGTGGAGTATTTGGGGGACTTTATAGGTGCTGGAATGGTCTCTACAAATCCTACTAAAATCCAAGCAGTTGCTGATTGGCCTTTACCAACCACCATCAAGTAACTTAGAGGTTTTTTGGGACTTGCTGGCTATTACAGGTGCTTCATTAAGGATTTTGGCACCATAGCAAGACCTCTCACATCATTACTAAAGAAGAATGGCTTTGTATGGACTCAAGCAGCCACAGATGCTTTAAATAGCCTCAAGAAGGCTCTTACTACAGCCCCGGTTCTCTCTCTACCTGATTTTTCTAAACAATTTGTTGTTGAGGCTGATGCATGTGCCTCTGGAATAGGGGCTGTTCTAATGCAAGAAGGGAAGCCTTTAGCCTATTTTAGCAAAGGTTTAGCTCCTCATCATCAGCACTTATTTGTTTATGAGAAGGAACTTATGGCTGTGGTTTTGGCAATGCCGCATTGGCATCAATACTTGGAGAGGCAGCCCTTTATTATACGTACTGATCAGCAGAGCCTTAAATACCTACTTGGGCAGCAGCTCAAGACATCATTCCAGATGCTATGGGTGGCTAAACTAGCTGGGTTTGACTATGAAATTCAGTATAAAAAGGGGCAAGAAAATTCAGTGGCTGATGCACTCTCTAGAATGCCTAAGTTGCAGCTGATGCAAATGGTCCTAGACACTTCCTCCCCTGAATTGTTGCAGCATATTAAACAAAGTTGGGAGAAAGATGAGTATTTGCAGCAACTACTCCCTAAGGTACAAGCTAGTGAGGCACCCCTTTTTCATTTTACTTGGAATGATGAATTGTTGAGGAGAAAAGGTAAACTTGTGGTAGGTAATGACTCTACTCTAAAAAAGGAAATTCTAGGTTGGTTGCACTCAAGTCCCTAGGGAGGACACTCAGGTATGCAAGCTACCTATCAAAGAATTAAGTCCTTCTTTTGGTGGCGCAAGTTATTTGATGAGGTTACTACTTATGTGAAGGATTGTGATACTTGTGCCCATTGTAAGTATGAAACTGTTGCTTCCCCCAAGCTTTTACAACCCCTTCCTATTCCTAGCCGCATTTGAGAATCAATCACTATGGACTTTATTGAAGAGCTTCCCAAATCTAATGGCAAGGAGGTCATTTGGGTCATAGTTGATAGAATGAGCAAATATGCCCATTTTAAGGCCCTCTCTCATCCACATTCAGCTGCATCTCTAGCTCAAGTATTCCTAGATCAAATCTACAAGCTACATGGGGCACCTACAGAGATTATTAGTGACAAAGATCCCCTCTTTGGAAGTAACTTTTGGAAAGAATTTTTAAGTGTTTTGGAAATCCAACAAAAGTTGTCTCCTGCTTATCACCCTCAAACTGATGGGTAAACAGAAGTGCTCAATAGGTGCCTAGAGACTTATTTGAGGTGTATGTGTTGGGAAAAGCCCAAGGAATGAAGCAAATGGTTATCACATGCTGAATGGTGGTATAACACCTCCTTTCATACCTCTACAAAAGCATCACCATATGAGCTCTTGTATGGCCAAAACCCCCCTCTTCACTGCCCCTACTTGCCTCACAACTCAGTATTAGAGGCTGTAATCCGCACATTTGAAGCATGGGAGCAAGTTTTGGCGATGCTCAAGCATCATCTGCATCGTGCAGCTAACAGAATGAAGCAGAAGGCTGATGTGCACAGGTCTGATCGAGAATTTGTTGTGGGTCAGTGGGTTTTTCTGAAGTTACAGCCATATCGACAGATTTCTGCTACTGTTAAGAGCTCACAAAAGCTTGCTCCTAGGTATTTTGGGCCCTATCAAGTGCTAGAGAAGATTGGTTATGTTGCCTATAGGTTGGAATTACCTCCAGAGTCAAGAGTTCATCCTGCTTTCCATGTTTCTATGCTGAAACTATTCCCTAATCCAGCTGTGCAACCTCGCCACCTTCCACCAAATTTTCCAGAACCTCCTCCCACTTTAGTCCCTGAGAAAATTCTCAATCGGAGGACTGTTAAGCAAAGGAAGAAGTTCATTACTGAAGTACTTGTTCATTGGAAAGGCTAGTTAGAAGAAGAAGCCTCATGGGTGCCACTTCTTCGTTTTCAGGAACAATTTCCTGAATTTCAAGCTACATATCTTTGAGGGCAAGGATGTTACAAGGGGGGTATTGATATATAATTGTAATTAGAATCCTTAATTCCCAATTGTTAGGTTAGTTAGTTGAGGAGAGATCAAAGATTAGTTGAGAATGGTGTAGCCATTTTAGAATAGCATTAGCCAAGAGCAACATTAGTTGAGCTCCTTCGCTAATTAGGGATTGAGATAGGATTAGTGTTAAAATTACAGATCTGCCCCTCATTAATGATAAAGGCGGCAGCCACCCTGACTTCCCCTTATTTCCCTTTAGCTCTCTATATAAGAGCTATCCCTCTCTCATTTGTAACTAGTTGTTGATCTATCATTGAATGAAGCATATTTCAGCAACTCTTGTGTCTTCTCTCTCTCTCGGATTTCTACTACTTTCTCTGTCTAAGATTCTCTCTTCTCTCTTCTACTCCTTCTTTCAATACAATTCTGTCAAGAAAACTACAAAATTGCATCAGGACCAGACACAGTTAAAATTAATCCAGTGATGTCATATAATTTTGGCTTGGGTTTCATGAAAAGTTATGACAAAATCATTATGCATTAATAGAAAGACATGTTCTTTAAAGCAAGATTTTCTATTCTATGATTAAGTTTGAAAGTTCTCTGACAAGAATCAAAGAATTTTATCCAATAAGCCATAATGTCACTGTTTCCTTAAAGTTCAATGACTTCAATTTCCAGAAGAGTCATGAATAAAAGCTTCAAAAACAAATTGAGGTATTAAATTGAGCTGATCAAAACTTCAACCCTTTTTTTTTTTTTTTTTTTTGATTACATCAAAACTTCAACCCTAATCAATGGGAGCCAAATGCAAAAATAACAATTATTTTCAGATATCATAAATGCAAAAATACTTCACATCACAAGGAGGAACCTTTTTTTCTTTCATTCTCATTAAACATTTAATGTTGAAATAGAGGATAACCCACATACCAGAGCTGCATTCCCAGGTTTAATTGCTGGTTCAACACTGTCTCGCCCATATCTATTACCAAAAAAAAGATCTTCTATAAGAAACTTCTGCTGGTACACTTTGACTTGAAGGCAATAAACTTTATGTCGTGAGCATCATCTAATAAAAAGGTCCAATGAGAAAACCATCTAAAGAAGATGTGTCATACGAAAGTGAAGAAAGAAGGTGGGCCCATACTCACAGGTCCAGTTCAGACCCTGGCTCTGATTTATTAAAAATATGGAAGAACACAATCCTTATAAACACTTATGTTATAGATGCTGCCATTTACAAATAAATGCAACCTAAATAAATAATATTCCAACAGAAAACTTGCATTGAAGTGAGTTGGCATATCTTTTGCTTTCAATAATTTTGGAATTGTAGATGTAAGAAACAACTAAGAAAATCAAAATATTTATGAATGAGACGCTATTGAGTGCGCTGGTGAGGAGGGTTAATCAAGCAGTATGAAGTCCTCTAAAAAGAGGTCGACGATGACTGAAGCGAGCACTCAATGAAGTTATGGAGTGGGATCTTTTGGGTAATAATATGTTTAAAGATATGGTTTTCGATAGAGCACAATGGCATCGTATAATCCATATAGCCGACCTCACCTAGTAGAATAATGCTTTGTTGTTGTTGTTGTTGTTGTTGTTGTTGTGACTGAAATGTTAGATTGCTATCCTTTGGAAGGAGCTTCTTCAGGAATTCAATTCCATCAAAGCTAAGGGAACATTTTGGCATCTACACTTGATAAAATGTATGAAGTTAGTTCTGTGATTACAAGAAAATTTGTCTCACTCTCCCTTTTATTCTGCTTTGAATTTGAACTATATTTTAACCTTAATCCACCCAAAATATTGCATTGGACAAGATGTGAATAATCAAATTGCCAAACTTATTAAAACTACCTATAAGCTTGTATGGTACTAAAGTATCATATCCATATCAACAGGCAAGAATAGATACCATACATCAATTGAGCTCATTTGACGTGTATCCTAGATAGCAAGGTAATTAAATCCGGGCCGGTCACTGAACTGGCCGAAGTACTAGGTCAAGGGTCAGTGGGTCAAACTGGAGTCAAACTGAAGCTAACCCGGGACCAAACCTATGAGAAATCAAAGATTTTAGGCTTATTAATATGAAATTCTAAAGAAAAAATTTAAAAAAAAATCGATTTAAAAAATAAAATAAAATAATTCCGGACTAGTTCACCGGCCGATTGGCTGGTTTCCGGTCTGGTCCAGGTTCCATTACCTGGCTAGATAGTATCTTGCCCCTGATAAGAGATCCATTAGACGACATTGTCATTCCTTTGTGGATTTTTGTATTATAGTTTCAACGCCTTCATATCTTGATGCTAACTTGTGATGGGATTCAACTCATTCGAGCAGCCCAAACACACAGTAGGAGATGATAGAAAGTGAGAGGGAGGAGAAGACAGGACCATTGAAGAAGGAAAAAGGACTGAATTTGAATCACAAAACACTAAGGTTTGTGGCTGAAAGAAATACAGCAAAACAGGAGCAAAAGGAGGAATAATGCAAGAAAAAAAGGAGAAGCAGATTGGGAACAGTTGGAAAGGGGTGCTATATTGGTAGCTGACTGAAAATGGGTAGGCAAAAAATTCCAGAAGGAAAGTAGAGAAAACTAGCCAGTCAAGAAAACCAGAAGCTGTCATCTTGTTTCTGTTGTCTCGTGTCTGCAAGTAAATATTCTGAGTATGCAGTATTGTTTTTGTGAGAGTGATTCTTGCGTAATGGCGTGTGTATTACTGTGAATTCCTGGCATTAGATTAAGATATATGTGCAAGTTTGGGTGTAGTGATATCATACCCTAGGAGTATTTTCTCTTCAACATTAATGCAGAGTTACTTATGCTATTTTAGCATTGTTTTTCCTTTTTCCACAACACTATAAAGTAGGGTTACTATCAACTTGTTTCTATTGAGACATAACAAGTCTTTTAATAAAAAGTTCCATCCAGTTTACGGAGCCAGCTAACCTAAACATTAATAAATCATACCACCTAGGTTCAATGTAGCAACAGATAATCATGAATTTTAATGGCCGTCCAGCATCAGGACGGCAATGCATTCTTAGAACTAAAAGTCCACTAAAATAACAATGTCACTTACGTTATTTGTCTCTTTCCATTATTGACCTCCAAATGATAAAAGCTGCATCCTTTGCTAAAGGGAAAAGGTTTTCCCTTCCATTCTGTGGTCATTTCAAAATTATACACATTAAAAAGAAATAATACAAAATTTAAAAATGTAAACTAAAGTGCTATACATCAATTTGAAAGCAGATTAGAAATAATGCACCTAAGTGCCATATCACCCCTACTGATGAGGCATCCTCAATTGACAAATCATCAATAACAAACTGGAGATCTTTGCTGGTAGAAGTGGTAAACTTTCGAAAGAACTCCAGAATTTCCTGCACAACAGTTAAAGGTAAGCTAAATCTGGAAATACGAAAACTGTCATACCATGGCACTTCAGAAGTTTGAACATCTGACGCTGGATAATACCAACAAAGGCCATTACTTTACCGCTGAAGAATTATAGTAAAGCGAGTTTCTCATTCTTAATCACAATTGAACTGATTCCTAAGCCACTGACCACAAAAAAAAAAAAAGAAAGAAATGGATCTAAGTGATTAGGTATTTGAAAGTGATCAGATTTTAAATAACAGAAAAACCTACTCCCCACCCACCCCCCAAATCTTTCTGGCTGCCTATAGTTCATCCCATTCATTAACAAACCTAGGCAGCAACTTCAGTGTTCATTTGTTATTCCTTAATAACAAAATATCGCATGGAATATAAGGTTACTATCATTGGTAGTTGAGTCAGATATCACTCTTTGTTGAATAAGGAATCAGTTAGAGATCACTAATTTGATTGTTACCCCTATGAGTGACATAAATAAGAGTAAGCATAAAAGAATTAGTCAATGAATAATAGTTCAGTTTGGTAACAGGAGGCCGCTAGTGTGCATACCTTTTACCACAAAGTTCAACATATTCAAACCCTTGAGATTTGTATTGCCCAACCTTTTAATATTATATTAACCCTTTACTGTTCAAGTTTACTAGCTAAAATGCTCAAAACCCTCTTCAACAAAACAACTTGTGCAATTCAGATTTGTAACATGCCCCTTCCATTGGTGAATCTACACAAAAGTCTAATGGATTCAGACTAAATATTTCCTCATATGTTAGGATTGCTTCAAGCCAGGCACGTGATTAAGTATCTATTTGGGTGCCTTGTCTTTGTCCATGACAAAGAGGGGGTATTTGGGGATTTACTTTTCTCCGCAAAAAATTGCGTTTTTGTCCATTGATCAGCGAACACTATGTTGGCGGCTTAGAGATGACATGATATAACTGGAGAGAAAAAGATTAAAAAGACATAATGGAAAAAGGCAAGACATGAACTAATTATTCCTCTAAACAAACGAATGCAGGATCAAATTTGAATAATCCCACAAGAATGGCCTTCGTTACCTTGCGACCCACAAATGGTCGGGGAAAGACAAGGTCTTCGTAAACACAATTCTCAGCAATAAGGTCCTGAACAGAGTCCACATCATGGTCGTTGATTCTTTCATAGAAATTCCTCACAACCTCCGAAGCCGAACTCACAGCCCTATCGTCGTCGCCAATGTTGGTGGTCGTCGTTGGTGATGCAACTGTAACCGATTGGTTCTCACCATTTTTTCGGAGAATCATCCATTTCTTCCTTCTCTCATGAAGATTCGAATAAGCATGACGAGGAGCAAAAGGAGCTACTGTAGTAGAAGAAGAGGGGATTTTGGTGGTATTGAGGAGCGAAAATGAAGAAGAAAAGGTCGAGGCTGCAATGACTGAAACCGAGTTCATATTATGTAGCTTAGTGAATTTGTTGATTCTTGATAGACAGATAAAAAGGCACCATCCACAGACACATATTTCAATTAGTGGCCTTTTTTTTTTTTTTTTTTTTTTTTGTGGTAGGTAGTCACAGTTTGACAAATGATATTGGAAATTTTTGTTTTAAACCATAGATAATAAGATATTCCCGTTATTGACGTATTAGTTTGGAAAATCCTTATAAAATACCACCGAAATACCGAAATCCTAAATCAATGTAGCAAATTTGAAAATTTCGGTTCAGTGTTGTGTCAGTACAAATTAACAGTGACGGGTATGCGAAAAGACGATTTTGCCCTTCAACCCTCCCTTTCGTCACTTGAGAATAACAACTCGAGACTCTTAATTAACAACTCTTGATTCTTAATTAACAACTTCAGTTTCTTCTTTTTATTTTCATAATAACGACACCGGTCTTGTTATGAACAACACCATATTCTACACAACTCCTATTTCTTGTTTCACAACTTCGTAATTTAAGTTTCAAGGTCAATAACAACACCTCTTTCTTTATTAACAACACTATATTTTTGAGATACGAATATGTGAAAGAATAAAGCGGAGTTGTTAATCAAGAATCAAGAGTTGTTAATTAAGAGTCTCGAGTTGTTATTCTGAAGTGGCGAGAGGGAGGGCTGAAGGACAAAATCGTCTTTTCGCATACCCATCACTATTCATCCGTACTGACACAACACTAAACCGGAATTTTTAAATTCGGTGCACTGATTTAGGATTTTTCTGGTATTTTATAGGGATTTTCCCTATTAGTTTTAATGTTTAAATGTTAATTTAAATAAAGCCCATCCCATAATACATTGTAAATTGCAAAAAAACAAAAAACAAAATCCTTTTTTTATACTTAAATTTTAAGAAAGAGGTTAGGCTCACCCACAATCGAAGGGCAGAGCTCCAAGTCGGGATGTCTCCCCAACGCCTCGACTGAACCACAACTAAGTAGACTTCCCCAGGATCGAACACTCTCCCTTTGGTGAGAGTGACAAAATCCTAATTCACTGATTGGATGATATTTATCCTCCATGGGCTCTTTTTTTTCTTTTTCGCCAACTTCTCCATGGGCTTTTCAGTCCTACTTCTACTGTGTGCCTGGATATAACTAGCTAGCATATGTTTATTTTAGTAAAAAAGACTCGATGGTACTCGAAGGATTAATCATCACTTCGGTAGATACCTTGGTCTTAGCACAAAAAAAAAATAGAGATTATCATCGCTTAAACACAAAGGCTTAAATTCAAATCTTTATAAATATAAACAACACTCTTATAAAAATCCGCCCCTCCCCTCTGTTGTGCCAAACACATCCTTGAAAGAACTATCTCAATGAAATCAAACAATACTTAGATATAACATACTCCATTTTATTCTTAATTTAAGGTATATTTAAATACTTTGATTATATTAAGAAAGCTAGTTTTTTTAATAAAAAAGAGCCAATTTTTTAGGAAAGATTGCAACCAGGTCCCAAGTAATAGAATTAATTACAATCAAGCCCCTTGAAATCATAAACTTGCAATGAAGACCCAAGGGACTTGGGTGATATTTGTTAGAACCGGCTGACACCCAAGAGGGGGGGTGAATTGGGTGTAAGATAAAAATCTTACGAACTTTGGAAATCTTTTTGCATCTTAGAGGAAGCAATAAATATGAAAATAATGAATCATAAATCAACAGTTAATATATGCTGGAAATATAAGAGTTTAAGGAAGAGAGTATGCAAACTGTGATTTATCCTGGTTCGGTCCAATCTGTGATGGCCTACGTCCAGTCCCCAGGCTCCTCCTGAGATTTTCAAATCCACTATTTTCTTGTTTAATCCAGGCACAAGAAAAGCCTTTACAAAGCTCTCACTAAGTACTCCCCCTTACAGCAAGTCTTACGAGCAGAGCAATCCCGAAGACCTTTCCCTCCTGCTTACCTATGCAAGTCTAACGAGCAGCAACGTTCTCTTCTGCTTACACCACTGTAAGTCTTACGAGCAGCAACGTTCTCTACTGCTTGCACCTTGTAAGTCTTACGAGTAGAAAGTCTTACCGGCGATTCTCTCTACACTTGCCCGTAAGGAAATCAACCCACTCAAGGTCCCTCTACCTTGAGATCAATTCAGAAATACAATTGAAAGTATTTACAAACTCTCTCACAGAGTAGATATGATGAACATTGAAGTACACTACAAATAATATCTCTCTCAAAGGTAAATCATATAGAAGCTAGAGAAACAGAGAGTATGAGCGTTGGTGTCAGGATGTTGACATTTCGATGATATATGCACACTTAGTCTTACTTCTGTTTTGGATGATCTTCTATTTATAGCTGATGAGGTTTGATGACCGTTTGAGCATTTCAACATATCCGTTGGAGTGCGACAGCTTCGTTCGTCCGTTGCTCAAATTTGAAAAACTAGCCGTTACGAACGTTCGACGCTCCGCTTCCGTAAAATCAGCTTTTGACTCTTCACATCATATCTTCATTGTATTCCTGGAGAAATACATTAAATACTAATACAATGAAGTGTAAGAATGATTAGAAGCAATAAGAATTAGTTATATGATCATTCCATTGATTTCTAGAATTTTCGGGTCGTTGCTCTATTTTCCTGGGAAGTATTACTCGAGTACGTACTCGAGTAAACATCAAGTTTCTTCACAGGTTACTCGAGTGGCTACTCGAGTGACCTTCTATTTTCTCCATAACTTACTCGGGTAGTGACTTGAAGTTCTCTCTTCATGCACAGTGCTTTACTCCAGTAGTGACTTGAAGTTTTCGTAAATAACTCTTCATGAACAGTGATTTACTCCAGTAGTGACTTGAAGTTTTCGTCAATGTACAGTGATTTACTCCAGTACCGACTTGAAGTTTTCGTCTAAAAAACTTTTCATGTACAGTGATTTACTCCAGTACCGACTTGAAGTTTTCGTCTAAAAAACTTGCTAGCACAGTGCTTTACTCGAGTACATACTCGAGTAAATTGTTGCAGTGGTACAAAACGCCGAGAGCAACATTTTTCAGAAACAGAGTTACTCGAGTGCATACTCGAGTATCACTTGAAAACTTTTACCTGTTACTCGAGTGGTGCCTTCAAGTGAATTCTTGATTTTGACTTGAAACATGGCAAATTATATATCATCGGAAAGCCCTCATCGTTTACATTCCAACGCAACAAGAATCAGCTCCAAAATTGTTGTATACAGAAAGTTATGATCCAAAGAGTACTACTGTTCTTAGACAATCCTGAAATCACGAGCAGCAACTTCCAGAAGTCATAGCTCTTAGGATATAGCTTCAAATGTGACATATTATATATCCATGGAAAGCTCTGTGAGTCTTCGTTCATATGGCACCGGTTTCGTCTCAATCCGATATGTATTTTGAGAGTTATGTTCAAAATACCGAAGCTGTCCTGGAATATGACGGTGATTCATGCGTCAACTTCAACAGATCATATCTCCCTCATCTGAACTCCTTTGAATGTGATCTTGGTTTCAAAAGTTCGTGTTGGAAGTCTAGTTTCATATGCCACCGGTTTCAGTTCGATCCGACATGTGGTTGGAGAGATATCATCAAAATACCGAACCTATGTTCTGACGCGCGAAAACAGAGTATCCATTACTTCAAGTGTTGCCTCGAGTAATTCATCAAATAACCCGGCAGATTACTCGAGTAAGGCCTCGAGTAAACACGTCCAAAATCAGAAAATGACATATTACTCGAGTGATTACTCGGGTAATCATCCCCAAAGGTACCATAGCTTCCGTATACATCATTTTAGCTTCGTATTGACCCATTCCAACTTCCGTATGATCATAGAAACCTCCGGTATCACTTCTAGGAGCTTGAATCTTGATATTCTCATGTGATCTTGCAAGTTCTTCTTTCTTTAATCTCTTTCTTCTTGTTTTTCTTCTTGATGATCATTCTTCATAACCCAACTTCAATCTTCATCTTTCTTTCTTCAATTCCTTGCCTCTTGATTTTCTTCTTGATGATTATTCTCCATTTATGAGGCATTATAATATCAACCCACAATGATGTCTATGACTAATCTACAAGATATACAACATTAAATATGGTAGTTAGTCAATGTGGAAGGTAAGTATATTATACAAACTTTTTGCTCATATTTAACATCTATATTTGACATCATCAAAACTATTCATATCTAACAATATTAATTTCAAATATGAAAATACAAGGGCTAAGGTGGTTAAATAACCTTCAACTTTTCCGAAAAGTGCAACAGTAACCATAAACTATTTTTTGGAGCAAAAGTAACCATAAACATTATATAAAAGAAAGCAAAAGTAACCATGAAGTTAATAATTTGTTAACATCTGTTACTGTGAGCTTTTTTTTTTATATAAGAAAGTTTAGGTAAGTTCGGCACCAGTCCCCTACCAAGGCTAGGGTACGGCCCAGGGCTCTTGGAGTGCTTACAAGGGACTCACGAGATCGCCTACGAACGAGGTTTTCCCGTCGGTCAAAGGGTTAGAACACACTCCCTTGTGATCGGGGTGGCAAGACCTTAACCAAGTGTGTCAAACCTCGTTGGCACTGTGAGCTTTTTAATGAAAGGTTAATATGCTAAAATAGCCATTAACTTATATCAAGTGAGTGCTTGGGAAACCACAAAATCGTGGTTTCAGAAGCCCTTTTCCACAAGCTGAGATAAAACTTCTCTCACATACTTACCTCTTAAATCGTAAAAATTATTCTTTAAAAGTTAATCCAAACAAGCAACAAAATTGTAAAAGTAACTATACACTTTTTTTTGCATGCAAAAGTAACTAAAAGATTACTTTTTGAACATTAATTCATAAGTTTTTCTTTGACTTTTGTCATTTTTATCCTGACAAAAGTCAAAGAAAAATTTATTAATTAATATTCAAGAAATCATCTTTTTTTTTTTTAATTCTGGCAAGAATGACAAAGGAAAAGAAACATGTCACCTCAACTCCAAAAGCTAAAATTCCTAAACTAGCCTTAAAAGTACCTTCATTGCATTGAAGCAATCTCATAACCAACCATGAGAAGATTAAAAGCGAGGATATTTGAGAGGAAAATCCATGAAGCAATTGAAGATGGCATATGCATATAGTAGGGTTGGGAAAATCCATGTCACCACTGATCATCTCATAATTAAAATCCATTTGAACCCAAACCAGCATAAGCAATAAAAAACTTATGAATTAATGTTCAAGAAGTTACCTTTGAATTACTTTTGCATAAAAAAAAAGTTTACGATTACTTTTACACTTTTAGTTTAGGGGTTAAGGCTATTTTAGCACCTTAATCTTTCATTAAAAAGCTCAAAGTAACAAATGTTAACGGACGACATCATAGTTACTTTTGCCCTCTTTTATAATGTTTATGGTTACTGTTGCACTTTTTAGATAAGTTGAAGGTTATTTAAGTACCTTAACCCAAAATACGATTTTGCCCCTCTTCAATTTGAAAAAGAAAGGCTGGAATTTAGGGCTTAGTTGTTCAAATAAATCGAAGTCTTCCCCCTTTTTAATTTGATATAAAAAATAGTACATTCTCTTTTTTTTATTGACAAATCACTTGTGTGAAACAGGATCATAATCTCTTCTTATTCATGTTTTTTCAATTCTCAATGCAAATGGGTAAAATTGTATTTTTTAATATCACCTAGATCTCTTAGGACTTCACTACAATTTGATGATTTTAAAGGATTGGGTTGTGATTAATTCTATTAATTAGGACCTGGTTGCAACTTTCTCATTTTTTTAATATCAAAACAATATTAAGCACTAATATAGAAAAAAAAGGGAAAGTTGCATTTAGCTCTGGGGCAAGAGAAAATATGACAAAATAGCCCCTTGAAATCTCAAAATTATATTGAAGTCCCATGAGACCTTTTTGTAATAAGTTTCAATTGTCAAACGCCCATGGACTTGTCAGCGTAAGAACCCATGAACTTGTTAATAGACGCCCCTAGACTTATCAGTGGATGCCCATGGACTTGTCAATGGAATTGGAATTTATTGCAAAAAAGTTTCACGGGACTTAAATACAATTTTGAGATTTTAGGGGACTATTTTATCATATTTTCTCTTACTTGAGACCTAAATGCAATTTTCCAAAAAATAAAATAGCTTATAATACAACCTAAAGAAACAAAGTCAGAAATTAAACACCTAGAGTACAACCTACAAAACCTTAAAACCTACACCGAAAAAAAAAGAATCAATCACATTACCTTGGGGTTGGTGTTAAATCTTAGAAATTGACAACATTCCAACACATTTTCTTCTCTTTTTACCTACTTTTGGGTTTAAAATGTATATTGAAAAAAGTGTATAGAAGAAAATGTGCATATCAAAGTATCAAGCAAAAATCAAAGAAATTCTTTTTATATTTGTGATTCAATTGAGAATTTATAAATTCTCCCTCTTTTGTAGGAGGATGAAGACAAGTTTTGAAGCCCTATAAGAACCAAGAGACAAGGAAAGAACAAAGGAAGTAAAGCAGTGCAAAGATAAAGGGAAATTCTACAACTTGCCTAAGCTAGTTGACCAACTGGCCGTGGCAAGTAAAGTAAACATGCTCAAGAAGTATGCTCTCTATGTAACTGGCCTTAACAAGTTGACAAACTTGTTGTGGCAAGTAATCTCTGTTTGCTCTCTGTGTAACTGGCCTCAGCAAGTTAGCAAACTTACCATGGCAAGTACTCTTTGTATGCTCTCTGTGTAACTAGCCACAACAACTTGACAAACTTGCTGTAGCAAGTCAAGAATCTAAAGGAAAATTGACTCTGTGTAATTGGCGACAACAAGTTGACTAACTTGCCATAGCAAGTCGTGAAAAAGTACAGCTATGCGTTTTGATGTTAGAAGCTGTGAAACACTATTTAACCTAGGGAAAAGCACCAAAAACACACATTCTACACTTTGGGAGGCTGAGTCACACAAGAAGACACCTTGGAGAGGAGCTTTTAGAGAGTTTTGGAGCTTGGGTGGTGGTTTTCAAGGGGGATTTTGTGACTTCTACCTTGGTTTCATTAAGTAGCACATATTGGGGGGATTTGAGTGAGTGCTTTTGAAATATAAATGGGATAAACAATCTTAAGTTTCATTTAATACTTGAATTTAAAGAATCATTTGCTTTTATAAATTTTTAATCTAAAGATAGTTTTAAATTTCTCTTTCACCTCAACAACATGTTTTGGCTCAACTTGATCAATTTCAAATGATTCCATTCAACCTAATTAAACATATGGTTACATTAGTTAACTCGCTTTCATCATAGTTCTTGTGGAATGATACTCTTTTTCTCACTAACTTATTACTTGCGACCCGTGTGCTTGTGATAAGCTAGACGGCGAACATTTGGTGTTTCTACTAGCCAATCATTGGGCTCCATATCCCCCTACTTCCAACGGCTGCCAAATCAGCAGCACAATTACCTTGGTGAGCATCCAAAGAAAATTCTACTCATGGCCTTCTCCTAGGGGCTGTTTGGTATGAAGGATTTGGAGGGGAGAGGAAAGAAGGGAAAATTTTTATAAGTTGGATTAAAGATATTGGAAAAGTGAGGTTATAAAATCTTAATGAAGAGAAGAAGTAAAATAAAATAATGAGAAAAATTAATTAAAAACTTTAAACTTCACTTCTTTAATTTTTTTAAAATCTAACTCACAATTTTTTCTCCCCTCTTCTCCCCTTCCCTCACACCAAACAAACCCTTAGTCAGTAGAAGAACATCTCCCAACACTGGGGCCCTTTTACCCTCCACTCCTTCCACAAAATCAGCAATCAAGCTGGATTGGATTGGACCGGGTTTGACATCAACCTGAGGTCTAGTCTGGAGAGGATCTCGGGTTGCACAAAGCAGTTAATGGTCTAGTCGGGTCCAGCATCAACCTGAGGCCGAGCTAAACCAAATTGGGTCTGGTGAACCACTTCGACTAGTCCAAGTAGTCCAGGACCTAAATTTAGTTTTTTATTTTTCCTCTTTGGAAGGCAAAAGTTGAATCTATTAAACATAATTAGGATCACAAAAATACCTATCATAATATAAAACATGTCACAAAAAATTAAAACATCATAAATCTATAAGAATATCCAACAACAATTTAAAAATATGTTGAAAAAAAAAGATTTAAACATGATAAATACAAATAAGATAATAAAAATATCTATAATCATATAAAAATCATCATAAAATATTAAACTTAACTATAAATCCTTAAAAAAACTCCAAAAACATTAAATAAAAAATAGAAAGCAACATCTAAATTATAAAAAAAATTTCTTAAATAAAATTGACTTGGACCATACCGGACCAATCCAAGTGGCTTAGTCCCCTGGACTGGAACCCGGTCTAATTCGATTCTACACTACAAAAAAATGAAAATTAGCAAGGGACCATTGCTAATCTGTCACTAATTCCTCACAAATTCCATCACTAAAATTAGTAACGAAATTCAGGGACGAAATTTTTCTGTCACTAAATTAGGGATGGATTAGTTACGGAATCACATTCTATTGCTAAATTCTACCACGAATCCGTCTCTAATTTTGTCATTAAAAATTAGTGACGGAATTTTTTTGTCACTAAATTAGCGACGAATTAGAGACGGAATCACATTACGTCGCTAAATTCTGTCACTAATCCTCTCTAATTCCCTCATTAAAAATTAGCGACGAAAATTAGTGACGGAAAAATTCTATCACTAATTTCCCTCACAAATAATTAACTTTTTCAATAATTATATTTTTTTATAATTATAACTTTTTTAAATAATTTAAATTTTAAATCATTATAAATTTATAACATAAATATTAAAATAAATAAATAAAATTATTAATTCATATTTATTTTTGAAATTGATATTATAATATAATATAATTGAATTTTTAATAATATATTATATACAAATAAAAATACAAATTTTATAAATGCAAAAATAAAATAAAATATATCATAAAATAAATAAAAAAGATACTAATAATTAAAATTTGGGTAGAATATTTACATAAAATAAAATAAGAAAACTAAATTCAAATATTTAACAATAGATTAAATTTTTTATTTCTAATTTTGTTCGCAAAGCAAAAAAAAAAAAAATATATATATATATATGATTTTGCATTTAAATTACATAGGTTCTTCTTAGCTTAACTGGTAAAGGAATTAGCACACGCATGAGAGGTCAAGGATTCGAATCCCAACTTCATCAAAAAATGCAACCAATTTGTGACTTGGACACTTGGAGTGTGATGGAGGGTGACATGTGGCGGTTGACTGGGACATGTGGAGGGCGGAGGTAAGGTGGCGGTGGCTGATGGGGACACACGGCCAGTAGTGGTACACGTGGCCGCTGCCGGGTAGGGACATGTGGAGGCTCGTTGTGAGGACTTGTGGCAATTTAAATTATATAAAAAAATATTGTGCGACGGATTAGAGACGGAATTTTCCAATTCCATCGCAAATTAGTTATGGAATTTAAAATTCCATCACTAATTAATTAGTAACGGTCTTTTTACCAACAGAACAAATTCCGTCGCTAATTTTCATCGCTAAACTAATTAGTGACGGAAATTTCGTGACTAATTTGATGTTTTTTGTAGTGCTAGTCTGATTTCATTATGTTACTTATTTGGACTGGACCATATCGGACCAAACCAACTCTGGTTGGACCAGACTAGATTGGATCACTGGATTTTTGTTCACCCCTACTTGAACAGCTCTTCACAATCCTTCTTAGTGTACCACTTTTGCATAGGAAACCTACTACAATTCTTCAAGGCTTCCTTTAATGCAAGACACTCAGTTGCAAAAGCAGTCAAGCCTCAACCTTCTTCGCTAGGCCTCGTAGATATCTCATTCACGATCTCTACAGACAATACCCAAATGCTTCTTTTTTTCTTGTTTCTTTAAATCATGAGATTCTACATAAAATATGTAACACCCCAAATTTTATATTCATCAAATATATTGTAATTATTGAGGAAATTCAATAAAATGGTGAATATTCATGAATTTGGAATTTATGAATTTTAGAAATATTCATATTCATAAGAAAATGGGCAAATTAATTCAAGAAAGGAAATTAGATTACAAAGGTAATGACAAAATCGTAACTTTGCCAATTTAGCACAAGATTAATTATTTCCCAATTAATTGAAGCTAATTTCAATTAATTAAGGAAAATAAAGAAGAATGTATATTTGGAATATTCTTGGTAGAATAAATCAAGATTTGGGAAATTGGAAGGACTTATGCATAATTCAATTAAAGGAATTATGGAAATGTTGAAACAATTTCTATTTCCTTTTTCTTATAAATTTCGCCTAGCATAATAAAATGAGAGGGAAAAATGATTTTTGGAATTAAACATGCCAAGTGTCACTATTATATGGTAAAGGGATTAGTTTATAATTGTTAAAGTTAAGCACATGTCTAATTGTGTAAAAATAATGCTTTTTGTACCTGGTAATTATGATATAACACTTGAGCATATAGTTGGATTAGTTGGAAGAAGCTCATTTGGTTTGTGAGGGCTTAAGAGGGGATGGTTTTGGGCTAGCCAAAAGGGGAGGAAAATTAGTTCAAGTCTAGTTGAGCTTTATGACACCAATTTGGAAGAGACAAGCCTAAGTACAAGTGTCATCATGAGATGGATTTTTGGAGAATAAAGTAATTAAGGGAAATGGAAGATATTTTACATAACTCTGCCTTCCTCTTTCCATTCTTATTTTCGGCCAAGACTAGAGAAAAAGAGAGAGAGAGAGAGAGAGAGAGAGCTTTGGAGACCTCAAGTTCTAGAGAGAAGGAAGAAGAGAAAGCTTAAGGTAAGTGTTGATTTCTTAAGAGTTTCTTGTAATTAATAAGTAAAATATTTGCATATTTATTTTCCCTTATATGATGATTTTATGGATGATATTTGAGCTCAATTTAATAAATTTGGGTGTAATTAATAAATAAATAATATTTTGGCATAAAATAGAATTTCTTGGAAAATACTAAATTAGACCCTCTTTCAGTTTTCAGGCAATATTTGGAGCTCTAGATATCGGATTGAGACATTCTTTATATGGTTAAAAAGCTAAGAAAGAGCTCAACAACTTTGATGTTGAGACCAAAATCCAGTTCTATCTCCAAGGGTTTCAAATTTTACTTGGAAGTTAAAAGCAGGAATCATCTACCATCCTACCAACCATTTCATCTACCTCTTCATCTTTCTTTTCATCTACTACTTCATCTATCACTTCATCTTCCTTTTCACCTACTACTTCATCTACCACATTTCATCTACCACTTCATCTACCCTACTCCATTCTTCCCTATATATAGCCACCCTCTCCTTCACATTTCACTTACACCAATTTCATTTCCATTACTCTCCTCTCTTCTCTACTTACACACCATTTCATTACTCTCATCTCTTCTCCACTTACTACATCATCTTAGAATTAATTTTATGCATTGTATTACTTTTTGCATACCTCCATCTTAGAAGGCTTAGGATTGTATTACTTTTTGTATGCCACCTACATGGAAGGTTTTACCTCCTAAAGGGGCTACTAGATTTTTACATTTTTCATGCATCTTTTGGTTGTATATTTATGTTTGAGAATTTAATATTCAAGTTTATGTAGTATTTATGAGGATTTCATTCTAGCTTTATATAATTTCAATTTATTTTGGTTTTGTTTTTAATTTTATCATGAGCTAAATTTTCATTTTCTTAGGGTGATGACGTAGCTTACTAATGACGGATTGAATCTTAACTTATTAAATCTAGTTTTAATTTCTCCTTCATGATTGAGTTTTAATTATTGTTCTTAATGCTTTCATTTGATTGGCCACCTTTTGAATGATTTCAATATGCATGTTGAGACCGGAAGGAGATTCATGTGTGTAGATCCTATAATTCAAACCATGACTTGCATATGAAATAGGAATATATTCATATGAGTTGTGTAGTCTTACTAAGTTCCATAAATCTTAATGCATAATTAATTGCTTAAATTCATATAAGAATATTTGGATTAGCAATTAATTATAGAATTGCTTGACCTTGGAAGAGGCTAGTAATTAAATTAGGGAAATTTGACTATCAATCATGTGGAATAAATTGGGCTAGAATAGATAAGTGATTCAATCTGAAATTTGTTAAGTGAAATCTAATCCCTAGAACTTTATCTCATATTTGCTTTCATATCATCTGCACTTATATTTAATTATTTTTCTTTTATTTGTACTTTCAATCACCAATGAATCAATAGACTAAATAGAATTAAAATTACCTATTTTGGTACTTAGTGATCAATCCTCGTGGAAACGATACTCTACTCACTTCTATATTACTTGATTACGACAGTGTACACTTGTACTATTTAATTAATCATCTACACTCGTAACAAGTTTTTGGCGCCATTGCCGCGGATTGTTGTCATTAATATCAATACCAAGTAATTTTAATACTAATTTGGTCTTCATATTACATTTTTTCTTCTTCTTGGTGTCTTGTGTTTCTTTTCAGGCTTTTGCTTAGTGTATGACCAGATCGAAGGAGACTGAACTGTTGCCTTTTGATTCGGAGATCGAAAGAACTTGTCGAAGAAATCGAAAAGTTTGAAAGCAGTCTACTTCAATCCTAAGCAATTCATGGCAAATCCGGGGGGAGGAACAACATATACCAAAACACTCCGTGACTATGCAACACCAGCTGTCATGGGGACAAATTCTGGAATCACGAGACCACCAGTAGTAGTTAACAACTTTGAAATCAAGCTGGCAATTATCTAGTTGATGCAAGCAAATCAGTTCGATGGTTTACCAACAGAAGATCCTAATGCACATATAGCCAACTTCCTAGAAATCTGTGATACATTCAATCATAATGGTGTTACTGATGACGTCATTAGACTTAGACTTTTCCCTTTCTTACTTAGGGATAAGGCTAAGGTTGGTTACAATCGTTACTAATAGGAAGCATAACTATATAGGAGATCATGGCGCAGAAATTTTTGGAGAAATTCTTTCCTTCAATAAAAACTGCTAAATTGAGGAATGAAATTGCCTCATTCACCCAGCATGAACAAGGAAGCCTCTATGAAGCATGGGAAAGATATAAGGAGTTGCTAAGAAGATGTCTTTATCATGGGTTACCAAATTGGTGGCAACTGCAAACTTTTTATAATAGGAAGACACACATATCCAGAATTCTTGTAGATGCTACAGCTGGAGGATCTTTAATGGGAAAAAATATAGATGATGCTTACAATCTACTTGAGGAGATGGCAGCCAATACATATCAATGGCCTTTTTGTTAGATTCAGAGTTTTGATGATAACAAACCTAAGTCTAGTTTGATTTGTCTCTACATTCTTATTCACAAGTTTTTCGCTAAGAAAGTATTCAAATAGTATACCTACTATTTGAATACTGGAACTCAGTTTCTATTAGCTATTATTCTGATAAGTCTCAGACTATTCGAATAGTCAAATAATTATCATGATAATGCATATGTTATTCGAATAGAGATACACTGATACATAGTCATATTATTCGCATATACTCTGACTATTCGATTAGTATAATCTAGTATATCAGTTGAAAGTTTTCTGATAAAAAAGTATTCGAATAGCCGGTACATTATTCGAATAGGGTTTATATTCTCCAAAGTAAATACCAAATGTATTATTCGGATAATAATATGACTATTCGAATAACAATGGTCACTATTCGAATACTATGACCATTATCAGAATAATCGACGTTTGCTTAAAAGAGTTTTCAAATTCTATTATTCGAATAGTATGAATACTATTCGAATAGTATATCCACTATTCGAATAATGATATTAATATTTGAATAGCAGGTCAAAGCCAACATCAAGCCTATGAGATTGAGATGAAAACTATTCGAATAGCAAGAAGACTATTCGAATAATATTAAAAGACTGAAAGAAAATATTTTTAGTCAAACTCGAAGAATATATTCGAATAGTAACTCATGTATCAGGATAATCTTTTTTGAGTTTAAGAGATCATTATTCAAATAGGTATCTTAACTATTCGAATAGTCTCAGTGTAAAATTTCAAATATTATCCGAATATAGAAAAAGGTATTCGAATAGTAAGTTATCTGAAAAGACTTAAACTATCCTGATAATCATAATAGTATCCGAATACTTGTTCTTCATAAAAAACAGAGCATCATATCTAAATCTAAATTTCTCAGATTCAGTGAGTACTTTCATTAATCTTCATTAATCTTGCTTATTATATTTTTATTTCATGATTAACATTCTCAAAGCAAGTTACAAGAGATTGATACTTCAGATTTCTGGATTCCAAGAAAAGCAGATATACTGTGTAAGAGACATTAAATGCACTCTGAGTATCTACCAACACATTCTCTTCACCTCAATGGCTATATCAAAATAACATAAAGAATGTTTCAATAAATGCTCAGTGAGTAACGGAAAAATAGAATGCCTCCAACGGTCATTAAAATCTCTCCAACTACAAATAGCAAAGGCATTCAAAGCGGGAGTTAAGACGCCGAACTACCGAATTGATGAATATTCATTTTCTGAGCTCTTACTCTTTTGTTTTAATACGCTTCAGTGTTTACATTACCAACTCTTTAAGAGAGAACATTCATTGATTTAATACACTTGTTTTGAGAGATATCTTAAGGTGTTGGGACCTTAAGTTGGGCATCAATTTACGTGGTGTAAGGGGGAGCGAGTATTCAAAGTGAGGAATAAATCACTGTGTATGAGGTGCCAAGAACCCATTGAATCTTGGAAAGTATAGTGAAGACACAGATTCTATCTGTGAACTGGACGTAGGTCATTGTGAATTAGACCGAACCAGTATAACTCCTGGTGTATACCTCGGTGAAATTTTCCTAACTCTTTAATCTTCTTCTTATTGGTTTTCAGTTTTATTTGTCTTATCATTTTTTATTATCACCCAATTCACCCCCCTCTTAGGTGAAAAGCTTGCGCTAACATTTGGTATCAGAGCCAAGTCTTCTTTGTCAGGTTTAATAGCCTAAGAAGGATCCTATGGCAAGCATGGGTGAGGGAATACTTCCAGACGGAGCCTCAATCACTAGACCTCCAGGCTTTAATGGAGAACATTTCTCATTCTGGAAAGCTAAATTCAGAGTGTTCGTCATGGCAACAGAATATGGACTCTGGGAGGTCATTGAAGAAGGGAACTACGTTCCCAAAAAGACGGTAGAGTGTCACTTTGAAAGAGCACTTTGTGATCTTGGAGCAAGTGTAAACCTCATGCCTCTATCTGTATACAACAAACTTGGTCTTGGAGAGGTGAAGCCGACCACAGTTTCATTACTTCTAGCTGACCGATCAATAAAACATCCGAGGGGTGTCTTAGAAGATGTTTTGGTGAAGGTGGACAAACTCATATTCCCAGTTGATTTCATAATATTCGACATGGAAGAAGACCAAGAAATTCCTATCATTCTTGGGAGGCCATTCCTAGCAACTGGGAGAACGTTAATACATGTGCAATAGGGGAAGTTAACCTTGCGAGTTCAAGATAATCAAGTATCCTTCAACATTTTCAAGGCTTGATCATTTCAAATGAAGGTGACACCTGCTACAGAGTCGATGCATTGACCAGCTGCACAAAAGATGTGGTAAACAAAATCTGCATGGATCAACCATTAGCAATGGGAATGGTATATGTATCAAAATCTACTAATCTAAAAATCTTGGAGCAGATAAAGTACCTTGAAGCAAATTCCCCAATTTTTATCAAGAAACCATTTGAAGATTTGGGAGAAAGGTCGAGTAAGCTGGTGCCATCAACAGAGAAACCACCAGTTTTGGAGTTGAAAGTACTGCCATCCCATTTGAAGTATGCTTATCTGGGAGGAAATTCAACACTACCAGTAATCATCTCAGCTGCTCTTACTCCTGATGAAGAAGAAAAGTTATTAAGAGTTCTAAGGGAGCATAAAACAGCATTTGGATAGTCAATAGCTGATATAAGAGGGATTAGTCCTTCAATCTGTATGCATAAGATCTTGATGGAGGACAACTACAAGCCAACAGTTGAGCACCAGAGAAGACTCAATCTAAACATGAAGGAGGTGGTGAGAAAGGAGGTAATAAAGTGGCTGGATGCTGGCATAATCTACCCAATCTCTGATAGTCAATGGATAAGTCCAGTTCAAGTTGTGCCAAAGAAAGGTGGAATGACAATAGTGCCCAACGAGAAAAATGAACTGATTCCACAATGAACGGTGACTGGATGGAGAGTGTGCATCGACTATAGAAAGCTCAATAAAGCCACCAGAAAAGATCACTTCCCTTTGCCATTTATAAACCAGATGCTTGACAGACTATCAGGGAAAGCCTATTATTGTTTCCTGGACGGGTACACAGGATATAATCAAATTACAATTGCACCAGAGGATCAAGAGAAAACAACTTTTACATGTCCATATGGTACCTTTGCCTTCAGAAAGATGCCATTTGGTCTATGTAATACACCAACAACATTTCAAAGAAGTATGATGGCTATTTTCTCATACAAGGTGGAAAGGTTCATTGAGGTATTCATGGATGATTTTTCAGTTTTTGGAGAATCATTTGATCATTGTCTTTCAAATTTAGCAAAAGTCTTGCAAAGTTGTGTGGAGACAAACTTGGTTCTAAATTGGGAGAAATGCCATTTTATGGTGAAAGAAGGAATCGTGCTGGGTCACAAGCTATCTGATCGAGGCATTGAAGTGGACTGAGCTAAGATTGAAACAATTCAAAAGCTACCACCTCCTTCCTCAATCAAGGGCATTCAGAGTTTTTTGGGACATGCTGGCTTCTATAGAAGATTCATTAAGGACTTCTCAAAAATCACAAAGCCACTTTGCATGTTGTTGGAGAAAAATACTCCCTTTATGTGTTAATGAGGAGTGCTTATCAACCTTCCAAAATTTAAAAAGTGCCTTGACTTCTGCACCAGTCATCATAGCTCCAGATTGGAACCTTCCATTCAAAATGATGTGCGATGCAAGTGATTATGCAGTTGGAGCTGTTTTAGGCCAAAGAAGAAACAAGATCTTTCATGCTATCTATTATGCTAGCAGAACACTCTCAGAAGCACAACTGAATTATGCAACAATAGAAAAAGAGCTCCTAGCAGTAGTGTTTGCATTCGACAAATTTAGAGCATACTTGATCGGGTCAAAGGTCATTGTTTGGACGAACCACTTAGCAATCAAATACTTGATTGAGAAGAAAGATGCTAAGCCTAGACTGATCAGATGGGTGCTTCTACTACAAGAATTTGACTTGGAGATCAAAGACAAAAAAGGGACCGAGAATCTCATTGCAGATCATCTTTCTCGGTTAGAACAACCTGAACTAAAGAGAGAATCACCAATCCAGGAGAATTTCCCAGATGAGCAACTTTTTATCATGCAATCACAACCTACTCCTTGGTATGCTGATTTTCTGAATTATTTGGCAAGCGGAGTAAGGCCTTATGAACTTTCTAAAGTGCAAAAGAAGGAGTTTATGGCTGATGTAAGACATTACTTTTGGAAGGATCCGTTCTTATACAAACAATGCCAGATCAAATTATCAGGCGATATGTTCCTCAAGAAGAAATGGACAGCATCTTAAATCACTGCCATTTATCCCCATATAGTGGTCATTTTGGAGCAAATAAAATAGCTACTAAAGTCCTTCAATCAGGATTTTACTGGCCTACACTCTTCAAGGACGCTTACAGAATTGTGGCAACCTGTGACAGATGTCAAAGAACGGGAAATATCTCAAGGAGACATGAAGCCCCTTTAACCAACATCTTAGAAGTTGAACTTTTTGATGTATGGGGGATCAATTTTATGGGGTGTTTTCTATCCTCATTTAGCAATCAGTTCATTTTAGTAGCTGTTGATTATGTCTCCAAGTGGGTTGAAGCAGCTGCTTTTCCTACAAATGATTCTCAGGTGGTTGTGAAGTTTCTAAGGAAAAATATTTTTACAAGATTTGGAGTACCTAGAGCTATTATTAGCGATGGAGGAAGGCATTTTTATAATCAGTAGCTTCATTCTGTGTTACCTAAATATGGAGTAACTCATAAGGTTGCAACTCCATATCATCCACAAACTAGCGGGCAGGTAGAGATCTCAAACAGAGAACTAAAGTGGATCTTAGAGAAGATAGTGAATTCCAAAGGGAAGGATTGGGCTCAAAAGTTAGATGATGCACTCTAAGCTTAGAGAACTGCCTTTAAAACACCAATTGGTACATCCACGTATCAATTGGTCTACAGAAAGGTATGCCATTTTCTAGTAGAAATGGAGCACAAAGCATATTGGGCAGTAAAAGCATTAAATTTTGACTTAAAGGCAGCTGGTGAGAAAAGGCTTCTCCAACTCAATGAGCTTGAAGAATTTAGACAACAAGCTTATGAAAATACAAAGTTATACAAGGAGAAGATAAAAATGTGGCATGACAGAAGAATTTTGAGGAGAGAGTTTACACCGGGACAAAAAGTGCTTTTATATAACTCAAGGTTAAAGCTCTTTCTAGGAAAGCTGAGATCAAGGTAGTCAGGTCCTTTTACTGTGATTCAAGTATGGCCATATGGAACTATGAAGATTCAAGATGGTGATCAAAAATTTAAAGTGAATAGGAAAGGCTCAAAGATTACAATGAAGGTGCACTCAACACTTTGAAATCTGTCATCATGTTTGAGGAACTAACAGGTAAATCCTCAATCTAGTAATTTTTTTTAAGAAAAAAGATGAAAAAAAAAAAGAAGGGCAGCTATTTGGGAGGCAAGCCAAAATTTCTTTCATACTCTTTCAAAACTTCTTTCCTACTCACTCATTTCTTTCCTACTCTCTCAAACTTCTTTCCTACTCTCTCAAACTTCTTTCCTACTCTCTCAAACCTCTATCCTACTCAGCGAAACAAACTGTACTGGGTTGAGAGTCTTAGTTTTCATCAATTTCATTTTAAGTTACTATGGAGGAATCTCTTGTAAAGCTTAAGAACATGTTCCCCACTCTTCCCAAAGATGTACTCAGGAAGATCTATAACAGTCGACTTGAAAGGATGAAGATATTCAAGCGTTTAGGCCTTCCTGTGGACATACGTTGGATCATTTAAGCTAAGGTACGTTGAGCAGGTGAGATTCATAAGTCATTTGTTAAACCTTTTGCAGGAATGGGAAGAAGTTCTTACTCCAAAAAGAGAAGAGCTAAAAGGATGAACGTCTGCTATAAATGAACAAGATGGAATTGTGATCAGCGCTGTAGGAGTAAAGGTATGGTTTCTATAAATCAAGAAGATAAAATTCAATTTATAAAGGATGGACTGAGTAAGGAGTCACTGGATGATATCATTCAAACTCTTGAGACGCATCCGAGTGGTGATGTTCATTGTATTCTTCTTGATTTAGCAGACATATTCAACAGAGAAAAATGAACGCTATTGTCTTAAGAATATGATGTTAAAAGACCCTGTTAGCCAGTTTATATGAAAACTGGATGGGAAGCAAATCCTCGATTCATAAAAAGCGTTTAAGCCGTTACTGGACGTAAAACTAGAGGAAGATGTGAGCCAAAATCACAACTAGTGTACATAATCATGCTTTTGTTTTAATTTTTCTTATCTTTTCTGTCACTTTTGTCTAATATGTCTTATCTTTTCAGCAACTTTTGTCTAATATGTCTTTTCTTTTTAGTAACTTTTGACTTTCTTTCCCCTTTTGCTTCACGCAAATTACGCCAGTCATTTGTGTCAGAAGTTTTTCAAATTTTTTTGAAAAATGCGTGATTTGTATGATTTTGTTGTCGCTGCTTTAATGTTATATATATGTACTCTTTCATTTGTAAATATGCACATTTCCACTTGTAAATATGCAGTCTTCCTCTTGTAAGCACAAATGGTTCGAGAGAAAAGAAAAGAAAAAGGTTATCATACAAAGATGTAGATTTACATCTATCTACATCTTTGGTGAAACTGATATGGGTAAAGATTTAGAGTTTATAATAGCAGCAAATGAACTTGGAAGTGCATTAGCCGCTAGAAAGATCAATTTTGTATATGAGGGAGGCATCCAGGGCCTAAAAGGAAGTGTGGCCATTTCTGCATTCATGAATGGAAGCAAGGGTTTTAGTGTAAGGGTGAAGGAGTTGGAAGACCACATCTTCTCCTTGGGACAAGAGTTGTAGGTTTCAAGCTTGCCTGAACGTATGGGACAAATGTTCTACCATGCTCAAGTTTTTATTGCTCTACCCGGTGGTTTGAAGACGTTGGATGGGATCTCTAGCGTTGCATATTGGGCTAAGTTGAACTATCACAAAAAGCCATTAGGATTGTTAAATGTTAATGGTTTTTATGATAATTTGTTATGTTTTTTTGATCATGATGTGGAAACAGGATTCATACCCCAAGCGACTCACCACTCCATAATTGCTGCACCAACTGCTGATCATTTACTCGATCAACTGCAAACCTATGAACCTAAACCAGATCTATTTGTCAAGCAAATAGGTGGGCAATCTTCAAATAGCAATCAGAAGCAGAACCCAGATACCACTCTTCAGTTGTAATTTTCCTTAATCTCTTAGTTTTACTTTATTATGTGTTTATGTAAAAAAAAATTCTCTAAGCTCTAGAAGACATTGGGGACAATGTCTAATTTAGGTTGTGGGAGAAAATTTTTTTCTTAGTTAGTTAGTAAAACCATTAGATGCATGGGGTGTGGAAAAAATGGCCAAGTAAGGAGTTATTCTTAACTCCTGAGACGCATTTTAGTAGTTTCATGTTTTTGTTCATTCTTAAAAAAAAGAGAGTAAAAGTTAAAAAAAATCATCCTATTTAAGTGCTTTGTAATGATCTTTAGAAGTATATAAGTTTTGAGTATGGATCAATTGAATTTAGAGATTTCATAGCATGAATGAACAACTGATTGTTACAATTGGTGATGAATTTTGAGATTGAATGAGCTGAGTTTGAAAGCCCCTAACCGTGAGCTTTTGAGCCTATAAAGATTATTTCTCTTATGTGTGATATTCACCTATTAAGTTGTCACTCTAAAACTTGCTTTAAATCTGATTGAGATTACATTTCACATGCACATTCAAAGATGATAAAGGCATTCATTTTGTTTAGCCAGTAGCCAACCTTGCAATTATACCGTTGATAAGCCCCTTTGAGCCTCATTGACTGTTTCTTTATTCTCAACCCATTGACATATGCTTTAATGATATATCAAGTGTTTTTACCTAATTCGGAAGATTAGTAGAGCATTTGAAATTTTTGTGAAATGGGCTTTTGACAAGTATGAGGGTGTATATATCATCAACTTTAAAGTTGCAAGAAGAAAAAAAGAAAAAAATGAGAAAAAAATTGAGTATTCGAATTGTGGGTTGTTGTGATGAAATAGATTTATTCAGAAGTAGGCTCATTTTTTTTAATTGTTCTATTAATTTTTATATTTAGCCCTTCATATCACGTTTTACATTCCTTTTACCTTAACTCCATTACAACCCTTAATAAGTCCTTTAGATTTGAATTATACATGTGAATTAGATAGTGGAGATTGAAATTTTTAGCAAGCCTATGGTAGTGCAATTTTTTCGGTTGAATTCGAGTAAAACACTTACCCTTAAACACTTGAGAGATTGGGAGAATGAGTCACAACTACGAACTTGGTTTATTCATTTTCAAATAAAATTATTAGTTTATATTTTCGTTGTTTCATGAATATTATGATATCTTTATTTTTCAATTGTATTCTTGCTTATGACTTGACACTTCTAATTTTGTTGGAAGCACTTAATGGTCACTCCTTATCCGAGAACGTCCAAGAGCTAAGTGTGGGGGAATTTGATAAGTAAAATATTTGCATATTTATTTTCCCTTATATGATGATTTTATGGATGATATTTGAGCTCAATTTAATAAATTTGGGTGTAATTAATAAATAAATAATATTTTGGCATAAAATAGAATTTCTTAGAAAATACTAAATTAGACCCTCTTTCAGTTTTCAGGTAATATCTGGAGCTCTAGATGTTGGATTGGGACATTCTTTATATGGATAAAAAGCTAAGAAAAAGCTCTACAACTTTGATGTTGAAATCAAAATCCAGTTCTATCTCCAAGGGTTTCGAATTTTACTTGGAAGTTGAAAGCAGGAATCATCTACCATCCTACCAACCATTTCATATACCTCTTGATCTTTCTTTTCACCTACTACTTCATCTACCACTTCATCTTCCTTTTCACTTACTTCTTCATCTATCACTTCATCTTCCTTTTCACCTACTTCTTCATCTACCACTTCATCTATCCTACTCCATTCTTCTCTATATATAGCCACTCTCTCCTTCACATTTCACTTACACTAATTTCATTTCCATTACTCTCCTCTCTTCTCTACTTACACACCATTTCATTACTCTCATCTCTTCTCCACTTACTACATCATCTTAGAATTAATTTTATGCATTGTATTACTTTTTGCATGCCTCCATCTTAGAAGACTTAGGATTGTATTACTTTTTGTATGCCACCTACATGGAAGGTTTTACCTCCTAAAGGGACTACTAGATTTTTACATTTTTCATGCATCTTTTGGTTGTATATTTATGTTTGAGAATTTAATATTCAAGTTTATGCAGTATTTGTGAGGATTTCATTTTAGCTTTATATAATGTCAATTTATTTTGGTTTTGTTTTTAATTTTATCATGAGCTAAATTTTCATTTTCCTAGGGTGATAACGTAGCTTACTAATGACGGATTGAATCTTAATTTATTAAATCTAGTTTTAATTTCTCCTTCATGATTGAGTTTTAATTATTGTTCTCAATGCTTTCATTTGATTGGCCACCTTTTGAATGATTTCAATATGCATGTTGAGATCGGAAGGAGATGCATATGTGTAGATCCTATAATTCAAACCATGACTTGCATATGAAATAGGAATATATTCATATGAGTTGTGTAGTCTTACTGAGTTCCATAAATCTTAATGCATAATTAATTGTTTAAATTCATATAGGAATATTTGGATTAGCAATTAATTATAGAATTACTTGACCTTGGAAGAGGCTAGTAATTAAATTAGGGAAACTCGACTATCAATCATGTGGAATAAATTGGGCTAGAATAGATAAGTGATTTAATCCGAAATTTGTTAAGTGAAATCTAATCCCTAAGGCTTTATCTCATTTGTTTTCATATCATCTGCACTCATATTTAATTATTTTTCTTTTATTTGTACTTTCAATCACCAACGAATCGATCGACTAAATATAATTACAATTACCTATTTTGGTATTTAGTGATCAATCCTTGTGGGAACGATACTCTACTCACTTCTATATTACTTAATTACGACAATGTACACTTGCACTATTTAATTGATCATCTACACTCGTAACAGTAATCTTGCATGAAAATGGAAATGGATTCCTTGAGTGAAAATAAGTTAGGATAGCTCTAGTCAAAATTTTGAAAAAACGTGCAATCGGGTTGGATACGGCAGGGCTGGGCTGGAGTCCCGGGGGCATTTTGGTAAATTTTTACCATAGACTAATATAACACAAGAAACACTATGGAAGTGTCTAAAATGATACTTGGATAGGTTATGACATATTTCTTGTACATTTAATATTTTAGGACCGAGTCGGAAGTTGGAAGGACACATTTTACGAGGCACACAAAAGGGGTTGATAGAGCTTTGAGGTAGGAATATTATCCTTCATACATCATACCACACAAAAGAAGAAGCACTCTCAAGAATTATGAGGCGCCGACACGTGGCAATGAGTGGAGGAGAGGGATACATGGGACTTATATTTTTTTAAGGAAAAAAAAATTTGCGACGGAATTCCTTCAGAAATTTTCGTCGCAAAAAAAATTCAAAAAAAAAAATTTTCAAAAAAATTTTGAGACAGAATTAAATTTCTTTTGGAAATTTTGTCATAAAATTTCGACAAAATTGAATTTTCGTCGCAAATTCATTTGTAACGCATCTTTTTCCAACGGAATGGATTCCGTCAAAAATCCAGTCCGTTGGAAATTCAGTCGGAAAAGCTGATTCTGTAGCAAGTTCCATCAGAAATTCAATGTGTTTTTGTAGTGTGATTAAATTATCCATAACAATCAGAATAGTCAATATACAAAGGTTTGAAAGTTATCTCTAGCTTTTCTTGACTTGGCCCAAAAACCGTAGCTCCCAAGACTGAAATTTGTGCTTCAAAACCTTAATCCACATAAAAGAGTAGCTTAGGAACGAAGTTATACGTGTTAGGAACTAATTTACCGAAGAGAGTACCTACGTTTGTAAGCTTTTCTTCCTCTTTCTCTCTCTAAAGTTCTCACACTTTCTCTCTCTTATTTCAGCTGTTTCACGTTGGTTTGGACATATGAAGGGAAGAGATGATGCTTTATTCTATTAGCTTATGTCATATTTTGTTTATTTAATAATTTTTCCAAACTTTAAAAAATCACTTTTTATGTACATAAACCTATGTACATGCAACTTTACTCACTAAGCCAAACTAATATTTCTTTCTTCATGCTACATGTAGGAGACACCTAAGGGTCCCTCCCTATGATCTCATTTGGCTTCACAATTTATTATAGTTACGAATACACATAAAGTCCCAATTTTGGTCAAATCAACATTTTTTTTGCTCAAATTTTTCATAAATTCATATTAAATTGATCAAAATATTCTAAATATATTTTTCCCTATTATCTTCCTTAATTAATTGAAATTAAATTCAATTAATTAGAAAATAATTAATTTTGTGTTAAATTGGTAAAATTACAATTTTGCTATTATTTTTTTTAATCTAATTTCTTTCCTTCTTTTTATTTGGCCAATTCCCATCAATTTTTGGAGCAAATATTTTCTCTATTATTTCTAAGGAACAAAAAATCGGACTGGGCAATGAACCGGTCACAGAACAGGTTCAAGGGTTAATATATCAACCGGGGTCTAACCAGTCATATTAAAATATTACAATTTATTAGTAATAACATATATATTAATATATTTTTAAAATTTTATAGATAAAATTAATTGATTATGTTAGATTTGATTACTTGAATCATATCAAATTAATTGACTAAAATATTATATATTATATGTATATAATATATAATGTTTTTTTCATTTATTCTTTTTGTTTTTTAAATTTTTGTGGCCTTGAAATTAAAATTTGTTCTTATAATTTATTAAACTATCATAGATTGTATGTATATCAGTCTAGATATATGGTTTTCTTTCTTTTTCAACCCCTGATTCCCAGCTATATAAATAAGACATGATCCATACTTAGGTCATGAAAATTAATGAATACCCGTTAAAGACAATTGTGCAGGAGACAATGACTTCGGACAACATTGTTGAAGACATGGAGAGCATATGTAGTGCCGCCATGGATGGCAACTGGGATGAGGTACTCGAAATGTACGAGGAAAAAAGGGAGCTACGTATTATCAAGATAACAGGTACAGGAGACACCGTATTACGCATGACTGTGTCTAGTGGGGAAGAGTATGTGGTGGAGTTCATGCTGAACTTAGTGTGTCAAAAGAGAATTAATGAGCAGGATGAGACATCGGCGTTATTGTCATCGGTGGATGAAAATATGAACAGAAACTTGTCCTTGGGGCAGAGAATGAGAAAGGTAACATCCCTGTGCATTTAGCGGCTTCAATCGGGAGTGTAAGAAGATCGGTGGCATAGATTCCTCTTTAATTTCTAGGCGCAATATTGTCAGCGAGACACCTCGTTTTCTGGCGGCTCTCCATGGCAAAAGAGAAGCTTTTCTTTGGCTTCATTATCTGTATATGGAAAGCCCTGAAGTTACTTCAACCGATGTTGCTCACTGTATAAGGGACAACGACGACACCAATCTTCATTGTGCAATTGCAGAAGGGCATATTGGTAAATCTAAACTAACACCCATTCTTAGAAAATTTGGGAAAAAGTATTCCATTGAAAATTTTATAAGTGAGAATGACCTGATAAATTTTTGTATATAGTTAGGATAGCATGCCAAATGCTCACATAGAAAGAACACCAATACTCTTATTTAGGTCCTTCTAATCAATAAAATTCTCAATGGGACTTTTTCTTAATTTTCTCTTCATGCTTTCATATATTGTTAATTTACTTATGATCAAGTACTACTAAGAACAGATGTGGCAATTGAAATAGTTCACCTATATAAAGATCTTGTGAGAGGCATGACGCACAATAACGAAGGGTTGTCTCCACTTCATCTCCTAGCAACAGAGCGTTCAGCTTTCAAAAGCACTGGTCTCTTTGAACTCTCAATCCTTCGTCATCCAATTTATTGTAAGTTTTGTTGTTTGTGAAGGGATTGCAATGTGTTTGTGATAACATGCTTTGCTTTCTTGCGAATAATGTCAAACCCTTTAACAATTTGATTGATATTCGTAATATTAAGCTCATAAGACATATAGAAATAGAAAAAACATACTGATATTATGATATTAGGTACTTATTTACAATACAAGAGAATCCATGCAGGGTTTGAAAAATATATACAAATGTACAAAGAGTTCAAAAGAAAGCAAAAGTACAAATATAGATAACCACAACAGTTCTGATATTCACCAGAACTTTATACACCGATAGCCCCTGTCTTTCCCTTTGAGCAACTAGCTTCTGTTGGAATATTTTCAAGTGTAGTAAAAGAGTGAGATTCGAACGAATCTCAGTAGTAACATGTTTTTTCAACATATAAAATGTAAAAATAAATATGCAATAATACACCATGTCATATAAAATACTAACTTGTTTTGTATGCACATTGTCCAAGGCCAAACGACTGTTTGCAACCCTGGCTGAACTCTGCGCCTTTGTTGGGTCCCATACCACAACTAGGCTAATATGTGTGTCCAAGACACTATGCTTATGTTACAAAGAATGGTATACTCAAACATATAATAATCACATAGTACATGCAAGAAAAAAAGTAATGCCTTTTGTCCCTTTGCTACTCAAAAATAGTTCCTTGAACTATGTGTGACGGCTTGGGCTACCAATCAGGTCCTAAAATTCTAAATGTATAATAATTAGGTTAAAACCCATTCATGTAGTACTTTAGAGACTTCTATAGTGTTCTTGGTGTTTATATTATTCTATATTGAAAAACTACCAAAATGCCCCAAGGACTTTGTCCTGGCCCTACCGTATCTGGTCCGACTGTACTTTTCTAAAAATTTTGACCCGGGCTATTCTTACATATATTTGCCCAAGGAATCTATTTTTGATTTTGGTTTTTGCAAAATCACTGTTAAATAATAGTTTCACAATTTTTCAGAAACTGAAAAATTTGCAGTCAACTTTGAAACTTCATCACTAATTCTAGAAAATTCCAAATTGACGGATTCCAAATCCTAAATGAAGCTCTTTAAATGTACTTTTATGGAAAAATATCCAATGAAAATTACTAATTACATATTTTTCCCAAAAATTCTGTCAACTACTACTGTTCCAGATTGCATTTCAGAAATAGAGCTCAACTTTGAAAATTCATAATTAAATTTAGAAAAATTGAATTGTAGTGATTCCAAATCCTATATGACCTTCATTAAGTCTATTTTAAAGAAACAATATTAAATACTTTCAATTATAGGGTTAAATTCCTCAAAATTATCGAAAATTATAACTGGTCTAGAAAATGTTCCAGATTCAATGCCTAACTTCAAAAATTCATATCTCAAAATCTACAAACTTAAATGACACATATTATATATCAAATTAAATATTATCATGTATAATTTTATTCTGGAAAGTTTCATTATTTTTAAACAAGATTACATTAATAAAAAACGTCACACAACCAAACTGCCATAACTTGAACGTCCAGGATTTCCCCTGCTTCTGACTTAACTTTCAAAAATCATAACTTTCTCTATAGATATCAAACTAATGTGTTCTTAGACGCATGTTAAAGGTATGAATGTCTACTATATCCCTATAAAATTTCATAAATTCTAGATAAGATTTGTCTGGTCAAAACTCAACATGAAACTGACTGACTCCCAAAAATATCAGTTTTGATAGTCTAACTTCAAAAATCAAGAACTCATTCATTTTCACTTCAAATTGTACTTTTCTTGATTCTATCATCAACTACACATCCTAAACCATTTATACACAAAGACCCATTTGAAAACTCCATCTATAACCTCTGTTTAAGCTTCTGCAAGTTTCATGTAAGTACTCTGTTTTTCGGACAGCAAAACAAAGTAGAGAAAACTAACGTATAGCCATGAATTCATACTTTAAACCTCACGAATTTTAACTCTATACTCTCCTACACATATGTTCTGATATTAATGATCAAATTTCAGAACTAAAGAACTCCAAAATTCACCCTAAAATGGTCACACAATCACTGGTTTAACAACTTTTCGGTGGTAGAATTTTCTGGCAAATTTTCTCTTGTTCCAGCCACCAAAATCACCACAGAAAACCACTCAAATTGAACATGAAAATAAAGATAAATGCGTAAGAGACTCACCTAAAAACGTTTATAGTGTTGCATATAAGGTTTAACGCTTCCTTCCTCCTCTTCTTCTCTGATCGTTTTCTTCCTTAGGTTCACCTCCCTTCCTTAGGTTCACCTCCCTCACTCATGTCTCTCTCTCTGTTTTTTTTTTTTCCAGCTGACTTGCAGAATTGAGAGAGTGAGAGGGAGTGCTTATTTATTGACTAATTAGGTGCTGAATGTGTGTGTTGTACGTATTTGAGTGGAGTGCGCGCGCGCATGGTTTATTGGTTGTATATGTGTGTGTTTGTGAGAGGGCTAAGTGTCCAATTCTAAATGAAGAAGCCTCCAGGTGTGCAAAAAAGAAAGGAGAAATACTTACATACTCTAGAAGTGTCACCTCATCTGTACTCTGATTAATTAAAATACAATAACTCATATCATTTTAATGCCACATGGCTGACGAATCATCTGAAGAAATTCAAATTTTATGATTTTGAAAAATGATAACTCAAGGGAGGGAATTGAGTTTCTTGTTTTTCTAAATTATGAGGTTTATGTTTTTTAAAATCATAAATTTGAATTTATCTAGATGACTCATCAGCCATGTGGGATTAAAATGAAATGATTTGTTATATTTTAATTAGTCAGAATATAGATAAGGTGGTGCTCCTAGAGTATATAAGTATTCCTCAACAAGAAGATGGAGTGATTAATTGTTAGTGTGTGGCGGTAAGTTTATATATATATATATATATATTTATCCTATTAATTACACACATTAGGCCCTAATTTTTCCCCTTTGTCTAATTTAAGATTTCTTAAATTTTATAGGTTCCATAATTTGACTTATTATCTAATTATTGTTCCTCAATTTTTTTTTTGGGAAAATAGGCCTTTTATTGAATTTTGGGATATTACAAATAATATCTATGTGGCTTTTTTGTTTGGAACTTTGAAGGCTTTTCTAGAGCTAAGCAGAAGCATTAGGCTACGACGCTTGAAGAATTACAAAAAAGTAAGTACCCTTTACATGTTACTAGTACCTTTCACTAGTGGCAATTTTGTTAATAAGTATATAAAGGATATACATAAGAAAAATGTTTCAGCAGCTAACGTACCAGGGTAAATAGGTGTGAAGCCCGACAACAAAAAACGGCAAAGAAAGCAAGTCCAAATAAAATAAGCATAATGCAAGTAACAAACTAGTGCGGGAAAGCATAGTGTATATGCTCCTCCCTAGCTATTATATTTTATTTTTCATAACAAACGTGCATTTGTTTTAATTGGCATTAGATTAAAAAATATGTTGAAATGAACAAGATACCCTTTACTTTCATTTCATATATTGCACAATTGTAAAGGGTATCTTGTTGAGTTCCAAATGCTCTAATTATGTGTTTGTGTGCATTTAATAAAGTAGCCTTTAAAATCAATGAGATATCTTTACTTGCTTATATCTTTATGCATACGCGCTCACATGCTCCCTGCTACGTATTTGGCCTATAACCTTGGTTATTATTACTCCCTCCGGTCCTAATTATAGGATATATTTAACTAACTTTGAAGAAATTAAGGATAGTAGTTAAATTAGTTATCTATATTTATTTTCCAAATATACCCTTACCTAAAATTTAAAATAACATCACGTTTTTTAGTTGGTCGAAATAGCATCCTGGACATTGCTTCTCTATTTTTTCTCGTCCATTGCTTCTCTGGTTTTTCTCGTGCGACTCCCTCGTCACATTCTTCAAAGTCCTGCGTCTGTTTGAAATAACGCACCGCATGACACAATTTGACAAGCGGGAAATGGGACTGAATTTAATTTAATTCGCTTGTTAATACTAATACTCATATATCATTATCATAGGAGTGGCTAGTTACTAAGAAATAAAAAAAGAAAGTAGAATCTCTCACTTATAGAATATAAGCGTGTTATTAAATTAATTATTGTGAAGGAAGTATTAGTAGGGGTGATTTGGGAAAAATATGACAAAAATTGCTCAAAATTATTTTATTAAAAAATAAAAAAAAAAGTAAAATTGAGGTGTATGTGGCATTAATGAGTTGCAAGCATTACTCACTTTATAGAATACATAGGTGTATTATTAAATTATTATTGTGTTAATTATTATTGAGAAAGTATAATAGGGGGTAGTTTGGGAATAAATTAACAAAAATTAGAACTTTGTCCTATAATTAGGACCAAGATCAACTCCCAAATATTGTCCTATAATTAGGACCGGAGGGAGTATTATTTTTTTTTAAAAAAACACACTATATAGAAACGGATACTTTGGGGATAGCGGAACTATTGAAAATATTAAAATTAGGGGTGTTCAAAACTTGGGACGGGACTAGGATACCCCAATCCCGGTTCCCGGTCTTGATTTTTGGCCAGGATGCAAATTGCATCCCGGTCCCGGTAATCCCGGGACTAGGATCAGGAAATTTCGGTTTTGTTTTGAAAAAAAGTTTAAAAATATCATTATATTAGTTAAATTCTCCATATTTTATTGTTTAAAGTGATCATTAACAACTAAAAAGGCCATAATAATAACACAAGTTGATCTAGAATTGAAGAATATAGCATTTTATCATCATCATCATCATCATCATCATCATCATCATCTTCTTCTTCTTCTTCTTATTCTTTTTTATCTTTATAAATTATATAGTTAAGATTAGTATCATGATATATATGGTTTAACTCTGACTAAAAATGTGATACATATTTTATCAAATGATAACTTAATTTATGGGGTAGAAAAATACAAAAATAAAAGGATAACTTAATTTGTAAGGTAAAAAAAAAAAAACTGAGAACAAGATGCAAGGGTGATCCTGGTTCCTGTCCCGATCCCAATCCCAATATGTCTCGGTCCCAGTTGTCCCCGCCCTGGTTCCAACCAGGATGAGAAATTCCCAGGATCAAAATCTCTAGGATCAGGCCAGGACGATCGGGACTGGGATACATTAAACATCCGTAATTAAAACAAACAGCTATTGTGGTGGGTCTGCATTCGGTGCTCATTGAGTACTAAATTTCTTATCACTTGATGAGATCTCAACCATTCAAATTTAATCTCAACGGTCCAAATTTAAAAATTTATAATTTTTAATTTTTTTAAATGATAAATTCATTTTTATGATAAATAATAGTTATAAGATTATCTTTATTTTAAATTTTACATATATTAAAATAAAGATTAACTTAAAATATAAAAATTAAATTAAATTTGGACCGTCCAAAATTAATCTACCATATATGGGTGATGAGAACATTTTGATGAGCACCAAATGTGATCCCGCTATCGTGACATGAGTGCTTCTGAGATTGGTAGAACACACTTATGCGTGATCATGATTAGCAAACAATATATATAGCACGTTAAGACACTAACAACTCTTGTGACTTAATATTTTGCAGAAAATCAGGAGAACAATTTGTTCTAGACTATATGCTTGTTGCTGCAATTCTTTCTGCTAACCCGACCTGTTGTTACCATTTTATGAAGCAGGAAGGCAATGTCAAACAAGCAAGAGCGTACTTGGACGGTTTATTTATTGAAAATCATGCCCATATAGGCATATATCCATATACAATTATACATATATATTACATTCAGTCCTTAATATAAGAGACGATTGACTAATTTAGGGAAATTAATAAAACTAAATAAATTACTTAATTATAGCACATATTACATGCTCCTTAAAATACTTATGTGTGTATAATTAGAGGGAAATTAGTTGGGAGAAAAATAATAAATATAAATACTTTAAAGTAATTTATTTAGCTTAATTAATCTTCCAAAATTAGTCCATTGACTCTTGTATTAAGGACTGAAGGTCCTATATATATAGGCACACTGATAAAGTTTGTATAAATTAGTGATTGATCCGGAGTAACATGCATGCTATATATAAATATGTATAGGTGTGTGTGTATCTTATATATATGTATGCGCGGGCCTTTACATATTCCAGCATTGGCTGGGGTTTGGATTTTCTCAGAATCCTCTCTCTCTCATTTTCTTCTCAAAATCCCATCTCTACCCTCAAATTAAAAAAAAAAAAAAGGTTCAAATTTCATATTTTATAAAATTATTATTTTAAACATAAATAAATAAGTTTAAATTGTTAAAATTTGATTTACACAATTCATAATTACAATATAAACAAAATTTTTAAAAATTAAAATATAAAATACTATAATAACAGTTTTAAAAAATATTAAATTTGAATCATTCATTTTTTGATCTAAGGGTGGAGATGGAATTTTGTTAAGAAAAAGAGAAAAAAGATTCTGAGAGTATTGGCAGACCTCTATGTACACCTGTCCCCACTCAAATTTTTTTTGATAAATGTGTGTATATGTTAATTTAATTATATGATGATGATGATGATAATGCCTCCATCTATTACGTGTTTGATGTTAATTATTGTTGATGATATTGATAAATTGTTTTTAAATAATAACTTTTTTAAAAGCATTTTGGTCTTATTGACCTGGGTCCTGAATATTTCTACTTTCTAGGGAGAAGGCTCCCTAAGATACTTCAAATGAAGGAGGCACACACATGGTCACTTCAAATAATGAACGAACTTCTTAAGCATGCTTCCGATGAAGATATGTAACACATAATATCAAGAACTGCCTCTGAGCAGCTTTCAATTTCTCTCCAAACAAAAGAGGATAACGGTGAAAAGATTCATGGATAATTCCAAGATGTTAGATTATAAAAGCATTACTATCATACTTTTCATATGCAGAACTTGACATTTTAGTAATTATAAATCATTATTCTCCACCGGGCGGCAACGGTCACAAATTTTTTTTTACGACGCATTTGTGAATTTTCCATCACCAAAAGATAAAATACTCAGTAAATTACATCTAGGGACAGAGGAAGCTTGTGTTTGGGGTCCCCCTCTAGTTCCTTTTGATGAATAATCATATTCTCTTTGATCCCTGATTATAAGAGCTACTTAGATAACTTTATTTTAGGAAGATCAAGGAAATGAAATAAGTTTGATAATATGAATATATGTAACACGATCTTCCTAAAATATCCCTATGTAACATTAGATTATATATCAGTTTATATTCATTTATTCATTTCATTCTTATCCAGTGTGCGTATATATACACTCACTGTTCCTAATATGAATACTCTTGCAATGACTGTGGTATATTTACTATCAATGAGTCTATATATATATTATGGTAAATACGAGTAAGTATATTTCTATGCAAGAAAATCTTGAAACTGTGGAGTAATTTTGTGATTTGGACTGTGAATGGCGTTGGTGGATAGAGATGGAGTCTGGCACAATAACAATAGAGACACCTCTAGTGATTGCTGTGAAGAATGGAGTGTTAGAAATGGTGGACAAAATTCTGAAGTTATTTCCGTCGAGGATTAAATATGTGAATGCTGAGGGAAAAAACATCCTTCTACTAGCAATAGAATATAGGCAAACAGATGTACATAGGTTTTTGTGCAAACAGAAATGGCTAAGTGAAAGTGATCTGTTTGGGCAAGTGGATAGTGAGGGACCCAATGCATGACACTTAGCAGCAAGACTTGGAGTCGATCGTGATTGGCTCAATCCTGGGGAAGCACTCTCCATGTCAAGGGAAATCATCTGGTTTGAGGTGCGTATATACTAATTTTTCTTTGACTGATGAGGTCAACACAAAACTCAAAATACTGAAAAATAAAAAATTCTTAATATAAAGGAATACATTAAAGCACATCTATCACTATTTAAAACTGACTTGGGGTCAAAGATTTCTTTGATTTTAAAGTATAAAAGCGTGGTAAGTAGATGTACGTAGTGGGAGATTTAATTAAACACCTCTCGCTATGTTAGATGGTTTGAAGCCGCAATCGACAAAACTCTGAATCTAAATGGCAATGTCTTACAAACCGGACCGTTGAACTGGAAAGGTCATCGGGTCATATATGGTTCAAACGGTTGGAACTGTTGAGCTGTTCGGTCGGACCGGTGACGTAATAATTAAATCCAAAAATATTATATATATTTAGTCTAATTTTATAGGAAGTTAACAAGGTCACAAAATACCATTAAAGGAAGAACATTAAGTCAACCATCAACTTAACAAAATGGACCAACAACAATGATTTCATGACTTGTCAAATATTGGTGGTTTTTGATTGATCCAAGCATGAGTTTCTTGAAAGGCATTTGGACTATAAATGTCATCATCTTGTTGAGGAAATGTCCCAAAATCAAGACTTTGAATTCCAATCATAGAGCTTCCAATTCTATCCTTAGCTTGAGGATGAACCTCATTGCCTTGTTCTTCAAAAGCATCTTTATAAAATAGTGTGCAACAAACCAAATTATTAAAATTAGTAACATATAATATAAATAAAAAAAGTAACATGTCTAAAATTTAAAAAATCTAACCTTCATCATTGATGGTAGTTTTTTGTATTGGTGGTGTGGTATAATCATAAATGATGTATTCTTCTATCTCTTCAGCACAAAGGATTGAAAGTGGAGGAGAATCAACTGCTTCCATTATCCAATATTCAATCTTATCAATAGTCAATACTTTCATAATCAATGGGATCAAAATCTTTTTCTTATTAACAACTCTAAAAAAACACATGAAAACAAAATATTAGTATTATTATTAGAACTCATTTAATTAATTTTTCTACCAACACAAAATTAAGTAAATTGTAAATTGTAAAGTGAAAAGCTTAGGAAAAAAAACTGCAGCATCAAATTAAAAAAAAAAGTTTTGCAACACATTTTTTTTGGCATGTTTGTTGGGGTTGGAAGGTTCTTGAAAAACCGTTCCGGGTTCTAGCCTAACAATGGTTAGCGGCCCAAAAATGAATAAATGACGGCCCAAAATGACTCCCTAAAAAAAATGGTCCAATATATATATCCAGTCCGCCTCAGTGACAAATCAAACCATCTGATCCGGGTCTCAAATCCTTACTAAATAGGGATAACTAAATTAAAATAATGTATTTCTGTATGTAGAAAAGGCTGTCAGAAACTCTTTTGACTTGGGTACATAGGTATAATGATGGCAACTTGGAAAACATCACCAGTCAAGGAATCCTCAAGATAGATGTATTAGTTTTTTCTTGTGTCACACTTAACGCAATTTGATGTCATTTTAATAACCTCACATCAATGTTGTTAGTGACTAAATGGGTTTAGTAAAAAACCCAAGTCAAATTGGACCTAAATTGACTAACAAGCTACACGATGCTCTAATTAATTAATAAGCTAACCAATATAATATACTCCCTCTTATCCTTAATATAAGATATATTTAAAGAGTTGATCTTTGTTCTAATTAAATATTTTTCATATTTATTAATATTTTTCTAATTTGCCCTTATTAATGCTCTCTCAATAATAATCAATTAAGGAGTGGATGGACGGAGGAAATTAACGAAGATGACTAGGATATTTTAGAAAATATATGTTATATTACCTAACTTGAATAACTTCCTCAATTTAATCAAATTAAGTAAATATATTTTATATTAAGAGGAGTAATAATTCAAATATCTAACCGTACTATGTATATATGGTGACGCAGTTAGGGCAGAAGTCAACGCCCCGAGGTTTGTTGGGGAGATACAACAGGAGAATGGAGACCCCAGATGACATCTTCAGAGAGAGTCACAAGAAACTAATGAAAAGCGAGGGAGAGTGGGTGGCTCAAACCTCACAAGCATGTTTTGTGGTGTCGACGCTAGTTCTATCGGCAGTCTTCCCCACAGCCACCAGTGTGCCTGGCGGTTATGATGACAAGGGCTATCCAATCCTCAGAAGCAACGACCTTTTAATATTCGCCTATTTTTTCCTCTCTGAATTTGGGGCCCTCTCCTTGTCCCTCATCTCCACAATCTGCTTCCTCTCTATTCCAGTCAGTTCACTTTTGGAGATCCATTCCTTTCAAACTTTACCTTGGTATGTGCTTCATGTTCACCTCCATTGTCGGGTCGTGGATCTCTTTCTACTCCAGCTTTCTCTTCATGCTCGATGACGTCACTCAAAAAAATTAGAAATATCTTCCAGCAAATTATATTTTGGCCTCATTGGTGATCACCATTTTGGTTGTCATACAGCTCCCCACATTCCTTGGTCCCACGTTGTCTAGCATTTCGCTATTTCCTAGCCCTAGACGCAAGGCCACTCGTCTCATTGAGTACCACCGAAGCAGCAAGAACAACAAGGAGAACGTTACAGATTTGAACCGCCAAAATTAAAAGTTCATGCCTTATATTTGCTCAAACAACACCAACCTTCATCATGTATGGTAGTGCTCATTTGAATTAGCTATCAAGAATTGATTTTATGCGGTACAGATTTGAACTTGTGGGTGAGTGGGTCCTGATGACTCATCGAGGCAAGAACATGCCTCCAAACTGAAAGAATCCTCATCAATAGGGTCCTCATATTAGTAATGGGATTTGAACTTATGACCTTGGTGAGTCATGAGTCAATAACTTATCAAATGGACTAACCTTTATCAGCTAGTTTATTTCTTTTTTTTTTTTTGTTTACAATAATATGTTTAAGTATACTCTTGCTCCGTCATATTGTAGTACAATTATCAAAATTTTGAGTTAAGATGTGACATGATCACATTACTCATCGCCCCCATTTGTTATCTTCCCATGTTTTAATAGGGCCTTAAAGCTTTCATGACCTAAGGCTTGGCAAATAGGTTTTCATGGAAGTTTAAGAGGATACATGTGCTTATATTGGAAAAAAAAATTTTAAGTAGCTATCTAAAAAAAACAGTTGATTAGCAATGGGATTTTGTCGCCACATTGGTTTAACGACAGAATTCCTTTACTAATTAATTAGTGACAACCAATTTAGCAATAGAATCATTTAATTCTATAGCTAAATTCTGCCACTAATCCAATATTATTTTTTATTAAAAAAAAGGAAATGATGTTTGGACAAGAGGCGGGTGTGCCGGTAAGGAGAGTTAATCAAGTAGTATAGAGTCATCTAAAAAGAGATAGAGAAAGATCGAAGAAAACACTGAATAAGGTTATAGAGCGGGATCTTTTGGTTAATAATCCACTCAAAAGATTTGATTTTTGATAGACTACAATGATGTCATGCAATCTATGTAGCCAACCTCACATAGTGGGATAAGGCTTTATTCTTGTTGTTGTTGTTTGGACAACCTTTTTCGAAAAGTAATTTTAATAAAATTAAAATTATTTGATTGGTTTCTATGAGAATCACTTTTTCATATTTAAATTACTAAGAAGAACGACAAGAAGAGGATGAGGGTTTGCAATTGAACGAGGGGCATCTTTAAGTACTATGCTTTCTGACAGCCTCATTACAAAATCTCTTTTAAAAAACTGGAACGTTCCGCTTCTGTCAAACCGTGGTTCTTTGGATTGTTAGGCATAAAAACCTTGGTTTTTAAGTACTATGCTTTGGATTGTTAGGCATAAAATCAGATGCAGATTGGTTTGATAATCAACCCTTTAATATTGATAACCTCAGCAGGTTCAACTCCACCTAAAAACATGGGGACTAACATATGGCATAAAGAAGATGGACAAAAAAATAACCTTAGCAAGGCCCCCCGTCCCATTGAGCACTACCCAAGCAACCAACCTTCATCACTTATATAGTGCTCGTTTCGATTAGCCATGGAGAATTGACTCTATGCTGTATGAGGTAGGATAATGTTACAAATTTGAACCGGTGGGTGAGTTGGACTCATTAAGGCCTGGACATGCCTCCAAACTCAAAGCGCTTATAAGGGTTAGCATAGATCACTCACCAACAAGGTTTTTACATTGATAGCAAGAGTTGAACTCACCACTCGGGTGAGTAATGAGTTAACACCTTACCAACTGAACCAACTTCTATTGGCTGTTTTATTTCTTTTTTCTTTTTTGCAATGATATGTGTAAGTACACTCTCGCCCCCTCATATTGTAGATGTAACGTGATCCCATTACTCACCCTCATTTGTTATCTTCCCATGTTTCTGATAGGGCCTAAAAGTTTTCATGATCCATGGAAGTTTATGAAAAAGCAAAGTCAATGCTCCGAATTGTTTCTGTCCCCTTTTCACTCAAGTGTCGGTGTATTGAGGGGAAATTTTGATGGGATTAAGGAAAATGACATAAAAACCATGAGCAAGAGCAAATGAGAGACACGTCTCTAACCCTAAACTTATGGTGGTCAAGTTAGGGACCCAATGATTTATTGATAGAATGATTCTTATTCTTTATGAACTTACCGTACTTCTACCAAGTTAACAGCGAGCTTTGTTAATAAGCGTTGATTCTAGTGAAAGAAACAATGTCTCCTACTTCTTCCAGCATCATGTGATTCTCAATTATGGAACATTTTTTATGCGAATGAGAAAAAAATGTAGTAGTATAATATTTAGCAAGATGAGAACTCAGCGTTATTGTCATGCTTGGCTTTCTTATGATATTATTCAAGCTTCCTATTACATATGTTGCATGAAAATTCTCGTGTAAGTGGAAAGTCGCATGTTTTATCCTGCGTATAACCTGAGGCTGTCAGTATACTTGCTACTCTAATTATTAAGAAAAAAAAGAAAGTACTACCATTTTCATTTCAAAACTTAAAACAACACGCTATATATAGTCAAACACGCCACATAAATGAACCAATTAGATATACAAATTAGATATAACTCAAATACTTAACTAAATTTTATAAAGTTTCTTATATTAAAGACCAAACAAAATTTCTAGGACATGTCTCATTAGAGGAAGGAGTACACACACACACACATATGGATGTGTGTGTGCCTTGTTTGTTTGGAACTGACGGGTTTTTGATAGTTAAGGAGAAGAATCAGGCCACGACGCTGGAAAATTGCAATGGCTCATGTTATTCAAAAAAGTCAAGCTTATTAAAAAAGGTAAGTCCACTTCACATGTTACTCCAACCTAATTTCTTTTATCCATAACAAACGTGCATTTATTCTAACTACCATTAGCTCAAAGACCTTGCCTTTAACAATATATGAAATTATGATATTAGGAAGAGATAAGATATAAGAAATATTAATCATTTAATCCACGAATATTTGTTTCAGTTATAACTTGATCAGTTTTCAATTGTTAATTTGATACAACTCAGTACCTCAAATTTGTGCGGTTTAATACATTTGTCCCTCTGCGCTTGTGCTTCTTCCTTGCCTTCTTCCCTCAAGTAAGGTTTAATTTCTCCTATGTATCATCCAATTGATGATACTTCTTCATCCTTAATATAAGATATATTAACTTAATTTGATTAGATTAAGAAAGTTAGTTAAGTTAATTAATACGACATATATTGTCTAAAATACCTCAATTGTCTTCTTTAATTCCCTTATTTACTCTCCTCTTTGATTATTGTGGATGGAGTATCAATGGGGTAAATTAGAAAAAAGATTTACAAATATAAAAAATAGATCTTATATTTAGAATCAAGATCAACTCCCTAAATATATCCTAAATATATGTCCTATATTAAAAACTAGAGAGGGTAATATTTTAAGGCAATTTTGTGACTTAATATTTGCAGAAAATATTTTGGTCATGTCTATCAAGTTTATAGACTGGTTGCTGCGATTCCTCCTGCTAATTCGGCTGTTACCATTTTTTGTACCAGGTAGATGGAATAGCTTTTCTTTTACCTTACAATTTACTTTTCTCTTATTTTCCTTAAGTTACTTGATTAAAGACAACATTTAATTAAGGACTTTGCCTCTAAATAAACTTAATATTAAAGTATACCTTTGGTTCTCTAAATTTACATCAAATTTCATTTTAATTCATTAGTATATAAAATTTAATTTTACTCCTATAATGATAAGGAAAACAATAAGAAAAATGCATATATAAAATCCACAAGCAATAAAAATCCAATACAATTACGTAAATTCAACCCACATATTATCAAGCCTCAAACAAAATATCTAAATGAACAATAAAATTTAATTGAACACTCCCCTGCAGAAGTTCAAGGAATTGGAATCTGGGATTTTTACCGAAATCAGGAAATTCCTTGCCGGAAATGGGGACCGGAAAATCTATGTTCTCACCGAAAAACTCAGAACATAAGTGGAAATCACATATACTTCGCTAATGGTGATCTGGAAAGAGGAAGAGGACGCTGATGATGGTGATGATGCTTGAGAGAAGATTAATGGAGGTTCTCGCCACTGTCAACGTTGTGGTTTCTTGGTGACGGTGGCGTAGTGGAATACAAACGAGGAGCTTGGTGGGTTTCGATGGTGAAGGAGAGAGAATGGCTAGCGGTGATGTTTGGTTCCGGTGACTGTGGCGGTTAAACCAAAGCCGATAATGGTGATGATAGATGGTGGCGCCGAACAGAGATGCACCGGAGGTGGTTGGCGCTGTGTCTCTTCTCTCTCTCTAAACTATGAAAACCGGCGACACAAGAATGGAGGAAGTAAGAAGATGGGTGTTGAGATGGTAAGGAAGGTCCCGATGAAGCTTGTGCCGCGCAACTCTCTGTCGTCTCCCTGTATCCAGCTCTGTTTTGAGGTTCTCTGAAGCTCCAAATCACGACGACGGTGTCACACTCCCAGTTCGGGTCTGTCTCTCCTTCTTGATGAAGGAGCAGGTGGTGTAATGAGGGAGAGGTAGTGGTTGTAGCTTGCCGGCAGAGCTCTCTCTGTCGTGTCTACCAGCTGCTGATTCGGTGGTGGATGGCGTTGTTGAAGACGGAGATGGTGAAGATGAAGGAAGGGGAGTCACCGGCTGCGATGGTGGCAATGGTGAAGGCCGCCAGCGACACCAAGAAGAAGAGGAAGGTGGAGGAAGGAAGAAGAAGGTGATCAAATGCCCTCATGATGCCGGCTTGCGACTCTGATGAGGGACTAAAGCGAAAACATTGTGACACTTCTGTAGGGCCAAAATGAAATTGTCAGAACTTTTGAATACTGTTATGTAATTTTTCCGGCCCCTTTTCTACATCCACTTGTAATTTTCATAACTTTTAGGGAACTCTTCTGTAGTTTTCGCCAAACCTAAAAATATTAATTCTTACTCCACGAAATCACCAACTTCTTTCCAAAACACCTATAATGCAAGATTAAGCACAAGGTAGCATAAAAATTTAAGAAACAATTGCACAAAATAATTAATAGATTATAACCATTTTACCCCTAATTGCAATTAATTTAATACAATGGTCCCTAACTAAATTAGTGCTTCATCATGCAATTATATCCTAGAAAATGTCCCAATTTAATGATGAAAATCATATATAAAAATGTGATTCAATCACATTCTTTGTCTTCCACATAAATGAGGGTACTCTTGACAAACAAATTATGTTTTTTTACATGTTTATTATTTTTAACTAATTTTAAAGAACATCTGAATAACATGGTTTGGTTATTTGTTTGCTTATAATCAGAACAGAGGTTGTATAAAATTTGAAATTTTAGGAATCATACATCATTCTTCACCTGCAATGATGGTTACAAATTTTTTCCCACAAATTTATGGCACATTTGTGAATTTATCTTTCACCAAGAGATAAATGCTCCTTGGGTCACATTCACTAAGAGAATGTTTGTTTTGGTCCTATTTATAAGTCACATCATTATATTTTTCATATGAATGTATAATTTAATCCTTCATTATTGATTATTGTAGTGCCTTTATTTTCATAAGGTATATTGTATATTAAATAGGGTAAAGTTAAAATGTTGTTAAATTTTAAGGCAAACTTTAAGAGGTTTAAGGATTTTCTTGATTTATTTGTGAAACATTCTAGCTGGGAGTGACTTAATTATAAATAGCTCCAGAGGAGTATTGCCTAAACACTATATATCATCAGTATATTGTTTTGTGACAAAAACAGCCTTGCAATTATAAACTAAACTGATTTTGTGATTTGTACTGTGAATGGGCATTGGTGGATAGATTCGAAGTTCTGGTACAATAACAACAGAGGCAACCCCCTAATGATTGCTGCCAAGAATGGTGTGGTAGAAATGGTGGAGAAAATTCTAGAACTATTTCCGTCGACAATTAAAGATGTGAATAATACCGAGGGAAAGAACATACTTCTTCTAGTTGTAGAATATAGGCACATATGGTATACAAATTTTTGTGCAGACAGCAATGGTTAAGTGGAAGTCAGTTTGGGGAAGTAGATAAAGAGGGAAACAATGCATTGCACTTGGCTGCAAGGCCTGGAGTTGAGTTTGGTCTGCTTAATCCTGCGGACTACTAGCTTGAGGTGCGTATATCTATCTCTTTTGGTAGTACTGATTTTTCTTTGACTAATCCTCGTGAGGTCAAGAAATTCTTATTAATTAATAGTAACCGTGGTGATTAATATAACATCTAGTTAAGTAATTTGGACAGATTAAAAAATATAAATAAATTATTGAATTATAACATATGTTATGTACATGTGTAATCTCTCTGAAATATTTATATACATTATTAGATTCTTATCACTTTAATTATAAGTCAGACATATTAGTTTAGAGAAAAATGATAAATATAAATACCTTAAAATAATTTATTTATATTCATAATTAATATCCTCAAATGAATTAACTGGGTATTATATTAAGGATCGAATACAGTAATGAATAAATTAAGGGAGAATTTCAGTTAACCCAACTGAAAAGATTTTATTTCAAATAAACTTTAAAAGATTACGAAATTACACTATAGTAGTCCTAAAGGACCAAAAGAGAAGTTATGTTAGATGGTAAATGACCATAATGAACTTCATTCATTTTTTTTTTTTTTTTGACGATGCACATGTGCATTATAACAACTAAAATAAGCATAATTACAAGTATTCATATAAAAATTTACAAATCCTAATTTACTTTATAACAGCCAGTACAAAAATTTGCAAGTGTTCATAGGAAAGTTTATTACACATACGCATTTTAGCAAGTAAATGACAATAACAAAATTAAGTGCATGTCTTGTATTATTGTTCTAACAGCACCAAATATTTCTTCATTCTTTTGTATTTTTCTAAGCTTTTTATGTCCGTGTATGATTTCGTGCGTTTTTTTTTTCTTTTCTGTTTGCAATAATGTGAAACCATACTCTCGGTCTCAGCCCTGCCGTTTTATAATTACCACTTTTTCTTTATTATAAGGCACTTTCAACTAATTCACATGAATCAATTAATTAACGACAGTTAACTAAACTCATTTGCATGTTTTGGAGAACTTTCAAAACAAAGGTTTTGGTTCAAACCATGGTTTTAAGTGCTTGTTTGGCCAGGTCAAAAAAAAAAAAAAGTGCTTGTTTGGGAAGCAAAAAAAAAGGGGTTTTTTAAAACACTTTTCTACAAGTTGAGGCAAAACTCCTCTAAAACAAGTGCTTGTTTGGGAAGACAAAAAATTTCTTTTTATGGAGAGAGTGAGTGAGAAAAATAGATGAGAAAGATATATATGTATTCCCGTCAGTCCATAATATAAGTCACCTTTGGTAGAATTATGTGGTCCATAATACTCCTTTGGTCATATTTATAAGGCAGAAAGAGAAGAGTTGTTTTGATCATTTGCAAGTCACATCCTTAAATTTTCATCTAAGGTGCAAATTTTTTCAAGTTTACCCTTATAAAAATTTTCAAACTCTACATTTACAGATCATTCTCAACTTTTTCATCTCTTTCCCTTGTTCCCGTGAGAATTAAAATGAGGGTAAAATTGGAAAACAACCATTAATAACCCTAGAAGTAGACTTATATTTATGAGCAAAAATTCCTTCTACAAGGAACTTATAATAAGAACCGGAGTAATATATGACATGAAGAAAGCAGAGGACTGTTGGTCAATCGCTTTTTTGGACTATGGAACTATTTTTGACCAAATATTATATCCATGGCATAGGGGAGCTAATAATTAAGTTATTCACTTGCCAGAAAAAATATTGCCATAATCCATGCTTTATTGGATGATGCATCATCCATGACTGGATGCAAATTTTTGAAGATATGGAAGCTAAACATTTTTTTTTCCAGTGAAAACTGGATACAATCATCTCTTTCATCAACTGCCTTTGTGTCTAAGAGATGGAGGTTGATTAAAGATACAAAAATTGCTCTAGTTTTTTTTTCCCCATCTCCTACAAAGGTCATTGCAGAAATATTGGAAAAGAAATTGAGGTGGATTTCCATGGCTGCCTTCTATTTATCATTATTACATATTTTTGTCTTATTTCAGATTGTACAGTGAGAAAAACGGGGATAAGATTATTAGGTGGAAGACCAGGATGATGAAGAAGCTGTATTTTTTTAAAAATGTATTTTATATGGAGATTATTAGCTTATTAGTTTTTATTTTTTAATATTAACTTAAATAAAATCCATCCCAAAATACTTTAGAAATTGAAGGGAAAAGAAATATTGTTTAATGATAGAATGATATTTATTCTTTATGGGCTTTCCCTACTTCTATCAGGTTTCTTAATATATATCAAGGAACAAAAAACCGGACCGGTCAATGAACCGGTCACGGAACAGGTTCAAGGGTTAATGGTTCAACCGGGGTCAAACCGGTGATCAAACCGGTAGTCGAACCGGTCATATTAAAATATTACCAATTATTAGTAACAATATATATATTAATATATTCTTAAACTTCTATAGATAAAATCAATTGATTATATTAGATTTGATTACTTGAATCATATAAAATTAATTGACTAAAATATTATATATTATATGTATATAATATATAATATTTTTTTCTTTTATTCTTTTTATTTTTTAAATTTTTGTAGCCTTGAAATTAAACCTAACTAAATTCATAAACTTCTGTGTGCGTGCGCGCGCGCGCGCGCGTGTGCGAGTATACAGGTGCTGCTTATCAATCTTCCATTGTTATTTCAATTTCAAGTACCCATCAACATTTCTGTCCAACATATAGCAATTGAGCATATGACGTAATTCTCAATTATTGAACTTTTTTTATGCCAATGACGTGATTCTCATCTCGACTCTTGCTAGTCAATATAAATAAGTCATATTAATACACTGGTTAGATAAGTCTTTTTTAATTTATAAAAGCATCTTGGACCGTTACTAGTTAATTTTATCTTCTTCTCTCCTCTCAATTTTTTTCAAGAGCGTGTTAAATTACTTGTTCCAGTTTCATAAAGTCATGCATATTAAAGAAACAAAAGTGTCTTTCTCTTGCTACGTTGTTTGTAGGTCAACTTGGTAGGTTAATGGGCTAAGTTGTAATTTTTAATAAATTAGTATATTATCAATTGTTACCATATTAAGGGTAAAATACACAAATTCCCCAAACTTTAGGTTAGTTGCGTATAACCTACCTAATCTTTAAAAGTTCAAAATAAGGACCCTAATGTTTCATGTTTTAACTCTAAGTTATCATTTAAAAAATAATACTTAGCATTTGACCCTAAAATATTTTAGAATGTTGAATGAACAAAAAATTAATTCAGGATATTGAGTATTACTAAAAAAAAGAAAAATACTTCAGGCAATTGGATACTCTTTTAGAAAATTAAAAAAAAGAAGTAATTATCACTCACCATTTTACCCCCAATTAATTTTCAAGAGCTTGTTAAATTACTTGTTCCATTTTCATAAAGTCATGCATATTAAAGAAACAAAAGTTTCTTTCTCTTGCTACATGTGTTGGTAGGTCAATTTGGTAGGTTAATGGGCTAAGTTGTAATTTTCAATAAAGTAGTATATTATCATTTTACTATATTATCAATTGTTACCATATTAAGGGTAAAATACACAAATGCCCCAAACTTTAGGTTAGTTGTGTATAACCTCCCTAATCTTTAAAAGTTTAAAAAAAAGACCTTAGTGTTTCAAGTTTGAACTATAAGTTATCATTTAAAAAATTACACTTGGCATTTGACCCCAAAATATTTTAGAATGTTGAATGCACAAAAAATTAATTTAGGATACTGAGTATTACTTTAAAAAAAAGAATACTTCAAGCAATTGGATACTCCTTTAAAAAATTAAAAAAAGAGTAATTATCACTCACCATTTTACCCCCAATTTACTTTCAAGAGCATGTTAAATTACTTGTTCCATTTTCATAAAGTCATGCATATTAAAGAAACAAAAGTCTCTTTCTCTTGCTACGTAGTTGGTAGGTTAATGGGCTAAATTGTAATTTTCAACAATCAAATATTTAATCTTTTGTTACCTTTATTAATGATGAAATTATAATTTTATATATTGGTCTTTACCATCCTTCCCCCAGCTCAAGGAAACTCACACACTCTTATAATATCTATGGAGGTTTGAACTCACAACCCCTTGCATAGGCCAGGATCTAAAAAGGTGCTTAGTGTGAGTTGAGTTAAACGTCAGATAATTTTATATATTGTTGCTTGCCTCATTCTCCCGCCGCACGTTAAAACTTGTGACATTAGAGGTTATTCCCATTCCCCAAGCTAATCAATAACCATCCCCAACAATCACCTATAAATAACTTCTTTAGTCTTTTTTATAAACAATTTTTTTTTCTAATTGCGTAAAATGAACTAGTGGTTAAGATTAGTTAAAAACAATAAAGGTATAAAAAATGTCATGTCTTTTCCAAATATGCACCTATTTATTAAAAGAGCATAGGAAAGAGAATAAATAAAATGAGAGAGAATAGGTAATAAATAATTGAATGAAAGAGTATTAGTGGTTCATTAATATAAAGATATGTATTTAATAGGGGTAGAACAGAGAAAAGTAATTTAAATTTTGAGATAAAAAAAGTTATTTATATTAAGATCCAGCCCTAAAAGAGAACTTCTGCGCGCGCGTGCGGGGCCGGGTATACAGGTGCTGCTTATCACTCTTCCATTGTTATTTCAATTTCATGTACCCATCAACATTTCTGTTCAACATATAGTAATTAAGCATATGACGTAATTCTCACTTATTGAACTTTTTTTATCCCAATGACGTGATTCTCATCTCGACTCTTACTAGTCAATATAAATAAGTCATATTAATACACTGGTACATAAGTCTTTTTTAATTTATAAAAGCATCTTGGACCGTTACTAGTTAATATTGTCTTCTTCTCTCCCCTCAATTTATTTTCAAGAGCGTGTTAAATTACTTGTTCCATTTTCATAAAGTCATGCATATTAAAGAAACGAAAGTCTCTTTCGCTTGCTACGTAGTTGGTTGGTCAATATGTTAGGTTAATGGGCTAAGTAGTTGTTTTTATTCTCAAAAAACCTTTCAAAACAACCTCTCTTATAGTTCCTCTCCATCCGTATGGTGAATATGACGTATAACGTGATTAGAGTCTGAATCGGTGCTTCGATCTTATGTGGATACTCAGTGAGCCAATGGGATTCTAGATACGCCGAAATCCTACAAAACAAAGTACTAAATTATATCCAAAAAAAAAAAAGATGAACTTATCTTAAACAATTACAAAATATTTTCAGTTGTGTGCTGATATATTCTGTTTTGAAATCATACAAAACAAAGTACTAAATTATACCAAAAAAAAAAAAAGGATGAACTTATCTTTAACAATTGCAACATATTTTCAGTTGTGTGCTAATATATTATGTTTTGCACATTTTGTACCGATTGCATACAACTAAAAAAAATTGCACTAGCTAAGTGAAGATATATTACACATATAGGCCCTTTAACAAATTTCAGATATTTTTATATAATAAATTTTACAATGGAGATTTTTCCACAATATTCCCTAATTGATTTAAGTGTAATTCAATTTCAGGATCAAATTTTTTTGGAAAAATTTTATTATTTATCTTGATCACAATTATCATCCTAGCTCTAACACCATTTGCTAGATTAAGAAGAAAGAAGCTATTTAAAAGTTTGGGTCAAATTACATGACATAAAAATATATAAAAATGAAAGAAAACGCTCCTTTTAGTCCTTAACATAGGAACAATTAATTTATAGATATTAAAGAGAATAGTTGAGTTGAATATTTAAAAAACAATATGTGTTATTTAATAATTTGTATTGGAAACATTGCTTAATGGAGACCTGTGCAATTAATATGCATAATTTTTAAAACAATTGTAAATATAGAAAATAAAATTAATCCATGTCTTATATTTAAGATCAAAATAAATATCTTAACTTGCTCCTGCATTTTTTGTTAAAAAAATACTCCTATATTTAAAACAGGAAGGATATTTAAAATCAACTATATACATCCACATATTACAATCTTATAATTAATTGTACTAAAATTGTATGTCAAGAACTTTCGTATGTTTCTTCCAGTTTTGAAATCCATATATTATATAAATTAAAAAAAAAAGATAATGCCTGGAATAACTGGGAAATTTTCTTAAAAAAACATATTTCACTGTTGGAGACGCGGTTTTGGGTGGGTGGCCCAGATTGAGGCCCACTAGTTAATCCAAATTAGATCAGCAATTCGGATAATTTAAATTAAATTAATTATTTTGTATTGTAAACAGTTTTTTTGTCTTTTTATTTTAGGTTCATTTGCTCCGCTTTCTTGCAGCAGTGACCCATATCTTTGGGTCTCAAATTATTTAATTGCAGAAAATGGCTAAACTCAAACCTATATACGCAATCAATTTTTTAAAGACTTGTTATAATACACTGTTTTCAAATTCTTATTTTTGCACAACCATAAATATCCAATATTACCGAATTCAATTTAATCATTTTTAGTCTTAATTCAGAGTAAAGTGAATTTCTTTCATCTGATCAAAATGCTATTGTGCGAGTTTATAGGGAAGAATCCACTTGAGTCTTGAGGGGAGATGATTTGCTAATTTGTTTATCAACAACAAAAATTTGATGCAATAAAAAAAACCTTCAGAAAATATAAGTTTAAGAAAATTAATTCTTATATGTGAATAAATTAATGAGTTCATCAACAAATAGTATAATTTTCAAAATTTAAAACAAGTCCAGTGCTTAAGTTTTAAAATTATAGAAATTACATAATTTAAAATAAAAAAGTTCTATACATTTCAGTAATTTCTAATAAAATTATAATACATCTCGAATATAAGCACAACATCTTTTAATCCAGTCTTATATAATTCATTTTTAAACCAATATTTATGTTATAATCTAATCTTAATGATTCTCCCATTTTTCAAGATAATCTTTTCATTTGATTTGGAGACTCTCATGTATTTCTGAATCAACCGAAAGAAAAGGGATAAACGATAGATTCAATTAACTTTTAAAACTAAGAAACACATATAACTGTACTGAATTCAAAGTTTTCATTTTTTTTTTTATAGACGCACTTTATTTTATTTATAGTGGTCCATAAAAAAAGAAAGATGCACTAGTTCTGAGATTGGATTTAGATTTTCTCATAATATTTTACAAGCAATTATATCATAATTAGGGCCCTCATAGATGATGTGGAAGTAATTAATTAATTAATCAAACCTCTTCATTAATCCCTAATTCTCAACCCATCACTCCACTCTTACACACAATCACACACATGCCACATCATTTATTAATTATTCTAACCGTAGTAAGATAATTAAGTTTGTTTGTGACTTAATCATATGTTGCAAGAAATTCAAGTCCAACCATCTCTCTCTAAAGATAATAACCGACCAGTTTCGAGAAATATGTCTTTGGATTATATCAAAAATTAATTACTGTTGATAAAATCATGGCCAGTATTCTTGAAAAAAAAAAAATCCAAACACCAATGTAAAATCTCAAAAAACAACACTTACTGAAAAACAACACTTATTGAAGCTTCTCCCTCGCTAGGTTTAGTGCATATTCCTTCAAGAACTCTTTTATGTTTTCATTCACTTCCAAAAGTTCCAATAATTTTTTATCCATGGCCTAAATTAAAGTTATGAGTTGTAGTCCATCTGATAAGCCATGCCCTATAAAATTATTATTCTTATAAAAATCAAATTGAATGTGTAGTTTTTTGGCCCCAAAAAATGTGAAGTTTTGATTTTGGAAGACATTGAAGATCTCGGAAGAAGGCAAATTGTCATGATTGGTCCCAAAGTGCCGAGGGAATTAGAGAGTACAAAAAAAAATTGTTAATTGGTGATGAAATTCCGCAGCTAAATTTACTTAGTGATAGAATTCCATTATTAATTAATTAGTGACAATACATTTGACGACAGAATCATTTGATTCCTTCGCTCATGATGTCAATATTCCAGTGTCATGTTGGTTTTTTTTTTTTAAAAAAAAATCAATTCTGAAATCGTTTAATTTTTTATGCCTGATGAAGGTTTTTGTGGACAAAAAAACATGAAATAACTAAATTGTACAATAGTGTTATTATAATCCTTAACAATGCATCGGTAAGATCTAACGTATTCATATGCATACTCCAACTAAAGATAAATGACGATGAACGTACAGCTGCCCCAGCAGCAAGTGTAGCTTGACCTCGCTTTGCAGATTCGACCTAAATTTTTAAATATTTTCGCACAGTACAATATTTATAAGATGAAATTTTCAGTATTTTTCCTTCTATTTAACACTTGATTAGTATATATTTTAATTTTGACAAGTGAGAATGTATTTTGTAGGAGTATAGCATCCCAAAAAGAATTGGTCTATATATATATATAAAAATTTTGATACAACTAAAGCAATATCCAACAAACTTCAATTTACTCAAGGGATGCGAAGTTAAATTAGTTAAAAAGACTATCACATAAATTATTTATTACTTATTTTGATATGTTTATTATTTTCACACGTAATTCTATAAGGTTAGAAATAACCAAATTTCACCAATAAGTTGTTGGTTGAGGTGGTAAAGGGCCTCACCTCCGTAAAGAGGATAACATAAGTTCGAATCCCAAGAAGTGCACTTGTTGGAAGAGGTGTGAACCATTTGCCTCTAAGCCTCGAGGGGGAAACCTCTAATAAATAAAAAAAGAAATAACTAAATTTCTACAACCAAGTCACCTTTGTGCTCACACTGAAGAATATAATAATATATTTTGCAACGTCAGAGTAGGTATTTGTGTTTTTAGAACAAGTGTAGGTAGTATTTTATAGTGTGTTTATTGGTCCACTACCAGTCAGTCAATATATAAATATAAGGCAAAATATAAATAATTAAAAAAATGATAGCTGGATTCCAGGAGAAAGGGTTGACCAAAAGTTTTTAAAATTATTGGTCAATTTAAAAAAGAAATTGGGAAGAAGTCAAAAGTCGCAACATACAAGATGGAAGTAGTGATGGTGTTCGGCGTTTTGAGCTGTGCTTGTTATATAATAATATATATAATTTAAAATTAAAATGCAGCTCATCAGGGGAAGGATGATAGATCTACTTATTATTTGTTTTCTGTATATAATGTCTCTTTGTTTTCCTTTCTTCTCCACCTGATCTTTCTATTCTCATCTCTGGTTTCTTCAAGATTTGGTTGGAGAAATCAAAACATTAATCCCATTCTGCTATTTCTTTGGTAAGGCGGTTCTGATCTGATTCTTCGAATCTTTTACTTTTTCTTTATTTGTTGGTAAATCCTAAATTTTCTTTTCTTATTCAGATTCATCATCTTTTCTTCTTCACGTTTAATTGGGTGTCATGCGCCATGCGGTTTATATTATTGTATATTTGGTATTCTTGTTTTGGTCTCGTCCGATTTCCATATAACTAGCTATGACGCGCGCGCGCGTGTGTAAATGTTTCTCGTTTACACCATTTTTAATTTAATTTGACGAGTTTATGTTAGTTGAAAAATAAATCAATAAATTTGACATGCACTGTGACATTAAAAATATACCTGAACTGAAGTTACATTTCTATTGTAGCTTTGGTTACGAGATTGAGTACAATTCATGAAAGTATATTAGACTTGTATTAATTAATGGGAAAGAAGAACATGAAGAGCTTTCTAGCTATCCTAATTGACGAGTGCAAGTTATTGTTTGGATAAATATTCTTTTTTTTTTTTTTTTACCAAGGATAAATATTCATTTATAATTAAGACAATTGAGTTGACTTCAATAATTTCTATACCTCAATAATGTGAACACACGGTTTAGAAAAGAGATCGCACATATGAATTTAATTTAATCCAAAAGTATTATTTTTGGCTTGACCCTTTATCCAAATAAGACATGATCCATACTTAGGTGGTGGAAATTAATCAATATCCATTGAAGACAATTGTGTAGGAAGCAATGACTTCGGTCGACATGGTTGAAGACTTGAAGAACTTGCGTAGTGTTGTCATGAATGGCGATTGGGAAAAAGTACTTAAAATTTACCAAGAGCAAAGGGAGCTTCGCACGGCCAAGGTAACGGCAACCGGAGCCACCATACTACACATGGCAGTGTTTAGTGGGGAAGGGCGTGTGGTGGAAACCATTGTGGACTTAGTTTGTGGAGAGAGAATTAATAAGCGAGATGAGAAATCGCCGTTATTGCCATCGGTAGATGAAAATGGCAAAGAGCAAAAGCTTGTACTTGAAGCCGAGAATGATAAAAAGAACACTCCCCTGCACTTAGCAGCAAAGATGGGGAATGTTGAAATGTGCAAGAAGATCGGTGGCAGAGACCCTACCTTAACCGCTAGACGTAACATCGCTGGCGAGACACCCCTTTTCCTGGCGGCTCTCCATGGCAAGAGAGAAGCTTTTCTTTGGCTTCACTATCTGTATATGGGAAGCCTTGGAGCTTCTTCAAACGACTTGGCCCACTGTACAAGGGACAACAGCGATACCATTCTTCATTGTGCAATTGCGCAATGGCATATTGGTAAATCTAAACTAACATTCATATATTCTTTTGGGCTAAGGAGCAATTTTGCCCCAGAAGTTTTCACTGAGAGGCAATTTTGCCTCGAAAGTTTCAAAACGGGAGTAATCTTATCCTAACAGTTATCTCAGTTAATTTGACCGTTAGTTAATCATATATGTTAAGTTGACAGTCCATATATTATCCACGTCATTTTTTCTTAAGATTCAAATTTACACTGGAAGTCCATGTGTTACCTACTTTATTTTTTTAAAGTTAGATTTAAAAGTTTTGGGGCAAATTTGTACCTTAATAAAAATAATATGGATGACATGTGGACTGTTAGCTCAGCATATTTGATTAAGTAACAGTCAAAATTAACTGAGATAACAGTCAGAACAAAATTGCTCCAGTTTTGAAACTTCCGGGCAAAAATTCCCCCTTAACCCTATTCTTTTCATATATAACTTTAATGTACTTATGATGAAGTACTACTAAGCGTAGACGTGGCAATCGAAATAGTTCACCTATATAAAGATCATATGAAAGAAATGATCAAGCGCAACAAGGAAGGGTTGTCTCCACTTCATCTCCTAGCAGCACGGCGTTCAGCTTTCAAAAGTACTGCCCTCCCTAAACTGCCATTCCTTGTTCGTCTGATTTATTGTAAGTTCTGTTGTATGTGAAGGGAATGAAATGTGTACATATATGTGTATATGTGTGTCTTTGATTTCATGCTTGGCTTTCTTCTAACGTGCATGTTTCGAGCTTCCTATATATAACATTAATGCCAGCATGGAAATTCTCCTGCAAGAAGAAGGTGCTAGGTTTCGTCCTGATTATAACCTGAGGCCGCCGTTACCTGCCACTCTAATTCTTTTTGGTTGAAAGTACCATTTTCATATCAAAACATAAAACAACACGCTATGTATAAAGTCAAACACGCCACATAAATGAACCAATTAGATATACATACTTTTTTGAAATTAACTCATAAATTCTTAACTAAATTTTATAAAGTTTCTTATAAAGACCAAATAAAATTTCTAGGACGTGTCTTAGAGGAAAGAGTATGTAATACTTTATATATATTAAAGAAATAATGTGTTTGTGGTTTGTTTGTTTGGAACTGAAGGGTTTTTGATAGTTAAGGAGAAGAATCAGGCCACGACGCTTGAAGAATTGCAACGGCTCACGTTACTCAAAATAGTCGAGCTTATTCTACAAAGTAAGCTCGCTTCACATGTCACTCCCTAGCTATTTTCTTTTATCCATAACAAATATGCATTTATTTTAATTATATGAAACTATGATATTAGGAAGAGATAAAATATAAGAAAAAGTAATCACTTAATCCATATACATACTGTTGCAAGAAGTCATCTCTCTCATTGTGGTATAAAAATTGGTTGGACGTGCGCACACCAATTTTTATTTAATGTTTTTAATATGAACTTGTTAAATTTGTGCTTTCATGCATGCAAACATGTTTATTTATTTGTGTAATTTACACTTTTCTTTTATCTTAGCTCCCATTTTTCTTATTTATCTGACATGTTTCGTTCTCTATTTACATGTTTGGTTTTTATTAGATCTAGATCATCATAATAGAAACCATTTTGAAAAAAAGTATAAAATGAACATATTTCGTTTTAATTATATAAATAATTATAAATTTCTTTTAAATACTTTTTTAAAACATTAATTTTTCCCTACTAACTAACATAAGAGCCCTAAATATTTATGATTATACCTCAAATACGATTGCCTCCCATATGAGGATCGATTCTTGTGTGCTGCAAGGGAAAAAACATTAGAAGCGCAATAATCAAACACACTTCTCTTGAAGGTATATGAGAGTAAGTGTTTGTTTGGGTAACTTTAAAAAACACTTTCGCACTTCAAAATCATGATTTTGAAAAATAGCAGTCAAACAAATGATTTAGAGCTTAAAAAGGTGCTTGTCCACAAGTCGGGATAAAACTTATCTCTTACACTTATCTCATACATTATAAAATCACTTTTAAAAAGTTCATCTAAACACAAGTTTAGCAGTGGAGATGACAAGATATAAGAAAAATTTTCAAAGCAAAATTGCCTTTGAGTGACAACTTCCAGGATAAAATAGACTCTTAATCGTTTCTTAAATTAAACAAAAAAAATTTTAGGGGGAGAAAATAAGGTTAACGAATGGTCGTTTGGAAATCGAGTCAGATATGGCTTATTGTTATATAATATGTTAAGGCAATAACAAATTTTGTGACTTAATATTTGCAGAAATCATTTTGGGCCACACGTTTGTCATTTTTATATTGCCGCGACTCCTTCCGGTAATATTCCTATTAGATTTTGTAGTAGAAGGAATAAGCAACTTGCCATTATTGCTGTCACCGTTGTTTGCAGCAGCAGGTAGGCCATGCCATGGAAGAGATTTTCTTTTATCTTGCATTCTTACAATTTGCTAATTTTCTCTTATTTTCAATAAGTTACTAGAATAGAGACAAGATTTAATTAAGCAGGACTAAGTTTTCCTCTGAATAAACATAAGATTAAAGTATATGTTTAGTTCGTTAAGTTTACATCAAGTTTCAGTTTGATCTATTAGGTATATAAAATATATTTTTTGTCCTTTGATAATATTACCACTAGTTCCATTAACGGAAAATGCCAACGTAACAAAATTTAAATGATAATTCTGTAATTAGTTGCTGACATATTGATATTTAATCTAAAATTTATAAATTAAAAAAAAACTAATGAATATATCATTCTAATTTAAATTTTCAATATCAACAAGTCATCTTTCAAAATATAAAAGAGTAAAATATTTTAACATCCATTGCATATTACCTTAATTACACTCACTTCCCATCTATTTTGAAAATATACACTTAAGTCCAAACTCTTAACACTGTTAAGAATATTTTAAAAAAATATTTTTTAATTAAAGTTATTATTAAAATAAATTTTAACTCTTCATGACACCAAATATATATTTTTGGTTATAATTGTCATGAATAATTTAAGATTTTTATTTTTTTATTTTCCATAATTTATTTTTTTATTTTTTAAATATATTTATTTAATATTTTTAATTATATTGGGACATAGGTTTTATCAATCTAGTTAGTGTAGATATAAAAAATTGATTGACAATTTGATTAATCCTTTTAATAAATATATACAAACCGAATGTTTTTTTATAAATGTGTTAGGAAAAACCGTTGTTAAAAAATTATAAATTATAGATTTAAATAATTTACATAATCTATCTGACAGTTAAAGTTATTCCATTTATATGTTATGATAAAATAAAATATACTTACAATCTATTTTTAATCATTTAAAAAATCCAAATAATTAAGTTTTAATAAGCATGATAAAAAATTATAAATTATAAATTTTTATAATAATAAAAATTAATAAATTTTATAATATATTAAAAAATTGAATTTATATCTATTATAAATTTTTTGGTTGTATAATTGTTTTGGTAAATATAAATGTTTAAATAATCATTATATTACATGGGCATATTTTGGTCAAAATACAAGTTCAAGAGTCAAATTTAATAGTTAACTAATAGTTGGATAGATGGAAATGAAATTTCAAAAATACAAGGGAGGTTTGTATAATATGCATATTAATTGTAAGGGTGGTTTATATAGGTTTTCAAAATAAAGAGGAGGTTTATATAATTTAGGTAAAACAGATGGGTAGTTAATGTATTTTACTCAATATAAAAATATTATATTGATAGATTAAATTTTATGCATGTTTTTGTAAGCATTTAATTATAGAGTCGTCATTTAAATTCATTGAGTCAACATTTTTCATTAATGAAACTAACGATATTAAGATTAAAAGACTAAAAGTGCACTTTATAAATTTAAGGGTTAATATAACTTTTGGTTTTTGAAGTTTGATCCGATTTTAGTTTTAGTCCCTCAAGTTTGAAATTAGTAATTTTGGTTCCTGAAGTTTGATTCAATTTTAATTTTGGTCTCTCAAATTTGAAATCAGTTGTTTTGGTCCCTGAAGTTAGATCCGATTTTGATTTTGGTCACTCAAGTTTGAAAAGGACTTGATTTTTTCCCAGTACGGTTTGGGTTTCATAACTGGATCACCAAGTCCCTTTCAAATTTGAGGGACTAAAACCAAAATCGGGTCAAACTTCAAGGACCAAAACCACCAATTTCAAACTTGAGGACCAAAACCATCGATTTCAAATTTGAGGAACCAAAACCAAAATTAGATCAAACTTCAGAGACAAAAAATTATATTAACCCTAAATTTAAGGGAATAAACTGAAATTTAATGTAAATTTAAATGATTAAACATATACTTTAGCATAAAACTTGAAAAACGCATCCACCAGCTAGAGTATATTTTTCTTTTTTTTTTTTTTTTATTAATGTACTTGTTTGGCTCAAGTTAGATCTGGATCCGGTTTTGAGGCAAAACAAGTGTGAAATGGACATATTTTATTTTAATTATAATTTTTTTAAATATTAATTTTGTTAAAACATTTTGTCTTTCCTTTACTTACCTACGCATGGGTCCTAAATGTTTGTAGGGATGTGGTTCTATAGGATATTAAAAACGAAGGAGGCGCACACATGGTGGCTTCAAATAATGAACCAACTTCTTCAGAATGCTTCCGATGAAGATATGTCACACATAACATCAATAATAAGAAACGATAACGGTAAAAAGATTCATGAAAATTAAAATTCCAAAATGTTATTCCCTCAATTCTTTTTTATAAGAAACAACCGCAGCATATATCTCATTTCTATTTATAAGAAATATGTAGAGAATATCATAATTTTTGTTTGTTATTTTTCCATTTTGCCCCTATTTAATTACTTATATTTCTCACACTCTCTCCACCACATATTCTCTCTCTCTTATACAATCATTTTTATTACTCCTACAATCCTTTTTTTGGTAATTATTGCTCCTACAATATTAATTTTCTTATTCTCTCTCTTCTATAGTCATACTTATTTTAGTAATTTCCTTATTCTCTCTTTTTATTTCCTATTTCCTCATAAATAAGGATATTTTTTTTTATAAAAAAAGGTTACAATTTTTACACATTTATTATTTTTAACCACCACTTTGATCTATATTATTTTATTAAGTGTTCCTTATAAAAAAGAACGGAGTACCAATTTACAAAGCATTACTGTTATACTTTTCCGTTTTCATATGCTCCCTTCCTAAAAGACATTTTGTGGGTATAGCTTGTTCCCTCTTATAAGAGATGCTTAGAGGCTGTCTGAAATTTTTTTTTTTGCCCATTTTACCCCTTTTAAATAACTCATTACTCATATTTAAGTCTCACTTTTTCTCTTTTCACCACACATTCTCTATTTTATTCCACATAAGTGAGGATATTCTTGGCAAACAAATTAATTTTTTTTTACATATTTATTGTCTCCAATTAATTTTAACCGAGATTTCAAATAACGTAATTTGGTTATTTGTTGCTTATAATAATCATAGAAGCGAGTATAAAATTTGACATTTTAGGAATCATACACCATTCTTCACCTGCAATGATGGTAACATTTTTTCCCACAGATTTTTGGCGCATTGACTGAATATTGTTTTTTGTGCAAAATATATGTTGGAATTATAAACTAATTTAATGTTGTGATTGGACTGTGAATGGCGGGCATTATTGGTGAATGGATAGAGTGGGAGTGTGAAACAATAACAATAGAGACACCCCTAATGATTGCTGTGAAGAATGGTGTGATGGAAATGATGGTGAAAACTATGGAATTATTTCCATCGACGATTAAAGATGTGAATGGTGATGGAAAGAACATACTTCTACTAGCAGTTGAATACAGGCAAAGAGAGGTATTCAGGTTTTTGTGCGATCAGGAATGGCTAAGTGAAAGTCTGTTTGGGGAAGAAGACAAAGAGGGAAACAATGCATTGCACTTGGCAGCAAAGCGGGGAGTGAAGCCTGCTGGGCTCAATCCTGTGGAAATCTTCTGGTTTGAGGTGCGTATCTGTCTATTTGCTAGTACTAATTTTTCTTTCACTCATGATGAGATCAACAATCAAGACATCCTTATTAATTAATAGAGTAAAATACTCTAACACCCCCTCTGTTTTGCCTTAATTATATAGGCCTCCCCTCTATTTTGGAAACACATATAAACCTCTCATAAAACTAAAATATATGTTACACAAACCTCCCTTATATTTTGAGATTCTATTTTCATCCATCCAAACCGTTAGTTGACAACTAAGTTTGACTTTTGAACTTTTTTGACCAAAATGCCCCTCTTCAATATTAGAATTATTATATATATATATAGGGGCTAATAAAAATTTATACAACCATAAATTTATTCTATTATATTCTCTAACTTTCTAATTTGTTAAAAAATTTATTAATTTTGATATTATAAATTAATTTTGACTTAAAATATATATTAAACACATATTTTTATCAAATATAATAAACTTTGTAAGTATGAGATTGTATGTTTCATTTAAATTTAAAATTTAATATTTTTTTCACAAATATTTATAAACACGTTTGATCAAGCATATTTTTATTTAAAATCTTGCTTGAATATTCAACGTTTGTGATATTTACATTAACCAATGCTAAAATCATCAAACAGATGACTACTTGTAAAGATAAAAATAGAAATTAAGGAACAGATAAAAAATTTTAAATTCTTTAAAATAAATTTAGTCAACATGTGCAAGACAAAATAAATTTAATTAAAAAAATATATTTTTGGAATCTTGTAGAATATTCTTAACGGAGTGAACTGTTGGACTTAAGTATATGTTTTCAAAATAGATTGGAGGTCTTTGTAATTAAGGCAAAACTGGAAGGTGGTCAAAGTATTTTACTAAAATTAGTAATGATAAATAAATGGGAAAATATACATGCCAGTCCTTATGGTTTCATCAAATTTTGAATTAAGTCCTTATAGCTTTGTTCCTTTTTATCCGGTCCTTATTGTTTGAACATTTTAGATCTAAGTCCTTCCGTTATAACACCATCACTTCAATGCCTTGTTTGGTGTGAGGGATTTAGAGGGTAGGGGAACTTTTATAAGTTGAATTTTAAAAAATAGGATAAATGGGGTTACAAATTTTAATAAAGGAAAGAGGTAAGATAAAAGAGTAAAAAAAGTTAATTAAAATATTTTAACCTCACTTTTTTAATTTTTTTAAGATCCAACTCAAAAAAAAAATTTCTACACTTACTTTCCTTCCCCTTCCCTCATACCAAACAGCCCCTAAGACGCTGCCACGTCATCGTCAGCTTCACCATCTCCTCCCTCTGCTTATCTCTCTTTCTGCCCCACCCACCGAGTTGAATACCATGATCTCTCTCATTTTATGTACTCTCTCCCTCTCTCCACCATGATCGTCTAATCTACTGTATGGCATTGGCTGAGCAAGAATCGAGGAGATAAGACGATGAGAGTGGAGAGAGGGAGAGTATATGAATTGTGTGAGAGGATCATGGTGTTCAACTGAGTGAGGGGAGGGAGAGAGAGAAACTGAGGGAGGAAAAGGTGGAGGTGAGGAAGACGTGGCAGCGCCTCATCACCTTAAAGTAACAGTGTTATAAGGGAAGGATTTAGAACCAAACATTGCAAACCATAAGGATTGGAGGATAAAAAGGGAAAAAAATATAAGGACATAATTCAAAATTTGATGAAACGTACTATAAGGACTGAGAGGCATATTTTCCCTAAATAAATTAAAAGAGAATTTCAATTAATCCCCATCAAAAAGACTTTATGTCAGATCACAACCTCTAAGATTCTTTGACAACTAATAATAATAAATAACAAGTGTATCTATGACCAAATGAAAATTTATAAATCCTAATTTACATCATAACAACTGCTATAAGAATTTGTAAGTGTTCATAGGTGAATTTACACATACGCATTTTAACAATAACAAAATAACAAGTGTCCGTATGAAGGAAGGGCATTTTAGTCATTTACCATCAAAACATAATTTCGCTTTGGTAGTTTAGTGGTGCAGTGTAATTTCATAATATTTTGGGGGATTATTCAAAATGAAGTGTACACATTGGGGACAAACTAAGCACTCTAACAAATTAAAGCAGATCATCCCTATTTCAAAGATTTATATATTTGATACTAAAATATAAACATGGTGGCGCAGTATGTGAAGGATTCAATGCCGCATGAATTGTTGGATAGATACAATAAGAAAATGGAGACGCCGGATGAGATATTCAGAGAGAATAGTGAAGAATTCATGAGAAGGGAGGCAGAGTGGGAGGCCAAAACCTCGGAAGCATGTTCTGTAGTGTCAACCCTAGTTGCGTCGGTGGCCTTCGCCACACGTAGCAGCGTGCCAGGCGGTTATGATGAAAAGGGCTACGCAATCCTCAGAAACAATCCTCCACCTGCATTTACAATTTTCATTAGCTGTGAAATCCTCGCCCTCACGTTCTCCCTCATTTCCACCATCTGCTTTCTCTCCATACTTGCTTCTTCTCGTTCCCAATCTGTTCAATCTAGGAGCCACTCTCCTATCAGACTTTACGCTGGTATTTTAAGCATGTTCATGTCCATTGGTTGTCTGTGGATCTCTTTCTTTTTTTTTTTTTGTATTACAAAGGCAAGCAAAGCTTGTGAGTGTCAGGACCTATTGATTAGGCCGATCAAATTGATCCCATGGAGGCACAGTCTTGGGCAAAAAGGACAGAACAAGTGGCAGGAGAAGACCCGAGCTCGACGTAGTCGTGAATGTTTATGTGTGCCTGACCTGCCAGATAATCAGCACAGCTAATACTATCCCTATAAGTGTGGGAAATCTGCAAGTCCCAGTCAGAAAAAATAAGGGATCTAGTGTTTAGGATAACGTCATATAATGGGTGGGAAATAGGGCAAGTAGATCGTAATAGTTGGATAGCCTGGAGGGAATCGGTGAACAGTTTGATTTTGGATAAACCCATCTTCTTGCATAGCTGGAGGCCTCTGTAGATTGCATGGATTTCTGCAGCAGTAGGGAACGAATGTCCTAACTTTTGTTGAAATCCCCGTATCCATGTGCCATGATGATCACGAATCACACCGCCGCAGGCGCCCTGTCCCCCATTGAGCACGGATCCATCAACATCTATACGAACAAAATCCGGATCTGGTGGTTCCCAGTGGACTACCCCTCGCTCTGGGACATGAAAAATCTGTTGATGAAATCTTCCGTTCTGCACTCCTTCCGAGAGGTGAAACAGGCATCTATGTACTATTTGTTGCGGCTGCTCAGCCGCCCCTTCGAACGCTTGGCTGCATCTGTTTTTCCATAGTAGCCAGCACGTAGTGCTGAAAACTCGTTGCCATGACCATCTAGAGGTTCTCCTATTGCCTGGTGAGTGCTGCATGTTCCATTGTAGCCATTCCTGCATACAACCACTAAAAAACATAGAATAGTATAAGGGGTTAGTTAAAGAGGACCACACCCTCTGGGCTTGGTCACAATCTCTCAACACGTGAAGGATGCTCTCCTCACTCTCACACTGAAAAGGGCAGGTGTTTGGGACATTTGGGTTATGTCTCGCTCTAATATTGTTTGTTGGGAGTCTCTCATGGAATACTTGCCACATAAAGAGTTTGACTCTCTCTGGAATTGCCCAGTGCCATAAATGCCGCCAGTGGGGTTGTGAACTGAGGTTTCGCTGATGATAGATCATGTCATAAGCAGACTTCACACTAAAATTACCGTCGGGAGCATTTCTCCAGCAAATCACGTCTTCACCAGCTCTTGTTGGGGGTGTCACCATCATGATCTTATCTACCACCCAAGTGGGAAGGAAAGATTCCCATTTGGATCTATCCCAATGACCCGTCTGTGCTGGTCATATCTTCACTCTTGCTGACGATCTTCGAAAATTGGTTGACCCTATTGTTTTTTATATTAGGCCGTCTTTTGTGATCATCCTTGTGGTGGTCGCACAGCTCCCCACATTCCTGGGTCCTATAGTTTCTAGCTTTTTTCGGTTTCCTTCTAGACGCAATGACACTCGTCCCATTGAGTACCGAAGGACCACCAGGAATGAGGAGAATGTTCCAGTTTTGAACCGCCAAAATTAAGTGCATGTCTTGTAGTATTGCTCCCACACAACACCAAACCTTCTTCACTTTAATTTGGATTTTTGTATAAGCTTTAGTGTACGTGTATGATATCATGTTTTTATTTATTTTTTGTTTGCAATAATATAATATGTGTAACCATACTCTCGGTCACACGAATCAATGAATGACAGTTAACTAAACTGAGACAAAACTCCAATCCTCTCCAAAAACTGCTTGTTTGGGAAAACAAAAAAGTGCATTTTTAAGGAGAGAGTGAGTGACATAGAGAGAGAGAGAGAGTGTGAGAAAAATAGATGAGAAAGATATATATATATATATATATACACACTCTCTCCATTCCAGAATTTAAGTCACCTTTAGAAGAATTATTTAGTCCAAAATACTCCTTTGGTCCTATTTGAGAGAACTTTTTTCATCATTTGTAAGTCACACATCCTTAAATTTTCTTGTAAAGGTACAAAATTTTCAAGTTTACTCTTATAAAAAGTTACAATCTCTACCTTTACAAATCATTATCAACTTTTTCATCTCTTTCGCTTGTTCCAACGAGAATTAAAATGAGGGTGAAATTGAAAAACAGTCATTAATAACCCTATAAGTAGATTTATATTTATCACAAAAAATTTCTTCGGCATGAAATTTATAATAAGGACCATAGTGGTCTATGAGGCGAGGAAAGCAGAGTACTCTTGGTCAATCGCTTTGTTTGGACTAAGGAACTATTTTTGACCAAATATTAGATTCATGGCATAGGGGAACTAATGAATAATACATCTTTGTGATTGAATTAAGTTATTAACTTGCCAGAAAAAAATTGATCTACTAATCCATGCATGCTTTATTGGATGATGCATCATCCATGAGTGGATGCAAATTTTTGAAGATATGGAAGCTTAAACAACATTTTTTTCAGTGAAAACTGGATACCATTAGATCATAACTAAATACAACTCTGTACAATCATCTCTTTCATCAACTGCCTTTGTGTATAAGAGATGGAGGTTGATTAAAGATACAAAAATTGCTCTAGTTTTTTTTTTTTTTTTTTCCTTTTCATCTCCTGCAAAGGTCATTGCAGAAATATTGGAAAAGAAATTGAAGTGGATTTCCATGGCTGCCCTCTATATATCATTATTAGATATTTCTTCTTGTCTTTTTCAGATTGTACAGTGAGAAAAATGGGGATAAGATTATTAGCTGGAAGACCAGGATGATGAAGAAGCTGTATTTTTTAAAAAATGTATTTTATATGGAGATTATTAGCTTCTTTTTTTTTTTTAAATTTTAACTTAAATAAAACCCATCCCAAAATACTTTAGAAATTGAAGGGAAAAGAAAAATAGTTCAATGATGGAATGATATTTATTCTTTATGGGCTTCCCCTACTTCTATCAGGTTTCTTAATATATATAACTAACACACGTTGATTTTAGTAAAAGAAATTTTCATCCCTTAAACATAAGGTCTCAAATTCAAGTCCATTGGAATGCAGAAAATACTTTTAGGAGAACTCTCCCAATTGAATTCAACAATGCTCTCATATAAGATAACTATATATATGTATATATATATAAAAAAAAAAAAAAAAAAACAGGTTATGCAACATAAACCTAACCAAATTCATGAACCTCTCTCTCTCTCTCTCTGTGTCCGAGTATACAGGTGCTGCTTATCACTCTTCCATTGTTATTTCAATTTCAATTACCCATCAACATTTCTGTCCAACATATAGTAATTAAGCATGTGACGTAATTCTCAATTATTGGACTTTTTTTATGTCAATGACGTGATACTGATCTCGACTGTTACTAGTCAATATAAATAAGTCATATTAATACACTGGCTCGATAAGTCTTTTTTAATTTATAAAAGCACCTTGGACCATTACTAGTTAATATTATCTTCTTCTCTCCCCTCAATTTATTTTCAAGAGCAGGTTAAATTACTTGTTCCTTTTTCATAAAGTCATGCATATTAAAAGAAACGAAAGTCTCTTTCGCTTGCTACGTAGTTGGTTGGTCAATATGTTAGGTTAATGGGCTAAGTAGTAATTTTCAATAAATTAGTATATTATCATTTGTTACCATATTAAGGGTAAAATACACAAATGCCCCAAACTTTAGGTTAGTTGTGTATAACCTCCCTAATCTTTAAGAGTTTAAAATAAGGACCCTAATGTTTCATGTTTTAACTATAAGTTATCCTTTAAAAAGAAATCCTTGGCATTTGGCCCTAAATTATTTTAGAATGTGGAATGCATAAAAAATTAATTCAGGATACTGAGTGTTACTTAAAAAAAAAAAAAAAAATACTTCAGGCAATTGGAAACTCCTTTCAAAAATTAAAAAAAAAATAATTATCACTCACCATTTTACCCCCAATTTATTTTCAAGAGCATGTTAAATTACTTGTTCCATTTTCATAAAGTCATGCATATTAAAGAAACAAAAGTCTATTTCTCTTGCTACGTAGTTGGTAGGTCAATTTGGTAGGTTAATGCCTTAATGGGCTAAATTGTAATTTTCAGCAAACAAATATTTAATCTTTTGTTACCTTTATTAATGATAAAATTATAGTTTTATAGATTGGTCTTTACCATCCTTCCCCCAGCTCAAGGAAACTCACGCACTCTTATAATATCTATGGAGGTTTGAACTCACCCCTTGCATAGGGCAAGATTTAAAAAGGTGTTTAGTGTTAGTTGAGTTAGGCGTCAGATAATTTTATATATTGTTGTTTGCCTCACTTTAAAACTTGTGACATTAGGTTATTCCCATTGCCCAAGCTAATCAATACCCACCCCCAACAACTAGCTATAACTACTCCCTTTAGTCCTTTTTATAAGCATTTTTTTTCTGATTGCGTAAAATGAACTGACAATTAATATTACTTAAAAACAATAAAGGTATAAAAAATGTCATGTCTTTTCTAAATATGCCCTTATTTATGAAAAGAGCATAGGAGAGAGAATAAGTAAAATATAAGAGAGAATAAGTAAAAAAATATGAATTGATAATAAATGATTGAATGAAAGAGTATTAGTAGTTCATTAATATAAAGATATGTATTTAATAGGGGTAAAAAAGAAAGAAAGTAGTTTAAATTTTAAGATAAAAAAATTTATTTATATTAAGGACTAGCCCTAAAAGAGAAAAAGTTACTTATAAATAGGCCAGAGGGAGTATATCTTTTTGCCCCATTATACATGATGATGAAATAATATTTGTGACCCTAGAACTACATTTTTACATGCAACAAGCTGATAGTTTAAAAGAAGTATTCAGGGCTTATAGCCGAACAAGCACTGAATACATCTCTTATAAGGCTTTTCAAAGTATGAGGGTGTGAGTCTAAATCCTCTGCAGAGGGTGCAATAAGTACATGAGTTCTGATAAAAAAAATTACTCCCTCGCCAATGGTCTTATATTAAACTAGTGGTGTGAAAGTTATATAAATGAGGAGTCACGGATTCAATTATGCTTTCAAAAGGCTTTTTTAAGTGCCAGGTTGTAAGTCTAAACTCTGTGGGTAACATGAGTTATGACAAAAATTACTTCCTCGCCAATGATCTTGCATTATAACCTAGGGGCATAAAAGTTTCCTTGTAAATGAGAAGTCCCAGATTCAATCATTCTTTTAACTCCATACCATTAGTGACTACTCTTCTACTTTAAGGGGAAAAAAACTAATTTTCCTTCCGTTCTTAGTTATAAATCATCACCGAAAAATGACATAGGGTCTTATCTAGGATTTTGGAATTCACAATTAAATCCCGATTAAATCCAACTGAAATAATCAAAACCGAAATCAAAACTATACCTATACCTCTGATTTTCCTTTTCAACTATAAATAAGGAGCATTACGGTCTTTTAATAACATTCAAAAATCCCTAATTTGGCTTCTTGGTCTTGAAATTTTTTGAAAGTGTAGGCCTTGCATTAAATTTTAGTGTTTCAACTGTTTGTTTAAATTAATTTTGTTTTCAGCTTTTAATTCAAAATCAATTTTTGTTATTTCTTTTATCTTAACTAAAATAGTTAGTGCATAATTACAAAAAATTAAAATTGATAGCTGGATTCGAGGAGAAAGGGTTAACCAAAAACTACTAGTCAATTTTTAAAATTTGGGAAGAAGACAAAAGTAGCAACATCATCCAAGAAGGAAATTGTCATGATATTTTGCGTTTTTAATTTGTTTCCCTAGTTATATATTTTTGTGTATTATTTAAAATGCAGCTCATTGGAAGGATGATCTACATCTACTTAATCATTTGTTTGTTTTCTATATAATCTCTCTTGATGTTTCTTTCTTCTCCACCTCTTCTTTCGACTCATCTCTGGTTTTTCAAAATTTGGTTGGTGAATTCACAATTATTCTCATTCTGCTATTTAATTTCCTTAGTAAGGCTCTGGTCCTTCGTGTCATTTACTTTTTCTTTGTTGGAACATCCTTCCCTTTTCTTCACGTTTAATTTGGTGCCACGATTAATATCCATTATATTGAAGCCAATTGTGCAGGAGACAGTAATGATGAGTTCGGACGACATGGTTGAAGACAAGGAGAAGTTACGTAGTGCTGCCATGAATGGCAATTGGGCAGACGTCCTTAAAATGTTTAAAGGAAAAAAGAGAGCTTCGCGCAGCCATGATAAGTTGATAATAGAGACCAATGATTGAACCATATTTTTGTATAAATTTTTATAATTAAATTGGGATTTTTAATACATTTTTTGGGACAATATTACATGATTAAGTACTAATTTAGATTAGGGACGATTGTATTGAATTAATTGTAATTGGGATTTTGTACCAGGTAGATGGAATAGCTTTTCTTTTACATTACAATTTACTTTTCTCTTATTTTCCTTAAGTTACTTGATTAAAGACAACATTTAATTAAGGACTTTGCCTCTAAATAAACTTAATATTAAAGTATACCTTTGGTTCTCTAAATTTACATCAAATTTCATTTTAATTCATTAGTATATAAAATGTAATTTTACTTCTATAATGATAAGGAAAACAATAAGGAAAATGCATATATAAAATCCACAAGCAATAAAAATCCAATACAATTACATAAATTCAACCCACATATTATCAAGCCTCAAACAAAATATCTAAATGAACAATACAATTTAATTGAACACTCCCCTGCAGAAGTTCAAGGAATTGGAATCTGGGATTTTTACCGAAATCAGGAAATTCCTCTCCGGAAAATGCAAGTAGTCACCGGAAATGGGGGCCGGAAAATCCATGTTCTCATCGAAAAACTCAGAACATAAGTGGAAATCACATATACTTCGCTAATGGTGATCTGGAAAGAGGAAGAGGACGCTGATGATGGTGATGATGCTTGAGAGAAGATTAATGGAGGTTCTCGCCACTGTCAACGTTGTGGTTTCTTGGTGACGGTGGCGTAGTGGAATACAAACGAGGAGCTTGGTGGGTTTCGATGGTGAAGGAGAGAGAATGGCTAGCGGTGGTGTTTGGTTCCAGTGACTGTGGCGGTTAAACCAAAGCCGATAATGGTGATGATAGATGGTGGCGCGCCGAACAGAGATGCACCGGAGGTCGTTGGCGCTGTGTCTCTTCTCTCTCTCCAAACTATGAAGACCGCCGACACAAGAATGGAGAAAGGAAGAAGATGGGTGTTGAGATGGTAAGGAAGGTCCCGATGAAGCTTGTGCCGCGCAACTCTCTGTCGTCTCCCTGTATCCAGCTCTGTTTTGAGGTTCTCTGAAGCTCCAAATCACGACGCCGGTGTCACACTCCCAGTTCGGGTCTGTCTCTCCGTCTTGATGAAGGAGCAGGTGGTGTAATGAGGGAGAGGTAGTGGTTGTAGCTTGCCGGCAGAGCTCTCTGTCGTGTCTCCCAGCTGCTGATTCGGTGGTGGATGGCGTTGTTGAAGACGGTGATGGTGAAGATGAAGGACGGGGAGTCACCGGCTACGATGGTGGCAATGGTGAAGGCCGCCAGCGACACCAAGAAGAAGAGGAAGGTGGAGGAAGGAAGAAGAAGGTGATCAAATGCCCTCATGATGCCGGCTTGCGACTCTGATGAGGGACTAAAGCGAAAACATTGTGAAACTTCTTTAGGGCTAAAATGAAATTGTCAGAACTTTTTAATACTGTTATGTAATTTTTCTGGCCCCTTTTCTACATCCATTTGTAATTTTCATAACTTTTAGGGACCTCTTCTGTAGTTTTTTCCAAATCTTAAAATATTAATTCTTACTCCACGAAATCACCAATTTCTTCCCAAAACACCTGCAATGCAAGATTAAGCACAAGGTAGCATAAAAATTTAAGAAACAATTGCACAAAATAATTAATAGATTATAACCAGTTTACCCCTAATTGCAATTAATTTAATACAGTTGTCCCTAACTAAATTAGTGCTTCATCATGCACTTATATCCTAAAAAATGCATTAAAATCCCAATTTAATGATGAAAATCATATATAAAAATGTGGTTCAATCACATTCTTTGTCTTCCACATAAATGAGGGTACTCTTGACAAATAAATTATGTTTTTTTACATGTTTATTATTTTTAACTAATTTTAACGAATATTCTGAATAACATGGTTTGGTTATTTGTTTGCTTATAATCAGAACAGAGGTTGTATAAAATTTGAAATTTTAGGAATCATACATCATTCTTCACCTGCAATGATGGTTACTAATTTTTTCCCACAAATTTATGGCACATTTGTGAATTTATCTTTCACCAAGAGATAAATGCTCCTTGGGTCACATTCACTAAGAGAATGTTTGTTTTGGTCCTATTTATAAGTCACCTCATTATATTTTTCATATGAATGTATAATTTAATCCTTCATTGATTATTGTAGTGCCTTTATTTTCATAAGGTATATTGTATAATAAATAGGGTAAAGTTAAAATGTTGTTAAATTTTAAGGCAAACTTTAAGAGGTTTAAGGATTTTCTTGATTTATTTGTGAAACATTCTAGCTGGGAGTGACTTAATTATAAATAGCTCCAGAGGAGTATTGCCTAAATACTATATATCATCAGTATATTGTTTTGTGACAAAAACATCCTTGCAATTATAAACTAAACTGATTTTGTGATTTGTACTGTGAATGGGCATTGGTGGATAGATTCGAAGTTCTGGTACAATAACAACAGAGGCAACCCCGTAATGATTGCTGCCAAGAATGGTGTGGTAGAAATGGTGAAGAAAATTCTAGAACTATTTCCGTCGACAATTAAAGATGTGAATAATACAGAGGGAAAGAACATACTTCTTCTAGCTGTAGAATATAGGCAAAGGATGGTATACAAATTTTTGTGCAGACAGCAATGGTTAAGTGGAAGTCAGTTTGGGGAAGTAGATAAAGAGGGAAACAATGCATTGCACTTGGCTGCAAGGCCTGGAGTTGAGTTTGGTCTGCTTAATCCTGCGGACTACTAGCTTGAGGTGCGTATATCTATCTCTTTTGGTAGTACTGATTTTTCTTTGACTAATCCTCGTGAGGTCAAGAAATTCTTATTAATTAATAGTAACCCTGGTGATTAATATAACATCTAGTTAACTAATTTGGACAGATTAAAAAATATAAATAAATTACTTAATTATAGCATATGTTATGTACATATATAATCTCTCTGAAATATTTATATGCATTATTATATTCTTATCACTTTAATTATAAGTCAGACATATTAGTTTAGAATGATAAATATAAATACCTTAAAATAATTTATTTATATTCATAATTAATATCCTCAAATGAGTTAACTGGGTACTATATTAAGGATCGAATACAATAATAAATAAATTAAGGGAGAATTTCAGTTAACCCAACTGAAAAGACTTTATTTCAAATAAACTTTAAAAGATTACGAAATTACACTATAGTAGTCCTAAAGGACCAAAAGAGAAGTTATGTTAGATGGTAAATGACCATAATGAACTTCATTCATTTTTTTTTTTTTTGACGATGCACATGTGCATTATAACAACTAACAATAGCATAATTACAAGTATTCATATAAAAATTTACAAATCCTAATTTACTTTATAACAGCCAGTACAAAAATTTGCAAGTGTTCATAGGAAAGTTTATTACACATACGCATTTTAGCAAGTAAATGACAATAACAAAATTAAGTGCATGTCTTGTATTATTGTTCTAACAGCACCAAATATTTCTTCATTCTTTTGTATTTTTCTAAGCTTTTTGTGTCCGTGTATGATTTCATGCGTTTTTTTTTTTCCTTTTCTGTTTGCAATAATGTGAAACCATACTCTCGGTCTCAGCCCAGCCGTTTTATAATTACCACTTTTTCTTTATTATAAGGCACTTTCAACTAATTCACATGAATCAATTAATTAATGACAGTTAACTAAACTCATTTGCATGTTTTGGAGAACTTTCAAAACCAAGGTTTTGGCTCAAACCATGGTTTTAAGTGCTTGTTTGGGAAGCACAAAAAAAGGGGTTTTTTAAACACTTTTCTACAAGTTGAGGCAAAACTCCTCTAAAACAAGTGCTTGTTTGGGAAGACAAAAAAGTGCTTTTTATGGAGAGAGTGAGTGAGAAAAATAGATGAGAAAGATATATATGTACTCCCTTCAGTCCATAATATAAGTCACCTTTGGTAAAATTTTCTGGTCCATAATACTCCTTTGGTCATATTTATAAGGCAGAAAGAGAAGAGTTGTTTTGATCATTTGCAAGTCACATCCTTAAATTTTCATGTAAGGTGCAAATTTTTCAAGTTTACCCTTATAAAAATTTTCAAACTCTACATTTACCCATCATTCTCAACTTTTTCATCTCTTTCCCTTGTTCCCGTGAGAATTAAAATGAGCGTAAAATTGGAAAACAACCATTAATAACCCTATAAGTAGACTTATATTTATGAGCAAAAATTAAAATGAGGAACTTATAATAAGAACCGGAGTAATATATGACATGAAGAAAGCAGAGGACTGTTGGTCAATCGCTTTGTTTGGACTATGGAACTATTTTTGACCAAATATTATATCCATGGCATAGGGGAGCTAATGAATAATACATCTCTATGATTGAATTAAGTAATTCACTTGCCAGAAAAAAAATTGCCATAATCCATGCTTTATTGGATGATGCATCATCCATGAGTGGATGCGAATTTTTGAAGATATGGAAACTTAACATTTTTTTTTTCAGTGAAAACTGGATACAATCATCTCTTTCATCAACTGCCTTTGTGTCTAAAAGATGGAGGTTGATTAAAGATACAAAAATAGCACTAGTGCCCCCCCCCCATCTCCTACAAAGGTCATTGCAGAAATATTGGAAAAGAAATTGTACTATTTATCATTATTACATATTCTTGTCGTTTTTCAGATTGTACAGTGAGAAAAACGGGGATAAGATTATTAGCTGGAAGACCAGGATGATGAAGAAGCTGTATTTTTTTAAAAAATGTATTTTATATGGAGATTATTAGCTTATTAGTTTTATTTTTTAATATTAACTTAATAAAATCCATCCCAAAATACTTTAGAAATTGAAGGGAAAAGAAAAATTGTTCAATGATAGAATGATATTTATTCTTTATGGGCTTTCCCTATTTCTATCAGGTTTCTTAATATATATAACTAACACACGTTGATTTTAGTAAAAGGAATTTTCATCCCTTGAACATAAGGTCTCAAATTCAAGTCCACGGGAATATAGAAAATACTTTTAGGAGAACTCTCCGAATTGAATTCAACAATGCTCTCATATAAGAAAACTATGTATATATAAAGGGAAAAAAACAGGTTATGCAACATAAACCTAACTAAACTCATAAACTTCTGTGTGTGTGTGTCCGAGTATACAGGTGCTGCTTATCAATCTTCCATTGTTATTTCAATTTCAAGTACCCATCAACATTTCTGTCCAACGTATAGCAATTAAGCATATGACGTAATTCTCAATTACTGAACTTTTTTTATGCCAATGACCTGATTCTCATCTCGACTCTTGCTAGTCAATATAAATAAGTCATATTAATACACTGGTTAGATAAGTCTCTTTTAATTTATAAAAGCACCTTGGACCATTACTAGTTAATATTATCTTCTTCTCTCCCCTCAATTTATTTTTAAATGCATGTCAAAGTACTTGTTCTATTTTCATGAAGTCATGCATATTAAAGTAACAAAAGTCTCTTTCTCTTGCTACGTAGTTGGTGGGTCAATTTGGTAGGTTAGTGGGCTAAATTGTAATTTTTAACAAATAAATATTTAATATTGTTACCATATTAATGATAAAATTATAATTTTATATATTGTTCTTCTTACCATACTTCACCCAGCAGAAGGAAACTCACAATATCGATCATAGTATCTATGGAGGTTTGAACTCGCAACCTCTTGCATAGGCCAAGTTTTAAAAAATGTTTGGTGTTAGTTGAATCAATCGTCACATAATTTTATATATTGTTATTTTCCTCATTCTCCCTCCTCTCTTTACAACTTGTGACATCAAGTCATTACCCCAAGCGAATCAATACCACCCCCAACAACCACCTATAATATATATCTTTTCACTACCAATACATGATGAAATAATATTTGAGACCCTAGAGCTACATTTTGACAGGCTACATGATAATAGTTTAAAACATGTATTCGGGCCTTGTAACCCAACTGACACTAAATACACTCCTATAAGGCATTTTAAAGTGAGCTTGTGAGTCTGAATCCTCTGTGGAGGGTGTAATAAGGACATGAGTTACGATACAAAAAAATTACTCCCTCGCCAATGATCTTGCATTATAACCTGGTGGTATGAAAGTATCCCAATAAATGAGAAGAGTCATGCATTCAATCCTGCTTTTAAGCTCATACCATTAGTGATTGCCTTTTTCCTTCAAGAAAAGAAAACCAGTTTTCCTTCCATTTTTATCTATAAATCATCACTAATTTAGCCTCTTGGTTTGATTAAAAATTTGCTAAAAGTGTAGGCTTTATTTTAAATTTTGATATTTCAACTGGATTTTATTGGGATTTTCCCAATTTTTAACTTATACTATATTTCTTATCACTTTTCACTTTTTTTTTTAAATTTTTTTTTTTAGCTTTTATTCAAAATAAAATTTTTAATCAATTTTTGTTATTGTTTTTAGGGAAAAAGACAAAAAAACACCACTTGAACTTCAAAATCCTAAATCAGTCTTGTTGCCTATAAGAGTATAGGTATTGAGCAATTGACAACTCATTTTAGTAGGAAATCACTGATTTAGGATTTGAAAGTTTAAGTGGTATTTTGTTTGTCTTTTTCTTTTGTTTTTATCTTAATTAGAATAGTCAACATATAATTAAAAAAAATTGATAGCTGGATTCGAGGAGAAAGGTTTGTTAGAGCTTATGTTTTGATGATAACAAAGCTTAAGAATAGTTAAAAAAGTGTTTTGAAAGAGGTATTGTGGCTAAACACATTTTTACTAAGAAAAACATCATGACCACAATGATCACTAGCAGTGACAAGCAATGATCATTATAGTGACCATTCGAGTGATATGACAAAAAACTATGAACTTATTTCTACAACAGTGATGAAGTGGTCTTAAAAAATTAACCTAACTAAATCCATGAACCTCCCTGCGCGCGCGTGCGGGGCCGGGAATACAGGTACTGCTTATCACTCTTCCATTGTTATTTCAATTTCAAGTACCCATCGACATTTCTGTTCAACATATAGTAATTAAGCATATGACGTAATTCTCACTTATTGAACTTTTTTTTATCCCAATGGCGTGATTCTCATCTCGACTCTTACTAGTCAATATAAATAAGTCATATTAATGCACTGGTACATAAGTCTTTTTTAATTTATAAAAGCATCTTGGACCGTTACTAGTTAATATTATCTTCTTCTCTCCCCTCAATTTATTTTCAAGAGCATGTTAAATTACTTGTTCCATTTTCATAAAGTCATGCATATTAAAGAAACAAAAGTCTCTTTCTCTTGCTACGTTGTTTTTTTTTTTTTTGGACTGACTCTTGCTACGTTGTTGGTAGGTCAATTTGGTAGGTTAATGGGCTAAGTTGTAATTTTCAATAAATTAGTATATTATCAATTGTTACCATATTAAGGGTAAAATACACAAATTCCCCAAATTTTAGGTTAGTTGTGTATAACCGACCTAATCTTTAAAAGTTCAAAATAAGGACCCTAATGTTTCATGTTTTAACTATAAGTTATCATTTAAAAAATAAAACTTGGCATTTGACCCTAAAATATTTTAGAATGTTGAATGCACAAAAAATTAATTCAGGATACTGAAAATTACTAAAAAAAGAAAAATACTTCAGGCAATTGGATACTCTTTTAGAAAATTAAAAAAAAAAAAGTAATTATCACTCACCATTTTACCCCCAATTAATTTTCAAGAGCATGTTAAATTACTTGTTCCATTTTCATAAAGTCATGCATATTAAAGAAACAAAAGTTTCTTTCTCTTGCTACATGTGTTGGTAGGTTAATGGGCTAAGTTGTAATTTTCAATAAATTAGTATATTATCATTTTACTATATTATCAATTGTTACTATATTAAGGGTAAAATACACAAATGCCCCAAACTTTAGGTTAGTTGTGTATAACCTCCCTAATCTTTAAAAGTTTAAAATAAGGACCCTAGTGTTTCAAGTTTGAACTATAAGTTATCATTTAAAAAATTACACTTGGCATTTGACCCCAAAATATTTTAGAATGTTGAATGCACAAAAAATTAATTTAGGATACTGAGTATTACTTAAAAAAAATACTTCAAGCAATTGGATACTCCTTTAAAAAATTAAAAAAAGAGTAATTATCACTCACCATTTTACCCCCAATTAACTTTCAAGAGCATGTTAAATTACTTGTTCCATTTTCATAAAGTCATGCATATTAAAGAAACAAAAGTCTCTTTCTCTTGCTACGTAGTTGGTAGGTCAATTGGCTAAATTGTAATTTTCAACAATCAAATATTTAATCTTTCATTACCTTTATTAATGATGAAATTATAATTTTATATATTGGTCTTTACCATCCTTCCCCCAGCTCAAGGAAACTCACACACTCTTATAATATCTATGGAGGTTTGAACTCACAACCCCTTGCATAGGCCAGGATCTAAAAAGGTGTTTAGTGTGAGTTGAGTTAAACGTCAGATAATTTTATATATTGTTGCTTGCCTCATTCTCCCGCCTCACGTTAAAACTTTTGACATTAGAGGTTATTCCCATTCCCCAAGCTAATCAATACCCATCCCCAACAATCACCTATAAATAACTCCTTTAGTCTTTTTTATAAACAATTTTTTTTCTATTGCGTAAAATGAACTAGTGGTTAATATTAGTTAAAAACAATAAAGGTATAAAAAATGTCATGTCTTTTTCAAATATGCACTTATTTATTAAAAGAGCATAGGAAAGAGAATAAATAAAATATGAGAGAGAATAGTAAAATATATGAAAGAGAATGGGTAATAAATAATTGAATGAAAGAGTATTAGTTGTTCATTAATATAAAGATATGTATTTAATAGGGGTAAAAAAGAAAAAAAGTAGTTTAAATTTTGAGATAAAAAAAGTTATTTATATTAAGGTCCATCCCTAAAAGAGAAAAATTTACTTATAAATAAGATCAGAGGGAGTATATCATTTCACCCCATTATACATGATGATGAAATAATATTTGCGACCCTAGAACTACATTTTAACAGGCAACAAGCTGATAGTTTAAAAGAAGTATTCAGGCCTTATAGCTGAACAAACACTAAATACATCTCTTATATGGCTTTTTAAAGTATGAGGGTGCGAGTCTAAATCCTCTGCAGAGGGTGCAATAAATACACGAGTTCTGACAAAAAAACATTACTCCCTCGCCAATGATCTTACAGAATAACCTAGTGGTAGTGGTATGAAAGTTCCCTTATAAATGAGGAGTCACAGATTCAATTATGCTTTTAAAAGGCTTTTTTAAATGTGAGGTTGTAAGTCTAAACTCTCAGTGGGTAATAAGTGCATGAGTTATGATAAAAATTACTTCCTCGCCAATGATCTTGCATTATAATTAACCTAGCGGCATAAAAGTTTCCTTGTAAATGAGAAGTCTTAGATTCAATCATGCTTTTAACCCCATTCCATTAGCTCTACTTCAAGGGAAAAAAAACTAGTTTTCCTTCCGTTCTTATTTATAAATCATCACTGAAAAATGACAAAGGGTCTTATCTAGGATTGTGGAATTCACGATTAAATCCCGATTAAATCCAACTGCAATAATCAAAACTGAAATCAAAACTATACCTATAGCTCTGATTTTCCTTTTTAACTATAAATAAGGAGTATTCCGATCTTTTAACAATATTCAAAAATCTCTAATTTGGCCTCTTAGCCTAATTAGAAATTTGTTTAAAGTGTAGGCCTTGTTTTAAATTTTGGTATTTTAATTGGATTAAATTGGGATTTTCCCAATTTTAGCTTATACTATATTATATTTCTAATCACTTTTCACTTTGTTTGTTTAAATTAATTTTGTTTTCAGATTTTTATTCAAAATCAATTTTTAATCAATTTTTGTTATTTTTTTTATCGTAACTAAAATAGTTAGTGCATAATTTAAAAAAATAAAATTGATAGCTGGATTCGAGGAGAAAGGGTTCACCAAAAGTTTTTAAAACTACTAGTCAATTTTTAAAATTTGGGAAGAAGACAAAAGTAGCAACATCATCCCAGAAGGAAATTGTCATGATATTTTGCGTTTTTAATTTGTTGCCCTGGTTATATATTTTTGTGTATTATTTAAAATGCAGCTCATTGGAAGGATGATCTACATCTACTTAATCATTTGTTTGTTTTCTATATAATGTCCCTTAGTGTTTTCTTTCTTCTCCACCTCTTCTTTCTACTCATCTCTGGTTTTTCAAAATTTGGTTGGTGAATTCACAATTATTCTCATTCTGCTATTTCCTTAGTAAGGCTCTGGTTCTTCGTGTCATTTACTTTTTCTTTGTTGGAACATCCTTCCCTTTTCTTCACGTTTAATTGGGTGCCATGGTTTATGTTGTTTATTTGGGATTCTTATTTGGTCTAGTCCGATTTCCATATAACTAGCTATGACATGTGTATATATATATGTATCATTTACACCATTTCGGTTTAATTTGAAGAGTTTATGTTATTTGAAAAATATCTCAATAAATTTAACATGTACTGTGAAATTAAAAACTTCAATAAATTTGAAATAAGACATGATCCATACTTGGGTCATGCATAGAAATTGATTAACATCCTTATATTGAAGCCAATCGTGTAGGAGACAGTAATGGTGAGTTCAGACGACATGGTTGAAGACAAGGAGAAGTTATGTAATGCTGCAACGAAGGGCAATTGGGCAGACGTCCTTAAAATGTTTAAGGAAAAAAGGGAGCTTCGCGCAGCCGAGATAACGGAGACCAAATACACTGTGTTACACATGGCGGTGTGTAGTGGGAAAGAGGATGTGGTGGAATCCATGGTGGACTTAGTTTGTGGAAAAAGCAGTATTAATGGGAAGGATGAGACACTGGCGTTATTGTCATCGTCGGTGGATGAAAATGGCGATGAGCAAAAGCTTGTCCTAGGGGCGGAGAATGAGCAAGGTAACACTCCTTTGCATTTGGCAGCTTTAATGGGGAACGTTGAAATGTGTAGGAAGATAGGACGCATAGAGCCCTCCTTAATTGCTGCGCGCAATATCGCTGGCGAGACACCCTTTTTCCTAGCGGCTCTCTATGGCAGGAAAGAAGCTTTTCTTTGGCTTCATTATCTGAATATGGGAAGCCCTGGAGTTTCTTCAACCGACATCGCCCACGGTATAAGGAACAACGGTGATACCATTCTTCATTGTGCAATTGCAGAAGGGCATATTGGTAAATCTAAACTAACATTCATTCTTTCAAATAAATATTCTTCATGTCCTAACTAATTATGACTAACTAACTATATATATATATATATATATATTACTGAGAGCAGATGTGGCAATCGAAATAGTTCACCTTTATAAAGATCATATGAAAGAGATGATGAAACCCAACAAGGAAGGCTTGTCTCCACTTCATTTCCTTGCTGCAAAGCCTTCAGCTTTTAAAAGTAGCGGCCTCCATGAACTGTCATCCGACCCTGCTCGTGCAATCTATCGTTATTGTAAGTTTTAATTTGTTGTTGTGTGAAGGGAATATTGCAATATTTGTATCCCATATTGAAGAAAGGGAGGGAGTATATATATTATATTGTACTCCCTCCATTTCTTAATATAAGACCTATTTATTTAATTTGATTATATTAAGGAAGTTAGTTAATATGACATAGTTTTTCTAAAACGTCCCAATCATCGTCCTTAATTCCCTCTACATCTTTTACTTGATTATTATTGAGTGATAATTAATATGAGTAAATTAGGAAAAGATTGACAAATGTGAGAAATAAGTCTTATATTTAGATTCAAGACCAATTCCCCAATTAAGTCCTATATTAAGGACAGGAGGGAGTACTTTATATTTATAAAAGTAATAATATGCGTGTGGCTTGTTTGTTTGAAATTTGAAGGTTTTTTAAGAGTTAAGAAGAAGAGTGAGGCCACGAGACTTGGAGAATTGAAAAACGGTAAGTACGCTTTACATTAATTACATATGTTACTCTCTAGCTATTTTGTCCATAATAAATGTGCATTTAATTATTTTAATTAGAATTAGCTTAAAGACATTGCCTTTTAACAATATGAAAATATGATATTAACGAAAGATAAGAGATATACAGAAAATTAATCATTCAATCTCTAAAATTTTGGTTCTGTTAAAATTTACAATTTTAATTTGAGCCCACTAAATTGGTTGAATTCTATTCTATTTGCACCTCTCACTGGGAATTGCAAGATCATATCCCAAAATATAAATGGTGGGGATGCGTGCTCTTTTCTTTAAAGGTAAATGTGTATGTGTTTAAAAAAAATTGGTTGAATTCCCACACCCAAATATTTATTTAATATTTTAACTCAAAATTTGTTAAAACCTGTACATATATGCATGCATGTTTTGTTTGTGCAATTTACATTTTTCTTATTTAATTACGACTAAACACAAAAGTTGATCAGGACTCACTTTTCTTATTGTTGACTTTGATTATGATCATCTCATTATTCGAGTTATTACATTTCCAACCTGTGAAGATTATAGTGATTACCTTCACTCTTTATATCTTTTTTCTTAATTCAACAAAATTTTAGGGGGAGAATTAATTTTAACAATTAGCGTTTGGGAATTGAGTGGGATATGGTTTATTCTTATATAAAATGTCAAGAAACCAACATTTTTTTAGTAGTATCATCCGGTCCTAATTCGGAGTTCGTGACTGCCTCTCTCAACACAAATATCTCCTCTCTAGAACTCAAACTCAAAACCTAAAAGGATCTAATGGGTCTTACACCGTTAGACTAACTCTATATTGGTCACTAACACTTTTTTTACTTGATATTTGCAGAAAATGAAAAATACATTTTTCCCGAGTTTGTATATCGGTTTTTATATCGGTTGCCGCCATTCCTCCAGCTACTCCTGGGGCTACCACTGTATGAAGCTGCAGGTAAGCCATGTCTTTTTTTTTTTTCCTAAACGCAGTTGGGCCATGTCATGAGCGTATATGTACAGTTTATTTAATGAAAATCTCCATCTCACACACACGGGTAGGCTAATATAAAATTTGTATTCGTAAATGATTCATTCATAATAAAGTACGTAAATGCTGTTCTCTCTCTTCCTTAACATAAAAACTAGATAATTTGTCGACGTTGAGGAAATTATTAAATTAATTATTTGTAATAAAAGTGTGTTGGTTTTTTTAAAATATCTTTTCTAATTTTGTGCATTGTAACTATGACTTTAATGGTAAACCCGGCCTTATTATATGTAATCAATAGAGATGTTCTAAGAAAATAACTATAAATTTGGGAGATAAAATATGTTGAAATTTTATATTTAAAATCAAAACAAACCCCTTATCTAGTTTATATATATATAAGACGAGAGCTTGTACATATTTATCTCTATATCTATATCTGCCGCATATCCCCAACAACTATTACGAATTTTTAGTAACCCATTCAACTGACTGAAGGTACTCACACAGAATTTTATTTAATAAATATTTTAATCTCAACTTATTGAAGTTGAACATGCATGCAAGCATACATGTTTGTGTGTATAATTTAGCTTTATTATTATTATTATCTTGCTCCGTTTTTCTCTTATTTTATTTTAAATATATATAATTATAAATTGCTTTCAAATAATAAATTTTTTGAAACATCTTGTTCATATTATATAGAGAGATGGCTCCATAAGATACTTAAAATGAAGGAGGCGCACACATGGTCGGTTCAAATAATGGAGAAACTTCTTCAGCAAGCTTCCAATGAAGACATGTCACAAAAAATATCGAGAACCGCTTCTGAGCACCTTTCAATTTCCCTGCAAACACAAGACAAGGATGACGGTAAAAAAATTACCATGAAAATACGACATTTTAGGAATCATGCATAATTCATTCTTCACTTGCAATGATGGTCCCCAAATTTTTTTACGACAAATTTATTATGTATTTCTGAATTTTCTATATATCACCAAAAGATAAAGGGAAAATGATGGGAAAATATCATGAAAATATCATAGGACAAATCAAAGTATTGAATGTCAATATCCCAAATCAATTCCAATAGACTTATTTGGAATTCTGAAATATTGCGAAAAGACATCACTGTCCTTAATTTTTTTTAAAGAAAAAAACCCTTAACGTACACCCCTTGCTAGCAAACAGTCATTGGAGCTCTGATTACCTCGCCGGTGAGGGATACGCTTAGTTAGCATTTAAAAAAAATAAAAATAAAAGTGAGGGCCAATGATTTCTTTTCCACAACATATTAAAATTCCAAAGACTGATTTGGGATTATAGAAATTTAAATCCATGATTTGGGATTTTGATATTTCAATGGTATTTTTCTGGGATTTTTCTAAAGATACACGCCTCCCCCTGGTTCCTTTTTGATGAATACTCATAAAAGGTTAGACCAATCTCGCATGCAGTTTTCCTGGGGGATGTTTATTTATGGACATGCTGTGAAGCTACGGGTTTAAGATTCAATACTCTCAGCTGCCACTCTTTCCTTCATTCCATTTCCATCCTTAATATAACTATATTATATACTCGTATTCATTGTTCCTAATATATATATATATATACATACATATACTCAAACTCTCTTGCAATCATAAACTAATTTTGAGTTGGATTCAGGTACAATAACAATTGAGACACCCCTAATGATTGCTGCGAAAAATGGTGTGGTAGAAATGGTGGAGAGAATTATAGAATTATTTCCGTCGAGGATTAAAGATGTGAATGCCGAGGAAAAGAACATACTTCTGCTAGCTGTAGAATATCGGCAAACAGCGGTATACATATTTTTGTGGAGACAAAAATGGCTAAGTGAAAGTCTGTTTCGCCAAGTAGACAAAGACGGAAATAATGCATTGCACTTGGCAGCAAGGCTTGTTGGGCGTAATTGGCTCATTAATCCTGGGGAAATCAACTGGTTTGATGTACGCATCCATCCATCCGTCTGTCTGTTAGTCTGTCTGTCTGTCTATCTATCTATCTATCTATCTATCTATCTACTCCTCTAGTCCTTACAATAAGACATAACTAATTTGATTAGATTAAGAAAGTTTGGTAAGTTAATTAATATAACAAGTTTTTTTAAAAGGAAAATCCCAAAAAAAATACTTTTAAAATAGGGAAAAGACAAATCAAAGAGTCCAATAGCACAAATCTCAAGTCAGACCTGTGGAGGAATTTGGGATTTGAAAATATTTCTAATGAACAATCTTCCCTTGACCGTATTTGGAAAGCCCAAATTGTCAATATATATACTAAAGTTGTTAATTGTAATTTTTAAGTTGTTATTTTCTATACCTAAGTGAATTAGCATCGCAATTAAAAACGTCAGTATACATATTAACAACTTGAATTCTCCAAATACCAACAACCTTATAGGTAATATTTTGAAACCACACATGTCAGGCGTTATTGACTACTTAGGTATAGAGAACAACAACTTAAGAATCGTAATTAACAACTTCACTATACATATTGACAACTTGAGCTCTCCAAATGCTGTCAGGGGAAGATTGATCATTTGGAAACATTTACAAATCTTATGTTCCTCCCACACGTCTGACTTGAGATTTGTGATATTGACTCCCTGATTTGTCTTTTCCCTAGGTTAAATGTATTTTTTAGGATTTCCCCTTTGTTAATTTGATTATTATTAAGGAAGCATCAATATGGGCAATTTTGGAAAAGATTAACAAATATGGAAAATAGGTCTTACATTTAGCAGTGTATTAAAAACCAGACCGGACTGGCCGATTCAGACAGGAAATCGGTGAACCGGACGCCGGACCGGTCCGTTTGGGGTCTAACTGACCCGGTCGACCCGGTTTGACCCATGGTGACCCGGTTTGCCCCTCTTTTTATTTATTTTTTTTTTTAAACTTTTTTACACCCCAAACGACGTCATTTTGTCTTTTTTTTAAAATTATTTCTCTGAAATTTTTTGATTTGCAAGGAGTTTTAAAAGTATTATGGAATATTTTTGCTGTTTTGCATTGGTTGGAGAAAAATCCTTATATACTTAATGATACTTTTGTGGATATTAGGTTCAGGAGATTATATTTGACTATTGGTTGGAAAAAAAAACTCATATAGTTTTTTGAATGGTATACATAAACATTTAAATTATTTTTTTTTAATTGACCCCGGTTTGACTCCCGGTCTGACCCACGGGTTGACCCCGGTCTGAACCACTAACCCTTGACCCAGTGTCTTGACTAGTTCAATGTCCGGTCCGGTTTTCAATACCTTGACATTTAGAATTAGAATTATGATCAACTCCCGAATTAGATTCTATGTTAAGGACATGAGGGAGTGCTAATTGTTTTTCTTCTACGTACACAAAATTCAAAATATTCATCAACGAGTAAACTAAACTAGATAACCATTTCAAAGATTCATCTGCTGTATTAAAATATATAAACATGGTGATGGATGGATGCAGTTTGTGAAGGACTCAGCGCCTCGTGGTTTGTCGGGGAGATACAATAAGAAAATGGAGACGCCGGAGGACATATTCAGAGAGAGTCACGACGAACTCATTAAGGGGGAGGCAGAGAGGGCGGCTAAAACCTCAGAAGCTTGTTCTGTGGTGTCGATCCTAGTTGCGTCGGTGGCCTTTGCCACTCGGAGCAGTGTGCCAGGTGGTTATGATGAGCAGGGCTATGCAATCCTCAGAAACAAGTCAGGAGCATTCGGAATTTTCCTAGGCTTTGAAATGCTCGCCCTCATATTCTCCCTCATTTCCACCATATGCTTCCTCTCTATACTTGCTTCTCCTTCCCAATCTGTTCACTCTTTGAGAACTGTTTCTTTCAAACTTTACTCTGGTATATGCCTCATGTTCTACTCCATTGTGCTTTTGTGGGGCTCTTTCTGTGCTGGTCATTTCTTCTCGCTCGGTGACTTCTATAAAAAATTGTCCTACACTCTTCCAACTTACATTTTCCTGTCATCGGTGATCACCCTTTTAATTCTCTCCCAGCTCTCCTTCATTGTTCCCATATTTTTTACCGCTTTGTCTGTTCCTGGAACTAGACGCCAGGCCACTCCTCCCATTCAATACCGAAGGACCAACGACAAGGAGAACACTCCAGTTTTGAGCCGTCAAAATTAAGTGCATGTCATGTATATTACCTCCGTTCCTCAATATAAGATCTTATTTGTAGTGTAATTGAGGAAGTATTATTCAAACAACGTCAACTTTCATCCCTTTTATCTTAAAAGCTTTTGTTTCTGATTTCATGTTTGTATTTCTTTCTGTTTGCAAAAATATGTGAAAGCATACACGCACGCGCGCTCCTTCTCATACCGTTGTTTTGAGTTCTATAATTATTATATTTTTCAACCTCACTTGTATACCGTCATCATTCATGCATCTTAGGGTTCTCATAAGGATCAACTTATCTCATTCATATGTATGACTTAATTAATCCTATTGAGTAATTTAATTAATTGGACCGACTAATCAAATTATTAGCATAATTGTCACTTCGTGTGTTTGGTCTTGAGGGGAGGGAAAGAGAGGCGTTCAAATAACATATAATTGTCACTTCGTGTGTTTGGTTTGAGGGAAGAGGAGGAAAGATGTTTTTAAATTACTAGCATAAATTATATATATCACGCATAAATAATCTTCCGTTTGACCTACTTTATGATTCAAGAATGAAGCATAAGAAAAAGCAGCAGCAGCGATAAAGCTTCCTCAAAATTAATGGATCTTTATCAAATATGCATGCAGGCTTGCTCTTTTGATGCATTCCATCATGACGGTCCACCCTAACATTTAATTAAAAAAACAGGCATAATTTCACCATATCCGATCCATCACACAGTTTTCATAAAAGCAAATTTGTTTATAATTCTAAACAAAGATTATGCAAGTGAGTTCAATATATATATATATATATAAGAAATCAACTGAGGTGACGAAACCCAAATAATTGCCAGACTGAAATCAACGGACCCATTGTGACAAGATTTGGGAGAAAATATTCTGAATATCTCATTAATGTGTAAACGTATATATATATCTGTACAGTAAGAAGAATGAAAGAATAATGACTAACTAACCATTTACAGGAATGATGTAGCTAACTAATTAAGTTACAATAGTAAAACAATATAATGCTAACTGTTTATAGTTACAATACTTGACACCTCCCACAAGCTGGAGCATGGATGTTCTTCATGCCAAGCTTGGAGATGAGACCATGAAACTTGGTAGGATGAAGGGGTTTGGTGAAAACATCAGCAAGTTGATCAGGAGACCGGACTGGCATGAGATGAATTAATTTTGCCTGAACTTTTTCACGAACAATATGGCAATCCAACTCAATATGTTTCGTTCGCTCATGATAAACTGGGTTGGATGCTATCTGAATGGCAGATTGATTATCACAATAAAGAAAGGCAGGATCAAGGTGACTAACATCAAAATCATTAAGTAAGTATATCAACCATTGCAATTCACACGTAGTAGAAGCAAGAGCGTCGTACTCAGCCTCAAAAGATGACTTAGAAACAGTAGCTTGCTTCTTGGCTTTCCAAGAAATTAAAGAGGAACCCAAAAAAACAGCAAACCCGGTGACAGACCGACGAGTGTCAATGCAACTTGCCCAGTCTGAATCGCTGAAAGCTCTAAGTCTAAGATCTGAAGTGGAAGACAGAAAAAGACCAGCACCTGGGGCAGATTTGATGTAACGCAGAACCCTATGGGCAGCTTGAAGGTGTATGTCAGAAGGCTGTGACAAATATTGGCTCAGTTGCTGGGTAACAAAGCTCAGATCAGGTCTGGTGGTTGTGAGGTACTGTAACCGGCCAACGAGTTGCCTATAAGGCTTGGGATCAAGTAAAGGAGTCCCTTTGACCTTGGAAAGTTTCAAATGAGGGTCCATAGGTGTAGAGACAGGTTTACAACCAAGAAATCCAGTATCCTCAAGTAATTCAGTGGCAAACTTACGTTGAGACAAAAAAATACCATCCTTAGAGCGAGCTAACTCTAAACCAAGAAAATAACGAAGCTCACCAAGATCTTTGATTGTAAAAGCCTCATGCAACTGGTGTTTAAGAAGAGTAATGGCAGAAAGATCATTGCCAGCCAAAACAAGGTCATCAACATACACTAAGATAGCAGTGAAAGAAGTGTTGGAAACCTTGTAAAATAAAGAATGATCCGAAGCAGATTGCTTATAGCCAAAAGACAACAAAGCAGTAGACAATTTAGAGTACCATTGACGACTAGCTTGCTTAAGACCATAAAGAGATTTGTGCAATTTACAAACCAGATTAGGACTAGGAGCAACAAAACCTTGAGGTAAGTCCATGTAGACCTCTTCATTGAGATCACCATGTAAGAAAGCGTTGTTGACGTCGAATTGATGAAGATGCCAATGCTTAGCAGCTGCAATAGACAAAAGAAGGCGCAAAGTGGTCATTTTTGCAACAGGGGAGAAAGTATCAAAATAGTCTACCCCTTCAGTTTGTGTGTAACCCTTAGCCACAAGTCTGGCTTTATGACGTTCTAACTCTCCATTGGCTCGAAACTTGGTCTTTTAAACCCACTTACAGCCGACAGTAGTCTTCCCCGGAGGCAAAGAAGTAAGTTCCCAGGTGTGGTTCTGTTCTAAAGCCTTAATTTCTGCAGACATAGCATCTTGCCAAACAGAATGCTTGGCAGCTTGGACATAAGTTTTTGGATCTGAAATTTGAGAAACAGCTAGAACAAACTGTTTGTAAGAACTATGGAGAGAAGAATAGGACAAAACAAAAGAAAGAGGATAACGAGAATTACCTTGACATGATGATTGAGAAGTAGAAGAAACAAGGGCACAATGAAAATCACGCAGATAAGATGGGGGATTATGTGGTCTAGTAGAGCGGCGAAGCGGAGAAGATGCAGAAGGAACAGGCAGAGAGGTAGGAGAGGAAGAGGGTGAAACTGAGGGAGGGGAAATGGGATCATCAAAGAAGGTAAGATCAGGTTGAATGGTGGGGACAGGGTTTGTGTTTTGGTGAATGGGTTTAAAATGAATGCCTCTTTCATTTTCATCACACTAATGCAAATGCCGTTTTGAAGAAGAGTTAAAACAAGTTCTAGAAGATGAAAAATAAGTGAACATGCACACATGGAAAGAATTTAAGGTCCAAATAATCTTCCAACAAGGTTTTTGTCTAATGCTTCTTCTAACATAATTAATTGCATAGGAAACTAACCACAAAACATCCGCTTAACTTCTAGTGCTAACCTTACAAACACAATTAATCAAAACATTGCAATCAATTATAATCATGCTCAAATATTAAACACACTAATGATAGAATTTTTTTTTTAACTAAAAAAATTTTTATTTTTATTTTTTTTCAAAACAAGGAGTAAACAAGAATCCAATTGTGGGTTCGTTTCTTTTCCCATTCACTTGAAAACAAAATATGATTTTTTAAAAAAAATTGCCAAAAACTAGATCTCATGGAAGCTAAAAAAAAAAATTCTTGCAAATTACATGTCCAAAATGGCAAATGCGACCCTTTACCATTTATGTCATGCTTCAAAGCAAGTCATTCTTGAAAAAGTCTTGAAAAATTTTCTAGTTTAAGGCATTTTCACATTTAAAATCAACCATTGGGATTCAAAATGTATTTCTCTCCCCCACACTTAATCAACACATTGTCCTCAATGTGTAAAGCAGGTTGAAATTCAAGGAACAATGGTAATTAAGTGCACACACAAAGGAAGAACAAAAGAAGAAACAAAAAGGAAGAGAAAAAAAAATACACACAAAAGTTTTTTTTTTAAACTACACTACTTCTACTGGAATGCCCTTCCCCCACACTTATCTCAAGCAATCAATAAAGCATACATAATAACTGATGAAAGATCATTGAAAGAAAAAGATAGTGAAAGGAGAAGAAGCAACCTGTCCTCAAGTTGGCTTTAATGGTGAATCACAGTAGAGCTTGAGCAGGTGTCCATTGACTTGGAACTCTTTTCCAGTAATCTCATCAAGTAGCTCTACCATGCCAAATGAATGCACTTTGGTGACTGTGAAAGGCCCATACCATTTATCTTTAAGCTTCCCACTTAACAACTTGAATTGGGCCTTGTACAACAGCACACGGTCACCTACTTTAAAATCCTTTCTCAAGATCTTCTTATCATGCAGCAACTTGGTCTTCTCTTTATAAATGCGAGAGCTCTCATAAGCATCTAGTCGCATTTCTTCAAGTTCTTGTAGTTGCAATTTCCTTTCCCAGCCTGTCTCTTCTATATCCATGTTGCACATTTTCACAGCCCAATAGGTTTTGTGCTCCAATTCCACCGGAATATGACAAGCCTTTCCATGGATAAGTCGGTAAGGAGACATTCCTATTGGTGTTTTAAAAGCAGTTCTATAGGCCCATAGTGCTTCCTCCAACCTTAAGCTCCAATCCTTCCTTGAAGGCTTGACTATCTTTTCTAGAATCTGTTTGATCTCTCGGTTGGATACTTTTGCTTGCCCATTTGTTTGTGGATGGTAAGGGGTAGAAGTTTTGTGAGTCACCCCAAGCTTAGCAAGTAAGTTATCAATAACCTTATTGCAAAAGTGGGTTCCTCTATCACTTACTATAGCCCGCGGTACTCCAAATCTGCAAAAGATATAAGACTTGAGAAACTTGGAAACCGTTTGGGCATCATCCTTCCTAGTAGGAATAGCTTTGACCCATCTAGAGAGGTAATCCACAGCTAACAAGATATAGCTATAGCCTGATGAGGGTGGAAAAAGGCCCATAAAGTCTATACCCCATACATCAAATATCTCACAAAAAAGTATAGGTTGTTGTGGCATCTCCTGCCGTTTTCCTAGCCCCCCAAATCTTTGGCATTTATCACATGCTTTACAATATGAGTATGAATCCTTGAAAAGGGTGGGCCAGTAAAACCCAGCATCTAATACTTTCCTAGATGTCTTCTTGGCACTAAAGTGTCCACCACAAATCATAGAGTGGCAAGCGGACAGTATGTCCTTAGTTTCAGTCTCTGGAACACATCTCCTAATAACTTGATCATTGCATAGTCTCCACAAATAGGGCTCATCCTAAATATAGTGTTCAGATTCTCGTCTAAGTTTCTGAGCCTGAAAGGAAGACATATGCTCAGGGATGAGACCGGTCACAATATAGTTGACAAGACTAGCAAACCAATTAACATAAACAGAGATAGACATTAGGGTTGCATTAGGAAAGTTATCACAAACAAGATCAGAGTCAAGTACTCCCCTTGTGCCATCAGGTAGTCTACTCAAGTGATCCGCCACAAGGTTTGTAGTTCCAGGCCTATCCTTAATGCTAATGTCGAACTCTTGTAGCAGTAACATCCATCTAATAAGCCTAGGCTTGGACTGAGGCTTGGTGAAGAGAAACTTCACAGCTGCATGATCTGTATACACAACCACTTTTGAATTGATTAAATATTGTCTGAACTTGTCTAATGCAAATATCACAGCAAACAGTTCTTTTTCAATGGTAGTGTAATTCCTTTGTGCACTATCCAAGGTTTTGGATGCGTAAGCAATCACATGGAACAACTTGTTATGCTTTTGCCCTAGCATGACCCCCACAGCAGAATTGGAGGCATCGCATGCTAGTTCAAAAGGTAAGGTCCAATCTGGTGCACTCAAAATAGGGGGCGAAATCAAGTGTGATTTTAATTCATCAAATGCTTGTTTACATAAATCATCAAAGATGAAATCAACATTCTTTTGCAATAATTTGGATAATGGTAGAGCTATCTTGCTGAAATCTTTTATGAATCGTCGGTAAAAACCCACATGCCCTAAGAAAGAACGAAGCATTTTAACATTAGTGAGGTAGGGCAAGGAGTAAATTACCTCAATTTTAGCTCTATCAACTTCAATGCCCTTGCTAGATATCAAGTGACCAAGTACTATTCCATGATCAACCATGAAATGACACTTCTCATAATTCAAAATTAAATTTTTCTCAATGCATCTAGCAAGAACCTTGTCCAAACTATTTAAACAAGTATCAAATGAATTTCCATACACTGTAAAATCGTCCATAAAAACTTCCATACAATTTTCTAGGAAATCGCTGAACAGTGACATCATACAACGTTGGAAAGTGCCAGGTGCATTGCACAATCCAAACGGCATTCTCCTATATGCATAGGTTCCAAATGGACAAGTAAAGGTGGTCTTTTCTTGATCTTCAGGAGCCACTGGGATCTGAAAATATCCTGAATAACCATCTAAAAAACAATAGTGACTCTTACCTGCCAACCTTTTAAGCATCTGATCAATGAAAGGCAAAGGAAAATGATCTTTCCTAGAGGCTTCATTCAATTTTCTGTAATCTATGCATACTCGCCAAGCATTTTGCACCCTGGTAGGTATCAATTCATTATTTTCATTTTTTATCACAGTGATCCCACTCTTCTTAGGTACAACCTGTACTGGACTAACCCATTCACTATCAGAAATTGGGTAGATGATACCCGCACTCAATAATTTTGTCACTTCTTTCTTGTCCACATCTAGAATGAGGGGGTTGAGTCACCGTTGAGGCTGCCTAAGAGGTTTGGATTCCTCATGCAAGAGGATCCGATGGGTACAAATAGCAGGATTGATTCCAGGAATGTCAGCTAAAGTCCAACCTAGAGCTTTTTGATTTTTACTCAAAACATCAAGCAATCTCTCCTCCTCACTCACAGACAAAGAATTTGAAATAATCACAGGCAATTTCCCATTAGCAGCAAGGAAAGCATATTTCAAATTAGGGGGGAGAGGTTTAAGCTCTAATTCAGGAGGTTGAACAATAGAGGGAATTAGTGTAGGAAGATTAAGGGTAGTGAAAATACTCCCTTTTTCAGACTTATGAGATGCATGACTTGTGCTAAGCTCTGTAGATTCTACCAATTGAGCATTGGTCTTCCCAAGTGTTGAACCAACATTCAGTTGGTCTACAGCAGCAACAGGCTTGGGGAAAGCAGCTTCCTTCATACCTACTTCACAAGAAGTGATTAGTTTATTCAAAAATCGTAGGGTATGAGGAGTAATCTTTGTTCGAGGCTTAGATGATGAGTTAAGAAGTGGCCCTTTAACCATATTGCGTTTAGCATCAAAATGAGTCACACAAGAGGAGGTCTTGATTGGCGTAAGGGCTATCTCATGCAAAGTGTCCATGTCTTGATTACCAACCTCGCATTCAGTCTCTTCAGCTGGTTTATGACCTAAAACATTAGCAAGAATACCTTCCTCACAAGCATCATCACTAAAGCATGAATTATCAAATGAGTTATGTTCCCATGAATCAAGAGAAGTAAGAGAAAAATCACTTAGGGAAGATAACCAACAATCAACCATTGATGAGTTAAGGTTAGAAATATCACTCCCCTGTGAATCAAAATTATCAACAGAAGAAGGAGGAGAGATTTTATCATCACATGAATCCAATGCAATGCCACAATTAAGATCACAATTATCAGTGTGCAAGTTAAGCTCACATTCATTAACCATATCATCAAATGCTAAGTCAATTGAATTCACACCTAATAAAGAGCAATCTTCAAAAGGGTGTTTCATAGCTTCATACATATTGAAACTTAGCTTATGGTTACCCACTTCCATGGTAATTGAACCATGTTTCATGTCTATCAAGGTACTGGCTGTCATCATAAAGGGTCTCCCTAAGATAAGGGTGGATTCACTAGGTTCTTGAGACATGTCTAACACATAGAAATCAGCTGGAAAAACTAAATCCTTGACTTTGACAAGTAAATCTTCAATGATACCTTGCGGTTGCCTAATGCTTTTATCAGCTAGTTGGAGAACCACAATAGTTCTCTTAAGTTCCTTGACTCCAAGAGACTTAAAAATGGAACTAGGCATGACATTAATGGCTGCACCTAAGTCTAACAAGGCTTGGGCCACATTTACATTACCTATGGTACAAGGTATAGTGAATGAGCCAGGATCCTTGCATTTATCAGGGATTTGAGATTTGAATAGGGCAGACACATTAGAGCTAACTTGAACTCTCTCATTAGGCTTGAATTTCCTCTTATTTGTACAAAGGTCTTTAAGGAATTTGCAATAACTGGGCATAGACTTAACCAATTAGAAGAAAGGAACATTGATATGTAGTTTACTAAACAAGTCATACATTTCTTTCTCAGTTTGTTCATCATGCATTTTCTTGCCTTGAAAGTAAGCTTTAGGGAAAGGGAGTTGAGAAATTTTTACCTGTTTACCATTAGCGTTGGATAAGGTGCCATGCTCGCTTGTCTTACCTTCCTCAAAAGTGCTTCTTTCCTTAGAGCCAACCTCTCTCAGAAGTGGTTGTTGTTCCACTTGAGGTTGTTCAACTGTTTTGTCCTTCTTCCTTTCAAGAATAGCCTTCTCTTTGGAGCTTTCAGGATTTGGAAACTTCATTGGGTTCAAAGGTGGACTTTCAACTTCTATCTCCTCATCTACTTCTTCAGGAAAGTGTACCTTTTTACCACTTCTCAGTTCAATAGCATTTAGGGACTTAGGATTGATGACGGTGTTTGAAGGAATAGACCCACTAGTCTTCGCATGCACATCACTCAAGGAATTGGAGAATTGGGTTAAATGAGATTGAACTGTGTTGTTTTTCAACTCTAACTCTTCAAACTTCTTGTACATATGAGCCATTTGAGTACTGTCACTTGCCCTGTTATTGTGTAGCTTTTGTAGAGATGCATTGATAGAGGAGAATTGACCCTGATTCAAAGCTTTTTCTTCCATCATCCGGTTATCAATGCTAGCAATTCTAGCAGCCAAGCTCTTCAGTAATTGATTGGTTTCATCGCCTTTGGACTCTTGAATAGGCACCATTTGTCTACGATTTGACCCATATGGTTGGACTTGATAAGATGAACCTTCTTGATTCCTCTAACCAAAATTAGGATTAGGTCTTCTGTTTTCATTGTAGGTGGTGGTGTTAGAGTCCCATCTTTGTTGATTAGACCTTCCTTAATACATAGCAATGACTTCCTCATGAGGATTAGGGCATATGTAATGTGCATCACTGAACTACAATTATCGCAACTGGGTGCAACAAGAGCTTGTGAAGTAGGAAAATGAGTTGCTTGTTGAGTACTCAGATGTTGAAGTTCAGTGGTGATGAGAGAAAGTTGCGAAGTGAGTGTATCCATTTTAGACTCAAGTGCGATCATCCTTTGGTTAGATCCGATATCACAGACACTTCTGATCTCTCTTACATTGTATTGTTGAGTGTTTTGAGCTCTCATTTTAATTTGAGCCCATGCTTCCTCTGCAGTGCAATCTTCTAAGGAACCCCCAGCTGAAGCATCTAGAATACCCTTTTCATTAGGTAAAAGACCATCATGAAAGTATTGGATTAATTGCTCATTGCTGATTTGATGGTGTGGGCACTTAACCAAAAGCTCCTGAAAGCGGCTCCAATACTCATAAAAAGACTCTGAGGGATCTTGTTTGATAGAGTAAATCTCCTTTTTAAGCTCAGCAATCCTTGCAGCGGGAAAGTACTTTTCCAAGAAGGCTTTTTTCAGATTTCCCCATGAATGAAGAGCATCATTAACCTGCCTTGGTAGCATCATATACCACTCTTTCGCCTTCCCTTCCAAGGTGAAGTAAAACACCTTCAGTTGTACATCTTCTAGGCGAGCACCAACAGGCTTCATATTAAAACAAGCCACGTGTAATGCATTGAGGTGGTTGTAAGGATTTTCCTTCTCAAGTCCATGAAAGCGAGGTAGTGAAGCAAGCAAAGGTCCCTTAAGCTCGAAATTGACATTAAGGTTAGGGCATGCGGCACTAAAAGGATCAATAGTGACGTCTGATCTTGTCACATCCCTAATAGTTCTTCTCCTTGGTTGTCCTTCACCGTTATTTGCCATAGTGGTACCTTGAGAAGCACAATCACTTAAGTCAATGAACAATTCAAGATTAGAAGAATGATCTAATGTCTTTTCGGATTGATCGGACATACAAAAAAAAATTAAGAAAACAATGGATTAATGAAATACCAAAACTATTTTGCACACAAATTTTAAGGGGGAAAAACTACAAAGAGAAAAAAAATGCAAGTTTATGTAAATATTTAAATGCAAAAGTCATATCACTAATGAACGAGAATTACAATAAAAACAAGTTATTCACAATGAAGCCACTAAAAGGGAATGAAAGTTTTTTTTTTGAATTAACTACTAATTAAATTCAGACCACTCAACACAGCTAAATGCAAGACACAAAATGAACTTAATGAAATAGAGTAAAAATGCAATGATGAGTATGTATGTAGTGGTAAGGATCTAAATGCACCTATTTGTGGGGAAAAAAATAAAACAGACAGAATTTTTTTTTATGAAAAATATGGAAATGGTATGAAACTATTGTAAAAATCAAGAAGCTCACACAGGCAACCCCAAATCAATTTCTCAATTGACACTTAGTTAACCATGGAGTCAAAAATGACTCCCCGGCAATGACGCCCATTGATTTGACCATATCTTTGCGTCTTGGGGTCAAATACAAGACTTTTAATCCAAGAATTGCAGTATAATGCAATACTCGGGTCGTCTCTCTTTTCTCAAGGAGCCTTTAATTGAATCCTAGGTAATACTAAATGTCATGTAAAAACAAATTCAATAAAACAAGGGAAAATTGATTTTTGGGTTTTTATTGTTAAAAATTAAAAAAAAAATAAAAAAAAGAAAAAGAAAGAAAAAGAAAATACAATTTAATTAAATATATAAATAAACACACCACTCAAATTAATTTAAATCATAGGCAAAGTATATATATAAATCCCACAACACAAATTTAATCACACATTGTTCCAACAATAATCAAACAAAATATTTGAATAAGAAAAATAAAAACAACACTCCCCTGATTCAGATTCCACGTGCATGCATGAAGTTAAAAGTTGCAATATGTATGATGATGTCAGCATATATGTATGATGATGTCATCATGCATTAATCCAATGAACGAACTGCTGCAACACGTATTTGACGAAGACAACGCATTTCTCATTCGCAGATCCTCAAACTCGTGGCTCCAGGTGGTGTAACTCGAAATTTCAGCTTCCTCAGTTTCTGCAACTCGGACTGGTGGTTAATGATGAAGAGATCGCCGGAATTGAGGAAGAGAGTGATAGGAGGTCGCCGGAAATGGGGGCCGGAAAACTGCAAAACTTCACCGGAAAATTGGAAACACGGGAGTCACAGAAAAACTGATGGAAAATGATGATGCGGTATTTGCAGGATAAAAGGACGATGGTAGGAAGAAAATAAGACACAACGGAGGAGAAAATGGTTCACAAGAAATCAAGCTTCACCGGAAGTGGGGGCCGGAAAACTAGAATAGTTCGCTGGAAAATGCAAAACTTTCTAAACTATCACAGAAAGGAGATGAGGGTGCTGCACTTGTAGTTTTTTATGGCTTTTGGTGGAGAAGACCGAAGGTGATGGTGGTTGGGATGAAGGAGCTGCTGGACTGTGAACAAGATAATGGTGTGGTGATGAAAATGAAGAACGTGGTGGTAAGGAAGGTGCCGAGCTAGTAAGGGTGAATGGTGGTGATGAAGGGAAGAGGTCGGTGGTGTAAGTGGTGACCTCGTTCTTACTTCAACTCCTCGTTCTGTAGTACCTCGGCCAATGAAAGAAGAAAATTGAAGAAGGAAGAGTTGCAGTCGGTATCCTCCTGGTGGTGAAGATGGAGGTATATATAGTGAGATTGCATCTGTCCATTTCCCTTCACCAACCATATTGTTAGGTGCAGTCTGAAAGCAAGCTGCAACACAAATCTTTCCGTGATATGCGCGCATGTAATTTCTTCATATTCCAGAAGCTCAATGAAAACCCCCCAGATTTTGCTTTTCTGTCGGTTTGAATGTTGAATTTGTGGCTTGGGTATTGTTCTGTAATTTTCTCCAATAAATTTTCCTCATGAAAAAGCTGATGGGTACTTTTCTGTAATTTGCTCTGGCCCTTTTCTGTAATTTTCCTTGTCTTCAAAATATTAATTCAGACTCCAAAAATCACCAATTGTGTCCCAAAGCATCTGCAATGCAAAATTAAGCATAAGGTAGTATTAAAAGTTCAAGAGATCATATGTATAAATATTTAATAATTATGGTCATTTTACCCTTTTATTACAATTAATTCAATACAAATGCCTCTAATTAAAATGAGTGCTTAATCATGCGATAATGCCCTGAAAAATACATTAAGAGTCCCTATTTAATTAATTAAAAATATATAAAATTATGGTTAAATCAGCCCTGCATTTGAAAATCCCATGAGTGAACTTACTCACCTACGACAGACAGGAACGCTGGCAGAATATAATGCTGCATTTGATCTCATCGCTGCCAAATTGGATTTGGCTGAAGACTATCTTGTGGGTACACATGTGTCGGCCCTCAAAGCAGAGCTCTCAGATCCAGTGCAGATGTTTAATCCCAGAACATTAACATAGGCTCGAAAATTAGCGAAAATGCAAGAAATAATTTGGGAAAACTTAAATTCCAAGATTGCAGCAAACAAATCTGGGCGGTCTGTAGCAGCAGCGACCCCAATATCATCATCAAACCGCTCTGCAACTCTCCCTCCTTCTTCTACATATCGCGCGGCTCTGTTAACAAATAAGCCTTCTCAAATCGATAAAAATTCTGGTAATACTTCTAAGATCCTATCTTTAAAGTGCAAAAACCCAAACAAGACCTGCAAGCCTCTTACCCCTGAAGAAGAACTAGAACACCGAACCAAAAATTTATGTTTCTACTGTCATGCTCCTTTTTCCCGTGACCATAAGTGTCCTCAAAGGCAAAAATTGCAGCTATACTATATTGGGCAAGATCTGGACACAGATGACAGTACTGAGGACACCATTGAAGATCAATATGTGGAGGAAGAATGCCCAAGTATTTCTCTACATGCTATTGAGGGTGTTGATAGTGCAACATCTATGAGAATTCAGGGTCAAGTAGGAAAGCGTACTGTACAAGTTCTGTTAGATAGTGGCAGTACAAATCACTTCTTGGATCTGAGATTTGCAAGGAAGTTGGGTTGGAATAGTGATGGTTTTATTTTTTCTTCAGTTGAGGTTGCTGGTGGTAAAAAAATCAAGATTCATGGGGTATGAAAAGGTTTTAAATGGCGTATGCAGGGCATGGAATTTATTTTCGATTTCCGAAGTACAGAGCTGAATACATATGACCTTGTGCTGGGGTTAAAGTGGCTGAGCAGTATTAAAAATGCCTATTGGGATTATGAATCCCTTTCTATGTACTTTTGGTATAATGGTACAATTAGGAAACTATAGGCTACTTCTCTTAATTCCTGGCAGCTCATGCACCCAGACAAGGCAAAAATTCATTTCCCTCATCCAAACCAGCTTTACCTCCTCAAATGGTGAAAACACCAAAAACAACCAGCCAGCGTATATCCCTTAAATATGCTACCAGCAGTGTTCCAGCAGAAATCCAATGGGTTCTGAGCAAGTTCCAGGATATTTTTGAAGAGCCTAAGAGCCTCCCTCCCTTTTGAGAAGGTCACAATCACCCAATAAGGCTTAAGGAAGGCACCAATCCTATAAGTTTGAAGCCCTACCGCTACCCGGCAGCCCAAAGGGACACAATTGAGAAGCTAATTGAAGAACTACTCCAAGCTGAGGTTATTCAGCCAAGTTCTTCCCCCTTTTCGGCTCCAATTGTGCTAGTTAAGAAGAAGAATAGCACATGGAGGATGTGCATTGATTTTCATGCACTAAACAAAGCTACAACAAAAAATCAGTACCCTATTCCACTAGTAGAAGAACTATTTGAAGAACTAGGAGCTGCTAGATGGTTTACGAAGCTGGATTTAAGGGCTGGATATCACTAAGTAAGGATGGAACCAGAAGATGTGCACAAAACAGCATTCAAGTCTCACTCAGGGCATTATGAGTGGTTGGTTATGCCATTTGGCTTGACCACTGCACCAACCACATTTCAAGGAGCTATGAATATTTCGATTGTATTTACGTAAGTTTGTTTTAGTATTTTTTGATGACATCCTGATTTACAGCTCTTCTCTTGCAGATCATACTGCACAGTTGGAGAAGGTGTTGCAAATCTTGAGGGAAAATCAGTTCTACGTAAAACAATCCAAGTGCATGTTTGCTGCAGCCAATGTGGAGTATTTGGGGCACTTTATAGGTGCTGGAATGGTCTCTACAAATCCTACTAAAATCTAAGCAGTTGTTGATTGGCCTTTACCAACCACCATCAAGCAACTTAGAGGTTTTTTGGGACTTGCTACCTATTACAGGCGCTTCATTAAAGATTTTGGCACCATAGCAAGGTCTCTCACATCATTACTAAAGAAGAATGGCTTTGTATGGACTCAAGCAGCCACAGATGCTTTTAATAGCCTCAAGAAGGCTCTTACTACAGCCCCGGTTCTCTCTCTACCTGATTTTTCTAAACAATTTGTTGTTGAGGCTGATGCATGTGGCTCTAGAATAGGGGCTGTTCTAATGCAAGAAGGGAAGCCTTTAGCCTATTTTAGCAAAGGTTAGCTCCTCATCATCAGCACTTATTTGTTTATGAGAAGGAACTTATGGCTGTGGTTTTGGCAGTGCCACATTGGCATCAATACCTGGAGAGGCAGCCCTTTATTATACGTACTGATCAGCAGAGCCTTAAATACCTACTTGGGCAGCAGCTCAAGACATCATTCCAGATGCTATGGGTGGCTAAACTAGCTGGGTTTGACTATGAAATTCAGTATAAAAGGGGTAAGACAATTCAGTAGCTGATGCACTCTCTAGAATGCCAAAGTTGCAGCTGATGCAAATGGTCCTAGACACTTCCTCCCCTAAATTGTTGCAGCATATTAAACAAAGTTGGGAGAAAGATGAGTATTTGCAGCAACTACTCCCCAAGGTACAAGCTAGTGAGGCACCCCTTTTTCATTTTACTTGGAATGATGGATTGTTGAGGAGAAAAGGTAAACTTGTGGTAGGTAATGACTCTACTCTAAAAAAGGAAATTCTAGATTGGTTGCACTCAAGTCCCTAGGGAGGACACTCAGGTATTCAAGCTACCTATCAAAGAATTAAGTCCTTCTTTTGGTGGCGCAAGTTATTTGATGAGGTTACTACTTATGTAAAGGATTGTGATACTCGTTGTAAGTATGAAACTGTTGCTTCCCCCAAGCTTTTACAAACCCTTCCTATTCCTAGCCGTATTTGGGAATCAATCACTATGGACTTTATTGAAGGGCTTCCTAAATCTAATGGCAATGAGGTCATTTGGGTCACTGTTGATAGAATGAGAAAATATGCCCATTTTAAGGCCCTCTCTCATCCACATTCAGCTGCATCTCTAGCTCAAGTATTCCTAGATCAAATCTACAAGCTACATGGGGCACCTACAGAGATTATTAGTGACAGAGATCCCCTCTTTGTAAGTAACTTTTGGAAAGAATTTTTAAGCGTTTTGGAGATCCAACAGAAGTTGTCTTCTGCTTATCACCCTCAAACCGATGGGCAAACAGAAGTGCTTAATAGGTGCCTAGAGACTTATTTGAGGTGTATGTGTTGGGAAAAGCCCAAGGAATGAAACAAATGGTTATCACATGCTGAATGGTGGTATAACACCTCCTTTCATACATCTACAAAAGCATCACCATATGAGCTCTTGTATGGCCAAAACCCCCCTTTTCACTGCCCCTACTTGCCTCACAACTCAGTATTAGAGGTTGTAATCCACACATTTGAAGCATGGGAGCAAGTTTTGGCGATGCTCAAGCATCATCTGAATCGTGCAGCTAACAGAATGAAGCAGAAGGCTAATGCACACAGGTCTGATCGAGAATTTGTTGTGGGTCAGTGGGTTTTTCTGAAGTTACAGCCATATCGACAGATTTCTGCTATTGTTAGGAGCTCACAAAAGCTTGCTCCTAGGTATTTTGGGCCCTATCAAGTGCTAGAGAAGATTGGTTATGTTGCTTATAGGTTGGAATTACCTCCAGAGTCAAGAGTTCATCCTGCTTTCCATGTTTCTATGCTGAAACTATTCCCTAATCCAGCTGTGCAACCTCACCACCCTCCACCAAATTTTCTAGAACCTCCTCCCACTTTAGTCCCTGAGAAAATTCTCAATCGGAGGACTGTTAAGCGAAGGAAGAAGTTCATTACTCAAGTACTTGTTCATTGGAAAGGCTTGTTAGAAGAAGAAGCCTCATGGGTGCCACTTCGTTTCCAGGAACAATTTCCTGAATTTCAAGCTACATATCTTTGAGGGCAAGGATGTTACAAGGGGGTATTGATATATAATTGTAATTAGAATCCTTAATTCCCAATTGTAATACCTAATTTCCAATTGTTAGGTTAGTTAGTTGAGGAGAGATCAAAGATTAGTTGAGAATGGTGTAGCCATTTTAGAATAGCATTAGCCAAGATCAACATTAGTTGAGCTCCTTCGCTAATTAGGGGTTGAGATGGGATTAGTGTTAAAATTACAGATCTGCCCCTCATTAATGATTAAGGCAGCAGACACCCTGACTTCCCCTTATTTCCCTTTAGCTCTCTATATAAGAGCTATCCCTCTCTCATTTGTAATTAGTTGTTGATCTATCATTGAATGAAGCATATTTCAGCAACTCTTGTGTCTTCTCTCTCTCTTTCTCTCTCTCTCGGATTTCTACTACTTTCTCTGTCTAAGATTCTCTCTTCTCTCTTCTACTCCTTCTTTCAATACAATTCTGTTAAGAAAACTACAGAATTGCATCAGGACCATTGCATCAGGACCAGACACAGTTAAAATTAATCCAGTGATGTCATATAATTTTGGCTTGGGTTTTATGAAAAGTTATGACAAAATCATTATGCATTAATAGAAAGACATGTTCTTTAAAGAAAGATTTTCTATTCTATGATTAAGTTTGAAAGTTCTCTTACAAGAATCAAGGAATTTTATCCAATAAGCCATAATGTCACTGTTTCCTTGAAGTTCAATGACTTCAATTTCCAGAAGAGTCATGAATAAAAGCTTCAAAAACAAATTGAGGTATTAAATTGAGGTGATCAAAACTTCACCCCTATTCAATGGGGGCCAAATGCAAAAATAACAATTATTTTCAGATATCATAAATGCAAAAATACTTCACATCACAAGGAGGAACCTTTTTTTCTCTCATTCTCATTAAACATTTATTGTTGAAATAGAGGATAACCCACATACCAGAGCTGCATCCCCAGGCTTAATTGCTGGTTCAACACTGTCTTGCCCATATCTATTACCAAAAAAAAGATCTTCTATAAGAAACTTCTGCTGGTACACTTTGACTTGAAGGCAATAAATTTTATGTCGTGAGCATCATCTAATAAAAAGCATCTAAAGAAGATGCGAAAGTGAAGAAAGAAGGTGGGCGCATAACTCACAGGTCCAGTTCAGACCCTGGCTCTGATTTATTAAAAATATGGAAGAACACAATCCTTATAAACACTTATGTTATAGATGCTACCATTTACAAATAAATGCAACCTAAATAAAAAATATTCCAACAGAAAACTTGCATTGAAGTGAGTTGGCATATCTTCTGCTTTCAATAATTTTGGAATTGTGGATGTAAGAAACAACCAAGAAAATCAAAATATTTAAGAATGAGACGATATTGAGTGCGCTGGTGAGGAGGGTTGATCAAGTAGTATGAAGTCCTCTAAAAAGAGGTCGAGGAAGACTGAAGCGAGCACTCAATGAAGTTATGGAATGGCATCTTTTGGTTAATAATTTGTTTAAAGATCTGGTTTTCGATAGAGCACAATGACATCGTATAATCCATGTAGCCGACCTCACCTAGAGGAATAATGCTTTGTTATTGTTGTTGTTGTTGTTGTTGTTGTTGTTGTTGTGACTGAAATGTTAGATTGCTATCCTTTGGAAGGAGCTTCTTCAGGAATTCAATTCCATCAAATCTAAGGGAACATTTTGGCATTTACACTCGATAAAATGTATGAAGTTAGTTCTGTGATTACAAGAAAATTTGTCTCACTCTCCCTTTTATTCTGCTTTGAATTTGAACTATGTTTTAACCTTAATCCACCCAAAATATTGCATTGGACAAGATCTGAATAATCAAATTGCCAAACTTATTAAAACTACCTACAAGCTTGTATGGTACTAAAGTATCATATCCATATCAACAGGCAAGAATAGATACCAATCAATTGAGAAATCGAAGATTTTAGGCTTATTAAATCCGGACCGGTCACTGAACCGGCCGAAGTACTGGGTCAAGGGTCAGTGGGTCAAACCGGAGTCAAACCGAAGCTAACTTGGGATCAAATCTTTGAGAAATCGAAGATTTTAGGCTTATTAATATGAAATTCTAAAGAAAAAATTTTAAAAAAAATCGATTTAAAAAATAAAATAAAATAATTCCGGACCGGTTCACCGGCCGATTGGCTGGTTCCGGTCTGGTCCGGATTTCATTACCTGGATAGATAGTATCTTGCCCCTGATAAGAGATCCATTAGACAACATTGTCATTCCTTTGTGGATTTTTGTATTATAGTTTCAACGCCTTCATATCTTGATGCTAACTTGTGATGGGATTCAACTCATTCGAGCAGCCCAAACGCACAGTAGGAGATGATAGAAAGTGAGAGGGAGGAGAAGACAGGACCATTGAAGAAGGAAAAAGGACTGAATTTGAAACACAAAACACTAAGGTTTGTGGCTGAAAGAAAGACAGCAAAACAGGAGCAAAAGGAGGAATAATGCAAGAAAAAAAGGAGAAGCAGCTTGGGAACAGTTGGAAAGGGGTGCTATATTGGTAGCTGACTGAAATGGGTAGGCAAAATATTCTGGAAGGAAAGTAGAGAAAACTAGCCAGTCAAGAAAACCAGAAGCTGTCATCTTGTTTCTGTTGTCTCGTGTCTGCTAGTAAATATTCTGAGTATGCAGTATTCTTTTTGTGAGAGTGATTCTTGCATAATGGCGTATGTATTACTGTGAATTCCTGGCATTAGATTAAGATATATGTGCAAGTTTGGGTGTAGTGATATCATACCCTAGGAGTATTTTCTCTTTCAACATTAATGCAGAGTTACTTATGCTATTTTAGCATTGTTTTTCCTTTTTCCACAACACTATAAAGTAGGGTTACTATCAACTTGTTTCTATTGAGACATAACAAGTCTTTTAATAAAAAGTTCCATCCAGTTTACGGAACCAGCTAACCTAAACATTAATAAATTATACCACCTAGATTCAATGTAGCAACAGATAATCATGAATTTTAATGGCCGTCCAGCATCAGGAAGGCAATGCATTCTTAGAACTAAAAGTCCACTAAAATAACAATGTCACTTACGTTATTTGTCTCTTTCCATTATTGACCTCCAAACGATAAAAGCTGCATCCTTTGCTAAAGGGAAAAGGTTTTCCCTTCCATTCTGTGGTCATTTCAAAATTATACACATTAAAAAGAAATAATACAAAATTTAAAAATGTAAGCTAAAGTGCTATACATCAATTTGAAAGCAGATTAGAAATAATGCACCTAAGTGCCATATCACCCCTACTGATGAGGCATCCTCAATTGACAAATCATCAATAACAAACTGGAGATCTTTGCTGGTAGAAGTGGTAAACTTTCGAAAGAACTCCAGAATTTCCTGCACAACAGTTAAAGGTAAGCTAAATCTGGAAATACGAAAACTGTCATACCATGGCACTTCAGAAGTTTGAACATCTGACGCTGGATAATACCAACAAAGGCCATTACTTTACCACTGAAGAATTATAGTAAAGCGAGTTTCTCATTCTTAATCACAATTGAACTGATTCCCAAGCCACTGACCACCAAAAAAAAAAAAAATGAAATGGATCTAAGTGATTAGGTATTTGAAAGTGATCAGATTTTAAATAACAGAAAAACCTACTCCCCACCCACGCCCCAAATCTTTCTGGCTGCCTATAGTTCATCCCACTCATTAACAAACCCAGGCAGCAACTTCAGTGTTCATTTGTTATTCCTTAATAACAAAATATCGCATGGAATATAAGGTTACTATCATTGGTAGTTGAGTCAGATATCATTCTTTGTTGAATAAGGAATCAGTTAGAGATCACTAATTTGATTGTAAAACTACCTGCTTAGTGCTTACCCCTATGAGTGACATAAATAAGAGTAAGCATAAAAGAATTAGTCAATGAATAATAGTTCAGTTTGGTAACTAGAGGCCGCTAGTGTGCATACCTTTTACCACAAAGTTCAACATATTCAAACCCTTGAGATTTGTATTGCCCAACCTTTTTAATATTATATTAACCCTTTACAGTTCAAGTTTACTAGCTAAAATGCTCAAAACCCTCTTCAACAAAACAACTTGTGCAATTCAGATTTGTAACATGCCCCTTCCATTGGTGAATCCACACAAAAGTCTAATGGATTCAGACTAAATATTTCCTCATATGTTAGGATTGCTTCAAGCCAGGCACGTGATTAAGTGTCTATTTGGGTCCCTTGTCTTTGTCCATGACAAAGAGGGGATATTTGGGGATTTACTTTTCTCTGCAAAAAATTGCGTTTTTGTCCATTGACCAGTGAACACTATGTTGGCGGCTTAGAGATGACATGATATAACTGGAGAGAAAAAGATTAAAAAGACATAATGGAAAAGGGCAAGACATGAACTAATTATTCCTCTAAACAAACGAATGCAGGATCGAATTTGAATAATCCCACAAGAATGGCCTTCGTTAACTTGCGACCCACAAATGGTCGGGGAAAGACAAGGTCTTCGTAAACACAATTCTCAGCAATAAGGTCCTGAACAGAGTCCACATCATGGTCGTTGATTCTTTCATAGAAATTCCTCACAACCTCCGAAGCCGAACTCACAGCCCTGTCATCGTCGCCAATGTTGGTGGTCGTCGTTGGTGATGCAACTGTAACCGATTGGTTCTCACCATTTTTTCGGAGAATCATCCATTTCCTCCTTCTCTCATGAAGATTCGAATAAGCATGACGAGGAGCAAAAGGAGCTACTGTAGTAGAAGAAGAGGGGATTTTGGTGGTATTGAGGAGCGAAAATGAAGAAGACAAGGTCGAGGCTGCAATGGCTGAAACTGAGTTCATATTATGTAGCTCAGTGAATTTGTTGATTCTTGATAGACTTGTAAAAAGGCACCATCCACAGACACATCTTTCAATTAGTGGCCTTTTTTTTCTGTGGTAGTCACAGTTTGACAAATGATATTGGAAATTTTTGTTTTAAACCATAGATAATAAGATATCCCCCTATTGACATATTAGTTTTAATGTTTAAATGTTAATTTAAATAAACCCCAGCCCATAATACATTATAAATTGCAAAAAAAACAAAAAACAAAAAACAAAATCCTTGGGAAAATTTCAGAAAACTACAAACGAAATTAGAAAAGGACAGAATGCTTGGGTGAAATTAACAAATCCCAAATTAGTGAGGCATGAGGAATCTGGAATATGAAATATTAACACAATTACCTAAATACCCTCCTAAAAAAGGGAACTAAGAGAGACGACCAAGCATCAGATCAGAGAGTGACGGAGAGAAATGAGGCAAAAGGGAAAGGAGGAGACACGAGCGCGGGCTGAGGGAAACGAGGAGACACGAGCTCGGGCTGACAGTTGAAGGTGTTAGGCGGGATGAAGCTTCAGCTACAGTGGAGTGTGGGACATTGGGCGGCGCCGTGAAGCAAGACGAAGGCCCGGCGAGGGTGGGGTGTGGGAAGGTGGGGCAGAGTGGTGCGGCGAACATGTTTGTTCATTTTTGAAGTTGACATCATTATCTTCGCTATTAACGACTAGGCCTCGTCCATTAACATCTTTAGAGGAACAATTTAGGAGGTCATCATGTAGATGGGAAAACACAACATCTATCCACGTAATAACATTATTATCTTCATTATTAACAGGATTATGTTCATTGTAACGACATTATTTCATTGATTAACATCTGCCCAACAAGAAATTGGAACTTTTTAGCGTCACTGCCCAAACACAACACCTTTCACATCTTCCATTCACACGGAAACAGAAGACGTGTGTAGGAACAAGTTTGCAAAAATAGATGTTACCAGCGTAATAACACCACGTGCCTCTATAATAACAACATGGTTCTATTGATTAACACCTTAAGATATTTATCAGTTGCTGTTAGATCACAATCTGCATAATTACATTCAACAACTATAGAGCATTTGTTCGGCTCGCCACTCCGCCACTCCACCCCAACTTCCCACACCCCACCCTCGCCGGACCTTCATCTCACTGCGCCACACTGCTCCACCCCACCTTCCCACAACCCACCCTTGCCGGGCCTTCGTCTCGCTTCGCGGCGCCGCCCAATGTCCCACACCTCACCATAGTCGAAGCTTCGTCTCGCCTCACAGCGCCGCCTAACACCTTCAACCGTCAGCCAAAGCTCATGTCTCCTCGTTTCCCTCAGCCCGCACTCATGTCTCTTTGTTTCCCTCAGCCCGAGCTCGTATCTCCTCCTTTCCCTTTTGCCTCGTTTCTCTCCGTCACTCTTTGATCTGATGCCTGGTCGTGTCTCTTATTTCCCCTTTTTAGGAGGGTATTTAGGTAATTGTGTTAACATTTCATATCCCAGATTCCTCATGCCTCACTGATTTGGGATTTGTTAATTTCACCCAAGCATTCTATCCTTTTCTAATTTCGTTTGTAGTTTTCTGGAATTTTCCCAAAATTCTTTTTTTTTTATACTTAAATTTTACGAAAGGGGTTAGGCTCACCCACGATCGAAGTGCAGGGCTCCAAGTTGGGATGCCTCCCCCAACGCCTCGACTGAACCACAACTAAGTAGACTTCCTCGGGATCGAACCCTCTCCTTTTGGTGAGAGTGACAAAATCCTAATTCACTGATTGAATGATATTTATTCTCCATGGGCTTTTCTTTCTTTCTTTTTTTGCCAACTTCTCCATGGGCTTTTCAGTCCTACTTCTACTGCGTGCCCGAATATAACTAGCTAGCACATGTTTATTTTAGTAAAAGAGATCCCCCATCTTGGATTCGATGGTACTTGAAGGATTAATCATCGAGCTCACTTCGGTAGATACCCTGGTCTTAGCAAAACAAAAAAACAAAGATTATCACCGCTTAAACACAAGGGCTTAAATTCAAATCTTTATAAATATAAACAACACTCTTATAAAAATCCGCCCCCTCCCCTCTGTTGTGCCAAACACATCCTTGAAAGAACTATCTCAATGAAATCAAACAATACTTAGATATAACATACTCCATTTTATTCTTAATCTAAGATATATTTACATACTTTGATTATATTAAGAAAGCTATTTTTTTAATAAAAAAGAGCCAATTTTTTAGGAAAGATTGCAACCAGGTCCCAAGTAATAGAATTAATTACAGTCAAGCCCCTTGAAATCATAAAATTGCAATGAAGACCCAAGGGACTTGGGTGATATTAATTTCAAATATGAAAATACAAGGGCTAAGGTGCTTAAATAACCTTCAACTTTTTTGAAAAGTCCAACAGTAACCATAAACTATTTTTTAGAGCAAAAGTAACCATAAACATTATAAAAGAAAGCAAAAGTAACCATGAAGTTAATAATCTGTTAACATATGTTACTGCGAGCTTTTTTTTTTTTATACAAGAAAGTTTAGGTAGGTTCGGCACCAGTCCCCTACCAAGGTCAGGGCACGGCCCTAGGGCTCTTCAAGAGCTTACAAGGGACTTATGAGATTGCCTGCCAACGAGGTCTCCCCATAGGTCAGAGGGTTCGAACACACTCCCTTGTGATCGGGGTAACAAGACCTTAACCAATTATGTCAAACATCGTTGGCACTATGAGCTTTTTAATGAAAGGTTAATATGCTAAAATAGTCATTAACTTATACCAAGTGAGTGTTTGGGAAACCACAAAATCGTGGTTTCAGAAGCCCTTTTCCGCAAGCCGAGATAAAACTTCTCTCACATACTTATCTCTTAAATCGTAAAAATTATTCTCTAAAAGTTAATCCAAACAAGCAACAAAATTATAAAAGTAACTATAAACTTTTTTTTGTATGCAAAAGTAACTAAAAGATGACTTCTTGAACATTAATTAATAAGTTTTTCTTTGACTTTTGTCATTTTTATCCTGACAAAAGTCAAAGAAACATTTATTAATTAATATTCAAGAAATCATCTTTTTTTTTTTATTTTGGCGAGAATGACAAAGGAAAAGAAACATGTCACCTCAACTCCAAAAGCTAAAGTTCCCAAACTAGCCTTAAAAGTACCGTCATCGCATTGAAGCAATCTCATAACCAACCGTGAGAAGATTAAAAGCGAGGATATTTGAGAGGAAAATCCATGAGGCAATTGAAGATGGCATATGCATATGGTAGGGTTGGGAAAATCCATGTCACCGCCGATCATCTCATAATTAAAATCCATTTGAACCCAAACCAGCATAAGCAATAAAAAACTTATGAATTAATAATGTTCAAGAAGTTACCTTTGAATTACTTTTGAATCAAAAAAAAGTTTATGATTACTTTTACACTTTTGGTTTAGGTTAAGGCTATTTTAGCACCTTAACCTTTCATTAAAAAGCTCATAGTAACAAATGTTAACGGACGTTAACGTCATAGTTACTTTTGTCCTCTTTTATAATGTTTATGATTACTTTTGCTCTAAAAAATAGTTTATGGTTACTGTTGCACTTTTCAGAGAAGTTGAAGGTTATTTAAGCACCTTAACCCAAAATATGATTTTGCCCCTCTTCAATTTGAAAAAGAAAGGCCGGAATTTAGGGCTTAGTTGTTCAAAAAAATCAAAGTCTTCCCCCTTTTTAATTTGATATAAAAAATAGTACATTCTCTCTTTTTTATTGACAAATCACTTGTGCGAAACAAGATCATAATCTCTTCTTATTCATGTTTTTTCAATTCTCAATGAAAATGGGTAAAATTGTATTTTTACATTTGGAATTAATATCACCTAGATCTCTTAGGATCTCTTAGGACTTCACTATAATTTGATGATTTTAAAGGATTGGGTTGTGATTAGTTCTATTAATTAGGACCTGGTTGCAACTTTCTCAATTTTTTAATACCAAAACAATATTAAGCACTAATATAGAAAAAAAAGGGAAAGTTGCATTTAGGTCTGGGGCAAGAGAAAATATGACAAAATAGCCCCTTGAAATCTCAAAATTATATTGAAGTCCCATGAGACTCTTTTGTAATAAGTTTCAATTGTCAAACGCCCATGGACTTGTTAATAGACACTCATGGACTTGTCAGTGTAAGAACCCATGAACTTGTTATTGAACGCCTCTAAACTTATCAGTGGATGCCCATGGACTTGTCAATGAAATTAGAATTTATTGCAAAAAAGTCTCACAAGACTTCAATACAATTTTGAGATTTTAGGGGACTATTTTATCATATTTTCTTTTACTCGAGACCTAAATACAATTTTCCAAAACACAAAACAGCTTATAATACAACCTAAAGAAACAAAGTCAGAAATTAAACACCTAGAGTACAACCTACAAAACCTTAAAACCTATACCCAAAAAAAAAAGAATCAATCACGTTACCTTGGGGTTGGTGTTAACTCTTAGAAATTGATAACATTCCAACACATTTTCTTCTCTTTTTACCTACTTTTGGGTTCAAAATGTATATTGAAAAAAGTGTATAGAAGAAAATGTGCATATCAATGTATCAAGCAAAAATCAAAGAAATTCTTTTTATATTTGTGATTCAATTGACAATTTATAAATCCTCCCTCTTTTGTAGAAGGATGAAGACAAGTTTTGAAGTCCTATAAGAACCAAGAGACAAGGAAAGAACAAAGGAAGTGAAGCAGTACAAAGATAAAGGGAACTTTTACAACTTGCCTAAGCAAGTTGACCAATTGGCCGTGGCAAGTAAAGTAAACATGCTCAAGAAGTTTGCTCTCTATGTAACTGGCCTCAGCAAGTTGACAAACTTGTTGTGGCAAGTCATCTCTGTTTGCTCTCCGTGTAACTGGCCTTAGCAAATTGACAAACTTGCCGTGGCAAGTACTCTTTGTATGCTCTCTGTGTAACTAGCCACAACAACTTGACAAACTTGCTGTAGCAAGTCAAGAATCTGAAGGAAAATTGACTCTTTGTGTAACTGGCGACAACAAGTTGACTGACTTGTCGTAGCAAGTCGTGAAAAAGTACAGCTACGCATTTTGATGTTAGAAGCTGTGAAACACTATTTAACCTAGGGAAAAGCGCCGAAAACACACATTCTACACTCTGGGAGGCTGAGTGACGCAAGAAGACACCTTGGAGAGGAGTTTTTAGAGAGTTTTGGAGCTTGGATGGTGGTTTCCAAGATGGATTTTGTGACTTCTACCTTGGTTTCATTGCTTTTCTTCTCTTTTCTCTTTTTCTATGGTTTATTTAGTTGTAATGCTTAGTTTCTCTATACATTTGGATATGAGTAGCTAAATATCTCTTCTTTTATGATTGTTTTGAACCCTTGTATAGATTAAGTACTCTTTCCCTCTTTATATTTGTGATTAATGATGAGATTATGCTGATTTGACTCTTTGCTTAATGCTTCTTATTGATTGACCACCAATGAGATTGTTGGGTTCACTTGATTGATGTTTGAGAGGAATAGATTGAGTGTAGAACTTGAGTTTAATCGTGTGAGAACTTGAAATTTGTGAATTGAATAGATAATTTTGTGAATGAGATAGAGATACACTCATTAACCTCACATAGTCATATGGGATTTGCAATGAAAATTGGGTTTGATTAGTCAATTAAGAGATTGATGAATTAATTGAACTAAACATCTATTTGGAGACTTGAGAGAGCACTTATAAATAATTTAGTATCCTTGTCTAGCATAATCTTTCATTATGTAGCACATATTGGGGGGATTTGAGTGAGTGCTTTTGAAATACAAAGGGGACAAACAATCCTAAGTTTCATTTAATACTTGAATTTAAAAAATCATTTGCTTTTATAAATTTTTAGTCTAAAGATAGTTTTAAATTTCTCTTTCACCTCAACAACATGTTTTGGCTCAACTTGATCAATTTCAAATGATTCCATTCAACCTAATTAAACATATGGTTACATTAGTTAACTCGCTTTCATCATAGTTCTTGTGGAATGATACTCTTTTTCTCACTAAATTATTACTTACAACCCGTTCGCTTGTTATAAGCTAGACGGCGAATAGTTGGTGTTTCTACTAGCCACTCATTGGGCTGCATATCCCCCTACTTCCAACGGCTTCCAAATCAGCAGCACAATTACCTTGGTGAGCAGCCAAAGAAAATTCTACTCATGGCCTTCTCCTATGGTCTATTTGGTATGAAGGATTTGGAGGGGAGAGGAAAGAACGGAAAATTTTTATAAGTTGGATTTAAAGATATTGGAAAAGTGAGGTTATAAAATCTTAATGAAGAGGAGAAGTAAAATAAAATAGTGAGAAAAATTAATTCAAAACTTTTAACTTCACTTCTTTAATTTTTTTTTAAAATCTAACTCACAAAATTTTTTTCTCCCCTCTTCTCCCCTTCCCTCGCACCAAACAAGCCCTTAGTCAGTAGAAGAACATCTCCCAACACTGGGGCCTTTTTACCCTCCACTCCTTCCACAAAATCAGCAATAAAGCTGGATGGGATTGGACCGGGTTTGACATCAACCCGAGGTCTGGTCTGGAGAGGATCTCAGGCTGCACAAAGCAGCCAATGGTCTAGTCCAATCCAACACCAACCTAAGGCCAGGCTAGACCAAATTGGGTTTGGTGAACCACTTGGACTGGTCCAAGTAGTCCAGGATCTAAATTTATTTTTTTATTTTTTCTCTTTAAAAGGCAAAATTTGAATCTATTAAACACAATTAGGATCACAAAAAAACCTATAATAATATAAAACATGTCACAAACAATTAAAACATCATAAATCTATAAGAATATCCAACAACAATAAAAAAAAATATGTTGAAAAAAAATATTTAAACATGATAAATACAAATAAGATAATAAAAATATCTATAATCATATAAAAATCATCATAAAAAATTAAACTTAACTATAAATCCTTAAAAAAACTCCAACAACATTAAATAAAAAATAAAAAGCAACATCTAAATTATAAAAATTTTTCTTAAAGAAATTGACTTGGACCAGACCGGGCCAATCAAAGTGGTCTAGTCCCCTGGACCAGAACTCGGGCTAACCCGATTCTACACTACAAAAAAATGAAAATTAGCGAGGGACCATCACTAATCCGTCACCAATCCCTCACAAATTCCATCACTAAAATTAGTGACAGAATTTAGGGATGGAATTTTTCCGTCATTAAGGGATGGATTAGCGACAGAATCACATTCCGTCGCTAAATTCTATCACTAATCCATCTCTAATTCCGTGATTAAAAATTAGTGTCGGAATTTTTTCGTCACTAAAGTAGCGACGGATTAGAGACGGAATCATATTCTGTCGCTAAATTCTGTCACTAATCCTCTCTAATTCCATCATTAAAAATTAGCGACGAAAATAAGTGACGGAAAAATTTTGTCACTAATTTCCGTCTCTAATTTCCATCACAAATAATTAAATTTTTCAATAATTATATTTTTTTATAATTATAAATTTGTTAAATAATTTAAATTTTAAATTATTATAAATTTATAACATAAATATTAAAATAAATAAATAAAATTATTAATTCATATTTATTTTTGAAAATGAAATTATAATATAATATATTTGAATTTTTAATAATATATTATATACAAATAAAAATGCAAATTTTATAAATGCAAACAAAAAATAAAATATATCATAAAATGAATAAAAAATATATTAATAATAAAAATTTGGATAGAATATTTACATAAAATAAAATAAGAAAACTAAATTCAAATATTTAATAATAGATTAAATTTTTTATTTCTAATTTTGTTCGCAAAGCAATATGTATATATATATGATTTTACATTTAAATTACACAGGTTCTTCTTAACTTAATTGGCAAAGGCACTACCACACGCAGAGAGGTCAAGACTTTGAATCCCAACTTCATCACAAAATGCAACCAATTTGTGACTTGGACACTTGGAACGTGATAGAGGGTGACGCGTGGCGCCGTGGCGGGATATGGAGGGTGACATGTGGCGGTTGACTGGGACACGTGGAGGGTGGAGGCGAGGTGGTAGTGGCTGATGGGGACACGCGGCCAGTAGTGGGTACACGTGGCGGCCGCCGAGTAGGGACATGTGGATGCTCGTTGTGAGGACATATGGCAATTTAAATTATATATAAAAAAATATTTTGCGACAAATTAGAGACGGAAATTCCGTCGCTAATTGGTGAATTCCATCTCTAATTAGAGACGGAATTTAATGACGGAATTAGTAATAGTTTTTTTATCAACGGAACAAATTCCATCGCTAATTTGGTTCTATCGCTAATTTCCATCGCTAAACTAATTAGTGACGAAAATTCCGTCACTAATTTGATGTTTTTTTGTAGTGCTAGTTCGATTTTATTATGTTGCTTATTTGGACTGGACCAGATTGAACCAAACCAACTCTGGTTGGACCACTAGATTTTTGTTCACCCCTACTTGAACAGCTCTTCACAATCCTTCTTAGTGTACCACTTTTGCATAGGAAACCTACTACAATTCTTCAATGCTTCCTTTAACGCAAGACACTCAGCTGCAAAAGCAGTCAAGCCTCAACATTCTTCCCTAGGCCTCGCAGATATCTCATTCACGATCTCTACACACAATACCCAAATGCTTCTTTTTTTATTGTTTCTTTAAATCATGAGATTCTACATAAAATATATAACACCCCAAATTTTATATGCATCAAATATATTATAATTATTAGGGAAATTCAATAAAATGGTGAATATTCATGAATTTGGAATTTATGAATTTTAGAAATATTCATATTCATGAGAAAATGGGCAAATGAATTCAAGAAAGGAAATTAGATTACAAAGGTAATGACAAAATCGTAACTTTGCCAATTTAACACAAGATTAATTATTTCCCAATTAATTGAAGTTAATTTCAATTAATTAAAGAAAATAAAGGAGAATGTGTATTTGGAATATTTTTGGTAGAATAAATCAAGATTTGTGAAATTGGAAGGACTTGTGCATATTTCAATTAAAGGAATTAAGGAAATGTTGAAACAATTTCTATTTCCCTTTTCTTATAAATTTTTCCTAGCATAAGAAAATGGGAGGGAAAAATGATTTTTGGAATTAAACATGCCAAGTGTCACTATCCTATGGTAAAGGGATTAGTTTATAATTGTTAAAGTTAAACATATGTCTAATTTTGTTAAAATAATGCTTTTTGTACATGGTAATTATGATTATGGTATAACACTTGAGCATATAGTTGGATTAGTTGGAAGAAGCCCATTTGGTTTGTGAGGGCTTAGAGGGGACGGTTTTGGGCTAACCAAAAGGGGAGGAAAATTAGTTCAAATCTAATTGAGCTTTATGACACCAATTTGGAAGAGACAAGCCTAAGTACAACTGTCATCATGAGATGGATTTTTGGAGAATAAAGTAATTAAGGGAAATGGAAGATATTTTACATAACTCTTCCTTCCTCTTTCCCATGTCATTTTCGGCCAAGACTAGAGAAAAGAAGAGAGAGAGAGAGCGCTTTGGAGACCTCAAGTTCTAGAGAGAAGGAAGAAGAGAAATCTTAATGTAAGTGTTGATTTCTCAAGAGTTTCTTGTAATCTTGCATGAAACATTATCTAAACTCTTCTTCTCTATGGAATCAATGGTTTAGAAAGTACATCTTGAGCTCAGGGAGAGAGAGGAGAGGATGCCTAGAGAGAGGAAGCTCAAGAACTTAAGAGGTAACTTCACAAAACTCAAATCCATACTAGTATGTTGTAGTTGTAGAAGTGTATGGTTAGATTTGATGATTTTTGTTGAGTTTGTAAATTTGGAAAGTCTTAATCCTAAGGGGTTATGCTGCCTAAATTTCTTTGAATCATGGTTAAAATGTGTTTAAATGACTTAACGAGGAATTAGAAGTGAAAAGGCATAAGCTTTGGAGGTTAAAACACAAAAGTGTATTTTCCCTTTTACTTGAATCAAGTTTCAGCCAAGTCTAGATCTGGGGGAGGGAGTTGGAATTTCATGAAATTGATGGTTTCATTGGATTTAGGAGGCAAAAATAGGTGGGGTTACAGTTGGTCACTTTTTCAGAAAAGCCCGAAAAAGTATAAGTACGAAAATGCCCCTAAAACCCTAAAGCGGGGCTGTCAAGGGAAATTTCGTAATTTGACACTGAATTTAGTAATTTTGAGCCTGGAAATGGATTCCTTGGGTGAAAATATGTTAGGATAGCTCTAGTTAAAATTTTGAAAAAACGTGCAATCGGGTCGGATACGGCAGAGCTAGGCCGGAGTCCCGGGGGCATTTTGGTAAATTTTTATCATAGACTAATATAACGAAAAGAAACACTATGGAAGTGTCTAAAATAATACTTGGATAGGTTATGACCTATTTCTTGTACATTTAATATTTTAGGACCGAGTCGAAAGCCTGAAGGACACATTTTACGAGGTACACAAAAGGGGTTGATAGAGCTTTGAGGTAGGAACATTATCCTTCATACATCATATCACACAAAAGGAGAAGCACTTTTATGAATTATGAGGCGCCAACACGTGGCAACGAGTGTAAGAGAGGGATACATAGGACTTATATTTTTTTAAGAAAAAAACATTTCAGATGGAATTCCATCGGAAATTTTCGTCTCAAAAAAAAATTCAAAAAAAATTAATTTTTTTCTCAAAACAATTTTGAGACGGAATTAAATTTCTGTTGGAAATTCTGTCAGAAAATTCCGACAAAATTGAATTTTTGTCGCAAATTCATTTGTAACGCATCTTTTTCCGACGGAATGGATTCCGTTAGAAATCCAGTCTGTTGGAAATTCTGTCAGAAAAGATGATTCCGTAGCAAATTCCATCAGAAATTCAATGTGTTTTTGTAGTGTGATTAAATTATTCACAACAGTCTACAAAGGTTTGAAAGTTACCTCTAGCTTTTCTTGACTTGGCCAAAAAACCCTAGCTCCCAAGACTGAAATTTGTGCTTCAAAACCTTAATTCACATAGAAGAGTAGCTTAGGAACGGAGTTATATGTGTTAGGAACTAATTTACCGAAGAAAGTACCTACCTTTGTAAGCTTTTCTTCCTCTTTCTCTCTCTAAAGTTCTCACACTTTCTCTCTCTTGTTTCAGCTGTTTCACGTTGGTTTGGACATATGAAGGGAGGAGATGATGCTTTATTCTATTGACTTATGTCATATTTTGTTTATTTAATAATTTTTCCAAACTTTCAAAAATCACTTTTTATGTACATAAACCTATGTACATGCAACTTTGCTTACTAAGCCAAACTAATATTTCTTTCTTCATGCTACATGTAGCAAACACCTAAGGCCATGTTTGGTACGAGGCATTGATTTTGATGGATTGGGATTGGGACTGGTATCGGGATAGGGACAGGTATTGGAATTGGGGCTGAAGGTTTAAAATTATGTTTGGTATGCGGTAATATTTAGATGGAATACTTAAATTGATTTTATTTTATAATTCTTTATAAATTATGAAAAATACTAAAATATCCTTATTAATAAAATTCATAATGGGCATTTTTGTCCGAAAAATATTATAAACGGGGATATTTTTGTCTCTAACATTTGCAATCCTGGGATTGAAAAAACAATACCAGGGGGAGGTGGTTCAGTAGCAATCCCACTTTCGTGGTATTCCTAATCCTGGGCTATCTTCAGTCCCACTTACCAAACAATACAACTTGGCTCAATCCCTAACCCAATCCCAATCCCTACCCCCAAATGCCTCATACCAAACGGGGCCTAAGGGTCCCTCCCTATGATCTCATTTGGCTTCACAATTTGTTCCAATTATGTATACACGTGAAGTCCCAATTTTGGTCAAATTAGCATTTTTTTTGCTCAATTTTTTCATAAATTCATATTAAATTGACCAAAATATTCTAAATATATTTTTCGCCATTATCTTCCTTAATTAATTGAAATTAACTTCAATTAATCGGAAAATAATTAATTTTGTGTTAAATTGGCAAAATTACAATTTTGCCATTATCTTTTTAATCTAATTTCTTTCCTTCTTTTTATTTGGCCAATTTCTATTAGTTTTTGGAGCAAATATTTTTCAATGTTCTGAAACCCGGACCGGTCACTGAACCGGTCGGGGTACTGGGTCAAGGGTTAGTGGGTCAGATCGGGGTCAAACCGGAGCTAAACTGGGACTAGACTAGTGAGGAAGGGAATATTTTAGAATTATTTATATGAAAATTTGAATAAAACATTTAAAAAATTAAAAAAAACCGGTCAAACCGCATGAAACCCTATCGAACTAGGGTCAGTAGCCATACCGGACTGGTCGGACCGGCCGGTCCGATCCATCTTGAAAACGCTGATATTATCTCCATTATTTCTAAGGAACAAAAAGCCGGATTGGGCAATGAACCGGTCACAAAACAGGTTCAAGGGTTAATAGGTCAACCGGTGTCTAACCGGCGGTCGAACCGGTTATATTAAAATATTACAATTTATTAGTAATAACATATATATTAATATATTTTTAAACTTCTGTAGATAAAATTAATTGATTATGTTAGATTTGATTACTTGAATCATATCAAATTAATTGACTAAAATATTATATATTATTCGTATATAATATATAATGTTTTTTCATTTATTCTTTTTGTTTTTTAAATTTTTGTGGCCTTGAAATTAAAATTTATTCTTATAATTTATTAAAATATTACAGATTGTATGTATATCGGTCTAGATCTATGGTTTTCTTTCTTTTTCAGCCTCTTTGTTGAATCAGATATCTCATTTTTCAAAAAGAAAAAGAGAAAAATAGCAAATTGGTTGAACCAGTCAACCCACACGTTGAGCAACTAGCTTCTATTGGAATGTTTTCAAGTGTAGTAAAAGAGTGAGATTCGAACGAATCTCAGTAGTAACATGCTTTTCCAACATATAAAATGTAAAAATAAATATGTAATACACCATGTCATGTAAAATACTAACTCGTTTTGTGTGCATATTGTCCAAGGCCAAACGACTGTTTGCAACCCTAGCTGAATTCTACGCCTTCATTGGGTCCCAGACCACAACTAGGCTAATATGTGTGTCCAAGACACTATGCTTATGTTACAAAGAATGGTATACTCAAACATATAATAATCACATAGTAAATGCAAGGAAAAAAATTACTGCCTTTTGTCCCTTTGCTACTCGAAAATAGTTCCTCGAACTACGTGTGATGGCTTGGCCTACCAATCGGGTCCTAAAATTCCAAATGTACAAGAATAAGGTTAAAACCCATTCATGTACCACTTTAGAAACTTCTGTTCTTGGTGGTTATATTAGTCTATATTGAAAAATTACCAAAATGCCCCAGGGACTGTCCCGGCCCTACCGTACCTGGTCCGACTGTATTTTTCCAGAAATTTTGACCCGGGCTATTCTTACATATATTCGCCTAAGGAAACCATTTTTTATCTCGGTTTTTGCAAAATCACTGTTAAATAATAGTTTCACAATTTTTCAGAAACTGAAAGATTTTCAGTCAACTTTGAAACTTCATAACTAATTTTAGAAAATTCCAAATTGACTGATTCCAAATCCTAAATGAAGCTCTTTAAATGTACTTTCATGGAAAAATATCCAATGACAATTACTAATTACATAATTTTTCCCAGAAATTCTACCAACTACTACTGTTCCAGATTGCATTCCAGAAACAGAGCTCAACTTCGAAAATCCATAACTAAATATAGAAAAATTGAATTGTAGTGATTCCAAGTCCTATGTGACCTTCATTAAGTCTATTTTAAGGAAACAATATTAAATACTTTCAATTATAGGGTTAAATTTGTCAAAATTATCAAAAATCATAACTGGTCCAGAAAATGTTCCAGATTCAATGCCTAACTTCAAAAATTCATATATCAAAATCTACAAACTTAAATGACACATTTTATATATCAAATTAAAGCTTATCATGTATAATTTTATTCTACAAAGTTTCATTATTTTTAAACAAGATTACATTAATAAAAAACGTCACACAACCAAACTGCCATAACCTGAACGTCTAGGATTTCCCCTGCTTCTGACTTAACTTTCAAAAATCATAACTTTCTCTATAGATATCAAACTAATGCGTTCTTAGACTTTTAAAGGTATAAATGTCTACTATATCCCTATAAAATTTCATAAATTCTAGATAAGATTTGTCTGGTCAAAACTCAACATGGAACTGACTGACTCTCAAAAATGTCAGTTTTGATAGTCTGACTTCAAAAATCAAGAACTCATTCATTTTCACTTCAAATTGTACTTTTCTTGATTCTATCATCAACTTCACATTCTAAACCATCTATACACAAAGACCCATTTGAAAACTCCATCTATAGCCTCTGTTTAAGCTTCTGCAATTTTCATGTAAGTACTATGTTTTTCGGACAGCAAAACAAAGTAGAGAAAACTAACATATAGCCATGAATTCATACTCTAAACCTCATGAATTTTAACTCTATACTCTCCTACACATATGTCCTGAGATTATTAATCAAATTTCAGAACCAAAGAACTCCAAAATTCACCCCAAAATGGTCACACAATCACTGGTTTAACAACTTTTTGGTGACAGAATTTTCTGGCGAATTTTCTCTTGTTCCAGCCACTAAAATCACCACAGAAAACCACTCAAATCCAACATGAAAACAAAGATAAATGCGTAGGAGACTCACCTAAAAACGTTTATAGTATTGCATATAAGGTTTAACGCTTCCTTCCTCCTCTTCTCCGATCATTTTCTTCCTCAGGTTCACCTCCCTCACCCATGTCTCTCTCTGTTTTTTTTTTTGTTTCCAGCTGACTTGCAGAATTGAGAGAGTGAGAGGGCGTGCTTATTTATTGACTAATTAGGTGCTGAATGTGTGTGTTGTACGTATTTGAGTGGAGTGCACGCGCGCATGGTTTATTGGTTGTATATGTGTGTGTTTGTGAGAGGGCTAAGTGTCCAATTCTAAATGAAGAAGCCTCCAGGTCTGCAAACAAAAAGATGGAGTGATTAATTGTTAGTGTGTGGTGCTAAGTTTTTATATATATATATATATATGCATATATTTATTCTATTAATTACACACATTAAGCCCTAATTTTTTCCTTTTGTCTAATTTAAGATTCCTTAAATTTCATAGATTCCATAATTTGACTTATTATCTAATTATTGTTCCTCGAATTTTTTTTTTTGGGAAAATAGGCCTTTTATTGAATTTTGGGATATTACAAATAATATCTATGTGGCTTTTTTGTTTGGAACTTTGAAGGCTTTTCTAGAGCTAAGCAGAAGCATTAGGCTACGACGCTTGAAGAATTACAAAAAAGTAAGTACCCTTTACATGTTACTACTACCTTTCACAAGTGGCAATTTTGTTACTAAGTATATAAAGGATATACATAAGAAAAATGTTTCAGCAGCTAACATATCAGGGTAAATAGGTGTGAAGCCCGACAACAAAAAACGGCAAAGAAAGCAAGTCCAAATAAAATAAGTATAATGCAAGTAAAAAACTAGTGCGGGATAGCATAGTGTATATGCTCCTCCCTAGCTATTATATTTTATTTTTCATAACAAACGTGCATTTGTTTTAATTGGCATTAGATTAAAAAATGTGTTGAAATGAACAAGATACCCTTTACTTTCATTTCATATATTGCGCAATTGTAAAGGGTATCTTGTTGAGTTCCAAATGCTCTAATTATGTGTTTGTGTGTATTTAATAAAGTACCCTTTAAAATCAATGAGATATCTTTACTTGCTTATATCTTTATGCATACGCGCTCACATGCGCGCTGCTACGTATTTGGCCTATAACCTTGGTTATTATTTTTTTAAAAAAACACACTTTATAGAAAAGGGTACTTTGGGGGTAGCGGAACTGTTGAAAATATTAAAATTAGGGGTGTTCAAAATTTGAGATGGGACGAGGATACCCCAATCCCGGTTCCCGGTAGTCCCGGGACTAGGATTAGGAAATTTCAGTTTTGTTTAATAAAAAAAGTTTAAAAATATCATTATATTAGTTAAATTCTCCATATTTTATTGTTTAAAGTGATCATTAACAACTAAAAAGGCCATAATAATAACACAAGTTGATCTAGAATTGAAGAATAGCATTTTATTATTATTATTATGATCATCATCATCATCTTCATTTTTATCTTTATAAATTATATAGTTAAGATTAGTATCACGATATATATAATTTAATTACTAAAAATGTGATACATATTTTATCAAATGATAACTTAATTTATGGGGTAAAAAAATACAAAAATAAAAGGATAACTTAATTTGTAAGGTAAAAAAAAAAAAAACCAAGAGCAAGATGCAAGGGTGATCCTGGTTCCCGTCCCGGTCCTAGTCCCAATATGTCTCGGTCCCAGTTGTCTCCGCCCTGATTCCAACCAGGATGAGAAATTCCCTGGATCAAAATCTCCAGGATCGGGCCAGGCCGATCGGGACTGGGATACATTAAACACCCCTAATTAAAACAAACAGCTGCTGTGGTGGGTCTGCATTCGGTGCTCATTGAGCACTAAATTTCTTATCACTTGATGAGATATCAACTATTCAAATTTAATCTCAACGGTTCAAATTTAAAAATTTATAATTTGTAATTTTTTTAAATGATAAATTCATTTTTATGAGAAGTAATAGTTATAAGATTATCTTTATTTTAAATTTTATATATATTAAAATAAAAATTAAGTTAAAATATAAACAAAATTAATCTACCATAATAGATGGGTGATGAGAACATTTTGATGAGCACCAAATGTGATCCCGCTATTGTGACATGAGTGCTTCTGAGATTGGTAGAACACACTTATGCAGCCACATGAATAATCTTCGGGGTCTTACCCATGATCTTGTATCTTTTCAAGCTTTGCTTGCCTTTGTATCTCAAAAAAAAGAACACACTTATGCGTGATCATGATTAGCAAACAATATATATAGCACGTTAAGACACTAACAACTCTTGTGACTTAATATTTTGCAGAAAATCAGGAGAACAATTTGTTCGAGACTATATGCTTGTTGCTGCAATTATTTCTGCTAACTCGGCTTGTTGTTCCCAAAAAAAAAAAAAAAAACCCCGGCCTGTTGTTACCATTTTTGTGAAGCAGGTAGGCAATGTCAAACAAGCAAGAGCGTACTTGGACGGTTTATTTATTGAAAATCATGCCCATATATCCATATACAATTATACATATATATTACATTCAGTTCTTAATATAAGAGACGACTGACTAATTTAGGGAGATTAATAAAATTAAATAAATTACTTAATTATAACATATGTTACATGTTTCTTAAAATACTTATGTGTGTATAATTAGAGGGAAAATAGTTGGGAGAAAAATGAAAAATATAAATACTTTAAAGTAATTTATTTAGCTTAATTAATCTTCCAAAATTAGTCCATTGACTCTTATATTAAGGACTGAAGGCCCTATATATATAGCCACACTGATAACGTTTGTATAAATTAGTGATTGATCCGGAGTAACTTGCATGCTATACATAAATATGTATAGGTATGTGTGTGTGTGTATCTTATATATATATATATATATATATATATATATATATATATATATATATATATATGTATATGTGCGCGTGCGCGCCTCTACACATTCCAGCATTGGCTGGGGTTTGGGTTCTCTCAGAATCCTCTCTCTCGTTTTCTTCTCAGAATTCCATCTCTACCCTCAAATTAAAAAAAAAAAAAAAGATTCAAATTTCATATTTTATAAAATTATTATTTTAAACATAAATAAATAAATTTAAATTGTTAAAATTTGATTTACACAATTCATAACTACAATATAAATAAAATTTTAAAAAATTAAAATATAAAATACTATAATAACAGTTTTAAAAAATATTAAATTTGAATCATTCATTTTTTGATCTGAGAGTGGAGATGAAATTTTGTTAAGAAAAAGAGAAAAAAGATTCTGAGAGTATTGGCAGACCTCTATGTACACCTATCCCCACTCAAATTTTTTGATAAATGTGTGTATATGTTAATTTAATTATATGATGATGATGATGATGATAATGCCTCCATCTATTACGTGTTTGATGTTAGTTTAATACTATTGTTGATGATAATGATAAATTGTTTTTAAATAATAATTTTAAAAAAAATATTTTGGTCTTATTGACCTGGGTCCTGAATATTTCTACTTTCTAGGGAGAAGGCTCCCTAAGATACTTCAAATGAAGGAGGCACACACATGGTCACTTCAAATAATGAACGAACTTCTTAAGCTTGCTTCCGATGAAGATATGTAACGCATAATATCAAGAACTGCCTCTGAGCAGCTTTCAATTTCTCTCCAAACAAAAGAGGATAACGGTAAAAAGATTCATGGATAATTCCAAGATGTTAGATTATAAAAGCATTACTATTATACTTTTCATATGCAGAACCTGACATTTTAGTAATTATAAATCATTATTCTCCACCGGCCGGCAATGGTCACAATTTTTTTTTTTTTTACGACGCATTTGTGAATTTTCCATCACCAAAAGATAAAATACTCAGTAAATTACATCTAGGGACAGAGGAATCTTGTGTTTGGGGTCCCCCTCTAGTTCCTTTTGATGAATACTCATATTCTCTTTGATCCCTGATTATAAGAGCTGCTTGTAGGACAAAACTCATGAATACACAAATAAATCACAAATTAGAGTACATGAATTTTCCTACATCAATAGCGGAAGACTTCTAAGAATTACCTCTCGTCATTGCTAAGCTTTGATCGGATAGAGAACTCACAAATTCTGATGAAAGAGAGCTGCAAAATGATTTGAAGACAAAAGATGATTGTCAGGTCTCTTTCTGACTGGCTGTGAGGCACAGCGATGGCAACTGGGTTAAGAGCCGTCGCCAGTCAGGGAACCTCAGATGAGCAGATAGGGTTTTTCCTTGTACGCTCAATTTAGACGGCTATCAACTTTATTGTGTATTTTCCACCATCAGAAAATCCACATTAATAGCCAATAACCCTAATCATGAATTGGGCCTAAATCTGACTAACGGGCCACACTCTGGATATTTTAATTAATTACCTAATTAATAACTAATAATAATTATAATATATATTAAAATATCTAACATTCTCCCACTTGGCCCGTAACTAACGTCAGTTGCTCTATTCAGATTAATTAAGGCTATACTGCAAGAATCATGGCGATAGGTCCTCTTAAGTCGAGTATTATCTTCCATGTATTACATAGCAACACCCTTACTTAATGGGTTGAAACTTTATGAATAAACCTTAAATATTTATTCGGTTCCTTCTTGAATGTTTGTCAATCTCGATAATCAGGTACCAATATGAGACAACAAACTCCAACTTGAATTTCATCATTTATCAATACCTTATTTAGATCACTCAATGTGATCCAAGTCACAAATAAGGTATTTGATCCTTCAATGTCTCTAAATGCATGCAGTTCATTTAAGGATCTATACTTTATGTGTTTATGACCTATTAACTTTATGGTCACACAACACTCTTAATGGGCTTAAATTAATTTAAAACCACATGATGAAATTCTTTAACCGGCAATCTTATAACTTGCCTCCAAGAATGATTAGATTAAGCAATTCATAGTGGAAATAAGCAATCAATGACTACTTAGCAATCTTGTACTCCTCCATAATGCAATTTGTTCAGAAAACATAAAGATGTATCATAATGTTAACCATTTTATAGCTAACACATCATACTAAATCAAACAAATCTAATCATCCTTCTATATGTAGAGCATGAGACTTAATGTACATTTTAAAATGTACTTCATGACCTGCAGCTTTTCAATTATTATTCAAACAAGAATATGCTTGATAATCCTCCTAAAAATCCATTGCAATGGCATTACTCGTTTGTGTGCACATTCAAGCAAGCCTGCACCTAGGAAACCAAATTAGAAGGAACGGAATGTAATGATATTAGAAACATATAGACAATTAAATCATATTCTCATAATAGATATTAAATATAACAACCACCATCTATCTATAAATGTTCAAATATATGTGATCATAGGTTTCTTATGACATTCCCAAGCGTTTTGAGAACAGTTTCCTTATGTATTCTAAAAGAATACTACACTTACCCTAGTCCTATCACAAATTTGAACAATGATGATTTTGTTATATATAACACCTTATGTCAAAATTCACAAGCAATGAGTGAATCATCATTTTGTTCAATATAGATGATTCAACTCCCACTAATCTAGTGATATAAATAGTACTATGATGCTTTCAGCATTATCATATATGTAATTGCATCATAACACATTATTTATCACTAATGTGAAAATGCATGTGATGACGGTTTCTCAATTTTGCTAACCAAATTCTCCTCATAATTTATGTGACCTTTCTTTTAGTTCACACACATCTCTCCTTGTTACTATAATGGAAAGATGCTAATGGAAATTAGGGTCACTCTCATTGTTTATGCTCTAGTCAGATTACTTGAAATACATGATGTATTGTTGGTAGCAATTGCCAAATTTAAATTGTCATTTGATCTTAACCCAATCTGCTAACAGATTAAAGTTGTATAATAAGAGTATCATCTATCAATTTAGAATATCCCTTGCTTGTTTTGGGATATTTTTCGTAATAATTGATAGAGTCCTTAATGTTGATGCTTCTTATTTCAAGCTTGATCAATTGAGAATTTCAGAACTTCATTATGTTTCACATTTACCTCAAGAAGAAGAGTATCATGTAAAACCAATGTTCCATCATGATTAGAGGTTACAATCTGTTATGTGTGATCATCCTGAATGAGTTTGACCACTCCCACTAATCATACCATTTCTTAATAATTTGGCATTCCAAAATTACTACACAACTTCTAAAATGAAAAGTATAGCTCAATAAAATTCCCAAGATCTTTCTGTATCTTCACCAAAATGTGCAGTCTTAATCTTTAGGATGTTTTCCATCCACATTCTTTCATTTACAAGACAATTCTATATAAACTGAGTTTCCAACTATCAAATTTTAAAAGGGTTTAAACATAATTTTGTTGGAAACTCATCTAAGATATACAGTTGTCTTGAATGCATTCTTTAAGAGGAAAACATATAGGCTAAATTACTATCATCAACCATGTACTCATCATGTCATCCATCTCTTCTAATTGACTTTACTGTATTAATCTGTTTACCAGATTAAATTACCCACTTCTACTTTATATTCTCTAAAAGTGTCAAATGACACTACTTAATTATAAAGCAGAAGATGTTCAGGTATTAGAAGAGTCAATTAAATCAGGATGAACTATTTCATCTGTTAGAACAAAACCAATGGCAAGTGTATATCTACTACTGCCTCCAATCAAGCCACTAATCATAGACAGATTAAACTCGATATGTCTATTGCTTTATGGCTTTAGGGTTGGTAGCTTGATGTCCCTTATTTAAAATCTCATGCTTTTCTAAAAGGGAGCAAAACTTATATAAACACATTTACAATGAATACTTAGTATCCATGCATGTATTCATGAAAATAAGTAATAAATCATGAGATAATAAACAAAGGATTTATTCCACCAAGATTAATGAAGACATCTTACCCTATGATGAAGAATCATTTAATAGTCAACAAAAACAATGAACAACATTTATGAGAATTTCTAAATATGTCTCTCAGCCTATCAACAACCATTGACTTTACTCCATTCTTTATGTACTTTTAATAACTAGCTCTTAACTGAGATTACTTTATTGAGGCAATAATGTTATCTCATTTCTCATGCTAGCATTATAAATACTAGAGCTTTTCTTAATGTCAATTTTGTCCTAATGGCAGAAGTTCTCTTTATAGGCTTAATTGTCTCTAATAAATTATATCAAACTAAATAATTGAATAGATAGCCATCATGCTGCAAGGTCAAAATCAAAATTAAATCATGCTTACAAAATTGCTATAAGAGGCAAGCAACCATCGCATATAGGTGTATGTTTACCAATGTAAATCATACAATTATAAATTCGTATAACTAAAATCTACCTGTGGGCAAAGACATTAGCATAGCATGAATTTATCTCAAATTGGTGAAATTGGAATGCATTTATATCCCCTAATACCTGTGGGCTACTTAGAGAATATAATGTTGTTCCATTTCACCCTAATTAAAACTATGATTATAGTTATCTGCCTGTGGGTAAAGATTAATTATAACCATACATTTAATTACAATTGATGTCTTTAAATCTTTGAGTGATGTATTTTGTTCATTAGAACAAAATAGAGTGTATGTGCCTAGTGAGGATGCTGTGGCTACTCCTCGATTCTACATACTCATCACAAAGACATCATATCATTGTGTATACTAATTGTACAAATGATCATAATTTGATATGATAAAACCTTATGTGATTACCTATGCATGCAATATTCATATGAGGATGCTGTAGCTATTCCTTAAACAAAATATATATGCTAATCACTAATATCAAATATATACAATTTAAATGTCATATATGTATACACAATGTCAATGGGAATCCTAATTAATTAATTTAATCAACTTCTGAAGATTAATATTTTAAATCCATATATAATTATTTATGCATGTTATAAGAGGGCGCTGTAGCTACCACTCTAGCATGCAAGTTAATCATAAATATTAATCATGTGCATTTAAATTCTGTATATGCACAACTTTATGGAGGATTTAACCAATTAATTTAATCAACATAAGTGACTAAATACAATCCTCCCACTTTGATTAAATTAATATTACCCATTAAATAGAGTTGATATTTTAAAACATAAAAGTAATTATCTATACATACAACAGAGGATGCTGTGGCTAAGCCTCTAGATGCATGTTAATCACAAATACCAACCTTGTGCATTTAAATTCCAAATATGCACAAATCTTTAATGAGAATTTATTTAATAGATTGATTTAATCAACAAAATGTGACTAAATAATCGAGAAAAAATAAATTCTCCCACTATTTTGTGCATCCAAATTAAATCCAATATATGCACTTCTTGATGGAGGGATTAATTAATTAATTTGCTCAACAAGGTCCCTAGATAATTAATTAGAAAACCTCCCACTTTTTTATGTATCCAAAAAATTGTTTAAAGAATTAATTTTGGCATATTTCAATTTAAATTAAGTTTTGCAAAAATTAGAATAGTTAGATAATTACCTAATATGAATTATCGAAATATTTAGGCAATTAAGTAACATGTCAAAATGATTTTTGCAAATTTTCCAGAATATAAAAAATGCCAAAGTTAACCCCTTTTCTTAATTTAAACAATTAGATGTGACATTATAAAAAATATACATAAAACAGAAAAGTATTTAATTAAACAGTGAAGAAATGGTTGAAAAAGACCCAAAATGTTTTCTGGAATTTCAAAAACCATAGCCCAGAAGAACAAAAATGCATAAGCCCAATAATTTGTTTCTGGTTATCTTTAAATTAATGGTCCAGAAGCAACAAAAATGTGATAGGGCCCAAACCGTCACTGTGCAATTAAAAAGAATTTTTTTTTTTGTGTTCGGCCCAGCATGCGAATCCATTAATCGCAATAAAAAAAAATAAAAATAAAATTATAGGGGCCCAGTCATTCAGGCCCAAACGAACATCAGCGAGAATGCAAAAAAAAAAAAATTCAAGCCCAAAAACGCGTTAACGTCGGCCCAATAGCATGCCAGCCCAGAAGACGCGTCGGCCCACCAACCTGGATAAGTGAAACGCAGCGTTTCACTTAGGGGCCGAACAACGTCGTTTCGCGCGTGGAGGGAGGCTGTTCCGAATGCATGAAACGGCGATGTTTTGAGCATGTCAAAACGGCGCCGTTCCAGTCGTCTCCCCCACCCGTTTCCCTAAACCCTACCCGACCCGCCAACCCGACAGGACCCGCTTGGAGTCGCCGCGACCCACGACGTCGGGGACGTTCTCAGGCGGTGCTTTCCGGCAATCGGAGGGTTCAAAAACGGTGCTCTCACCGACGGTTTTCATCGAAAATGCAATCCAAACACAATTTAAGCAACGAATCATGGATTAAAAGCAAGGTTTGAGTCAAAAAATTTTCTCAGATTTAAAACTCAAAAGGAAAACTCAGATCCGACGGTGAGACATAGCAGCGATTAAACATAGAGATCGAAAACGCAGGTCCGATGCTCATCCAAGAAAAACATACAGAGATCTCGAAAACCAAATGGGACAGAATCACAGATCTTAACTTTAAAATAAAACATGCCTAGATTGAAAATGAGAACCGGTGGTTCCGACGGCTCTCTCTCGATGGCGATACATACAGAAAATGAATCACGAAACTCAATTGAAACAACCCAGATGTCGATTTGCATACATGAATCGAAGATTGAATCACGAAATGAAAACAGAAATGATTTGCAAAGAATCGATGAGCATGAATCAGAAGCAGTCGATGAGTGAAATTCTAGATACATCGAAAATTTAATCAAAAGCCAAAACCGGATCCTTTGAAAATAGTAATAATCCAGCAACCATATGGATTAACATAATCCCAAATTTATTAACAAAAACGTGATCTCTAATTTAAGATATGGAACCCGTGTAGAAATTACAACGGTAGCTTAATTCAATTCCATATTTAGATCATCCCCGATCAAAGAGTAGAAGGCAGAGGATCAGAGAGCGTAGCTCTGATACCACATGTAGGACAAAACTCATGAATACACAAATAAACCACAAATTAGAGTACATGAATTTTCCTACATCAATAGCGGAAGACTTCTAAGAATTACCTCTCGCCATTGCTAAGCTTTGATCGGATAGAGAACTCACAAATTCTGATGAAAGAGAGCTGCAAAATGATTTGAAGACAAAAGATGATTGTCAGGTCTCTTTCTGACTGGCTGTGAGGCACAGCGATGGCAACTGGGTTAAGAGCCGTCGCCAGTCAGGGAACCTCAGATGAGCAGATAGGGTTTTTCCTTGTACGCTCAATTTAGACGGCTATCAACTTTATTGTGTATTTTCCACCATCAGAAAATCCACATTAATAGCCAATAACCCTAATCATGAATTGGGCCTAAATCTGACTAACGGGCCACACTCTGGATATTTTAATTAATTACCTAATTAATAACTAATAATAATTATAATATATATTAAAATATCTAACACTACTTAGATAACTTTATTTTAGGTAGATCAAGGAAATGAAATAAGTTTGATAATATGAATATATGTAACACAATCTTCCTAAAATATCCCTGTATAACATTAGATTGTATATCAGTTTATATTCATTTATTCATTTCATTCTCATCCAGTGTGTGTATATGTACACTCATTGTTCCTAATATGAATACTCTTGCAATGACTGTGGTATATTTACTATCAATGAGTCTATATATATATTATGGTAAATACGAGTAAGTATATTTCTATGCAAGAAAATCTTGAAACTGTGGAGTAATTTTGTGATTTAGACTGTGAATGGCGTTGGTGGATAGAGATGGAGTCTGGCACAATAACAATAGAGACACCTCTAGTGATTGCTGTGAAGAATGGAGTGTTAGAAATGGTGGACAAAATTCTGAAGTTATTTCCGTCGAGGATTAAATATGTGAATGCTGAGGGAAAGAACATCCTTCTACTAGCTATAGAATATAGGCAAACAGATGTATATAGGTTTTTGTGCAAACAGAAATGGCTAAGTGAAAGTGATCTGTTTGGGCAAGTGGATAATGAGGGAAACAATGCATTACACTTAGCAGCAAGACTTGGAGTCGATCGTGATTGGCTCAATCCTGGGGAAGCACTCTCCATGTCAAGGGAAATCATCTGGTTTGAGGTGCGTATCTATCTATCTATCTATATACCAATTTTTCTTTGACTGATGAGGTCAACACAAAACTCAAAATACTGAAAAATAAAAAATTCTTAATATAAAGGAATACATTAAAGCACATCTATCACTATTTAAAACTGACTTGGCGTCAAAGATTTCTTTGATTTTAAAGTATAAAAGCATGGTCAGTAGATGTACGTAGTGGGAGATTTAATTAAACACCTCTCGCTATGTTAGATGGTTTGAAGCCGCAATCGACAAAACTCTGAATCTAAATAGCAATGTCTTAAAAAGCGGATCGGACGTTGAGCTGGAAAGGTCAGCGGGTCATATATGGTTCAAACGGTTGGAACTGTTGAGCTGTTCGGTTGGACTGATGACGTAATAATTAAATCTAAAAATATTATATATATTTAGTCTAATTTCATAGGAAGTTAACAAGATCACAAAATACCATTTAAGGAAGAACATTAAGTCAACCATCAACTTAACAAAATAGACTAACAATAATGATTTCATGACTTGTCAAATATTGGTGGCTCTTGATTGATCCAAGCATGAGTTTTTTGAAAGACATTTGGACCATAAATATCATCATCTTGTTGAGGAAATGTCCCAAAATCAAGACTTCGAACTCCAATTCCAGAGCTTTCAATTCCATCCTTAGCTTGAGGATGAACCTCATTGCCTTGTTCTTCAAAAGCATCTTTATAAAATAGTGTGCAACAAACCAAATTATTAAAATTAGTAACATATAATATAAATAAAAAAAAGTAACATGTCTAAAATTTAAAAAATCTAACCTTCATCATTGATGGTAGTTTTTTGTATTGGTGGTGTGGTATAATCATAAATGATGTCTTCTTCTATCTCTTCAGCACAAAGTGTTGAAAGTGGAGGAGAATCAACTGCTTCCATTATCCAATATTCAATCTTATCAATAGTCAATACTTTCATAATCAATGAGATCAAAATCTTTTTCTCGTTAACAACTCTAAAAAAACACATGAAAACAAAATATTAGTATTATTATTAGAAGTCATTTAATTAATTTTTCTACTAATACAAAATTAAGTAAACAGTAAATTGTAAAGTGAAAAGCTTAGAAAAAAAAATTGCAGCATCAAATTAAAAAAAAAAGTTTTGCAACACATTTTTTTTGGCATGTTTATTGGGCCGGACGGTTCTTGAAAAACCGTTCCGGGTTCTAGCCTAACAATGGTTAGCAGCCCAAAAATGGATAAATGACGGCCCAAAATGGCTCCCTCAGAAAAACGGTCTAATATATATGTCCGGCCCACCTCAGTGACCAGTCAAACCGTCTGATCCGGATCTCAAATCCTTACTAAATAGGGATAACTAAATTAAAATAATGTATTTCTGTATGTAGAAAAGGTTGTCAGAAACTCTTTTGACTTGGGTACATAGGGATAATGATGGCAACTTGGAAAACATCACCAGTCAAGGAATCCTCAAGAGAGATGTATTAGTTTTTTCTTGTGTCACTCTTACGCAATTTGATGTCATTTTAATAACCTCACATCAATGTTGTGTTAGAACCGGCTATCACCTAAGAGGGTGAGTGAATTGGGTGTATAATAAAAAACTTAAGAACTTTAGAAATCTTTTAGTATCTTAACGAAAGCGGTAAGTATGAAGGTTTATAAATCAACAGTTAGATTAAATAATACATACTGGAAATATAAGAGTTTAGGGAAGAGAATATGCAAACTGTGATTTATCCTGGTTCGGTCTAATCTGTGATGGCCTACGTCCAGTCCCCAGGCTCCTCCTGAGATTTTCAAATCCACTATCTTCTTGTTTAATCCGGGCACAAGAAAAGCCTTTACAATCCCACAAGTTTAGCCGGGTACTTGTGAAACCTTTTACAAATCTCTTACTGAAATACTCCCCTTTACGGCAAGTCTTACGAGCAGAGCAATTCTGAAGATCTTCCTCTCCTGCTTACTCATGCAAGTCTTACGAGCAGCAACGTTCTCTCCTGCTTACACCCATGTAAGTCTTATGAGCAGCAACGTTCTCTACTGCTTGCACCTTGTAAGTCTTACGAGCAGAATGTCTTACTGGCAATTCTCTCTATAGCTTCCCCCGTAAGGAAATCAACCCTCTCAAGGTCCCTCTACCTTGAGATCAACTCAGAAATATAATTGAAAGTGTTTACAAACTCTCTCACAGAGTGGATATAATGCTCACTGAAGTACAATACAAATAATCACTCTCTCAACGATAAGTAATATAGAAACTGGAAAACAGAGTGTTTGGGTAGAAGCAGAGGATTCATGTTATTCGCATGTTGGTGTCGTTGCTCTGTTTTCTCTGTGTCTCATCGACGTTGAATGCTCTCTCATTTATAGTTGATGAAAATGATGACCGTTGTGAGCATTCGTCCGTTGGAGTCATTTTGACCGTTGAGCATTTTTGAAAAACAAGCTACTATCCGTTGCATAGCAGAGCATCCTGTTGAAGAGTGGGATGTTTCATTGTGAGCTGTACGTCACGTTGTGGAGCGGGATGAATATGTTTGAGTTTCCAGACAATCTCTCATGGTAGGTCAGTTACTTGTCGTGGTTGGTAGCCACCATTCGGTGTGTAATGATGCCGCCTGCCACACTTGACTATTTCATTTGAATCTGTAAGCTCACCGTTAAATTTCCTGTTTCACACTGTAAAATGTTTAATCACTAATATGATGAAGTATTAGTCATGGGTATGTTGGATCATTGATCAAAAGCTGAATTTCTGGCTTCTGGGACTCATCACGTTGAGTGAAGACTTTTGCCATACGTGACCTCCGTTCTTGAAGATGCAATCCAAATATTTAATCTCCTGTTTTACACTTGAAATATATGTTAGTTAATGTTTAGGAACAATAACAAGTGAAAACATAATCACTGTATAACATTTAACCACGTTTGGATTGATGGCCATGAGAGTCTGAGCTTCTACGTTGCTTCTGTCAGGACCTCACTCGAGTGCAAAGAAGCCTCACTCGAGTGCATGGAAATTTCAAGTTCTGGCTTCCTCTCGGGCAAACACTTTCTGCTCTTCACTCGCATCTGCTCGAGTGAATTCTAGACATCACTCGAGCACAACACGTCCTGCTCGAGTGCGCCTCTTGTTTTCACGTACATGCTTCTTCTCGGGTTAACACTCTCATGTCAAAACTTACATGTTCTCGAGTGAGAAATAGTCTAATGCTCGAGTATGGATCCTAGTGATCGAGTGTTGTAAGCTTCTTCATGATTCAGCTACTTCTGGACATCACTCGCACAACATTTACAAAGAGTTCATTTTTGCACTCGCGGGTGATGTGGGGCCACTTTAGAAAAAATTTATTTATTTGATTCTAATGATGTATCATAAGAAAGCTCTTGCCATATGCATTCCAATGCAAAAAGAATCAGCTCCAAACTCCTTGTATTCTGTAAGTTATGATCGAAAGAGTGTCTTTCGCACTAGACTGCACAAGCGTCAATTTCCAGAAGGCATAGCTCCTAGAATATAAGTTCAAATTAGGCATATTACCTATCCATGGAAATCTCTTTGAGTCTAGTTTCATTTTGCATTGGTCTCGTCTCAATCCGATGTGTGGTTTGTGAGTTATACTCAAAATACCGAACCTGTGTTGAAAAGTGACGGTGATTTCACTGTCATTTTCCACGGATCATATATCCTTCATTTGAGCTTCTTTCAATGTGATCTTGGTGCACATTTTACGTGTTGTGAGTCTTCGTTCATATGCCACCGGTTTCGGGTCAATCCGATGTGTGGTTTGAGAGATATGGCCAAAATACCGGACCTCTATCAGGCTGAACGTAAAACAGAGTAGAACAGAGTGTTCATCTCGTGCTCGAGTGTGTTCATCTGTGCTCAAGTGAAACACCTCTGACACTCGAGTATTTGATCCGTGCTCGAGTAAAACTCCCCTAGAAGTGTCATAACTCACATATAAGTCATCTTAGCTTCGTATTAACCTATTCCAACCATCATTTGATCATAGAAGCCTCCGGTATCATCATAGAAACCTCCAGTATCACTTCTAACAACTTGAATCTTGATAGATCTTCCAAGTTCTTCATTCTTCAATATCTTTCTTTTTGATTTTCCTCTTGATAATCATTCTTCATAATCCGAGTAGGCAGCTTCTTGACTCTCTTCAGTTTCTTTCTTCTTTTCCCTCTTGTTCATTCTCATTAATTCAATCTTCTTCATTCTTTGCTTGACTAATCTACAAGATATGTAACATTAAATATAGTAGTTAGTCAAAGAAATACATTATATAAACTTTTTGCTCTTATCATTTCATATCTATATTTGACATCATCAAAACTAATCATATCTAACATGTTGTTAGTGACTAAATGGGTTTAGTAAAAAACCCAAGTCAAATTGGACCTAAATTGACTAACAAACTCAGGGTTCTCAGACCCAGACCGGACCTACCGGTCCGGACCGGAACCCGCCGAACCGGTCAGTAGACCGGTCCGGGTCCCAATTTTAAAATTTTTTTTTTTAACTTTTTCCTTTATAATTTTAATACTATAAGCCTAAAATCTTCAATTACTCACCGGTTTGGCCCCGGTTTGATCCACTGACCCTTAACCCAGTACCCTGACCAGTTCAATACCCGGTCCAGGTTTTAATACCTTGAACAAACTACACTCATGATGCTTTAATTGATTAATTAGCTAACCAATATAATATATTTTCTCCGGTCCTTAATATAAGACATATTTAAAGAGTTGATCTTGATTCTAATTAAATATTTTTCATATTTGTCAATATTTTTCTAATTTGCCCTAATTAATGCTCCCTCAATAATAATCAATTAAGAAGGGGATGGACGGAAGAAATTAACGAAGATGACTAGGATATTTTAGAAAATATATGTTATATTACATAACTTGACTAACTTCCTCAATTTAATCAAATTAAGTAAATATGTTTTATATTAAGAGGAGTAATAATTAAAATATCTAACCGTATGTATATATGGTGACGCAGTTAGGGCAGAAGTCAATGCCCCGAGGTTTGTTGGGGAGATACAACAGGAGAATGGAGACCCTAGATGACATCTTCAGAGAGAGTCACAAGAAACTAATGAAAAGCGAGGGAGGGTGGGTGGCTCAAACCTCACAAGCATGTTTTGTGGTGTCGACGCTAGTTTAATAAATCCCTATTTTATTATATATTTTCATATTTTATTTAGGGATTTAGTCATAATTACTGAGCTTAAAATGCCTTCTTTGTGCTTAATTAAGATTAAGAATAAATATATTAAATTAGGACTTAAAAGGGTAAAATTGTCATAAAAAATTGTAATTACTCTTAATCATTTAGTTTTGAGAAGATTTGATGTTGGGTAAATTATTTTTACTTGTAGGAACTTGGAAAATGGGATTAAAACTGAAAATGGCAGTTTGAGACTTGCATATGAAAAATGCCAGATTGGTCCCACGAATTTGAGAAATTCCAGCTTAGTCCACTGCCAAAAACTGCTGCGTTTTGATTTTGAAAGCCTTTAGGTCAGACTTTTGAATGAGTTCTGGGGATTCATTTGGAGCAGCAGAGGCACGAATCGGAGACCACAGCCGCAACACAGCACCTCCAGACTTTCCTTCTCTGACCTCTCACGGCCTTCTTCCTCTCTCGCCGGCGGCATCATTCACCACCACAGCCGCCGGCGAGTCTACAATCCCAAAGCTGCAGCTGCCGCGAGTGGTGAGCTGGGGAGGAAGAGCAGAGAGTCGAACAAGGGAGAGAGGAAGCTCAGCCGTGAGTTGAAGACCGAAGTGGAGAGGAGAGTGTGCTGGGATTGGAGGGAGAGAGAGAGACGATCAGAGATCTCATATCATTCACCACCACCAGCGTCCTTCACCGGAGCTACTGCACAGACACACGGGAAGCATCTGAAGAACAGAGGAGCAGCAGCTGCCAGGAACAGAGGAGGGTCTCCCATCTTCGACAGCTTCATTGTCTCCTTCAGCCACACAAAGACCACCGTTACTCCTTCTCTGGCTTTCTACAGTCTAGACCGTGACTTCCTCTGATTCTTCAGCCCCCAACTTCATTGTTTAGTGCTAATTGGATAATTCATTCAGTATTTTACATGGCTGGGAGTGTGAATATATCTGGAACTGTTAATGTGCGCTGAGTTGATGGCAATTAGTGGCTGATCTCATAATCCCTTGTAGCAAAGGCAATGGCATGAACTTGGAGCTTCAATAGGGGAGTTTTTGTTATTTTAATGCTTTATTTCTACATTATATTTGTGATTCCTAGGTCTTAGAATGAATTTTATAATGTTAAATTGATTTATTTTGATATATTTAAAGATTTGTTGTGGCTTGAACCTTTGTTAAACACTTGACATTGTGGTTTATTAGTTTAATTATCATTTCTTTGTGCTGGTTAGTCATTGAATTGATAATTTTGTGAACATTTTGTACTAATTTCAAGGTGACTTGGTTAGTGGATCAATGGTGTCTTGCGTTTGCATTGGTTAATTGAATATAAATTTATCAATTATATTTAGCATTGGGCTTTAACATCATTAATCTTGATTTTTCATATGGGTGGCCATTGTTAAATTAAGATTAATGAGAAAATTAAGTGGTAATGTGAGGTGGCTCGGTTATTGGATTAAAAGCTAAATATGATTTTTAAGTTCATTTAATTGCTAGAGTGCTTAATCAAACTGATTTAGAGAGATTAATATGTAAGGTGGCTTGGTGTTAATCAATCTAAGTTGGGCCTAGTCTAAAGGGTGGTCCTTAGAGTTATTTTGGAACTAATATGATTAATTCTTCCATAAATATTTGAAGTGAGGATTGCTTGTGTTATTACTATGAGGGATTGCTTATTCTATTATTTTCTTTCATTTTAGTAAATCCATTTTCATTCCATTTCATATTTTCAAGAAAAATCCCAAAAAGAATTAGTTTAGAACAATTTAATTCTTAATTGTAAAAAGTAGTTGATAGTTAAAAAGACCAAATTTTTCCATTTTTAATCATTTCATGTCAATCATTGCACTTAGTTCCTAGGTAATTAATAAAAGGGTCTTCGAGAGACGATCTGATATTACACCTTATATTGCAATCCTTAGTTTAATTTTGAAGAAGGTTACCAAGGCACAAAGCTGACAAAGCCTTATTACTTCAAGTTCTATCGGTAGTCTTCGCCACAGCCACCAGTGTGCCTGGCGGTTATGACTTATGATGACAAGGGCTATCCAATCTTCAGAAGCAACGACCTTTTAATATTCGCTTATTTTTTCCTCTCTGAATTTGGGGCCCTCTCCTTGTCCCTCATCTCCACAATCTGCTTCCTCTCTATTCCAGTCAGTTCACTCTTGGAGATCCATTCCTTTCAAACTTTACCTTGGTATGTGCTTCATGTTCACCTCCATTGTCGGGTCGTGGATCTCTTTCTACTCCAGCTTTCTCTTCATGCTCGATGACGGCACTCAAAAAAATTAGAAGTATCTTCCAGCAAATTATATTTTGGCCTCATTGGTGATCACCGTTTTGGTTGTCATACAGCTCCCCACATTCCTTGGTCCCACGTTGTCTAGCATTTCGCTATTTCCTAGCCCTAGACGCAAGGCCACCCATCTCATTGAGTACCACCGAAGCAGCAAGAACAACAAGGAGAACGTTACAGATTTGAACCGCCAAAATTAAAAGTTCATGCCTTATATTTGCTCAAACAACACCAACCTTCATCATGTATAGTAGTGCTCATTTGAATTAGCTATCGAGAATTGATTTTATGTGGTACAGATTTGAACTAGTGGGTGAGTTGGGTCCTGATGACTCATCGAGATAAGAACATGCCTCCAAACTCAAAGAATCCTTATCAATAGGGTCCTCACATTAGTAATGGGATTTGAACTTATGACCTTGGTGAGTCATGAGTCAATACTTTATCAAATAGACCAACCTTTATCAGCTAGTTTATTTCTTCTTTTGTTTACAATAATATGTGTAAGTATACTCTTGCTCCGTCATATTGTAGTACAATTATCAAAATTTTGAGTTAAGATGTGACATGATCACATTACTCATCGCCCCCATTTGTTATCTTCCCATGTTTTAATAGGGCCTTAATGCTTTCTTGACCTAAGGCTTGGCAAATAGATTTTCATGGAAGTTTAAGAGGATACATGTGCTTATATTGGAAAAAAAAAATGTTAAGTAGCTATCTAAAAAAACAGTTAATTAGCAACGGGATTTTGTCGCCACATTGGTTTAATGACGGAATTCCGTTACTAATTCATTAGTGACAACCGATTTAGCAATAGAATCATTTAATTCTATAGCTAAATTCTGCCACTAATCGAATTTTTTTTTTATTAAAAAAAGGCAATGATGTTTGGACAAGAGGCGGGTGTGCCGGTAAGGAGAGTCGATCAAGCTGTATAGAGTCATCTAAAAAGAGGTAAAGAAAGATCGAAGCAAACACTGAATAAGGTTATAGAGCGGGATCTTTTGGTTAATAATCCACTCAAAAGATCAGATTTTTGATAGACTACAATGATGTCATGCAATCTATATAACTGACCCCACATAGTGGGATAAGGCTTTATTCTTCTTGTTGTTTGGACAACGTTTTTCGAAAAGTAATTTTGATAAAATTAAAAATATTTGATTGGTTTCTATGAGAATCACTTTTTCATATTTAAATTACTAAGAAGAACGACAAGAAGAGGATGAGGGTTTGCAATTGAACGAGGGGCATCTTTAAGTACTATGCTTTCTGACAGCCTCATTACAAAATCTCTTTTAAAAAACTGGAACGTTCCGCTTCTGTCAAACCGTGGTTCTTTGGATTGTTAGGCATAAAAACCTTGGTTTTTAAGTACTATGCTTTGGATTGTTAAGCATAAAATCAGATGCAGATTGGTTTGATAATCAACCCTTTAATATTGATAACCTCAGCAGGTTCAACTCCACCTAAAAACATGGGGACTAACATATGGCATAAAGAAGATGGACAAAAAAATAACCTTAGACGCAAGGCCACCCGTTCCATTGAGCACTACCCAAGCAACCAACCTTCATCACTTATATAGTGCTCCTTTCGATTAGCCATGGAGAATTGACTCTATGCTGTACAAGGTAGGATAACGTTACAAATTTGAACCGGTGGGTGAGTTGGACTCATTAAGGTCTGGATATGCCTCCAAACTTAAAGCGCTTATAAGGGTTAGCATAGATCATTCACCAACAAGGTTTTCACATTGATAGTAAGAGTTGAACTCACCACTCGGATGAGTAATGAGTTAACACCTTACCAATTGAATCAATTTCTATTGGCTGTTTTATTTCTTTTTTCTTTTTTGCAATGATATGTGTAAGTACACTCTCTCTCCCTCATATTGTAGATGTAACGTGATCCCATTACTCAGCCTCATTTGTTATCTTCCCATGTTTCTGATAGGGCCTAAAAGTTTTCATGATCCATGAAAGTTTATGAAAGAGCAAAGTCAATGCTCCGAATTGTTTCTGTCCCCTTTTCACTCAAGTGTCGGTGTATTGAGGGGAAATTTTGATGGGATTAAGGAAAATGACATAAAAACCATGAGCAAGAGCAAATGAGAGACACGTCTCTAAACCTAAACTTATGGTGGTCAAGTTAGGGACCCAATTATTTATTGATAGAATGATTCTTATTCTTTATGAACTTACCGTACTTCTACCAAGTTAACAGCTTTGTTAATAAGAGTTGATTCTAGTGAAAGAAACAATGTCTCCGATTTCTTCCAGCATCATGTGATTCTCAATTATGGAACATTTTTTATGCGAATGAACAAAAAAAAATGTAGTAGTATAATATTTTTCCAGATCATCTGTTGACTTTTTCTGGTTCCACGGCCGAGGTAATGGCGACAGGAGACATTGTGTTACACATTGCAGTGTCTAGTGGGATAGGGTTTGTGGTGGAATTCATGGTGGACTTAGTTTGTGGAGAGAGAATTATTTAGCAAGATGAGAACTCAGCGTTATTGTCATGCTTGGCTTTCTTATGATATTATTCAAGCTTCCTATTACATATGTTGGCATGAAAATTCTCGTGTAAATGGAAAGTCTCATGTTTTATCCTGCGTATAACCTAAGGCTGTTAGTATACTTGCTACTCTAATTATTAAGAAAAAAAAAGAAAGTACTACCATTTTCATTTCAAAACTTAAAACAACACGCTATATATAGTCAAAAACACGCCACATAAATGAACCAATTAGATATACAATTTTTTTTTTTTTGGAAATAACTCAAATACTTAACTAAATTTTATAAAGTTTCTTATATTAAAGACCAAACAAAATTTCTAGGACATGTCTCATTAGAGGAAGGAGTACACACACACACACACATGGATGTGTGTGTGCCTTGTTTGTTTGGAACTGACGGGTTTTTGATAGTTAAGGAGAAGAATCAGGCCACGACGCTGGAAAATTGCAATGGCTCATGTTATTCAAAAAAGTCAAGCTTATTAAAAAAGGTAAGTCCACTTCACATGTTACTCCCTAGCTATTTTCTTTTATCCATAACAAACGTGCATTTATTCTAACTACCATTAGCTCAAAGACCTTGCCTTTAACAATATATGAAATTATTATATTAGGAAGAGATAAGAGATAAGAAATATTAATCATTTAATCCACGAAGATTTGTTTCAGTTATAACTTGATCAGTTTTCAATTGTTAATTCGATACAACTCAGTACCTCAAATTTGTGCGGTTTAATACATTTGTCCCTCTGCGCTTGTGCTTTTTCTTTGCCTTCTTCCCTCAAGTAAGGTTTAATTTCTCCCTATGTATCATCCAATTGATGATACTTCTTCATCCTTAATATAAGATATATTTACTTAATTTGATTAGATTAAGAAAGTTAGTTAAGTTAATTAATATGACATATATTTTCTAAAATACCTCAATTGTCTTCTTTAATTCCTTTATTTACTCTCCTCTTTGATTATTGTGGAGGGAGTATCAATGGGGTAAATTAGAAAAAGATTTACAAATATGAAAAATTATATCTTATATTTAGAATCAAGATCAACTCCCTAAATATATCCTAAATATATGTCCTATATTAAAAACTAGAGAGGGTAGTATTTTTAGGAAATTTTGTGACGTAATATTTGCAGAAAATATTTTGGTCAAGTCTATCAAGTTTATAGACTGGTTGATGCGATTCCTCCTGCTAATTCGGCTTTTACCATTTTTTGTACCAGGTAGATGGAATAGCTTTTCTTTTACCTTACAATTTACTTTTCTCTTATTTTCCTTAAGTTAGTTGATTAAAGACAACATTTAATTAAGGACTTTGCCTCTAAATAAACTTAATATTAAAGTATACCTTTGGTTCTCTAAATTTACATCAAATTCATTTTAATTCATTAGTATATAAAATGTAATTTTACTCCTATAATGATAAGGAAAATGCATATATAAAATCCACAAGCAATAAAAATCCAATAGTTACATAAATTCAACCCACATATTATCAAGCGTCAAACAAAATATCTAAATGAACAATAAAATTTAATTGAACACTCCCCTGCAGAAGTTCAAGGAATTGGAATCTGGGATTTTTACCGAAATCAGGAAATTCCTCGCCGGAAAATGCAAGTAGTCGCCGGAAATGGGGGCCGGAAAATCCATGTTCTCACCGAAAAACTCAGAACATAAGTGGAAATCACATATACTTCGCTAATGGTGATCTGGAAAGAAGAATAGGACGCTGATGATGGTGATGATGCTTGAGAGAAGATTAATGGAGGTTCTCGCCACTGTCAACGTTGTGGTTTCTTGGTGACGGTGGCGTAGTGGAATACAAACGAGGAGCTTGGTGGGTTTCGATGGTGAAGGAGAGAGAATGGCTAGCGGTGATGTTTGGTTCCGGTGACTGTGGCGGTTAAACCAAAGCCGATAATGGTGATGATAGATGGTGGCGCCGAACAGAGATGCACCGGAGGTGGTTGGCGCTGTGTCTCTTCTCTCTCTCTAAACTATGAAGACCGGCGACACAAGAATGGAGGAAGGAAGAAGATGGGTGTTGAGATGGTAAGGAAGGTCCCGATGAAGCTTGTGCCGCGCAACTCTCTGTCGTCTCCCTGTATCCAGCTCTGTTTTGAGGTTCTCTGAAGCTCCAAATCACGACGACGGTGTCACACTCCCAGTTCGGGTCTGTCTCTCCGTCTTGATGAAGGAGCAGGTGGTGTAATGAGGGAGAGGTAGTGATTGTAGCTTGCCGGCAGAGCTCTCTCTGTCGTGTCTCCCAGCTGCTGATTCGGTGGTGGATGGCGTTGTTGAAGACGGTGATGGTGAAGATGAAGGAAGGGGAGTCACCGGCTGCGATGGTGGCAATGGTGAAGGCCGCCAGCGACACCAAGAAGACGAGGAAGGTGGAGGAAGGAAGGAGAAGGTGATCAAATGCCTTCATGATGCCGGCTTGCGACTCTGATGAGGGACTAAAGCGAAAACATTGTGACACTTCTGTAGGGCAAAAATGAAATTGTCAGAACTTTTGAATACTGTTATGTAATTTTTCTGGCCCCTTTTCTACATCCACTTGTAATTTTCATAACTTTTAGGTACTGTTCTGTAGTTTTTCCCAAAACACCTGCAATGCAAGATTAAACACAAGGTAGCATAAAAATTCAAGAAACAATTGTATAAAATAATTAATAGATTATAACCATTTTACCCCTAATTGCAATTAATTTAATACAATTGTCCCTAACTAAATTAGTGCTTCATCATGCAATTATATCCTAGAAAATGCATTAAAATCCCAATTTAATGATGAAAATCATATATAAAAATGTGGTTCAATCACATTCTTTGTCTTCCACATAAATGAGGGTACTCTCACTACAAAAAAAAAAAAGGGATTTTGTAGCGGTGCACTTGTAGCGGTTATATTAAACCGCTACAAATTATAGTATTTGTAGCGGTTTTTACCTAAACCGCTACAAATTTGTAGCGGTTTACTACAAAAAATCGCTACAAATTTGGCGCGAAGTTTCCGCCAAAACTTGTAGCGGTTATTTTGTAGCGGTTAATGCGCATAAACCGCTACAAAATACCAAAAGTCAGAATTTTGTAGCGGTTTTCGGCAAAAACCGCTACAGAATTTCAAGAGTCTCGAAATTTGTAGCGGTTTTGGGCAATAACCGCTACAGAATTTCAAACGTTGTGAAGATTTGTAGCGGTTATTGTAGAACCGCTACAAATTTAATTATTTGTAGCGGTTATAGTAGCGGTTATTTTAATAACCGCTACTAATATCTGGCCTATTTAAACCCCCACTTCCTTCATTTCTCCTTTTGCTCATTTTGTTTCCTGAGGTTTCTTTGAGTGATTTCTTTGAGATTTGAGCGTTCAGACGTCTCTATAGGAGTTTTTGGTCAGTATTCCGCAGTATTCACACTTGAGGTACGTATATAACACGTATTTTTATTTATATTTGTATTTTTCTTATATTTTTGCATAATAATGGACTAATTTTTTTTTAATTTGTACAGTTGATATGGCTTCAGGACAGGATAAGGGGAAGGCCCCTGAGGTCCCCAAACCGACTTTACAGGGTGGCAGCAGCCGGGCAGGGGGCAGAGGGAGGGGGCAGCGCCCGGGCAGGGCTACCGCGGCATCTCATCCTATCCCCCCACAGGTATCGCAGACGATCCCACAGGCGACGACCGCACCAGAGGTGCCTGAGGTGGAGAGGCCAGAGATTAGCGTTGAGGACTTCCTCAACGAGGAGGACTTCGAGATCCCGATTGGTGAGTTCAGGGAGATGAAGCAGTTCCTCGATGAGGAGGACGCTCGGGAGCAGAACAACCCACGAGGGTTGTCTTCGCGGTCCATTGGGTTTGAGGTGCAGGTCGAAGGTAAATTACTTTTTTAATTTAGTAAGTTATTTATTTAAATTTGAAATGTTAACTTTGAATTATAATTTATCTAACGTGTGGTCAACTGTGCAGATGAGCAGGGGAACGTGTCGACGAGGAGGCTGGATGTGGCCGGTCTGAACAGCATGGACCGGTCCCTACGAGTTATAGTGCCGTGGAACGAGGGCACTGACTAGCCGATCCACAATAGGGGTCACTTGCTCAACCGCTTCCTGAGCGACCTGGGATCGAATTGGATGCGGTTCCCCCTTCACTTCCCGACGTGGAGGCACATTCCGAAGGGGCCGAAGGACCAGGCTTGGGAGGAGGTGGTTCAGGTAATTAAAACTATTTAATTAATATTTTTTTAATTAATTCTATTTAATTATTTTTTTAAATTATGGTTTTTATAATTATTGATATTTAAATGTATTTTTTTCAGCTGCGGTTTGCTGTCCGGGCCAACCGGAAGAGGTACGCCCTCGTGAAGATGGGCGACGCCTGGAGGAATAGGAGGAACCGTCTCTTCCACAGGGTGGATGGGGACGGGACGATGCCTCTGGAGCAGCTGCAGGAGAGCGTCCCGGACGGCGTGCTGCCGAACGACTGGGCACGTTTCGTCCAGTTCAGGAGGAGCCCTCAGGCGCAGGTAATGTATTTATTATATTTTTGATATATAATTTTGTAATTGTTAAATATTAAATTATAATATCAATTTAATTTGTATTTAATTTTAAATTATAATACATTTAATTATTTGTTTTTCCAGGAGCTTTCTCAGAGGAACACCGAGATCCGGGCGCAGCAGACGATCCACCACACAGCAGGATCGAAGACCTTTGCTGTAACCTACAGCGAGCTGGTAACTTTTCAAGTGCTTCACTTACTTTTAGCTGATTATTTCATAATACTAATTGTTTTGTAATTGTTTCAGGAGACGAGGGCACAGCAGGAGAACCGTTAGACGGACTATGCGGAGCTATACGCCATCACACACAGACACCGTGACGGGACTGCGACCTCTCAGCAGGCAGAGGCGGCCATTATAAGTAATTTTATTATTATATTTTTTATAAAACCAAGTTAATAATGAAAAATGCTAATTATTAATTGTTTCATAAAATGGCAGGAGCGGATGCAGCTGTCGCAGGCTGAGCTGCGACAGACCCAGCCTGAGGAGTCACAGGGGTCAGTGGACCCGACAGCTCCTTTGAAGGCGGGTCTGGCTCAGGCTAAGCACCCCGGACGCGTGCGGGGTATGGGGATAGGCGCCAGACCCAGCATGGTCTACGGCAGGAGCGCCGCCTCTGAGGCTGGCAGCTCTAGAGGGGTCAGACGTCGGAGGGACGAGTCTATTGACCAGCTGCGGTCAGATTTGGAGCAGACGCAGCAGCAGATGGCGCAGCAGCAGCAGCAGATGCAGGTGTAGCAGCAGCAGCAGCAGATGCAGGTGCAGCAGCAGCAGCAGCTGCAGGTGCATGAAGATATGATGTATGCTCAGCAGACGCAGTGGCGTGAGATTGCGAACACCATGCTCGAGGGAGCATGGAGTCGCCTGTTCCCGAACGAGCAGCATCCAGCGGTTCCCCCTGTCCCTCGCTACGTCGTCCCGAGTACTACTCCTCCTCCTGCTGATGACGATGGTGCGGTTCACTCTGCGCAGCGGCCCGATCCAGCGACATCTGAGGGAGGCCCACCTGAGGGAGCACTAGAGGATCAGCCCCCAGCTCTTTAGTTTAGGACATTTTCTTTTGTTTAAACATTTGTAAATATTTATATGAGTTTTTATTTCATAATTTTCTTATTGTGTTTTATATAATTATATTTATATTATTAGATCGCGTTGAAATAATTTATGAATGATTTATATCTAAATTTAAAAAAAAATAATAAAGTATATATATATATATTTGTAGCGGTTTTAAGTTAAAACCGCTACAAATGTACATATATATTTGTAGCGGTTTACCTTCAGAAACCGCTACAAATATGTATGTTTGTACCGGTTATACACTAATAACCGCTACAAACACTCAAATCATTTGAATTTTGAATTTTGCCGCCTTTGTGCACATTTGTAGCGGTTATGTCATGTATAACCGCTACAAATTAGAAAAATATTTTTATATTTAATGTCCAACGGCTTGAATATTAGTAGCGGTTTTATATATATAACCGCTACTAATACTGAACAAGTACATTTTGAATTTCCCACCAATTAACGGCTTGAATATTAGTAGCGGTTATATATATAAAACCACTACTAATACTCAACAAGTACATTTTGAATTTCCCACCAATTAACGGCTTGAATATTAGTAGCGGTTATATATATAAAACCGCTACTAATACTCAACAAGTACATTTTGAATTTCCCACCAATTAACGGCTTGAATATTAGTAGCGGTTTTATATATATAACCGCTACTAATACTCAACAAGTACATTTTGAATTTCCCACCAATTAACGGCTTGAATATTAGTAGCGGTTTTATATATATAACCGCTACAAAATTATAAACGTTGGAATTTCTGTAGCGGTTGGTGTAGCGGTTTAATAACCGCTACAAAATTATAAACGTTGGATTTTCATAATATAAGGTTCTAGGCATTCGTCATTATCTTCTCACTCATCTTCTTCTCTATACTTTCTTCTCTCTCACTTGTAGCTATGGATAAATCATGGATCAGGTTGCCGCACAATTCTCCTGAATATTTGTAACGATTAAACAGTTTCTTAGATTTCGCATTCACTCACGCCAGCTGTAATGGCAAGATCGTCTGTCCCTGTCGGAAATGCAAGTTCAAGAATTGGCATGCACGAAATGTTGTGAAGGAACATTTGCTTGTGAAGCCTTTCCCTGAGAACTATACGTTCTGGGCAGTTCATGGTGAGAAGGCCGGCATTAGATATGACGAGGCTCTTCCTCGAAGTTCTCAAGTAGGCGTTCAAGTAGATAAAGATGATCCTGTGAATGATGCTGTGCGTGATGCGTTTGGATTTCAAGGCGACAACTTCAACGAAGAAGTGCACGGCTCTGAGCCGGCTTTTATGGGGAATGAAGCAGCTCGGGATTTTTTCAGCTTGATGGATGAGGCAGATCGTCCTTTATATCAAGGTTGTCGCAAATATTCTAAATTATCTTTCTTGATCAAATTGTATCATATCAAGTGCTTGTGTGGGATCACTGATAAGGGAATGTCGATGTTGCTCAACTTATTACAAGATGCATTCCCCGACGCCAAGATTCCCACAACCTTCTACGAGGCCAAGAAGATTATCAACAGGTTGGGGTTGAATTATCAAAAGATTGATGCGTGCCCAAATGATTGTATGCTGTATTGGGGAGACGATTCCAGCAGGGAGACGTGTAAGAGATGTTACACATCGAGGTACAAGACAATTCGGAAAGGGAAAAAGCAAAAGAAGAAACCTGCAAAGATTCTCAGGTACTTCCCTTTGAAACCTCGTCTACAAAGATTATTTATGTTGTCTAAAACTGCTGTGCACATGAGGTGGCATGCAGTTGATAAAAACGAAGACGGTAAATTAAGGCATCCGCGGGATGCAGCTGCTTGGAAAACGTTTGACAACGACTTTCCAGATTTTGCGACTGACCCCAGAAATGTTCGGCTTGCGTTGGCGACCGACGGTTTCAATCCTTTCGAGAATCTTAGCACAAGTTACAGCATTTGGCCGGTAGTCTTAGTTCCCTACAACTTATCCCCTGGATGTGTATGAAACAAAGCTCTTTCATTATGTCTATGATCATTCCAGGCAAAAAGGCACCGGGCAATGACATCGATGTGTATCTCTAACCGCTTATTGCGGAATTGCTTGACCTGTGGAATGTCGGCTTGGAGACGTACGACGCTCACAGCAAGACTTTGTTCAACATGCGTGCAGCCTTGATGTGGACGATCAGTGACTTTCCTGGCCTTGGCACATTATCTGGTTGGAATGTGCATACTGGGTCGGCGTGTCCAGCTTGCAATTTCGACTCTGACGCATTGCGCCTTCCCCACAGCCGAAAGTGGTGCTTTATGGGGCATCAGAGGTTTCTCGATGGAACGCATAAGTTCAGATTGCAACGGAATCGCTTCAATGGGAAACCAGAGAAAAGAGGACCACCTTAGACTTTGTCCGGTACAGATATCTTACAGCAGCTTGAGCATGTTGACTTCGAGTTTGGAAAAAGCGATGATTCAGCACAAACTCGCCAAAAGACGCGCAGGACTTCGGCGCCTCAGCAGTGGAAGAAGATAAGTATTTTCTTCACGCTTCCGTATTGGAGATCTAATTTACTTCGCCACAGTCTTGATGTAATGCACATTGAAAAGAATGTTTGCGACAATGTGCTGTATACGCTGCTAAACGAACCCGGCAAGACAAAAGATCACCTTCAAGCTAGGAAAGATTTACGCGACATGGGAGTTCGTGAAGACGCTTGGCCAGATGAGCATGACAGATTTACACCGGCAAAGTTTACACTCACAAAACCGAACAAGGATGTGTTCCTCGCGACGTTGAAGAAATTAAAAGTTCCTGATGGGTATTCAAGCAACATTTCTCGATGTGTCGACTTGCAGGCTCAAAAGGTTGCTGGCCTGAAGAGTCATGACTCACATGTTCTTATGCAGCAGTTACTCCCTCTGGCTATAAAGAATACACTTCCTCCCGATGTTTCCATCGTTTTGGTGGAACTTTGTTCTTTCTTTCGGAAGTTGTGTTCTAAGGTTTTGATCGTTGAGGAGCTCGATCAGCTGCAGTCGAAAATCATTCTTACGCTTTGTCACTTGGAGATGATCTTTCCTCCGTCCTTTTTTACTGTGATGGTTCACCTCACAGTCCACCTCGTTCATGAAACAAAGCTCGCTGGACCAGTACAATATCGTTGGATGTATCCGATTGAGAGGTACTCATTTTAAATATGTGCTTTCATTTATTGTCCGTATTTAATGTTTGTTGGTCGTCCTTTTCATCATTTTATATCAATTTTCTCTTATGTACTTCGTAGGTTCCTTGGGAAATTAAAATCTTACGTGAGGAATAAGGCGTGGCCAGAAGGTTCTATAGCTGAAGGCTATATAGGGGATGAGGTGCTATATTTTTGCTCAAGGTATTTTGATGATCTTGAGACAGCTTTCAACCGCCAGCCTCGTGTTGACGATTGTCCTGAACCTACACCGACATCAGGAGAATTTATCCCTCGTGTTGGTAAACCAGTTGGAACAACTGAGAACTTTAAACTAACGGCAACTGAGAAGTTCCAAGCACATAGACATGTCTTGATTAATTGCACTCAAGTTGAGCCTTTCATACTGTAAGAATTGTACACTCACATGTATGTTATTCGATCTATATCTTTCGTAACATTTCTCACTTTCATTTCACTAACGCCTTTCCATTATTAATTGCAGGAAATTCAGAAGTCATGTCAAGCGTCAGCTCAGGATCCGTACACAGACATCCTCGGAAGTTGATAGGAGGGTCCATAGAGAATTCCCGAGCTGGTTTGTGTGCAGAATACTAAATGACCACAACCCACACTCACCAGATTTCAGAGCTCTCGCAATCGGCCCTCTTGATCATGGAAAACGGTTTACAGCATACAATGTCAATGGTTTTAAGTTTTGCACGGTTTCACGGGATCAAGGATTGCAAACACAGAATTCAGGTGTTTATGGCACATTTGGGACAAGGAGTTATGCGAGCAGCAGTGACGCCAACATGCAGTTCGGAGGCGTCCCTTACTATGGCAAGCTTCTTGATGTGGTCGAGCTTAATTATCAAGACTGTTTCACCATGACGCTGTTCAAGTGTTTGTGGGCAAATACCACTACTTCTCGGGGAGTGACAACTGACGACCTAGGGATCACATCAGTCAATTTCTCACGCTCGATTCATACTAGTATTTCTCAAGATGATGAGCCGTATATTCTAGCTTCAGAGGCACATCAGGTTTATTATGTCGAGGACGAGAGGCATAGGGATATGCACATGGTCGTTCATTTAAAGCCAAGAGACCTTTACGACATGGGTGAAGGCGATAACATCGCCTACGAGAGTGAGCCATTTCAGCCAGCTGATTTTGAAAACTACTTCCCTGAAGGCGATGACAATTTACCTCTACTGCGGTGAGTTTTTTTAAGTCCACGTCATTTCAATTAAATTTTTTAAATTTAATAATACATCAATAACAATAATTTTTTTACAAAATTTCTGTAGGGATGGTGACGATGAGTGATCAAATTCAAGTGTAAAAAATTTGTCTTTACAAAAAATGCAAAAAATTTGTGTTAAAATAAAATGTAAAAAAAAATTTAAAAAAAAAATTAAAATAATATTTGTAGCGGTTATTAAACCGCTACAAAAATATAAATAACCGCTACTAAATAATAACCGCTACATTAACCGCTACAAATAATTAAACCGCTACAAAAATATAAATAACCGCTACTAATTAATAACCGCTACAAATAATACGTGAATCCTTATAAATACCCTTATCACAACTCATTTCAAACACTCCCCAATTTCTTTTCACCTTACCCTTCTTTCATTTCCTCTCATTTACAACTTCTTTCGTATGAGTAGAGGAGCTGAATAATACGATCAAATATGGTAACAAGATTTTCAATTTTTTTTAGAATACTTCTTTCCTTTCTATAAAATTTATTCTAACCATTTTTTTTTCTAGATATATCATAACTCTATCTCATTTTCATCTATTTTTCATACACAATTACATTATATTATAAAACATAATAATTCCTTATTACCTAACTATCCTTAATAATATTATTAATATAAATTTTATACTAATCATATTCAATTACATTTTTTATTTTTAATTTATTAATAAGTTAAACTATTGAATAATAAACTAATTGAAATAGATAAAATAATAACAAATTAAACTATTTAATATAATATTGAAAAAACAGAAAAAAATCAACGTATATTTTTTAAAAAAAATTTAAATATTTGTAGCGGTTATTAAACCGCTACTAAACAAACGCGCCTTTTTAGAGCTAAATTGAAATTTTTTTGCGCCAATTTTGAATTTTATGAAATTAGTAGCGGTTTTAAAAACCGCTACTAATTTCATGAAATTCAAAATTAGTAGCGGTTTCTTAACCGCTACAAATAAAAAATGTCATTTTTAACAAATTTTCAATTTTTATATTTGTAGCGGTTAGTAAACCGCTACAAAAAAAAAATCTTTTTTAAAGCTCTCAATAAAATTTTTTATATTTGTAGCGGTTATATAACCGCTACAAATATCTCTGGGTGTTGTAGCCGTTACTATGAACCGCTACAAAATTTTTGATTGAGTAGCGGTTTTATAAAACCGCTACAAAACCACTTGCAACGTACGATTTAGTAGCGGTTTGGGTAACCGCTACTAACCTAGTTTGTAGCGGTTAGAACCGCTACGAATACCCATTTTTAACCGCTACTAAATCACGTTTTTTTTTTGTAGTGTCTTGACAAACAAATTATGTTTTTTTACATGTTTATTATTTTTAACTAATTTTAACAAACATTCGGAATAACATGGTTTGGTTATTTGTTTGCTTATAATCAGAACAGAGGTTGTATAAAATTTGAAATTTTAGGAATCATACATCATTCTTCACCTGCAATGATGGTTACAAATTTTTTCCCACAAATTTATGGCACATTTGTGAATTTATCTTTCACCAAGAGATAAATGCTGCTTGGGTCCCATTCACTAAGAGAATGTTTGTTTTGGTCCTATTTATAAGTCACATCATTATATTTTTCATATGAATGTATAATTTAATCCTTCATTGATTATTGTAGTGCCTTTATTTTCATAAGGTATATTGTATATTAAATAGGGTAAAGTTAAAATGTTGTTAAATTTTAAGGCAAACTTTAAGAGGTTTAAGGATTTTCTTGATTTATTTGTGAAACATTCTAGCTGGGAGTGACTTAATTATAAATAGCTCCAAAGGAGTATTGCCTAAATACTATATATCATCATCAGTATATTGTTTTGTGACAAAAACATCCTTGCAATTATAAACTAAACTGATTTTGTGATTTGTATTGTGAATGGGCATTGGTGGATAGATTCGAAGTTCTGGTACAATAACAACAGAGGCAACCCCCTAATGATTGCTGCCAAGAATGGTGTGGTAGAAATGGTGGAGAAAATTCTAGAACTATTTCCGTCGACAATTAAAGATGTGAATAATACAGAGGGAAAGAACATACTTCTTCTAGCTGTAGAATATAGGCAAAGGATGGTATACAAATTTTTGTGCAGACAGAAATGGTTAAGTGGAAGTCAGTTTGGGGAAGTAGATAAAGAGGGAAACAATGCATTGCACTTGGCTGCAAGGCCTGGAGTTGAGTTTGGTCTGCTTAATCCTGCGGACTACTGGCTTGAGGTGCGTATATCTATCTCTTTTGGTAGTAATGATTTTTCTTTGACTAATCCTCGTGAGGTCAAGAAATTCTTATTAATTAATAGTAACCCTGGTGATTAATATAAATTCTAGTTAACTAATTTGGACAGATTAAAAAATATAAATAAATTACTTAATTATATCATATGTTATGTACATATATAATCTCTCTGAAATATTTATATGCATTATTAGATTCTTATCACTTTAATTATAAGTCAGATATATTAGTTTAGAGAAAAATGATAAATATAAATACCTTAAAATAATTTATTTATATTCATAATTAATATCCTCAAATGAGTTAACTGGGTATTATATTAAGGATCGAATATAGTAATGAATAAATTAAGGGAGAATTTCAGTTAACCCAACTGAAAAGACTTTATTTCAAATAAAATTTAAAAGATTACGAAATTACACTATAGTAGTCCTAAAGGACCAAAAGAGAAGTTATGTTAGATGGTAAATGACCATAATGAACTTCATTCATTTTTTTTTTGACGATGCACATGTGCATTATAACAACTAACAATAGCATAATTACAAGTATTCATATAAAAATTTACAAATCCTAATTTACTATATAACAGCCAGTACAAAAATTTGCAAGTGTTCATAGGAAAGTATATTACACATACGCATTTTAGCAAGTAAATGACAATAACAAAATTAAGTGCATGTCTTGTATTATTGTTCTAACAGCACCAAATATTTCTTCATTCTTTTGTATTTTTCTAAGCTTTTTGTGTCCGTGTATGATTTCATGCTTTTTTTTTTCTTTTCTGTTTGCAATAATATTGTGTAACCATACTCTTGGTCTCAGCCCAGCCGTTTTATAATTATCACTTTTTCTTTATTATAAGGCTCTTTCAACTAATTCACATGAATCAATTAATTAATGACAGTTAACTAAACTCATTTGCATGTTTTGGAGAACTTTCAAAACCAAGGTTTTGGCTCAAACCATGGTTTTAAGTGCTTGTTTGGGAAGCACAAAAAAAAGGGGTTTTTTAAACACTTTTCTATAAGTTGAGGTAAAACTCCTCTAAAACAAGTGCTTGTTTGGGAAGACAAAAAAGTGCTTTTTATGGAGAGAGTGAGTGAGAAAAATAGATGAGAAAGATATATATGTACTCCCTTCAGTTCATAATATAAGTCACATTTGGTAAAATTTTCTGGTCCATAATACTCCTTTTGTCATATTTATAAGGCAGAAAGAGAAGAGTTGTTTTGATCATTTGCAAGTCACATCCTTAAATTTTCACGTAAGGTGCAAAATTTTCAAGTTTACCCTTGTAAAAATTTTCAAACTCTACATTTACAGATCATTCTCAACTTTTTCATCTCTTTCCCTTGTTCCCGTGAGAATTAAAATGAGGGTAAAATTGGAAAACAACCATTAATAACCCTATAAGTAGACTTATATTTATGAGCAAAAATTCTTTCTACAAGGAACTTATAATAAGGACCGGAGTAATATATGACACGAAGAAAGCAGAGGACTGTTGGTCAATCGCTTTGTTTGGACTATGGAACTATTTTTGACCAAATATTATATCCATGGCATAGGGGAGCTAATGAATAATACATCTCTATGATTGAATTAAGTTATTCACTTGCCAGAAAAAAAATTGCCATGATCCATGCTTTATTGGATGATGCATCATCCATGAGTGGATGCAAATTTTTGAAGATATGGAAGCTTAACATTTTTTTTTCAGTGAAAACTGGATACAATCATCTCTTTCATCAACTGCCTTTGTGTCTAAGAGATGGAGGTTGATTAAAGATACAAAAATTGCTCTAGTTTTTTTCCCCATCTCCTACAAAGGTCATTGCAGAAATATTGGAAAAGAAATTGAAGTGGATTTCCATGGCTGCCTTCTATTTATCATTATTACATATTTCTTCTTGTCTTTTTTCAGATTGTACAGTGAGAAAAACAGGGATAAGATTATTAGCTGGAAGACCAGGATGATGAAGAAGCTGTATTTTTTTAAAAATGTATTTTATTTGGAGATTATTAGCTTATTATATTTTATTTTTTAATATTAACTTAAATAAAATCCGTCCCAAAATACTTTAGAAATTGAAGGGAAAAGAAAAATTGTTCAATGATAGAATGATATTTATTCTTTATGGGCTTTCCCTACTTCTTAGTAAAAGAAATTTTCATCCCTTGAACATAAGGTCTCAAATTCAAGTCCACGGGAATATAGAAAATACTTTTAGGAGAGCTCTCCGAATTGAATTCAACAATGCTCTCATATAAGATAACTATATATATGTATATATAAAGGGAAAAAAAAAAAAACAGGTTATGCAACATAAACCTAACTAAATTCATAAACTTCTGTGTGTGTGTGTGTGTGTGTGTGTGTGTGTGTGTGTGTGTGTGTGTGTGTCCGAGTATACAGGCGCTGCTTATCAATCTTCCATTGTTATTTCAATTTCAAGTACCTATCAACATTTCTGTCCAACATATAGCAATTAAGCATATGACGTAATTCTCAATTATTGAACTTTTTTAATGCCGATGACGTGATTCTCATCTCGACTCTTGCTAGTCAGTATAAATAAGTCATATTAAAACACTGGTTAGATAAGTCTTTTTTAATTTATAAAAGCACCTTGGACCATTACTAGTTAATATTATCTTCTTCTCTCCCCTCAATTTATTTTTAAATGCATGTTAAAGTACTTGTTCTATTTTCATAAAGTCATGCATATTAAATTAACAAAAATCTCTTTCTCTTGCTACGTAGTTGGTGGGTCAATTTGGTAGGTTAATGGGCTAAATTGTAATTTTTAACAAATAAATATTTAATATTGTTACCATATTAATGATAAAATTATAATTTTATATATTGTTCTTCTTACCATACTTCACCCAGCACAATCTCGATCATAATATCTATGGAGGTTTGAACTTGCAACCTCTTGCATAGGCAAAGTTTTAAAAAATGTTTGGTGTTAGTTGAATCAATCGTCACATAATTTTATATATTGTTATTTGCCTCATTCTCCCTCCTCTCTTTAAAACTTGTGACATCAAGTCATTACCCCAAGCAAATCGATACTGTAAGAAAAATATAACTAAAAAATGAGATTAAGCGTACCTAGACGAATCCATATACGGATCCGGGTCAAAGCTCCAATACTCCATACTTGTGCCCACACAATTATTAGACTACTAGAGCCTAATTGTGATTTGCACAACAGATCACCAGAACTAGAAAGATGGTAGGAGAGAAGGGAATTGCCAGAAAACTCAATGGCGGGGTGAATTGTAATTGAGGAGGCACACCATATTTATAGTGGTTTATGGAGGCTACTAATTAGGAAACATGTGCACTCCTTCTTGCCCTCCAAGATAGCAATTAATTGATTCTCAATTAATTCCCTAATTATGGTGATTTGTTCCTCTTTTAACAAATCCATAATTATTGTTGAATTATTCCCCAATCTGCAATTAATGCTGATTTTTATTCTTATTTGATTAGGCTACTTATTTCCTAATCAAATAGTCCAGCCCATCAATGGCGGACTTGGACCCAAAGTCCAACATCTCCCACTCGCACTTGATGGGCCTCCCATCGTGCGTGTGTTACTCTTTCTTGTTTCATACTTGGCGTCTGCCGTGACTGCGTGGGCAAAAACATCTTTAAGATTTGGTGCTTGAGATACTAGAAATCCTTTATATCGGATCAGCATCCAAGGACACCCTTTATATATAACCATAAGCCATATATTCATTGCCTCATATGCCCCAGATTCTCCCATACATATTCACTACTACAAAAAGGTTGAAAGGTGACGCACATTTTGTGGCACTTCTTTTTCAGCTACCCCTTTTTTTTCTTTTTCTATTTAATTTTTTTTAATTTTTGGGACCAACTGCAGCGCCTGGTCCACCAGGCGCCACAGCTGGTGGGGACAATTGTGGCGCTTGCCAAGGGAGGCGCCACAATTGGCCAGCTGTGGCGCCTGGTGGACCAGGCACCATAGCTGGTCCTACCCAAGGCAGGCGCCACAATTGGGTCCCAAAAATTCAAAATAAATAAATAGAAAAAGAAAAAAAAGGGGCAGCTGTGGCACTTCTTTATTGATTGGATATGAATTTTCAACTCTCCCGCCAATCAGATTTCCCTCCTTTAACTTTACTTTTTATCTTTTCCCTCCCTTTTTCCTTTTTATTCCCTCTTCCTCAGCTCACATTGACGCCTCTCCCCCTGTAAAAGATATCACTTTCTCTTGCATAACAAAAACACACACTCGTCTTCTTCATTAAATTCTCTTGTCCCTTTTTCTATTTTTGTTTTGTCCGTCCCCACTTTTGTTCCTAGTTGTTCCCTTTTCTTCATACTCTTTGTCTCTCTTCCTCTTTTGAACCCCACTCCAATTGATCCGTACTCTACTCCACATCTCACATTTGCTCATCCTCGTCACTCAAGCTAGCGTCACCAACGTAAGAAGAAGATTGTTTCATTCTAGCTTGCTTTGTTTAAGTTTTTTTTTAGTACAGTCAAGATAAACCGTAATATAACATTTGCCTTTTTGCTTTGTTTAAATTTTTTGGCCGACAAGCTTGCGTTTTTTAGTAATCTTTTAATTTACTTAATTAGTTGTTGATGTACTGTGTTCACTTATCAAGTTCTTGTATTGTGATATTTTTTATGTTAACTTTGGAGAGTATTAATGTAAGAACATTATTGTTGGGGAAATGACAATAAATATATTGTTGTGTAAGAACATTATTGTTAGGGAACTTGAATTTTAAATGTGAAAATTATATATATATATATATATATATATATAATAGGTTGAAATATAAAATAGAAAGATTGACAATTTGAGAGATGATAAATATGAAAGCAACTCATTTTATATAAAGCTTCACAATAATGAAGCATAAAAAAGGGCCACAGGAAAGAAAAGAAAAAGAAAAGGCAAAAAAAAAAAAGGGACCCTCCTGTGGCGCTTGTTAGAGGAAGTGCCACAGGAGGGGGGTATCCTGTGGCGCTTGCTGACGTAAGTGCCACAGTAAGACCCCCTCCTGTGGCACTTGCTGACGCAAGTGCCACATGAGACCCCCCTCCTGTGGCACTTCCTCTAACAAGCGCCATGGGAGGGTAATTTTTTAAAAAAAAATTTAAAATGTTGTGGCGCTTCCAAGCGCCACAGCTTTTTTTAGTGGCGTCCAGATATGTGGCACTTCTCTAGCGCCACAATTAATACAATTATAAGCGCCACAGCTTTAGTTTTTTGTAGTAGTGATTACTCATGGCATATATAATCCCTCTCGAGTTAATATGTTGATTAACTCAGATTGCCTTCCACGCACATAGTATCTGCACTTACTAGCTACACATAGAGCTAGTAAGGGGTCAACCACAAATACTAGTACATCTTATGTATCTAGGAGTAAATCTTTCTTTTTGACTAAACATCAGTCCATCTTGACTTGGTCGCTTTCCTAGTTTTTGTAACCCCCTGCCGTAATTAATATTCGAAATACGCGATTAAAGTGAAATAGAGACCAATAAGAAACAAATAACATTTTACAAACCCATCTACCAGACGGGGTTTTTATAAATACCTTTCGAAATCGTTCATAACCTGGTCTCACATTCACATTCCGAATACAATTACTACACAAAGATAAATCACATTCAATATATCAGAGTACGCAATGTAATAATTCCGGCAACTCCGGATTCCATTTATTAACTCAAGCTTCATAGGGCACATTAGCCCATACAAGCCCTCATATGGGGATTACACAATTCTCTTCTAATACATATACAAATCCTCATCCACATACATATATATACATCCAAATACAAATATCCCATCTGGGATGATAACCAACTACCAAAGGAAGTCCTTATCGCCCTTGGCTGCATGCTCCATCCTTAATCTACTACCCTGTCTGAAAGGTTAGTAGGGGAGGGTGAGATTCTAGAGAATCTCAGTAGGAAACAATATCAATATGCAAGTACAATAAATGTTTAATGCATGACATGTTTGCATCACATAACTATCATGATGACAAATTTGTAAGCTCAATGCTTCTAAGAATATACTAATGGCCATAGTATAAATTGAAACATAGCTTCAATAACACATAACCATGCAAAGCTAAGACATGCATCAACACATTAACACATATATCAAATACAAGCAGAAGAGATATGTTCTCTACACTCTTTCCATGTAAGCTCCAGCACAGCTTACTCACGACCAGGGGAATATCGAACCACGTTCAGGGCAAACATCAAATCCTATAACCAAACAAGGACATAGGGTTAAATCCCTTTTCCAATTCTTTAACTCTCAAACACTTAAGTTGGTTATCATTCATGACCTTTAGGAGGCTAATTAAAGCCCAAACATATGCCTAAAGGCTTGGGAAACACTTAACCAAAGATCACCTTTCAAAAATGCAAAACACTGATTTTTGGGGGTGGGCCGCGGCCCACAATCCTTGGGCTGCGGCCCAAGGCTGTCCAGAAACGCACAGAAACATTTGGGCTGCGGCCCAACATCCTTGGGCCGCGGCCCAAGAAAATCCAGTTTCTGGCTGAACTTCCAAAAATCATAACTAATTCAGGAAAAATCGAAATGGGGTGATTCTAAAGCCAAATGAAAGATATTTAAGTCCTCTTTCAAGGAAAAATATTGACCATAACTAGAAATCACTACAAAAGTCCAGATTTACCAAAAACCTAACATTGTGCCAAAACAGGATCCAGTTTTGATGCCAGACTTTGGACAGCTATAATTCCCAGTTCTCAAAACGAAATGGCACACATTATATGTCCATTTTGAACCTTGGGAGATGAAATTTAAGACTGGAAAGTTTCATAATTTTCTAACATCATTTTCCCATTCAAAATGGCATCACAAACAGACTGCCCAGCACAGACTTACACTGGACAGAATTTCCAGTGTTGCACAATTGGCTTCCAATGATCCCATTTTCACATCAAACATCATTCTCACACAAAATTTCATAAGGAATCCATTGGAAATACCAAATCAACCAAATTCACATTATATTAACATGTTTCACAATGAATTGCAACATGTCACACAATTCATCACACAAACACCACATTACAACTTCTTTCCATTTCCAATTCAAAACCAATTTCAATGATGCCAAAACATAATATGACACCATTTTCATCATAAAACACAATCCAATTCATCCAATCCAAACCACACAAAATTCATCACAAAATCAGGGCAAATTCTACAAATCAAAATACTCAACCATAATTCACAAAACTTAGATCAAAAGGCTTCAAATACTTACCTCTTCCTCTTTCCCAAAACAATTTCTTGATTCTTCATCTTTCCAAATTTCCCCAAGCAACAAAACACCTCCTCTCACAAATCTAAAACCATAGAGATGAAGCTCTCATCACTATGAATAAGATTATAGAAGAGGATTTAACCATTAGAGGACAAGAAACCAACCAAAATCTCACCTTTTGATTTCTCTTTCCTTCCTTTGTGCTTGGCGCCATGAGAATGAAGAAGAGAGAGCATGAGATCAGTTTTAGCTCCCATTTAGCCCACTTAACCGACCTAAAAGGGAAGAGAGGAGAGAGGGAAAAGTTTGACATCTTGACCCAATCCAAAGGTCAACATTTTGCCACTTGTCTCAATCTCACCACATCTCCTATGAGCTCACATGCACACAAGCACATGGGATTCCACCCTTTGATCTATTACACAAATCAATCCTAACCATTGATCTTGAAGTTACCAATGAGTTTTCTCTTCGGTAACTGACCAATTGGTCGGTAACTTTACCGTTTTGCCCCTAATTATGGTAATCTCTCTCTTGGATCACCACCAAACACTTCATATCTTTCCATATCACCACATTAGGCGCCCTCCCTCTATTTTAAGTCAATTTAGAGGTTAATCCATAATTGAACTTAAATACATGGTTTCGGCGCTGCTCAGAACACATACGAATAACAGCGGGGGCCAAATCACACCATAGTCTCCAAAAGGGTTCATTTATCACTAATGACATCCACTTTTAGAGTCATTAACCCTTAATCACAATTTGGGATCCTGTTAAACCAGGGCTTAGCAGTCCACTAATCTCAGGCTTATTCTCTAAACTCAAGTCTCAAAATTCGGGGTATTACAGTTTTCACTCGTCTGATCGAATTGAGTGTGATCATGGAGCTTCAGCTAAAGTAGCTGTCACCAAACCAAGCTTTCATGATGTCGCCTAAGTCTTAAGGGCATCGTGGAAGAATTCTTCCTTCCTGGGACTCACACTGTGGTGAACTAAAGATCTTTTACCCACATCCTGTTTTGCAGTTTAACTCTCAAGCACATGCAGTATGAATTGCATGCTACGGTGAATGATTTGAGGTGTACGTCGATTTCTTTATTTTTCACCGTACAAACATTAGTTCCAAGATGTACTCAACATTCGAACCTAGAACTTTCTTTTTCACAATATCTCTTTTACAATCTCATTTGTGAAAAAGAGTTCTTTGCCTGGCTACAGGTCTATATTCATGCTTCAATCCATTTTCTGTGTATATGCACACATGTAAATCTCATCTCAATCTAACCGAGGCAACTCAAATGCAAAGATTCTTCTTAACCATCTCATGGTGATCATTTGCTCGTCTTACCCTCCCATGCCCCTGTAAAACATAGGAAGATGGTTGTTTGTGTGAGTGAACCGACCTTTTTTGACCTCTACAATATACAAAACTGTATACCTTTATGTATTCACTCGTAACATACATACTATTTCTTTTATCTTCACATAAAAGAAGTTCATGACCTTACATTTTATTTGCGCCCCTAGATTTTCACTAACTCAATAAAAATCAAGCTATGGGCTCAATAAGGGGATCTACCAACATTCTGTCAGTAGAAGGCCATTGAACTATCATTTTCCCTCTTTGAAAGCATATCTCTCATAGAGATGTATCAAAAAGTATGTTTCGCCTTGCTGTTATACTTAGATCCTCATCATAAGATGTTATCGTTTGGATCCTTCTATCCACCATTCATTCCCAATCTCTCATAGGAATTACTTTAGCCAAATGGCACTTTGAATGATGGCAGAACACGCCCTGCATTCTATTTCCATGGATAACAAGAAAAAATACTTTGTATATTTCCTTACTCCATCACCATTTGCCTAGGTCTTGTATTGGAGTATCCTTTCAAAAAGGAAAGTTGTTGTCTTGACAACTTAATCCATGGTTATTCTCATAACCCATTTCACAGCAAGACCAAAAACAACTTCTAAGTCTGACCCAAAAACATTTGGTCTTATGTACACCAATATGTATATTCATATTACCAACTATAGTTTCACATGGGACTCTATCAACCTTTCTTATGTTGGATTTCTCATAGGACATGTAACCTTTTTAGGTTTATGCCCTTGACTTCAGGGGTGTCCATGGGTTTGCAGTTTGACATCCTAAGATGTCTAAGGAGTACACTTGTACATGTCTTAGGTGAAAAAGACTGTATATTTCTTATGCAATATCCGTTTATCTTATCATTCAAGATATTTGTTCAACCCATGACTTTCTCAACTCAGAATTTAAGGATTCTCTGATTCTTTATTCCTTTGACTCCCTTGACACTTGTTTCATATGTCATTTGACAAAGGATGACTTCACAAAGAATCATCATTAGACCGTTTGGGACTTATGTAGTGTTCTTCGACTATTTCGAAGTTGGTGAGGCTTTCACCTTGTGAAAAACTGTGATTACTACTATTTGGGTGATTGTTTCTATGAAGCCCTTAAGATGCTTCATGTAGAGTTCATCATCCAATTTCCAAAATCTCAAATTGGAAGGTGGTCTTTACATCATCTTGATGTTTGTTGTCATAGCCAAAGTTCAGAGTTTAAAACGCACAATGGACAACCTTCCATTGTATTACCCCTTAGCCACTAAGTGTTTTAGGTTCTACATGCCCCCAACAGATTTGAGAATCTACTTGTTCCTAATCGCCTCTTGGCTAGGTGACAAATTACCCAAACACGTATTTGGCTTAAAAGGAATCCAAATCCTCATGCATGATACTTTGCAATTCATCTTAGCAGGTCCTTCTAGTGTCTTTTAGACACTTATAGGTACTTATCATCACCTTCTAAATGATGAAGGGAGCATTCAATCCATTAGGGAATCTATCCCTTATAGTCATTTGCTAGATGACAATTTGCTTCGAGGTGGATTTTATAGGATTCTTTTCCCATGTATGAGTGAGGTAATCCTCTCGTAACTTACCTCTTACCTCTTTCATTGTGAAAATGGTCTCAATTCTCCCACTCGGATCAGTGAACTTAGGAACACTTGGTTATTCCTTGTCACTGGTGAACCTCTTAAAGAGATTTATTTTGATTAATGCTCATTTCCTGCTAGGAAATCTGGGTTTTATGAATGTTGTGTCCCACGATTTTCTATCAGTCACTGAACCGCCATCATTTTCACTAATGAAGACGTGTTATGTCAAATTCTCATGTCATCTCACAAAGAGATACCTTGTATACCTTGACCCCAATCTTCCTTACTCATAGGAAGAATTATAAATATAAAATTGATTACCCTTATGGTCTTAACGAGCTTGGTCCTAGTCTAAGGCCCATCCACGATTCATAGTGTAAGGTCATGACTGACATAGAGGGCATTTGGTTAAGTGTGAATATAATAGCTAAGAGTTCACCTACCAACATATGGCTGATAGCCTCATTGATACCATTATATTCATAACAAAATCAAGGAGAGGTCTATCTCTCCATTTCAACAACTCTATTATGTTGAAGGGTTCTAGGTATTGATAGTTGCCTAACAATGCCTTTCTTGTACACAAAACAGCTTGAACTAATCACATGGGTGTCCTTAACCCTTGTTAGTTCAAAAGGTCTTATCCTTTTAGTTTAACTGATTCCTTTCTAGATCGGCCATTATCTAACAGCTTCACACTTGCCAAAAATCAAGTAAACATTATTGTATTTCGAGTAAATATCCACAACGTTAATGAAACATCAAGCTCTTTGTGTTTTGCCCTCACGTTCATTGGTTCATTGACGTCATAATTTGCCAATTGCAGTGGATATTCTCAAAAAAATGTTGCTTTGTCTTTCTTGTCAGGTAGAATAAGTTTTCAACCTATTCATAAGGGTATTAACCCTTTAGCACACTTTATTTAGTAAATACTCTTTTGCTAGTTTGATCATTCCCTTTGATCAAGGTGTACATGTGGCAAGAAATGGAATCTTTTATCCCTAGAAAAGAAACATCAAAATCCAACAAAGGATTTGAGAATCATAGTCCCATTGATCCTTAACTAAAGAGATAGCAAAGATGTGATTCTGTCAGTTGTAATTGTATAGAGTGAATCATGATGGTTTATCTATGCAGAGTTAACGTGCAAGTTCCAATCCCTTGATTCTATCTCTTTGTTGCTTTGCATTTGACATGAAGCCATATGCTTCTCTAAAATATCCACAACTCATGTGGATCACTACTTTTATAACCCTTAAGGATTATAAATGTAGCTTTTCATCTTTGTAGAAACCATTTGACCTCCTCTAGAACAAGTTTACCTCATAGGTTTCTTGCCCTTGGGCTTAGAGGATGAATCCTCCCACTCTTTAGCTAAGTTCGTCTGACTAATGGATCTTGAATCCTTCAGTCTTTCACATTCAAGTTCAATGTGGTGAATCACATTGCTGAAGGTTACAATATGCATATCAGAGGCAATCTTTACTTTCGTATACTCCCACTCACTGGGAGACATAGCTTTCTCCCACTCACTGGAAGATGTCTTATCACAACATATAATTGTTGTTTGTTAGAAAGAACTTGGCATTTAGTTTGTCTCAACTTCTTAGTTTGACATCTACCTCAAGTGTTGCCTAAACAACATGTTAGGACTTAGTACACTATGTTAAAACTTAACTTAGTTTTAACTTTATGAAAAAAGATAATCTATTTCACCATCTTCCAACACTATCCACACGGCTTGAATAAGGTTACATTGCTCATACCAACATAAGTTTAAGCAATGTTGTTCTTTCTATACTTGATAGTATAAACCTTTTGTATCCTTCGTTTGCTTCAACCTTTAAATGCTGAAGACTAGTTGGTAGGATGTCCCTAACATCTCATTCTTCTTGAATGAAAGAGATTTGAGAGTTTTTAACTCCACAGATATCTCTATTGAGCTTGTCTTCATAAGCTCAGTCAAATAGACTTGGTCATAATTGGTCACTCAGACGATTATGGTATACAAATCTTAGTTGTTCAAATAAGACAAAGGATAATTAGATAATAAGTTCACTAGTTTCATGTTCAGGAGACAACTATGTTGACTCCAATCCCAATCATACTAGTTAGCTTATCACCCTTTTAACACAGTCTTCATTTGAACACTTTCCCCTTTGGATTTCTAGACGCATTCCAGAAAACTCCCACTCAATCAAAGAGCAGCTATATTAACAAGATAATAACACAATTTCATCTAACTAGCATGAATGTTCAAGGAAATAGGAAGAGAACATACTTAATTCAATTCCAAAAAAAAACAGAGAATTTAATCATAAATTCAATGAAAAACAAGAACATTCAAAAGTTTAAGCCTCATATTGTTGTTTCTTAACAGATTCTCCCTCTCATAGGCCCTTCTAACCATATGAACTGATGTAGCGTCTAGCTACATTGTCCAGCTCCTCTTTGCCATGTCTACATCCACTCATTTGGATGTTTTTGCAGCATACCTCCCACTTGATGAGATGATTCTAACATCTATATCTGTCTTATCTTTTGTCACAACATTTGTGATAAAGATTGACTTTTAGAAGTCATTGCTTCAATCCAAATGGATCAATGTGGTTATAAGCATGGGAAGACTTATTATTATTCAATAATTATTGAATAATTTTAAGTTGCTGCAGTTTTTCAAGTTTTTATCTCTAAGAATTTGAGTTAAGGTTGGATAGGATTTTATATTCAAAAACTCATTTGAATAATCCCTTACTTTTAAAGAATCTTTTGGCATTAACCTTATGTTGTAGTTGAAATTACTCTTAAAAAGCAAGTCAACCTGTCCCAAAAAATAATAGAATCAATTTGACTCAATTTCAACGTTTTTGGGAATCTCTAAGTGCATACAAGCACCGTTTTGACTTAAAATAGATCCAAACATACTTCAAATATATGAAAATTATATATCAAATTGAAGCTCTCAAATTTAGGGATTTTTAGGAACCAACCATGTCTCAATCGGAGGTCCCACGCGTAGGGGTGGAAACGGGCCAGGCCGGCTAATAGGGGCCTTCGGCCTGGCCTGTTAGAGGCCTGTTCAGGCCTGGCCTGATAGGCTAAAAGGCCAGGCCAAGGCCTCTTTAAAAGCCTATTTTCCTTAACAGGCCAGGCCAAGGCCTATTGACAGGCCTGTCAGGCCGGCCTGAGCCTGTAAGGTTTATAAAAAAAAATTAAGTAGCCTTACTTATCCCATCTAGGCGTCCACCCACTGCCACTCGCCCACTCCCCTCATCTCTAATGTCTAAACCTAATTCCTAAATCGACTCCCTGTGCGCTCTGCCTCGCTGCCCTCGCACGACTCGGCGACTCCCCTCGACCACCCTCGACTGCCAGTCTGCCACCCCCCTCGACGTTCGTCTGCCTCCCGAGCCCTCTGCGCTCTGCCTTGCACGACTCGGTGACTCCCCTCGACCACCCTCGACTGCCAGTCTGCCACCCCCCTCGACGTCCGTCTGCCTCCCGAGCCCTCTGCGCTTTGCCTCGCACGACTCGACGACTCCCCTCGACCACCCTTGACTGCCACCCCCTCGACGAGACTCCGTCTGCCTCCCGAGTCCTGACCCCCAGAGACGGAGCTCTACCGTGAGTCACCAGCGAACCACAACTCCACAAGTCGGCTACCCCATCGAATCTGTGGTCCTCTCCGTCAAGCTCTGATTATTGATTCGGTACATGTTTCATTTTCTCGTTAAGCTTAAGCTATGTTGAATCTCTGTTCTGCTATCGTTTTTTTATCTTCTGCAAGTCAATACGAAGACGAAGATATATAACTGTTTTGAATCTATGTTAGTGGAGCTTGATGAGGAGATCATATATAGGTCATATTATCTGAAGCTGTCATTTTTTTTTAAATTAACTGCCTTCATTTAATTCTATTGTAATGATTCGGTGCTTAATTACTTGCTGATGTCTATTTGGTTAATTAAATTATGAAATTTTGGTTGTTTTATGTTTTAGTCCTAGTGAATGTCATCTCCCTTTGAGAGTGAAACTATGTCATCTAGTTCAGTTCCTCCTAATGCTATTGAGGTTTGTCAACAAGTACCAACTGATTCAAGTCAACAAGCTAGTCAACAGACTAGTCAACAAATCGGTGAGAAAAATGATGGTGATGATGATATCATTAAGAAGAATAGGAAAAAAACTTTACCTATTTGGGATGATTTTGATCAAGTTGATTGTAATGATGGGGTCAAAGCTAAATGCAAGTATTGCAAAAGTCTATTTTCATACTCAAGGAAGGGAGCTAGCACTTCCCATCTATGGAGACATATTAAATCTTGTGATTCAAGGAAGCTTCATGTTGCTGCAAGAAATAAGCAATCCACCATTCCATTTCAACCTTCAAATATTTGCATTAATCCATTTCTAGCTTCAGGTACTAGATATTCTAATGAGAAGATGAGGGAAATAATTGCTACTGCGATCATAGTGCATGAACATCCATTTAGCATTGTTGAGGATGAAGTATGGATGTGGGGATTTCAATATTCTAATTCTGAATTTCAGAAATTTTCTCGCAAGACAGCCAAAAGTGATTGTTTGGCTATATATAAAGCAAAGAAAAAACAATTGAAGGCCTTATTACAAGGTGTTAGCAAGATTAGCTTAACTACAGATATGTGAAAATCTAGTCATCAAGTGACTGAATACATGGTTATCACTGGGCATTTCATTGATGCGGGGTGGAATCTTCAAAAGAGGGTGTTGAGTTTTGTCAAAGTTCCTGCTCCTAGACGAGGGATTGATGTAGCTGATGCTATTTTCAAGTGTTTGAAGGCCTGGGGAATTGAAAACAAAGTGTTTTCCGTGTCAGTTGACAATGCTTCTTATAATGATTCTTGTTTAAGGGCTCTTCGAGACACCTTATCACTTAGTAGTTCATCGCCTATGGGTGGTAACTTGTTTCACATCAGATGTTGTGCGCATATATTGAACTTGTTGGTACAAGATGGCCTTAGTAGGATCAAAGACATTATAAATAATGTTCGTGAGAGTGTGAAGTATATTAACTACAATGATTCAAGGCTCAAAGCATTTTGTGACATTGTTGAGCAAAAACGTTTGAAGGAAAAGAGGCTCATTCTTGATTGTCCAACAAGGTGGAATTCTACATATAGGATGTTGTCTACTGCTTTGAAGTTCAAGGTTTTCTTTCCTGATTATAAGGAAAGAGAACCACATTACAACTATGCACCGTCCGAAGAGGATTGGAAGAAGGTTGAGAAGATTTGCAAACTTCTAGAAGTGTTCAATCTAGCCACTCATGTCATCTCAGGTAGTGAGTATCCTACTGCAAATTTGTACCTTCCTGAAGTTTGGAGAGTGAAACAAGTCATTGACAATGCCTTAGAGGATGATGATTTCTTTATGGTAGAAATGGATGTCTCAATGAAAGAGAAGTTCGACAAATATTGGGGGGAATGCAATTTGGTGATGGCTCTTGCAAGTATTCTGGATCCTAGGTGCAAATTATATGTTATTAATTATTGCTTTCCTCTGATTTACAAACCTGATTATGCTGCTTATGAGAATATAGATAAAGTAGTGAAAGCTTTATACTCAATGTATGATGAGTATGTTGCCTTGTACAAGGGAGAGACAAGTAATGCAGTTGATAATGTTGGCAACAACTCTTCTCCCAATGTGCCTAGTTCTTCTATAATTACTGGATTTGATCAAATCATGAATATTGTTCGTGAAAAGCAAGCAATTCCCCTTATGAAATCAGAATTGGAAGCTTATCTTGAGGATGGTGTGTATATTCCTGAGGGCAATTCTAACTCCTTTAGTGCCCTAGAATGGTAGAAAAATAATAGTTTGAAGTATAAGATTTTATCTAAGATGGCTGCTGACATACTAGCTATTCCAATCTCAACCGTGGCATCAGAGTCCACATTTAGTGCTGGAGGTAGAGTAATTGATGAATATCATTCTAAATTAAATGAAGAATCAATTGAAGCACTTATTTGTGATGGGGACTGGCTTCGAAACAAGTACGATTTGAAGAAAAAACAGAAGGTATAAATTTTGCATTGTTAAAATCATATTACTTCTTGTACATGTTAAATTGTGTTATGATCTAATACTATATATTTCATTAATTTTTTCAAGGCCTTTGAAGGAGAAGAAGAAATTATTTTAAAGATTTGATGTGAAGGTGAGAAGAATCATTAGCTTCAAATGGGCATGACTCTAAGGTATGTTATCATTTATCAATAATATAGAACTAGAAACAATCAAATGTTTTGTTTAGAACTAGAAACAATCAAATGTTTTGTTTAGAACTAGAAACAATCTTAATGGCACTTGAAATCATTGAGTAGTAAGCATCGTAGTAATGTGCTTTTAGGTTTCCTTCTAAGTCCACAGCAACAGCTCCTCCATTCTTTTCCATATCTGGCTTTCCTACGTACTTCACTATCATTGCCATTGCCTTCCGAATTATTGGGTATCTCAGTGCTAATTCCCAACTATATGTGGGAGACTGCCATAATTCATGCACCAAAAACAATAAACACCGAGTTTATGAATTATAAAGATCAGTGATAAAACTGGTAATGTAGAGATACACAACATTACTTACTGTACTGACCAGAGATATATGCATATATTTATTTTTTGCAGTAACAAGTGACTAGTCCATTGACAAGGCTTTCATGTTGTCCATACAAGAATGCTAGTCTCCATGCAAATCTCGGTGGTTTTTCCTTTTTCTCTTCCCTAGGAAGAAAGTTTATAGTTTACCATTATTGTGATAGAACCTGGAAGTTTTGTGCTAGAAACTTGCAAAACGTTTTGTGCTAGAAGAACAAGGATATTCATTGTGACTTTTGCTTCAGGAGTGTCAATTTCAAAGTGACTTTTGCTTAGATCTATTCACATGTTCACATTTAGTAAATATTTGTGTGACTTTTGCTTCAGGAGAACAAGGATATTCATTGCAACAATTATGTGATTTGTAAAATTTTAATATGGCCCTCTTATGTACATGTGGTGTTCTGGTTATTTGCTACTTTTGATTCATGCAATGGTGTTCTCTATCAGGAAAAAAAATCTGAGAGTCCTAGGCCTGTGTTAGGCCTGTTTGTGTCGGCCTGTTTTGGCCTGTTAGGTGTCGGCCTGTTGGCCTGTTTTTCCTGTTAGGATCTTTTACAAATTCCAGACCTTCTTAACAGGCCACAGGCCTGTGTACAGGCCAGGCTTAAGCCTAATAAAAAGCCTGCAACAGGCCACAGGCCAAGCTCAGGCCGTCTTGTGCCTTAACAGGCCAGGCCTGTTAAGGCACAAGCATGGCCTGGCCTGGCCTGTTTCCACCCCTACCTATAAATAACTCCTTTAGTCTTTTTTATAAACAATTTTTTTCTAATTGTGTAAAATGAACTAGTGGTTAATATTAGTTAAAAACAATAAAGGTATAAAAAATGTGATGTCTTTTCCAAATATGCACCTATTTATTAAAAGAGTATAGGAAAGAGAATAAATAAAATATGAGAGAGAATAGTAAAATATATGAAAGAGAATGGGTAATAAATAATTGAATGAAAGAGTATTAGTTGTTCATTAATATAAAGATATGTATTTAATAGGGGTAGAAAAGAAAAAAGTAGTTTAAATTTTGAGATAAAAAAGCTATTTATATTAAGGTCCAGCCCTAAAAGAGAAAAAGTTACTTATAAATAGGATCAGAGAGGGTATATCATTTCACCCCCATTATACATGATGATGAAATAATATTTGCAACCCTAGATCTACATTTTAACAGGCAACAATATGATAGTTTAAAAGAAGTATTCAGGCCTTATAGCCGAACAAACACTAAATACATCTCTTATAAGGCTTTTTAAAGTATGAGGGTGTGAGTCTAAATCCTCTGCAGAGGGTGCAATAAATACACGAGTTCTGACAAAAAAAACATTACTCCCTCGCCAATGATCTTACAGTATAACCTATCATTTATGTTTTTAAAAGGCTTTTTTAAATGTGAGATTGTAATCTAAACTCTTAGTGGGTAATTAATAAGTGCATGAGTTATGATAAAAATTACTTCCTCGCCAATGATCTTGCATTATAATTAACCTAGTGGCATAAAAGTTTTCTTATAAATGAGAAGTCTCAGATTCAATCCTGCTTTTAACCCCATTCCATTAGCTCTACTTCAAGGGAAAAAAAACTAGTTTTCCTTCCGTTCTTATTTATAAATCATCACTGAAAAATGACAAAGGGTCTTATCTAGGATTGTGGAATTCACAATTAAATCCAACTGCAACAATCAAAACTATACCTATAGCTCTCATTTTCCTTTTTAACTATAAATAAGGAGTATTCCGATCTTTTAACAATATTAAAAAATCTCTAATTTGGCCTCTTAACCTGATTAGAAATTTATTTAAAGTGTAGGCCTTGCTTTAAATTTTGGTATTTCAATTGGATTAAATTGGGATTTTCCCAATTTTAGCTTATACTATATTATATTTCTAATCACTTTTCACTTTGTTTGTTTAAATTAATTTTTTTTTCAGATTTTTATTCAAAATCAATTTTTAATCAATTTTTGTTATTTTTTTATCTTAACCAAAATAGTTGGTGCATAATTTAAAAAAATAAAATTGATAGCTGGATTCGAGGAGAAAGGGTTCGCCAAAAGTTTTTAAAACTACTAGTCAATTTTTAAAATTTGGGAAGACAAAAGTAGCAACATCATCCCAGAAGGAAATTGCCATGGTATTTTGCGTTTTTAATTTGTTGCCCTGGTTATATATTTTTGTGCATTATTTAAAATGCAGCTCATTGGAAGGATGATCTACATCTACTTAATCATTTGTTTGTTTTCTATATAATGTCCCTTAGTGTTTCTTTCTTCTCCACCTCTTCTTTCTACTCATCTCTGGTTTTTCAAAATTTGGTTGGTGAATTCACAATTATTCTCATTCTGCTATTTCCTTAGTAAGGCTCTGGTTCTTCGTGTCATTTACTTTTTCTTTGTTGGAACATCCTTCCCTTGTCTTCACGTTTAATTGGGTGCCATGGTTTATATTGTTTATTTGGGATTCTTATTTGGTCTAGTCCGATTTCCATATAACTAGCTATGATATGTGTATATATATGTATCATTTACACCATTTCGTTTTAATTTGAAGAGTTTATATTATTTGAAAAATATCTCAATAAATTTAACATGTACTGTGACATTAAAAACATATATAGAGTTCAATAAATTTGAAATAAGACATGATCCATACTTTGGTCATGCATAGAAATTAATTAATATCCATTTTATTGAAGCCAATTGTGTAGGAGACAGTAATGATGAGTTCAGACGACATGGTTGAAGACAAGAAGAAGTTACGTAGTGCTGCCACGAATGGCAAATGGGCAGACGTCCTTAAAATGTTCAAGGAAAAAAGAGAGCTTCGCGCAGCCGAGATAACGGAGACCAAATACAATGCGTTACACATGGCGGTGTCTAGTGGGAAAGAGGATGTGGTGGAATCCATGGTGGAGTTAGTTTGTGGAAAAAGCGGTATTAATGAGCAGGATGAGACACTGCCGCCATTGTCATCATCGGTGGATGAAAATGCCGATGAGCTAAAGCTTGTCCTAGGGGCGGAGAATGAGCAAGGTAACACTCCTTTGCATTTGGCAGCTTTAATGGGTAGCGTTGAAATGTGTAGGAAGATAGGAGGCAAAGACCCCTCCTTAATTGCTGCGCGCAATATCGCCGGCGAGACACCCCTTTTCCGAGCGGCTCTCTATGGCAGGAAAGAAGCTTTTCTTTGGCTTCATTATCTGTATACGGGAAGCCCTGGAGTTTCTTCAACCGACATCGCCCACGGTACAAGGAACAACGGTGATACCATTCTTCATTGTGCAATTGCAGAAGGCATATTGGCAAATCTAAACTAAGATTCATTCTTTCAAATAAATATTCTTCATGTCCTAACTAATTATGACTAACTTAGTATATGAGGAATACTTACATACTCCAGGAGCGCCACCTCATCTGTACTCTGACTAATTAAAATGTAATAACTCATCTCATTTTAATCCCATATGGCTGATCAGTCATCTAGAGAAATTCAAATTTTATGATTTTGAAAAATAACAACTTAAGGAAGGGAATTGAGTTTCTTGTTTTTTCTAAATTATGAGGTTTATGTTTTTCAAAATCATAAAATTTGAATTTATCTAGACGACTCATCAGCCATGTGAGTTTAAAATGAGATGAGTTGTTGTATTTTAATTAGTAGGATTATAGATGAGGTGACACTCCTGGAATATATAAATATTTCTCCTAACGATATATATTTATATATAGATATATGTTTAAATAATTATAATGTTAAAGAGTGGCATTTTGGTCAAACAAAAGTCCAAAAGTCAAACTTAATTATCAACTAATGGTTTTGATAGATGAGAATAAAATCTCAAAATATAAGAGTGGTTTGTGTAGCACACATTTTAATTTTAAGGAAGGTCTATATGGGTTTTCAAAATAAATGAGAGGTTTATATAATTAAGATAAAATAAATGGGTGGTAAAAAAATTAGTTAAGGTGCAAAAATACTAAAATACCCATGAATTTTTACTAAAAATACACCCAGCACTGTATACCTTTCAGAAATGCAATACTACCTATAAACTTTCAAAATGGGGGAAAATTACCTTTGCCATTAATGCTAAATAACATCGATTAAGTTTTTGCCAGCTGGTGTCCCCGTAGTTGATCTCTCAGTTGAGGTGGCAACTGGTGTCCACATAATTGATTTCCTTTTTATTTTTTTGCCATCGACATAATTGATCTCTCAGTCCATAGAAGTATGCCTTCTTCACTCCCCCATCCCACAATAACATTACCGGAGAAATCATAAAAATAATAAAATTCAAAGAACACGTCCATAAGATCAACAAACTCAAAAATCAAAATCTAAAAAGACGAATCAAACCCAAAATCATCAATGGAAGAAGACATTAATCAAGCCATATTTACACAAACTCGTGTAATCAAAGCAAAAATAATGTCAAGTCTACACAAATCTCATTGAAAAATCTGGGAGGCAAAACTCGAAGCTATATGCACACTAGCACCTGCTCAAGGTGATCTAAGATATGAGATCTAAAAGCAAACCCTCCTCCCCACAATGCTTCGCCAACCTCCGGTTTCCGGTCACTCGTACTGGCTTTGAAGCAGCACATCTTGAAAGCAGCTCGATCATAAGTCAGAGCCGCATCCTCGACCATCTCATAAGTCCCAAGCCACACTCTCCCATCGTTCTTCTTCATTGCGTATTTCCCCCGTGGCTGCCACCTTACTCCATTGCGTATTTCTCTTCGCTCTTCGAATATCTAATCTCTACTGCGTATTTCCTCCATGGCCAACGCCTTACTCCCATATAGCCTATCCCACTTGGCAGCGCATGAACTCCACGCACCACTGTATCTGCATTGCAAACCTCTGCTCTGGTGGCAGTGTTTGCTTATTCAGACAAGAAATATGGAGGAGAAGATGATTTTGAGGGAGGAGATATGATATTTTAGGGGAAAATAGTGTACAAATGGAGGAAGGGAGGGGGATCGAGGAAGGAGCTGACGGAGGAACGCAGAGGGATCAAGGAAGAAGGCGCTGACGGAGGGACGGGGAAGGATACGATCATGGCGCCGCCTGGGAACGAGGTCAGGGAGGAGGAGGGTGAGGGACGGGATTGGATTGAGAATTTTTTTTTTTAAATAATAAATTAATATTAATATTTAGATTCACATGTGAGTTATTTTTGTTTATATCCCCCCCCCCAAATTGCCATCCAGGATATTATTATGGCCATATCAGATTCCATCTCAGCATTTTTAGTCAAACTAACGGTGAACATAATAAAGATTAATAGGAATGGTATTTTTGCTCATATTTTAAAAGTTTATAAGCACTTTTATACCTTTAAAAAACATATGGTGCTGGATACACTTTTGGTAAAAACTTATGGATATTCTTATACCTTAACCCTATAATATTTTACTCTAAAATATAACAAAGTGGAATGACTGGTAAAGTCAAGCCTTCAAGTTTTGAATTAAAATGTTATGTGATCCTATTAAGTTTTTCATTATCTAATACTTGACAAATCGGTTTTAATTGAAGTTTGGGAAAAACCAAAGTCATTTTGATGAGATTAGGGAAAAATGCATGAAAACCGTTTTAATATTCATGCTTCCTCAAGAACTCTTTCACATCTTCATTCACTTCCAAATGTTCCAGTAAATGAGACCCAACAATTTGATCAATGGCCTTCGAGTTATGAGATGTATTCCATCAGATGAGCCATTTCTATAAAATTACTATTCTTATAAAAATCTAACTAATTGTGTAGTTTTTTATCCAAAAACAAAAACAAGTGAAGTTTTGGGACACATTGAAGATCTTGCATGAAGGAAAATGATTATGATTTGATGTAACTTGGGGAATAAAATATATTGAGATCTTATATTTATAATTAAAACCAGCCCTTAACTAACTCTTATATTAGAGACAGGATGTGCTGATTCTTGGACCAATCTTTTGGCAGGGAATGATAGCATACTCAGAGGCGTTCAATATGAAGGCCGTAAAGCCCAACAACTCATCCAATTAGAGGGCCAACTTCAAGGAATGGATAGCTCGAGAATGCTTACATGCCAACTTCAAGGGGCTTCAACAAGCACCAACAATGATCTTATACAACATTAGGATTCTATTTGCTTTAATTATTTTTGTATTTTATAATTTCCTATTATGTATTACTATCTCCGGTCCTAAATATAGGACATAGTTTGTAGTGCAAATTGCACTACAAACTATGTCCTATATTTAGGACCGAAGGGAGTAATTACTTCTTGAAGGTAAAATCTTACTTATTTTGTATTGTAGTTTAATTTGTAGAAAGTCAAATAAGATCCATCTCATTAATGAGCCTTCTAGGTAGTGTGTGATCTAAATTATTCTATGTTGTCTGGCAAGATCTTGTGTATTCTAACAGATCATTTCATTTTTCTATTTTTACAATATTTTCACATATATTTTTTATGTATTTTATTTAGTTAGCTTTTCAGGTTCAAATAGCTTATAATGGGTTTTTAGGCTTAGTTTATCAATTAGGATTTTCATGTTAAAGAGTCTTAGCTTATAAATATTTCAAAATGAACTTTATTAAGGGAGAAGATTTGAATGAATAAGAACTTTTTTGTGGAGAATTTTATTTCTCTTCATGTGAGCATTGCTTGCATCCACGTTTTCTTGTGAGAATAATTTGACAATACCAAAGTATTGATATATCTTGTGGTGTCTTTATGGATAAGCTTGCAAGAGACATGTTCTCATCAGATCGTACCTCGATCATCCATTTGGCTTCCTAGCCTTGAGTTTACTAGAGACAAGTTCTCTTAGAGTCTGATTTTTTATTGTCATACTTATTTTCTAGCCTATCGATTCCAACCCTCATGTCAAAAAGTATATAACTGGAACGCAGATGGAGAATGTTCTTCAAAAGACCATTTGATGCCATTGTCGGACTTCCATTTTCTGGACACTTCAAGTCTAACTTATACTTGGCTTTGGTGTTTTTTTTTCCCGGTTAAGGTGCAATTTTATTAACAAAGTTTTTTTTCTGAGGGTGTCTGGCACAAATAAATTTTGGAAAAGGCAAAAATAGCAATAAACAATTTTAAAAAGTGCAAATTCACCAAAACTATTAAATTTCACCAAACACCATTAATGTCTTCTTCTCTTATACTTTAATGGTTATTTGATAAAATTTAATGATTTTGGTGAATTTGCATCTTTGAATTTGTTTATTGGGATTTTTACTCCTTCCAAAACTTATTTATGCCAGACCCTTCTCGGAAAAAAACTTTGATGGTAAAATTGCACCTTAACCCTTTTTTTTTACCAAAAAAAAGTTTTGGTGAGTTGAATCCTGATCGCTTATCAGGTTTAGGACATGCCTCTGGACTCAAAAAGCGCTTATAAAGTTACTTGTAGACCACCCATCAACAAGAGCCTCACATCAATGAGATTTGAACTTACTATCCTATAGTTATAAGTCAACACCTTTACTAATTGGACTAATCTTTTATTGGGATTTTGGTGTTAAGTTCATGTTGTGTGCTTTGTTAATGGGTCTAATTACAATATGGAGCCCAATGAAAAAAGCCCAATGTCAAACGAATCTGATAACCTTAAAGGCCCAATGATAAATGGTTTGATGAATTAATAAAGTTCTAGCCCAAGGTGTATGTTGGATTAGTTTCTGTTTTGGGCTTATAGCCCCGTTTATCATTAAAAAAAAAAAAAAAAGCACCCAAATTTTACTAAATAACACAAAACTCTTAGTAGCCTCTAAACCACGTACAAATAACCCCTAAACTTTTTTTTTATTATCAATAAATAACCCCTAAACTTTAAAACTTAATAACAAACATCATTGAGATTTCATATATGTGTAGTTAACCACTAACTATTAATTATATATCCCTTAAACTTTTATTTGTGTGCATGTAACCTCATAAATTTTAAGTAATTTTAAGTTGCTTGTGGGTAAGTGGTATACAAAATTAATCATACAGAAATTATCTGCATACAAGTAAAAGTTTAAAAGATTTATTGTAAATTTTCATGAATTAACAAGATTATTATATTAGAGTGCAAATTTGATAATGAGGTTTCAATGAAGGGGCGTTTGATACAATAATATTTACTTGGATCCAAAATTATACATAAAGTTTTTAAAATGGGATAAAAACACCACATCAGATAACTCCCCGTCTCCCCCAAATTGATGTTGCTTCTTTTTTGTAGAACCCACTTGATTTCCACCTCATCTCATTTGTCGCACTTCACCTTCTCTCTCCAACAACATGTATCCTTTAGTCCGTCTCCTCTCAAGCCTCATCATCTTTCACACTCCACCTTCTCTCTCCAGCAACATGTATCCTTTAGTCCGTCTCCTCTTAAGGAGAGGAGACGGACTAAAGGATACATGTTGCTGGAGAGAGAAGGTGAAGTGCGACAAATGAGATGAGGTGGAAAGAAGGTAGGTCTTACAATAAATAAGGAAGGACAATTTGGAGGAGTTATTAGATATGGTATTTTTATTTCCTTTTAAAAATTTTATATATATTTTTACACTTAAGTAAACATTATTGTGTCGGATGCCTCTTCGTTTAAATTTCATTACCAAGTTTGCACTTTAATCCCAAGATTATTTGCACATGGTTTAAAACACATAATGTTCCATTACATATGATTTAGCCAAATAAACAACGCCATGAATGAAGTACTGCAAGTTAATATTTAAATAACAAATATTATTCTTATACATTAATTTGAGATCACAAATTATGCATCACTGTCCACACCACACTCTTCCACAGCTTACAAAAATACAGCCAATTTGCAAGTTTGTGGCTCTAATAAACATTACACAACATAAATCTCACTCCCACCCTATAATTACTACTCTTCCTAATTATATTATATTATATTTTATATATATCCATAATAAATTTTTTTTTTTTGTCAATCATGTCACAGAATTAATTAGAACAGATTAAATATGGTATTTACCATAAATTATGTCTCAATCAATTAATTAATAAGACAGATTTTCAATATCAACGTCATTGGTTCTTTCTTCATCTAGAAAGAAAATTACCCGACTATCTTGCCCTATTTTGTAATTTAAAATTCAAATTTCTACATCCAGCTAGCTCTAGTTATATATCTCAACTACACAATTAATTAAATTTTGACTAACCTATATGAATGTTTCCCTTATTATTATAATAATAATCTATAATTTTATTGTATGAATTAAATAATATTACCCTATGGATCCCACAGAGAATCACTCTGCATATCCTCGGTATACTCATATGTAAACGCCGTCGTTTCATCTAACATCGTTGAGTCCGCCATTTGCATCCACATCCTTGGCGAATCCAACGGCATCTCATTAATCGCCTGAATCTGCATCGGCGAGAGTCCGACCATCCCCGGCGACGCCTCGGAGCCCGAAGACTGCTCTAGAGATGTGTCGGACCCCGCCGTGATCAGCGCCAAGGCGGCCTCATGTGCCGCCATGCGAATGTCGTCGGCGTCATTACTGGCCGGACGGGGCAGGCTGCCAGCGAGCTCAGGGAAGTTGAGCCTCGCGTCACGTCCCCGGAAGTGCAGCGCTGCAACGTCGTAGGCGGCGGCGGCCATCTCCGGCGTCTTGAAGCTGCCCAACCAAATTCTGGTCTTTTTGCCGGGCTCTCTGATTTCAGACACCCATTTGCCCCATTTTCTCTTGCGAACACCTCTGTATGGAGAAGACGAAGCGCCATGTGAGATATCAGAAGACAAGTCCATGAAAATTTGCAATGTTCAGAAAATAGATATTGGGAAGAAGAAGATGATGAAGTGAGGAATGTTGTGAGTGTTTGTATGAACCAGGAAGTTATTGCATTTATAGAAGTCGGTGAGTGAGTGTCTTGTGAGTTGAAACGTGGACAAAGTTCGTGGATTTCAGTGGAGCTTCCTCGTTGCTTCATAAATCTGTGGGGCCTCTCATAGTCTCATTCTATCTGTTTTAATTTAATTAATAGTAATTAATTAACTAATTAAAATCTAAATGACTCCCTTAGTACATCATTTATATATATATATATATATTCACTTCCTCCTCTATATATAAGATTTAGTTTTTGAGTAGGCATGGTCCTAGGGCAAGGAAAAGAAATTTTTTTATCCTATTAATTGATAAGGTAGCTTATTAAATTTTTCATTTTTTATCTTTCATCTATTATTGTATTAATTTTATCCTTATGAGATATAATGTACATTAAGTGAATAAATTTTAAGATTTTTTTCATGTTTTTATGTAAAACATACTGAAAGTACATTATAAATAAGGTTAGGGGAGTATATGATTAATTAAAGGATGTTTGGAATTTTTATAACCTTGTGTTTTCAATTTCCCCCCATACATTACTTCTTTCTTTGTTTTTACTCATTTTTTCCTTCACTCACTCTCTCACCATAAATAAAAGGTTTTATATCAACTTTTTTATATAATAATATATTAAAAATTAGTCAAAATTGGTTAAAAACTATACAAATATGCAAAATATTGTACTACCTCCAGATATTAATAAAAGATTTCTTCATCTGTAATACAATATAGACAAGATCTTATATATTAAGAATGGGAGATATTAAAAAAAATTTTTTAACATTTCTTTATTGTTTTGTTAAAAAAACATTTATTTATGAAGAGATATGATAAGTGAGAAAGAGAATAACCAATTAATATAGTCATCGTAGTAATTAATAGAGGTAAAAGTGAAAATTGATACTCAAAGTGCTAGTCAAGCTATCAGTGTTTAGTCTTTGGCCAAAAAAATAGTAGTAATCAGGAATAAGTCATATCTAAAAAAATACTCAAATATATAAGAATAGGGAGAGTACTTTTGTAATTAATATTATTAGTATTAATTAAATCAAATTATCACTCGAAAGGGTGGTTTGAGGTTGACGTGTGTGTTTGAGATATAAAGGGGAATACAGCTAATTAAGTAGCTAACATGGTTTAATGTGAGCAAGCTTCTTAGCAGTTGCGCACGTACGTGTTCATTATCCATTTGACTCATTCTTCTACGAATCCATGCGTATACAATATCTTAGGCACAATCATTTATACAATAAAAAATTATAATTATTCAATAAAAAATAACTATTAAATATATCTAATGCATCTAACGTCCATAATAGGAGGCTTACTATCATTTAACATTATAACGTACACCTCAAATTTTCAATTAATCCTTATTCAAGGAAAAAGTAATAGAAGAGTTATATTATCGAAATCATACAAAACAAAGTACTAAATTATACCAAAAAGGGGGGGGGCACATGAACTTATCTTAAACAATTGCAAAATATTTTCAGTAGTGTGGTGATATATTCAGTTTTGAAATCATACAAAACAAAGTACTAAATTATACAAAAAAATAAATAAATAAGGATGAACTTATCTTTAACAATTGCAACATATTTTCAGTTGTGTGCTAATATATTATGTTTTGCACATTTTGTACCGATTGCATACAACTGAAAAAATTGCACTAGCTAAGTGAAGATATATTACACATATGTCCTTTAACGAATTTAAGATATTTTTATATAATAAATTTTACAATGGAGAGTTTTCCACAATATTCCCTAATTGATTTAAGTGTCATTCAATTTCTGGATCAAATTTTGTCGGAAAAATTTTATTATTTATCTTGATCACAATTATCATCCTAGCTCTAACATCATTTGCTAGATTAAGAAGAAGCTATTTAAAAGTTTGGATCAAATTACATGACATAAAAACTTATAAAAATGAAAGAAATGCTCCTTTTAGTCCTTAATATAGGAACAATTAATTTATAGATATTAAAAAGACTAGTTGAGTTGAATATTTAAAAAACAATATGCGTTATTTAATAATTTGTATGGGAACCATTACTTAGTGGACATCTGTGTAATTAATAGGGGTAATTTAAAAAAAAAAATTATAAATGCTGGAAATAAAATTAATCCATATCTTGTATTTAAGATTAAAGTAAATATCTTAACTTGCTCCCGCATTTTTTGTAAACAAAAAATCCTACATTTAAAACAGGAAAGGATATTTAAAATCAACCATATACATCCTCATATTACAAACTTATAATTAATTGTACTAAAATTATATGTCAAGAACTTTTGTATGTTTCTTCCAGTTTTGAATTCCATATATTATACAAATTTTTTTTTTAAGAAAAAAAGATAATGCCTGGAATAAGTGGGAAATTAAAAACAAAATATTTCACTATTGGAGACGCGGTTTTGGGTGGGTGGCCCAGATTGAGGCCCACTAGTTAATCCAAATTCATAGAACCTTAACACCAAAATGAATCTGAGATCAGCAATTCGGATAATTTAAATTAAATTGATTATTGTATTATAAACAGTTTTTTTGTCTTTTTATTTTAGGATATGCATCGCTTTCTTGCAGCAGTGCCAGTGATCCATGTCTTTGGGTCTCAAATTATTTAATTGCAGAAAATGGCTAAATTGAAGCCTAGACGCAAACAATTTTTTAAAGACTTGTTATAATACATTGATTTCAAATTTTTATTTTAGCACAACCATAAATATCAAATATTACCGAATTAAATTTAATCATTTTTAGTCTTAATTCAGCATAAATTGAATTTCTTTCATCTGATCAAATTGTTATTGTGCGAGTTTATAGGCAAGAATCTACTTGAGTCTTGAGGTGAGATGATTTGTTAATTTGTTTATCAACAACAAAAATTTGATGCAATAAAAAATATCTTCAGAAAATATAAGCTAAAGAAAATTAATTCTTATATGTGAATAAATTAATGATTTCATCAAAAATTAGTATAATTTTCAAAATTTAAAACAAGTCCAGTGCTTAAGTTTAAAAAATTATAGAAATTACATAATTTAAAATAAAAAAGTTCTATACATTTCAGTAATTTCTAATAAAATTATAATACATCTCGAATATAAGCAGAAAAACTTTTGATCCAATCTTATATAATTCGTTTTTTAACCAATATTTATGTTATAATCTAATCTTAATGATTCTCCCCTTTTTCAAGCTTTTCATTTGATTTGGAGACCCTCATGCATTACTGAATCAGCCGAAAGGAAAGGGATAAATAAATAAACGATAGATTCAATTAACTTTTAAAACTAAGAAAAACATATCACTGTACTGAATTCAAAGTTTTCATTTTTTTTATAGACGCACTTTATTTTATTCATAGTGGTCCATAAAAAAGAAAGATGCACTAGTTCTGAGATTGGATTTAGATTTTCTCATAATATTTTAGAATCAATTATATCATAATTAGGGCCCTCATAGATGATGTGGAAGTAATTAATTAATTAATTAATCAAAATTCAAACCTCTTCATTAATCCCTAATTCTCAACCCATCACTTCACTCTTACACACAAGCACACACACGCCACATCGTTTATTAATGATTCTAAGTTTCTAACCATAGTAAGATAATTAAGTATGTTTGTGACTTAATCATATGTTGCAAGAAATTCAAGTCCAACCATCCCTCTCTAAAAATAATAACCCCCCAGTTCGGAGAAATATGTCTTTGGATTATATCAAAAATTAATTATTGTTGATAAACTCATGGTCAGTTTTATTGGAAAAAAAAAATCCAAACACCCACGTAAAATCTCAAAACACAACACTTATTGAAAAATGTAAAGAAAAAAATTTACGCTCTAAACTTCCAAAAAAATTAGTCTCATATCTAAAATGGCCTGGAAATACTCTTAGTCAAATAAAAAAATGTTTGGATGATAAATTTTTAAGCTCAAAATCACAATTTCTGTTCATACCAACTTAACAAAATTAATTTTTAAAAATAATTAATTTATCACAAATTAATTTTATCCAAAACCTATTCTTCTCGCGGCAATATGCCGAAAAGATTCCACCTAATTTTCTTAATACAGAAAGCTCAAACTAGAGAGATCTTGTTTAAGGAACGCAATATTAATGAATTAAATCAGTTATCATTAATCAACTTACAACTACCATTAATTGTTAGTAAAATTATTAATACCAATATATCTATAAAAAAGCAAAAACAATCAAATTATTTATATATTGTAAAAAAAAATATTGCTTATATCGTAGTGCATTCACTTCAATATGTGCGCACTTCTCAACTAGGGGTGGGTAAGGGTAAGACCAGAACCTTACCTGATTTCCAGTCTAAAGGATGAACCGGCTGCATTTTATAGTCTAATGTCATGGTGGGAAAAAAGAGTTAAAAATGGTTATCTCGATTATTAAATTCGTTCAAATGATTAATGCATCAAATACTATTTAAAATTATTTATTTATATTTTGAATGAAGAACATTTTCTATAATGCAACTTATATTTTGAATTGAATGGCGGAGAAGGAAGGAAGTAATGATGACGAGAGCGTAATTTAAATAATATGGGCTTTAAAGAATGGGATCAAAATGAAATGATGATGGTAAGTGGAGTTTGAGAACAGCTGGATTATGCAAAGCTTCAACAATCCCATTTTATTACAATAAATAGTGGCCACTTGGCGTGATGAGCTTATATAATCGTCATCCACTTTTCATTTTTATCTTTATTTTTTTTTCAATAACTATAAATATATGTCGTCCTCGTGGTGATCACGAACCAATTAATTGGGGAAAAATGTCCTATCCAAATAAACTACAATGTTTCAGTGCCTTCTTATGTGTTCAGTTAAGATTGAGTTTTGTGTTGGATTCACATTTGAGCTGTAAATATTTGGAAACTCTTTTTTTTTTTTCTAATTAATTTCACCATGAAAATGTTAAAACTACTAAAGTTCCTCTTACTATTAAAAAACAAGTGTTGACAGTTTAAAAATCAACATTGATCATTAATATTTATAACGGTGAAGGTAACATTACTTATTTTTTAACACTTCTAGAATAATATTGATGGCAAAAAAAAAAAAAAAAACAAACAAACAGAGAGAACCTTCAGGATACCCATAGTTACTATAGGAAAATGTTTGTGGCGAAATTGGATCTTCACCCTATGAGTATGATATATTTAATATATTGTCCCTCTGATTATATTTATAAGTAACATTTCTGACATATGGTGGTCAAATATATAAGTAACAATATGTGTTTATCTAATCATTCAATACATTCCTTTTATTTTATTAGTTAATTGTTACTTACAAAAAACCATAAGAAAATATGTCTTTGATTGAGAATCATATCAACTGATTAATAAGGTCATACATTAAGGATCGAATGGACTATATAAGTTTATATATTTGTGGAACATTTTCTGATTGTGAAATCTACTTCGAATCTAATAAACCTTAATTAAAAGACAAAACTCATAGGAGCTTTTATTATTGGTAGAACAATATATAAGGGCTGTATAATATGAGAGCCTTAAAATAATATCTTGAAATAACTTAATTTGTAATAAGTACATAAAAAGTGAAAATCATCCTGCACGTAAGATCTTTTTTAAACGGGATTCAAACCTTAATTCTATAGGTTACTATACTCAGACTCGGTTGATAAATTACACAACCTTTTTAAACTAAATAAATATAATAAAATAATCCACAGAGACAAGGGAATCCCAAGAACATACGAACTCCGCGTTGAGAATGACAAATGTTTGACCATTATAGAAAAACGGGCTTCAAGCATCACATCGCTTTCATATCCTTTTGTCTCCCATCTCTTTAATATAATTCACAACTTTTGACCAAGTCCACTCCTATCTGTCTTACCTTTGGGAAAATTTTTCTAAAAGACACGTGAATTGTCTAAATTTTAAATTAGGTCATTAAATTTAACTAATTTTAAATTAAGCCAGATATTCCAAAATAAAATTTCTGAATTTGATAATTTTACTATAATATCCCTAATTTGATTCTCTTTAGATCACTAGCCCTCTCTCCCTCATCCACCATTTTTTGTCCTCCACTATTTGCATATCAAATTTGATTTAGAATTAATCCTCTCAATCTCTCATGACTTACGAATAAGCCTCAGGTGAAGCATAAGGGACACTGACGAGAGACGTCTGATCGCGGAAACTGATATTGCAAAAGTTTTACAATTGCTGAATTTGCATGATGTCAGGGGACACATCCGGATAAGAGCCTTATTAATGAGATTAAAACTCTTAGGATTTATCTCGCTTAATTGAATTTTTAATTTTGTAATGTTGAGATGTAATGTTGATGTTGTAGCTATTTACCACATTGTCATGGGAGACGGAGGAAGAAATCAGAAAAGAGAATCAAATAAGGGATAAGTAAGGTAAAATTCTCAAATTCTGAAATCTTATTTTAGGGCAGCTAACCTAATTTATAATTTGTTAAATTTAATGGCCGAATTTAGAATTTAGGTGATTTAGCCCTCTTTTAAAGAAATTTTCCCTTTACATTTTCTAATATTTTTTCTCTTGCTAAAACCACTTCATCATTATTTTCCCCTAGTTTGGATCCCATATGAATATATTCATTTTTTATGTGATTAAATTTTTTTTATATATAATTAAATGCATGCAAATTAATATTAATATCTATGTCCTTGTCATCGCTACAAAATATAAAATTTATAGCAGATTATATTATTCACAGTTGATAAACATCGCATTTAAATTAATTAATATTTATTTATCTAGTTTTTTATGATACAAGAAAAGACTAAGTTCAAAAGCCTCAACTTTTTCTCTATACATTGCTGAAATAAAAATAACAATTTTGTAGTTTGGCAAAAATAAAAAATAAAAAGATATGAAATTAAACATGTTAGTGGAAAAAAAAAACAAGAAGAATTATTATAGAATAATGGTAACATAGTTATTCATTGTACGAATGGAAGGAAATTTATATTAAAAAAATTATTGCTTTCTTTCCTCTTTCCTGGCTGGCCAACAAGACATTGCTTTAATTTGACGCCTAGAAGAACAATTATTAGAATAGAATATTTGTGAAAGTGAATTATTTAAGCACAAACACATCACATAATTGTGTTAACTACCAAACTTCGGGTTACAAAGCTTAATGATGATTATAACTAACTTTATACTTGGGAGGGTCCTTAATGAGAACATTTGATAATGCTAGTTCGTGATGGGGAATCCCAATTTCAGTTAATCAACTGATAGCAATATACTAATGAGTTAAGGAAGTTAGTAGTTCATAATAAAGAAACCTTACCTCTACAAAAGTGACTGATTTTAGTTCATTGCGTTCTAAGCGGGAGCTTTCCCCTCCAAATCTCCCGATGTGAGCCATGAAACAATTCAAGGAGATCATGAAAACACAAAAAGAGATGCATCTTGAAGCGTTTATAAGAATGAATAAAGTTGCGCCATACACCGAGATCTTCTGCGGTTCATTTTTCTTCTTCTTTTTCATTGGAAGTGCTGTAGTACCTTGCTTTGATATCATGTGGCATCTTTGATACCAAGTGGTATCAGATTCACACCTTTCTCAAAATTTAGTATAAGATTTTTATTTAATATTCATTTAGAAAATATTTGAAAAGTTATAATAAAAATTAAGAATATATATAAATGAAATTTGGTTATTGGTCTTGTTAAAGGAACATTATGAGAAAAAAAATCCTAAATAAAATGAGTTGTTTTATTTTTTTTGTTAATAACTCTTAAAAGAAAATTTTAGATAAAATAAGGAAAAAGGAAAAATTTTAAATAAAAGGAGTTAAGATTATATAGATAATAGATATTCTCTTTACTTAAAAAGAACGATATTGTTTTTACTTTTAAAACATAGATAAACTTCTTTTGTAATTAAAAATTACATAACACAGACTTTCTTTATATCTTGGAAATTTCATTTCTATTTATTCAACCATTATTTAGTTATTAAATATTTTTTTATTCAAACACCTCCCTTTAACGTAAATATTGTTTGAAAATAATTTAAATCACAAAAACATAATTTGATGAATATATTTTAAAATATTTTTATCATATTTTACATTTTTATGTGAACTTATTAAATCTTAAATACATAAGTTGGATGAAATAATATTTCATATGGTCGCGGACAAAAGGTTTAATGAATCTTTTTTTTTTTTCGATAAATCATAATTGCATTCATGAGGAAAAAGCATAGTCTACAAAGTATCTAAGTAGGATACATACATCATGGAGAAGGTATGATAGATCCAAAAAACATTTTTGTCTCAGTAATTATTTTTATATAGGATTGCTCTATAAGTTTGCAATGGATAGGAAATCTATGAGGATATACTATTTGCTGCTATCTAAGGATGAAAGTCATAGCATCTTGAAGCGCAAGTAACTGCAAATGAAGTGCTCCAAGTTTAACTTTAGGAACAAGTGACCATTCATGGAAGTGAACATGATCAAAGATTATGCAAATATGCATGTTTCGCTGATTCCTCCCTGCCTTGCAAATGCTGAATATGACAGTCCACTGAGCATGATAGTTCCATCGAGAATGTTGTATTCGTCTCTCTTGTATGTGTTGATCTTTTACATCACTTTCTGTGCATTCTTAGTGTACTACAAAAAACATGTTATTACCGACGGAATTACCCACGGAATTATTTCCGTCGGTAATTTCCTATGGTTTACCGACAGATTTTCCATCGGAATAATTACCGATGGAAAAAAATTCCGTGGGTAATTACCGACAGAAAAAATTCCATACTGACGGATTACCCACGGAATTTTTTTTGTCGGTAATTACCCACGGAATTCCATGGGTAATTTGAATGAGAAATTACCGATGGAATTCTGTGGGTGATCCGTCTCTAATGACCGACAGAAAAAATTTCCATGGGTAATAACTGACGGAAAATTTTCCGTGGGTAATTTCCGTCGGTAATTACCGATAAAATTTTTTCCGTGGGTAATCCGTCAGTAATTTCCGATGGAATAAAAACTCCATCAGTAAATATGACGTATTACCTACGGAATTTTTTCCGTCGGTAATTACCCACGCCTTACCCACGGAATTCCGTAGGTAATCTGTCGGTAAAACTAATAATTTTTTTATTATCTTTTAATAATTTATATAAAATAATAAAAATAAAAATAATCTATACAAAATAAAAATTTAAATATCATAAAATTAATATTTAATATAATATATTAAATATATATAATATTAATAATAAAAATTTTAAATGAAATAAAAAAATTAAAAATTTTAAACTTTATATCATAAAAACAAAATATATAATTATATATAAATATATATTTAATATTATATATATTTATATTAATATTAAATATTTAAATGAAACAAGAAATTAAAAAATTTTAAACTTATATTATAAAAAACGAAATATATAATTATTTATAAATATATATGTAATATTATATATATATATATATATATTAATATTAAATATTTAAACGAAATTAGAAATTAAAAAATTTTATATTTTATATTATAAAAAATGAAAAATATAATTATATATAAATATATATTTAATTATATATATATATATATTTATCTTAATATTATTTTTTTTAATTATTACATTATATATATTATTATGTGAATAAATAACACAAAGTTAAAGCAGCTCAACTGGCAAAGGTATCAGAACACATACCAAAGGTACAAGGATCGAATCCTACCTTAGTCACAGAATGCCACAATTATCTCACAGAGACACGTGGCGCAAGGTTAGAGGGACACGTGGTCCTTGCTCGAGGGCCGCCAGGGCCAGATGCAGGGGCGGGCCGTGGGGGCTTTCGGTGATGTCCACGTGGCCTCTTTTAAGGTCGCCATGTGGATTTTTTTTAAAAAAATAATATTAAATTACCGACGGATTACTCACGGAAAAATTCCTTGGGTAATTACCGACGAAAATTTTTCTGTGGGTAATCCATCGGTAATTTCCAACGGAATAAAAATTCCATCGGTAAATCAATTTGCCACGGATTTTTTAGAGACGGAAAAAATTCCGTCGATGATCCGTTGGTAATTCCGTTTCCATCCCTAATCCGTGGGTAATTTGATTTCAGAAACGGATTTCCGTGGGTAATTTCCATAGGTAATATGCTGTTTTTTTTGTAGTGGTGGTGCATTAACAAGGACGTAACAGCTGTTGTTCTAGCTAGATTGGGCTATACTGATGACTTGCTGTAGAAAGATTTTCATACCTGCATGACAGGCTTGATTTCTGGCAAACAAAAAAGAGTCTAATAATTGAAAAGGAAAATATGTTAAGAAGTTATTAGACTCTTTGTGATCTGGTAACCATGTTAATATCCATTGCTGTAATGATCTGCCATGATATACGTTAGGTCTAAAACCACTAATGCTACCAAACCAACATGCTCTAGAAAACGAGCAATATAAGAACAAATGATCTAAGGATTCACAGGCACAATTACAAAAAAAAAAAAAAAAACCCTCAAAATCAGCCATATGTGTAGGCCTAAGCACCTGAGTAGTTGGCAAAATGCATCTGACTATTTTCCAAAGTAGCAATTTAATTCAAGGAGGCAATGAGGATTTCCAGATCAAATGACATACCTCATTTTCTGCTTAATTTGTTCGTCCATGGGTACAATGGAGCAATTTATATCCATCTCTAACAGTATATACACCAAAGCTATTATGTATCCACCTAACAATATTGGGGGATCGGGATAGATGAATCGGATGTCTTGCAAATTGCCGAACGACTTGCCAGGGGTAAAGCGACGATAATAGTGGAAAATTCCAATTTCCTTGAGGCCGTACTATAAGGCTGCCACCTTTAAATCAGAAAATGCCAAACCAAACTGTTGTACAAGCCACCAAAACCGACTATTTAAAGAAATGGAAGATCCATCACCTACTTACCAAGTCAAATGACCTGTTTCCATATTACCCGATCGAAGTATATGTCTCCATAGGGTTGAGCTATTGTAGACAGGTTTGAAGATATTTTTTTTCGGGGTCTAAATATTTCTTGAGCATCACTTGGCTGAGTAAGGAAGATTTGGCGAACACAACTTGCCATAAGTGTTTGACCAGTAAAGCAGAATTAAAGGCTTCCAATTATACAATTTACAGACAACCACTAAGTAAATGTAGACATAATTCATCCCATCAGAGCATATGAGCCTTTTTTTTGAAGAATCTGACCATCCCCAGAAAAAAATTGACGTTCTCATTGCAATTGTATGACAAAATGTACTAGAGTATTTCATGTATGAAAAAGGGTATACCAATAAGGATGACAGAGAGTTCTTTATCAACACAAGCCTTCCTGCTTGAGAGAGAAGGTTGCTTTTCCATCCTGCAAGTCTTTTATCAAGCTTCTCTAGCATCTCCTGATACTTTCTTTGCTATGATTTTGGGTCATCAATGTATATACCCAAATATTTTCCCAATCGCGAATGAAATTGGATTTCAAGTATGTCAGACAACCACTGTTTCTTGCGATAGGGAATTGAGGGGCTACACACCAAAGATGATTTTTGAAAATTGATATGTTAACGTGAAATTTGAGAATATCTCCTTAACAAGGCTTTTACAATATGACAATCTTCTTCAGTTGCATGATAGAAAAGAAGGGCATCATCAGCATACATTAGATGTGATAGCGGTACCACTTGTCGAGAAATATGAATACCCCATCATCAGTTATAATTTTCTGCCTGGTGAATCATACACAAAGCTAAAAAAGATATGGAGAAAGAGGATCTCACTGTCTAAGGCCTTGAGATGGATTAAAAGGGGTTCCCGGGATCCCATTAAGCATTACTTGATAAGAGGGATAAATTTAACATAATGAGGGATAAATTTAAAACAGCATATATTTATTTTACTTTCAATTTTTTCAGTTGTAATATAATATTTCATAAAAATTTATTTATCATAATTTTTATTAATAAATTTAAGTAATTTACAATCTTTAACAAAATATTTTTAACATTGTTAATAATTTTAACTAAAGTATAAGTTTTAAAAGCAAAGACCCCAGAGAGGAAGCCTTTGTAATTTTAGCATAATTCGAGGAACGCGAATATATTTTACTACACTAATAATAATTGTTGCACATTAGTTGGTTTTTTTTTTCCAGAACACTTTAGTTGTTTATTTAGAGATGTTCTGAAAGATTTTTATGATTTTAAATAAAAGTTACCAGTTTGCAAAATCTTAATATATAGCATTAAGTTCTTTTTAACATATGACCTTAATAATTATGTTATATAGACAGATGATATAATAAATAGATTAAAAACTATTAAGATAAAAATTTTAATATAATTGAAGGTAATCCAAGGTAATGATAACTTTTTTAACAATTTTATGTATCTTAAACTTTTTAAATACTTTTAAAAATGACTGATTTCGTTTATAGTGCAATTTGCAACACAAATTAGCTAGGTTATACAATTAAGACCATAAGTAGTATAAGATATATCAATACCTAGAAACTAGATATTTTTATGATCGATGAAGATGAAATTCATCAGCACAATGGAACATGGAAAAAACATGAGAAATATAGAGAGAGAAAACTGAGATTTGAGAAATTGATCGAAACCTTACAATTGGAATCCTTCCTAATTGCTAACACAAGTTAAATAATCAGCTATGGAAGTGAATGTAATTACAGTCTATTGTAAATTTATAATAATAATTATTTTTCAAGTATGTAACTAACTATAGCTTTCACTTTAAAGAATGAATGAATGCTGATGCTGATGAGTAATGCTTGAAAATTGTTTCTTGAAGTAAAATAAGCAATTAATTTTTAATAATTACCATGTCTTATAAGTTCTAAATAGGTAACAAATTAAAAAAAAGAAACTTTTTCCCTATAAGGAGCATGCTTTCTTTCTTTCTTTCTTTGTTCCTTTGTTTATTTGTTTGTTTGTTTGTTTCTTTTTTTTTTTTTTTTGCCCTGAAGGAGCATGCTTTCTTAAAAGATGCTATCCCAATATGAAGATATTTTCATAAAATGATGTTAAATTTTTCTTTTTTCTTTTATCGATTTGTCCAGACAAAGAAATGACATCGTAAATATCATTTAATAATCATCTAGCTAAATAATCTTCTCAGGCAGAGTAAAACTCAACAATATACACAAAATAAATTCCCAGCTAATTTGTCGATATGTGCAATATAACTGAACCCATGCGTAATTTAGGGAATATTTCAGAAAAATACAACTAAAAATAGAAAAAGATAAATTGGTATTGTGAATTTATCAAATCCCAAATCAGAATTGAAGTAAAAACATGAGATTTTCAATTCTAATCAAATGACCAAAACACCCTTAGTTCAATTCATAAGTTTCAGGGGTCAATAACAACATCTGTATCTATATTAACAAAGTCGAATTTTATATTAACAACTTTACTTTCATGTTTAACAACTTCATATCCTAAAAACCAGGGATAATTTTGAGGGTACAAGTTTCATAGGTCAATAACAACATCTGTATCTATATTAAAAATATCATATTTTACATTAACAACTTTACTTTCATGTTTCACAACTTTATATCCCAAAAACAAAGGATAATTTTGAGGACATAAGTTTTAGGGGTTAATAACAACATCTGTATCTATATTAACATCGTATTTCACATTAATGACTTTACTTTCATGTTTCACACTTAAACTAAGGGCAATTTGGTCAGAATTGAAAATTTCATATTCCTACTTTAGTTTTGACCTGAGATTTTATAAATTCACAATACCAATTTGTCTTTTCCCATTTTTAAATGTATTTTTCTGGAATTTTCCCATAAATTATCTGATATAGGACCCTGCTACATATTTAAAAGAGGGGTTAAGATGCAAATTTGATTCAGGAAGTTTTCCCTGAGGAGCAATATTACCCCAAAATTTTTTTTAGGTTTAATGTTTTTCTAAAAGTGTTAAAATGAAGTAATATTGCCCATTTTTGTTAAAAAATTAATGGTCAACGTCAATTTTTTAATGGTTAACATTAGTTTTTTAATGAATATGGCAACGGTGCTATGTTCTAAAACTTTCGGGGTAACATTGAACTTGAAAAACTTTAAGAGCAACATTGCTCCTCAACAAAAATTTTTTGGGCAAATTTGTTCCTTAGCCCTTAAAAGAGACCATTTTGCTGGGTTAAATGACATTCAAAATTTTAAAATATTTTTTTTTTCAGTAACACTCGGTGTTTTAAACTAATTTGTGACTCATCCAGGCCCTATAGTAGTTTTCTAATAACACTTAGTATTCTAAAAAACATTCAATAATTTTTATAAGGTTAAGGTGCAATTTTATCAATAAAGTTTTTTTCATGGAGTGTCTTGCACAAATAAGTTTTGGAAGAGATAAAAGTATTAATAAACAATTTAAAATTGTGCAAATTTACTAAGGATGTTAAATTTTATCAAACATCTGTTAAATTCACCTAGGTTAATTTAAAGTAAAACCTAATAGATGTTTAATGAAATTTGACGGTCTTGATGAAGCTGTATCATTTTAAATTATTTATTGGTAATTTTGCCCCTTCCAAAACTTATTTGTCCCATACGCTCTTTGAGAAAAACTTTGTTAATAAAATTACACATTAACCCTTTTTTATGTATCTAGCGCCATAAAGTATTTTTAGTAACACTTAGGATTCTAAGTTTAGGATGCTCATTGTTGAGAGAAAAAATAATTTAAGGGAAAAATTGTACAAAAAATACTTTAGAACATTAAGTACTATTAAGAAAATGCATTAGAATATTGGATGAATAACAAATTAGGTTAAGATACTAAGTATTATTAAAAAATTCTTCTAGGTGTTGAACGATCTTAACCCATTTTTTACAAATACATATGTATGTTACAGACAATTTACTAAAAAATTAACAATTATGCAGGATAAATAATATACAGTAACTTCTTATTAAAAGAATTCTATTAGAGAATTAAAGAGAAAATATATTAAAAATATAAGCTAAAGCAGAATAGAAACAATAGATAGTGAGAAATTCGTTATCTTGCACGTCATCCATTCATCACCTTCATAGTCATAGTATAAATCTTTTTTCAAAAGTACTTTTTTTTTTTTGAAAAATTAATATTTTGATCCCTATAGTTTTAACTCAATTGTAATTCATTCCCTATACTTTGACTTGGCGCAACCCACTCCCTATAGTTTTGATTCGGTTGCAACTCGGTCCCTGAACTTTGACTTGTTGCAACTTAGTCTATATAGTTTTATCCATTTTATAATTTTGCCCCAGATTTATATTTTAAAATATAGGGACTAAATTATAAAATGGTTAAAATTATAGGAACTAAGTTGTAGCAAGTCAAAGTTTAGGGATTGGGTTACAACCAAGTCAAAACTATAGAGACTGAGTTGCGATTAATTTTCCAAAAAAAAAAAAAACTTAATTAGTGAAACTGGCATTGGCTGGCGTTAATTAGCGTTGGCAATAATCCTAATGGTGACACGTGAAAATAAGAAATGAAAAGTGATTAGAATTTAAGAATCAGACCCGAGAAGGGGACTAAGACATAACAAATTGATGTAGTCAAATTTTCTATACTTTATTATTGACTGAATTAAAAATAACAATAAAATCACGTTTCACCGACAAATTTTGGCTTAAGAAGTAACATCAAATATAATATTATCAACTTCTTAGTCAGGTCATAAATCAAAGCTGGTTAAAGATTCTCTTTCTGTTGCCGTGAGGAAAAAAATTCTGAAACTGCTAAAGTGAGAACAAAAGATTGCTAGAGACGAAGAAGCCGAGGAAATTTAGTACAAGAAGGTTTGTTTCACTTAACAAAATAAATTAATAAATGAAAAAAAAGCCCAACGTATATTAGATTAAATTAAAGTGGAAGACTGGAAGGTGACTTGGTTGTTTTTTCTAAAAAATGATGGTTTGAAACTTTTTTTTTCTTTTTAACTAGCGATTGTTTAAATTTTATAGATGAAAAAAAAAATCAAGCTAAAATAATAGCTTTAATTGAATCTGATAATGATGGAATTGGATATGATGAAACTGAATAGTTAATAGTTGTATAAAAAAAATTAAAAAAAGAACAAATAAAAATCTCATATTTTTCAAATAAAAAAATAATATATTTTATATAAGTATACGTAATAAAAATAAATTTTATGTTGCAGTAAAGTATACTCGTCTAAAACAAAATAAAAAAAAAAAAAAAAGTAAACATTCCATGTATTTGTGCTGATACTAAATATATTAATTTAATATTTTGATGTGAGTATAAATAAATGAATGGTTAATGACAGTATATACAATTACAGTAGAAATGAGTTTATGGACCAATGAGGTTGGGTCAAACGGAAGGTGTTAGTTTCTCACAATGTGGTAAACTAAGATTCAAATCCTTATTGAGAGAATCGCCCACATTTAGCATCTAACAGTGCCTCGAATAGGATTATCTCTAATAGGAAGATACCTATGCTTAACCGGAAAAAAAAATGAAAAAGAAATGAGTTCATGGCTCCATGCATTTACATAATTAATTTATGCTAAGGAAGAAAAGGAGTAAATAATTAAAATCCACTAAAAGACATTTAAGAATAATTTTTATCTGGAATACAAAATATCAAGAATTAAAAATTCAAATAAAAATTCATATAAAATTAAAAACTTAGACAATTCAATATATTACTTAATTAGATTAATAATGAAACTTTTTTTTTCTTACCTGATTAATAATGAAACTTTATATGTGAATATAATTAATGAAGATGGCGACCCCACTTGCGGGAGGGAGACAGCTGCAACACAAAGGGATTCATATCGACACGGCAACACCATATCATTGACAAAATGCAATCAAAAATATGTAGGAGCACATGACTTTATAAATAAATAAATGTTATTTAATATTATTTTGTCTTACATAACAAAAATAGGATAAATAAATCTGAGTACTATTTATAATTGGAGACATGATATCTCTTTTGACTGAAATTGATTGGGCAATGAAGTACTTGACGGTGTGCATATGAAGATCCTTTGTGGGGTTTCAATGCTCCCAATGGCGGTGCCCTGTTTGACTCTTTCTCACTCACTTTCTTCACTTTTTCCAACCAACCACCACCACCCACACACACTCCAATTCCCTAAATTTAGCTCATCTCTTTTTTAATTTACCTTTGTTGAATGACCTTTATTGGCTGTTCAAAAAAAAAAAAAAAAGTCACCTTTATTTAATTTGTGTTTAGAATTCGGCATGTATTAAAAATCCAATTTGGATCCGTCTATTAGACCAGTGAATAAGAAAACTAGCCCATTAGTCGATTTGACCATAAGTTTTAAATGAGTTGACTGAGTTGAAACAAATTGAAACGACATGATTTTGAGTTAAAAAAAAAAAAAAAAAGAGTCCATCATAGTTATGTTTTAGTAATTTTGTTTTGTTGGCCGATTATATTTAGTTTATAAATGAATGTTATATTTATTTGTGGGTTAATGTTTTTTATAAGTATTACATTTTTAATAATTATATATGAATAATTTTTTAAAGCAGTTGGTTTGGTTTAAAATCACATTTTAAGCAAACAATGTGAAAGTAATTATCTCAAAAAATTTTAAAAAAATCACTTTTTAAAAAGAACTTATTTATGGTTCCTATGCCCGCCCCAAAAAAATTGCACTCCAGCAGTTATGCAGTCTGCAGAGCCCTTTATATTTTCTTAATTTTGTATTAATGTTTTTAGGAATCGTTTTGCTGACAAATTAATATTCCTCCGGTCCTTAATATAAGACATACATTAGTGGAAAAATCACTTTTAAAACTGGTTAAAAACGACATTTTAGACCGGTTCTAGATCCAGTCTTGATATAATCGGTCTTAAAAGTCTATTTAAGACCGGTTAAAGAACTGATCTTAAAACAACGTTTTAAGACAAGTTAATTATAAAACCGGTCTAAAAATTATTATTTTTAGACCGGTTATCGAAGAAACCAGTATAAAAAGTTTAACTTTTTAGACCGGCTCTAAAAACAGCCGGTCTAAAATGTTCAACTTTTTAAACCGGTTTTATAAAAAAAACCGATCTTAAAGTATTACTTTTAAAACTTGTTCTTTTCAAAACCGGTCTAAAATACTTTTTAGACCGGTTTTGAAAAGAATCGGTCTAAATTTTTTCAAAAAAAAAAAGAATTGCTTCGTTTAAAACATTTACCTAGCCAGCAAGCCAGCCATTTTCCCCGTTAAAACATTTCACTCAGCCAGCAGTTATTTCAACAACACAGATAGAATCACAAACAGAATAAAATCACAATCACAGACAGAATCATAAAATTATGGCCAAAATTAAATACTTCATACACTGTCTTCTCAAGCAACCCAAACTAATTGAAATGGAAACAAAGTTCATCATCATCATCAACACTTATTCATTATGGCTAAAATACTTTATACACACTCTTCTCAAGCTGATGATCACTAGCTGGCTTTGGAGCATCTATACTAGACACCTCATATGCTTCATTTTCCTGTGTCAACATCACAAAAAGTAGTTTTAATTTATATATATCAATAACAATAACCATAATTCAAATATAATTCATGATAATTATTTTAGCTAACTAACCTTCAAAGTAGTTTTATAAAGGGATATCCTCCCATATCCCTTCATGATTATTGTTTCTTGTGCCGTGTTCATTGTTTGCTTCATCTTCTTCGTTCAATTCTGATAGACTCCTAGAAAAAGAAGGAGTCTCAAGAAGATCATTCATTGAACAACTTTCCTGATAATAACATGCACAGATTGGCCCAAGGAACGAATCTCTATTATTGAATAACCAACAAATGGAAAGCATCCATTAATGTATCCCTGGACACATATTTATACAACTATCCACAACTATCTAAGTTGGGCTTAATCAGTAACATTAAGGCCTATAACAACGTGTCCTTAATAAAGCAATAAAGCACAGACGCTATTAATTCAATACTCCCCCTCAAGTTTGGGGATGCAACACATTGACAGCTCCTAACTTGTGAAGAAGTCGAACTTGAGTATCTTTACCCACAGCTTTTGTAAGAATATCTGCTTCCTGATTCTGAGACTGAACATGTATTAACTCAATCAGTCCGGATTGCAATTTTTCGCAGACGAAGTGGCAGTCTATTTCAATGTGCTTCGTCCGTTCATGAAACACTGGATTAGACGCTATATGTATTGCTGCACGGCTATCACAGTGAACACTTACAGGCTCTCCATGAGATATGCCAAGGTCTTTCAACAAACCTTCAACCCATACTATCTCTGAAAATGATGACCCTAAGGCTCTATATTCAGCCTCAGCTGATGAACGAGACATAGTCTCTTGCTTCTTTGTCTTCCATTTAATAAGTGAGTCACCAAGCTTCAACAGATAACCAGTGACTGATCTTCGTGTAGTACCGCAAGCAGCCCAATCAGAATCACAAAAACAGGACAGAACTAGATCATCTTCTGCACTAAGCATAATACCAAGCCCTGCACTTTGTTTCAAGTATCTCACGACATCTAAAGCAGCTGCCATATGAGCTTTAGTTGGTTGCTGCATAAATTGGCTGAGAACCTGCACGGGAAACGAGATGTCAGGCCTGGTAACAGTTAAGTAAATAAGACGTCGGACAAGCCTCCTATATTTTTCTGGATCCCTTAATAAATCCTCTTTCTTATCCCATCCTTCCTCATATGACAGCAACCGAAGATTCTGTTTCATTGGAAGTGTCAATGGACGACACCCACTCATTCCAGTGTCAGCCAAAAGGTCCAGAACGTATTTTCTTTGGGAGAGTATGATCCCTTTGTCAGATCTTGCAACTTCAATCCCTAAGAAGTACCGCATTTCACCCAAGTCCTTGATTTTAAACTGTGCATGCAAGAGTTCCTTCACCTCCTTTATTCTTTCTTTGGAGCTTCCTGTAATGAGTAGATCATTTACATAAACAAGGATATAAACACAAGCATCACCAAATTCCTTAGTGAACAGTGAATAGTCATATTTGCTTTGTTTAAAACCACCATTTACTAAGGCCATAGTTAGTTTATTATTCCATTGTCGTGAAGCTTGTTTTAAACCGTATAATGATTTCTTAAGTCTACATGCCATTTTCTCCCCCTGGTTCTCAAGTCCTTGAGGGATGGTCATATAGACCTCCTCATCTAAATCACCTTGTAGAAATGCATTATGAACGTCCATTTGAAATAAATTCCAACCAAATACAGCTGCCATTTTCATAATAATACGTATAGTGATCATTTTAATTACTGGAGAGAAGGTTTCATGGTAGTCGATCCCTTCTCTTTGAGTATACCCTTTCGCAACTAGTCTAGCCTTATACTTATCAATAGAACCATCAGAGTTATATTTCACTTTATATACCCACTTACATCCTATTGCCTTCTTCCCTTTTGGTAAAGGCACAATGTCCCAAGTATCATTATCTTGTAATGCATTCATCTCTAATTGCATTGCCTTTATCCATTTATCATCCCTTATTGCCTCATTATAAGTTTTAGGTTCAATAACCGAATCAATAGAACATAAATAGCAGAGATAAGAAGGCGAAAATGACTCATATGAAATATAGTTCTCGAGAGGGTACTTACAACCTGCTTTCCTTGGCACTGTATCTGTAGCTAGACAATTGTTAGTTTTGATCAGATTGCATACATAATCTTGTGACCATATAGGTGGTTGCTTGTTTCTCATGTGTAATATCCCGAATTTTGAGACTTGAGATTAGAGAATAAGCCTAAATTGAGTGGACTACTAAGCCCTGATTTAGTAGATGTCCCAAATATATTCCCTAATGATTTCTATATCTTTGGGGTATTAAGAAAGTAAAATGGTGAATTTTGGAGAATATAATTATGTTTTCCGTGAAATCGCCTATGAGGTAGTGAGCTTGTCATGTGATTTTAAATGATCAAATGATGAGAAAAAATTATGAGATTTTACAGGATGAAATTAGACATCCTAAGCTTTAATTTGATAGGTCATATGAATCAATTAGAGCTATACACAAAAAGATATGAATTTTTGAAGTCAGCACAGATAAACTGTGAAATTTCTGGAACAATATGCAAAGATTGAAATTTTGGGAATTTTGTGATTCCAGAAAGCAAAATTCTATATTTTCCTTGAAACTAGACTCAATAAGAGTTCTATAGGCTTTGGAATCACCTCATTTATATTTTTCTAGAATTAGTTATGATTTTTCAAAGTTTGGGCAGAAAAACTGTCATAAAATCCGAAAATGGGAATTATGACATCAGCATAATAAAACATGACATCAGCATGATATTAAAAATAAAATCTGCATCTTCTTCCTCTAGTTTCCGTCAGTTTTTCGTGAGGCAACATGGAGAAAGAGAGAAAGAGAGTTTTAGAGAGAGAAGAGGAAGAAACTCGCAAGGTAAGCCGATTTTTCCGACGATCTACTTCTTAACGTGTATAACTCTTCTCCTAAGCTCCTCTTCTATATTATTTAAGGGGTTGGAAGCTTGAATTTCAGTGTGGGGAAGAGTTAGGGTTCAGCCACAAGAAGGAAAAGCCAGAGGGAGCTTGAGGTAACTTCCAAACCTTCGTATATTGACTATTCTAGTTGCTGTGGGCAATTTAATCGGTGAAATTTCGCCGGATTGCCATTGGTTTTAATTTTTGGAAATGGGTATGTGGGACTTTTATGCTGCCCAAATTGATACTAAATGGTAGTTTTAACCTAATGGAATAGTCAATAAAGTGGTTAGGAGTGGAAAGAAACACGTTTACGGAGCCGAAACCGAAAAACCCCAATTTTTCCCCTTAAAACCCATATATTTTGGCCAGCATTGTAAATGGGTCTTAGAGTTGGATTTTCAATGATTTGATGATTCCATTGGATTCAGTGGGCAAAAATAGGTGGGGTTACAGTTGGGCACTTTTTCGGAAAAGGCCGAGAAAGCATAATTACAGAAACTCCCCTAAAACCCTAAAAGTAGGGCTACCAAGGGCAATTTCGTAATTTGACATTGAATTTGATAATTCCGAGTACAGAAATGGATTCTTTGGACGAAAATATGTTAGAATAGCCCATGTCAAAATTTCAAGAAAAGTACAGCCGGACCGGGTACGGTGGGGCCGGGTCGGGTCGGGTCCCCGGGGGTAGTTTAGTAAATTTTCAATATAGCCTCATATAACCCCCAGAAACACTATGGAAGTGTCTAAATGGTACATTTGACATTGTAGGATCGAATGTGAAGCCCCGAGTTGCTGGCACGCAAATCGAGGAGAAAAGACTGGAGGTAGGGGACTTACCTTACTTGCATGTATTGATATCTTTGCTTGTGTAGTGATGTATGTGATTGCTTTACTTGATTGTGTAAAGCATATTTGAATAAATGAAGCTCTGTTTCTGTTTTATTGTGGCCATAGTTTTGTTACATGAAATATTGAGCATGCAGAAATATCATTATGGGGCATATATCTAGATAAAGCTAACATGTCATACACATAGCATCTATCATGCATGCATTATGGTATCTGTTTCCTACTGAGATTCTCTTGAATCTCACTCTCCCCTACCAACAATTTAGACAGGGCAAGTGGCTCGTGGAGGGAGCGGCTAGGACTCCTCTGAGATGAGATTGTGTAATCCCCATTTGAAGAATTGTAATGGGCAATTGTACCCTGTGTATCTTTAGCGAAGGTATGTACCCGGGATTGCCGGGATGATTAAGTTGTGCACTCTGATATTTATATGAATGTGATTTATCTTCGCGTAGTAATTGTATTCGAAATGTGAATATGAGACCAAGTTTATAAATGATTTCAAAAAGTATTCGTGAAAACCCCGTCATGTGATGGGTTAGTAAATGTTATTTGATTATTATTGGTCTCTATTTCATTTTAATCGCGTATTTCAGATATAATTACGGAGGGGGTTACATTTTTGGTATCAGAGCTGCAGTTCCTGGCAAAGATGGATTTTGCTAGGATATTTCCCTTAGGCCAAGCTAGGGAATGAGTGATGAGTTATGATTGCCTAAGGAATAGGCAATGATTTGTGATTTTGGTTGTTTGTGGTATACACATTTATATCCCTAGTGTTGTGGATATCTGGGATTTGTGGATTATGTGTATACATTATTTGGTTATCCTGAATTTGTGTGTTTAAAGGTCTTAAGACCTAGGGGCCTTATATGCCTTAGGCTGGTGGAGATTTTTGAGTTTATGTTGGAGTGGATGATGCTCTATGGATTTGAGGGAAGTGATTTCCCAGTTTAACAGAGGTTGAAGGTTTGAAAGATGAATTGTGATCTAAGGATCAGACTCAATAGTTAAGCTGGTCCTTAGGAGTTTGACTTGACCTAGATGGTCCGTGGTACCAGGATGTGGTACTAGATTGGAATTGAAATGTGTGTCAGGTATCCTGAGGTTGCTAGTGTTCATCTAGCACAGGGAAACGTGATTCTGAGAAGAATTTGAATTTGAAAGAGTTATCTACGAGGATTCGGAGTGGAGAGGGCTACCTACGGTGACACCTGATCGGTTAGGCTATATGTGAGTCCTAGGTGAAATGTGAGTAATCCAGCTGCCTGCCAGGCTCAGTGTAAGGGCCGGCCAGCGGAGCCCTGGTACGTAGTTGACCAGGGAGGTGGGCACTCTAAAGGGGTGTGACAATATAAAAAAAAATTTTTGTGACAGCCGCCGTGACGACAAACCCTAGTGTGCAGCTGCCGTGACGATGAACCTTAGTGTGCACTCGCCATGACATTGAATCGTAGGATAGAGCTCTGGGAACATTGGGAGTATGGGATCTCAATGAAGTGCTGGTTGTGGCTTTGAATGAATCAAGTTGAATTGGGCCAAGGTCTGATGCAGATGAATATATGTTGCGGATGTTGTTAGTTGTAGTGGGAGGTTCCTATTGGACTTTTGTTCAATCAACTTGACATTGTGGAAGCACAGATGAGGAGAAAGACCTCAGAGTGTGCAGCGGAAGCGTGAGAATGATGTGTTAATCATGGCTTTGGGAGGTAAAACTTCGAAGTCCAGATTATTTTGTGAAAAAGGGGTCTTGAAGGATCCTAGTTGGGTGAAAAGAATTTATGGTAGGGTGTGATTATGGATCTACTATTGTGAGCCTGAATGGCTATGTGTGTGCACTGCCACGTCAATAGTCCCTGAGTAGCTAACAACGGTTCGGGTAAAGACTGTGGGTCTTCCCGGCGGAGAAAGGGGATGAGGGTGGAGTGTGATTGTGAATCTGTGACAATTGTGGATAAGCTGGGACTGAGGTATAGTTGTCTTGTAGAGCAGAGCTAATTCAGCTGATGGCTAATTCAACTACATGATCGGGGGTTCTCGTTTGTGAGGGCAATTACCCCGGCATGGCCGGCATGGCTAGCCACCAGGTTGGTTGCACCGGTGTTGACCCAAGGCCGAAAGGCGGTGCGTAAAATTAGAGTATGCGATGTGTGTTGGTATGAAAGCTATGTGATGTGCTCCGACATTTGTCCTGGTATTGAGTAATCTCTGTCTGAACACCATAGTAAAGAACATAGTGGTGACTTTATTATACAGCGAAAGCTGGTGACTATATTATACAGCGAAAGCTGGTGACTTTATTATAACAGCCATGACCTGCAGCCACTGGGGGTGTGTATGGCACACAGTGGGAGGACCGTGCCTTCGGGGCGATGGAGATATGGGGGATATGTGAGTCCTGGGTGAAAGGTGAGTAACCCAGTTGCCTGCCAGCTCTAGTCAGGGGACGGCCATCGTAGCCCTGGTACGTAGTTGACCAGGGGGTGGGCACTCTGAAGGGGTGTGACAATAATATTGTGTTGATACCCAAAAGTCCCGGTTACCACTAGCGGAGTCACTGGTGGGTGTACGGGTGAGGGCGACACCATGAAAGTTGATACAGATGTGATAATATTGTGTTGATACCCAAAAGTCCCGGTTACCACTGGCGGAGTCACTGGTGGGTGTACGGGTGAGGGCGACACCATGAAAGTTGATACATATGTGATATTGTTGTGAATTCCCAAAAGTTCCGGTTACCATTAGTGGAGTTACTGGTAGGTGTACGGGTGAGGGTAAAGTTGTGAAAGTGGATATAGCGAAAGCTGAAATGTTTGTGTATACAGCTGAGGCTGTCGTTTGATGTATTGAGGTTGTGGTGTTTTGGGGTTACTCCCAAAAGGGGTAACTAGATTGAGTTAAGCAGAGTGGTGGCCTATGCTGCCCAACTACCGAGATCTTATGATATGGCTCATGATTTAGAGCCTCCAGATATTGAGATGTACTAGCCACTCATGAATTGGGGAGCTTGCGACGATTGTGGTTATGTTATGATGGTGTTGTGGCAATCGTACGTGAAGGCGATTGCATTTGTTTAAGAAATGTATGGTGATTGTGCTGTGCGGCAATCGTGAAATGGGCCGATTGAAGTTTGGGGCAACTGAGTTGCATTCATAGTTAAGATTCCTACAAGAATTGGATTTATGGATTATCGTTTGTGTGTGGGTGGTCTAGAGAAGACCGTCCTAATGTGAAATGAATTGTAAAACGGAAGCCATCGTGAAGGGGCACCGAGGTTGTGGTTTAAGTGGTTTGTCAAATTTCGAGGACGAAATTTATTGAACAGGGGGAGAAATGTAATATCCCGAATTTTGAGACTTGAGATTAGAAAATAAGCCTAAATTGAGTGGACTACTAAGCCCCGATTTAGTAGATGTCCCAAATATATTCCCTAATGATTTCTATATCTTTGGGGTATTAAGAAAGTAAAATGGTGAATTTTGGAGAATATAATTATGTTTTCGGTGAAATCGCCTATGAGGTAGTGAGCTTGTCATATGATTTTAAATGATCAAATGATGAGCAAAAATTATGAGATTTTACAGGATGAAATTAGACATCCTAAGCTTTAATTTGATAGGTCATATGAATCAATTAGAGCTATACACAAAAAGATATGAATTTTTGAAGTCAGCACAGATAAACTGTGAAATTTCTGGAACAATATGCAAAGATTGAAATTCTGGGAATTTTGTGATTCCAGAAAGCAAAATTCTATATTTTTCCTTGAAACTAGACTCAATAAGGGTTTTATAGGCTTTGGAATCACCTCATTTGTATTTTTCTAGAATTAGTTATGATTTTTCAAAGTTTGGGCAGAAAAACTGTCATAAAATCCGAAAATGGGAATTATGACATCAGCATAATAAAACATGACATCAGCATGATATTAAAAATAAAATCTGCATCTTCTTCCTCTAGTTTCCGTTAGTTTTTCGTGAGGCAACATGGAGAAAGAGAGAGAGAGAGTTTTAGAGAGAGAAGAGGAAGAAACTCGCAAGGTAAGCCGATTTCTCCGACGATCTACTTCTTAACGTGTATAACTCTTCTCCTAAGCTCCTCTTCTATATTATTTAAGGGGTTGGAAGCTTGAATTTCAGTGTGGGGAAGAGTTAGGGTTCAGCCACAAGAAGGAAAAGCCAGAGGGAGCTTGAGGTAACTTCCAAACCTTCGTATATTGACTATTCTAGTTGCTGTACACATAGCATCTATCATACATGCATTATGGTATCTGTTTCCTACTGAGATTCTCTTGAATCTCACTCTCCCCTACCAACAATTTAGACAGGGCAAGTGGCTCGTGGAGGGAGCGGCTAGGACTCCTCTGAGATGAGATTGTGTAATCCCCATTTGAAGAATTGTAATGGGCAATTGTACCCTGTGTATCTTTAGCGAAGGTATGTACCCGGGATTGCCGGGATGATTAAGTTGTGCACTCTGATATTTATATGAATGTGATTTATCTTCGCGTAGTAATTGTATTCGAAATGTGAATATGAGACCAAGTTTATAAATGATTTCAAAAAGTATTCGTGAAAACCCCGTCATGTGATGGGTTAGTAAATGTTATTTGATTATTATTGGTCTCTATTTCATTTTAATCGCGTATTTCGGATATAATTACGGAGGGGGTTACATCATGGGTCTAGACTCAACTTGTTGCATTGGTTCTCTAGACATAAAATTCTCATCCTCTATATTTCCTTCTAATGGACTTTGATCAACAGTCCCTGTTTTGTTTTGAAAGGGGTGCTCGGGTTCCTTTGTGGGTTCACTCTCTATTTCTAAATCAAACATAAACATTTCTTTAACTAATCTGTCCACTCCCCCTTGCTGAATATGTTCTTGTTCTTTAAAGGGAAATTATTTCTCAAGAAACCTGACATGCCTACTAACAAATATGTTTTTGCTCTTGACATTGTACAGCACATACCCTTTTTGATTGCTTGGGTATCCTAGAAACACACAAGGCATAGACCTAGGTTGAAACTTGTCCCTAATATTCAAATTAGTTGCATAGGCAAGACATCCAAAGACTCTCAAGTGATCATAATCTGCCAGGTGACCATACACTACCTCATAAGGAGTTTTAAAATTCAAGACCCTAGATGGCACCCTATTTATTATGTAAGTTGTAGTTTTGACACATTCCCCCCAAAATCTAATAGGCACATTTGATTGTAGCATTAAACTTCTAGACACTTGCATCAATGTCCTATGTTTTCGCTTAGCTATACCATTTTGTTATGGGGTATAAGGACAACTTGTTTCATGCACTATGCCTCTTTTACCAAAATACTCTCTTAAGTGCTTATTAACAAATTCAGTTCCATTATCACTTCTAACCTTCTTAACCACAGCAGAAAATTCAGTCACAACATATGCAATAAAATTTTCAATATGAGAAGCAGTTTCGGTTTTGTTTTGCATAAGAAATGTCCATGTTGCACGAGAAAAGTCATCCACTATGGTTAAGAAATATTGGTGTCCTGAATGTGTGGGGGTCCGATAAGGTCCCCACACATCCATATGCAACAGTTCAAATACTTTCTTTGTCTTAATGCAACTATGGGGAAAGGGAAGCTTAGTTTGCTTTGACTGAAAACAAACAGTACAATCTTTATTCAATGTAACTTCCTTGTTGCTTACAATATTCAAATGTCTCAAAACAGTAATAGGGGCATGCCCCAATCTGCTATGTAGTAGTAAAGCATCTATGGACTCATTCTTGCTAACTACTTCACTAGCAACATTTACAACATTTCTTTTAGGAAATTCTAGTACATATAAACCATCAAGCAATTTACCAGTCACCTTCAATTTTCCATCCTAGAGATCCTGCATTAAACAAGTGTTAGGAAAGAAAGCAACCACATATTCCTCTTCCCTGGTTAGTTTCGATATGGATATAAGGTTGAACTTTAGGGAGGGTGCATACAGTACATCACGCAAGGTAATACCATTTGGAAAACACACAGTTCCTGTATGAGTTATGTTTACTCTATCACCATTAGGTATCCTTATCGTCCTAACTGGTCCATAATATTGTTTATAATCATCTAAGAGGGACAACTTACTTACTAAGTGTGTTGTTGCTCCTGAGTCCAAAACCCAAGTTGTTCTAGAACAATTATATAAAGAGGGGTTAATCAAACCTGAACCAGTTAGCGCATGCACATTCTCCTCAGCATCCTTTTTCAACAGTTCCAGCAATCTCTCATACTGATCCGGAGTGAGGGAAGTGGAGATGTGGTTGGCCGAATGTGCACTCTTGTCATTGCTGTTAGAACTTTCCATCCCTCACTGAGGTGTATCTGTAGTTGGTCCTTGCTTAGCTTTGGATCCCCGGAAATCTGGTGGGTATCCTATTAACTGGTAGCAGTTGTCTCTAGTGTGCCCTCTTTTTCCACAGTGAGTGCAATCAAGATTAGATGTCCTACCTCTGCCACGGCCACGGCCCCTGCCTCTGACCGCCATTGCAACTCCTTCAGTTGGAGAATACTTGCCAGAGCCAACAATTGTTCTTTGAGCCTCATCTTCAGCAACCATGGCATACGCTTGATTGACCGAAGGAAGTGGAGACATTAGAAGAATTTGGCATCTTGCCACTCCAAAGGATTTGTTCAGGCCCATCAGAAACTGAAGAAGCTTCTGTTGTTGTGCAAGATCAGTTTGTGTCTGCGCTGCTCCACATGTGCAGCATCGACACTTGCGTCCAGTATTGAGAAGAGAAGATTGCTCCTCCCATAATTCTTTAAGCCGTGAATAATACGCAGAAACAGGGAGATCACCTTGTGACAGAGAGCTAATTTCACGATGAAGAGAAAAAATCCTCGATCCAGTAACCTTGTCGAATCTTTCCTTAAGATCGACCTAAACTGAATGCGAATCTTGATAGTACACAACGCCGTTCGCCAGTTCCTTCGACAGAGAATTTAAGATCCAAGACAAGACGACGGTGTTACATCTCTCCCATTGATCATGGAGAGTCTTATCTTGCGATTCCTTAGAGCAACTACCGTCGATAAAGCCTAACTTGTGCTTACCTCGAAGGGCGATCATCATCGCTTTGCTCCAGACATTATAATTCTGGCTACCGAGAAGGATTTACGGAATGATCGTGGATCCCTGGGTGTCCGATGGGTGCAGGTACAAGGGATGATTGAAGCTAAGGTTCAGTGCCGGCGAGTCTGCAGCCTTACTCGGTTCGCCCATCGTGCTTCGATTGGGATTCCGGTGCCCTAATCAGTGGTTTCTTGAACACCCGTCGACCCAGAGGCAGCTCTTAAAATCGCGATCCTATTCTGGTCTCAGGTCTTGAATATCCATCGACCCAGCAACCCGGTTCTTGAACCACAAACCGGATCCTATTAAGCCTGGGGCTCTGATGCCATAATAACATGCACAGATTGGCCCAAGGAACGAATCTCTATTATTGAATAACCAAAAAATGGAAAGCATCCATTAATGTATCCCTGGACACATATTTATACAACTATCCACAACTATCTAAGTTGGGCTTAATCAGTAACATTAAGGCCCATAACAACGTATCCTTAATAAAGCAATAAAGCACAGACGCTATTAATTCAATACCTGATTAATGTCAACAACCTTTTTTCCTTGGAGAGCTACAGATCGCATTTTATTTGCCTCATCGGTAATATAGAACATTTGTTTCGCTTGATATGCCATAATAAAAGATTCATCTCTAAAACTTCTACTAATCAGATCAACCAATGTAAATCCCAACTGATCAATCATCACATCATTGTTGACATCAATCCACTTGCATTTGAAAATGGGAAATTTAATTTTAACATAATCAACCACCCAAATCTCTTCAATAACCCCATAATAAAGTATTGCTGCTAATCTAGGGTTCTTATCTTTCGAACTAGAGAAGTGCATAGATTCAGCCACTAACATAACCCCACTGTTCTGGACAGGGCTCTTATCATTAAGGGACTTCGTGTAAAATGTATAACCATTGATCACATATGAAGTCCAAGTTATGACATTAACCTCAGGACCACGTGCTACCTAATTAATTGTATTGGAAGCACATTCTTCTCCGTCAACCTTTTGTTTGAATCAATGTGCAAAAGTTTTGTTATGCTCCCTAAATAACTTTTGTTCGGTCATTCAACTATTTTCTTGCCGGACAATTTCTTTATGAGCATTAATGTAATCTTGAACTTCATTAACATTATTCAAGATGTACAAGTGGACTTGTTGCAATTCATTAGGATCAACACTCTTTACTGTAGCCCTACGTCTACCCCCTTCTTCATTATGACGTTGAGGAAGCCCAATATGTCTTACATTTGACAGGTAATCTTGACAAAACTCTATGGCTTCTTTAGAAACATATTTCTGAACAATAGATGCTTCAGGACGATTTGCATTCTTCACATACCCTTTTAGGATTTTCATAGTTCTTTCAATTGGGTACATCCACCGTAAATAGATAGGGCCACACAACTTTATCTCCCTCATTAGATGAACAATTAGATGTACCATGATGTCAAAAAAAGAAGGAAGAAAAAGTTTCTCAAGCTGGCACAAGATCAGATATCCTTCATTTTTCAGTTCATCCAATCTTTCAGTCTCAATGACTTTACTATAAATAACATTGAAGAAGAAACAAAGTCTAGTCAAAATATGTTGGAGATCATATTCGGTAATGCCTCTAATAGCTACTTGGAGTAGTTGTTGCATTAAGACATGACAATCATGAGACTTTAGCCCTACTAACTTCAAGTCTTTCATCGACACAAGCTTCCTAAAATTTGAAGAATATCTTGAAGGAACTTTGATGCCATGTAAATACTCACAGAAGCTTCTTTTCTCATCCTTAGACAAAGTATGAGCAGCTGGAGGATAAAAAGTTCTCTTACCATATGCCTTTAGATGCAAGTCTTCTCATATCCACATTTCTTGCAAACCTAATATTGCCTTCATGTCATCCTTAAAACTACCTTGTATGTTAAACAGTGTCCCAACAATATTATCACATATGTTTTTCTCCTCATGAATGAAATCAATACAGTGTCTCACATCAAAATTGTGCCAATATGGAAGATTGAAGAAGACAGGCCTCTTTTTCCATTTATTTTTTAATTGCTATTCTTTGTAGTCTTACTAAAGATAACATTCATATTTTTTACCTTTTCATAAACTTGCTCTCCAGTCAATGCCTTTGGAGCATCTTCAAACTCTTGTCCACCAAAAAAAGCTTTCTTTAATCTACGATACGGGTGGCCTTGTCTAAGAAATCTCCTATGGCTAAGATAAATTGTCTTTCTTCCATGTTGAAGTTGATGGTAGCATGTTCCTTCTTCACAAATCGGACATGCTTTATGGCCTTTAACACTATATCCTGACAAGATTCCATATATAGGGAAGTCATTTATAGTACAAAAGATCATGGCTCGCATTTTAAAAACCCCCTTCTTGTTCGCATAAAAAACATCAACACCTTCGTCCCACAACTCTTTCAAGTCTTCAATCAAGGGTTTTAGGTAAACATCTATGTCATTTTTGGGTTGTTTTAGTCCCAAAATCAACATAGACAACATGATGTACTTTCGTTTCATGCATAACAGAGGAGATAAGTTGTAAATTACCAACAGAACAGACCATGAACTATGTATACTACTCAGGCTACCAAAAGGATTCATACCATCTGTGCTAAGCTCAAGCCTAAGGTTTCTAGGGTCTTCACCAAAGGTAGGAAATAATTGATCGATTTTCTTCCATTGAGAAGAATCAACCGGATGTCAAAGCTTTCCATCGGATATCCTCTCATCCACATGCCATCTCAAATTTTTTGCATCATTTTCATTAGCAAACAAACGCTTAAACCTTGGAATGATTGGAAGATACCACAACACTCTTGCAGGGGCGTTATTTGATTTGTACCTCAAAGTTTCACATATTGGACACTGTTGTTCCTCTTCATGCTCTTTTCTATACAATATACAATCATTAGGGCAGCATGGATCTTTTTATACTTCATCCCTAGTGGACACAATATTTTCTTAGCATCATAGTATCGAGAAGGCAACACATTATAGTCTAGAAGCATGTCCTTAAAAGCCTCAAGTGTTTCTGAAAAACTCTTGTCGCTCCATCTATGCCGGGCTTTCAAGCTTACCAATTTCAATACTGCTTTCAACAATTGGTATTTTTTATACTATGGGTACAGCGGCGTCTCAGCATCATTGCACATATTACCACATGCATGTGATTGCTCAAAAGTCTCTTCTCCTACATCATGAATAATATCCTCTATCCGGTCATCCGTATCCATGTCATTATCATCAAAGGTCACTCCCCCTGTTGCGATGAACTTGGCATTTCCAATTCTTCACCAGGCCATACCCATCTTGTATAACTCTTACAAAATCCTTCACAAATTAAATGTGTATATATATCTGCAGCACTTAGTCGCTACTCATTCAAACATGCTACACAAGGGCAATAAAACTTCCCACTATCATCATCGGCATTTCTTTTAGCGAAGTCTAAAAAACCTCTCACCCCATTATCATATTCAACACTCGTTCGTTTAGCTTTTATCCAACTATGATCCATATATATCTCAACACTTGTAGCACCCTATATCCAACAAGAAAAGGATAGACAAAAAAACAACAATAGAGTTTTACAGATTTTAACGAATTTTAACATGCACCATTTGAAACTAACTAGTATTGTTTGAACAAACCAATAATACTGACAATCAAACAATCACACTAAATTAAAATAGAACTTAGAAAGATATTACTCCAAGCCTAATATCACAAGTTAGAGCATCTTATTTATTTTTGGTCCAAAACAAGAAAAACGTGTATGTAGTAATAATAAAGTCATCACACAGTTTTCCCTTTCACCTTAATTACTTTTTTTTTGCAATTATTTCGTATCTAACTATATTATAAGGGTTAATATTGTTGAGAATAAGAAAATACAAGTAGAAAGTTGAGGGCTTTAATTAACAAAACATTAACCCGATTGAAGACCAAGGAGTAAGCTTTTACCCAAAGTCACGGTGGAGTCAATTGAAGTTAAAATGAAGTCCTGAAATTCACAGCATTGACAAAGGGAAGTCATGGCAGAGGAGAATGGTCACTACGGAGAATAGAGGTGGCAGCGGAAGAGAGTGATGATAACCAAAGAATAGCGACGATGAACACAGCGACGACAGCGGTAATGACAGAGGAGAGTTGAACAAATGAGGAACAGGGCTCAATGGACGAGTTCAGAATAAGCAGGGACAGAGCTGACAGAGAAATGGCGAAAATAGAAGAAAAAGTTCATAGAGTGCGGGAGTAAAAATATGGGCAAAAAAGTTCACCTTTTATACCGGTTTTTAGAAAGAACCGGTCTTAAAAGGGTGAAAAAAAATATTTTTTAATTTTTAACATTTAAGACCAATTTTTATTAAAACCGGTCTTAAATGTTTAATAAAAACCGGTCTTAAATGTGTCACATTTTTAAGTTTTTTTTTTATTTTTTTATTTTTAGACCGGTTTTATTTATAACCGGTCTAAATAATTTTTTTAAAACTGATTTTTTGGAGAACCGATCTTATAAGTTCTATATAATTAAGAAACTGTCATCGGTCAAATTTTTTAGACCTTATCTGCTATAACCGGTCTAAATATGGCGGTCCAGAAAGAGAATTTTGTACTAGTGATAATTGACTTTTTTTGGAGAGATTAAAGAAGCTAAATAAGTTAGTTAATCATAGCATATGTTATGTATTATTTGATTATATATCAGTTCATAAGTTAGACAAAGTAATTTGGTATAAAAAAGATAAATATCAATATTTTAAAGTAATTTATTTAGTTTTCTTAATCTTTAAAAAAAAAAGTCAACCATATCTTATATTAAAGATCGGAGGAGTACTTTTTATGACAAAGCCTACTAACATCATGCAATGCATTTAGCAAACCTCGTTTAATGGTATATAAAGCATGTGGTTGTTACTTGGAACGTTGATAATGATGTTCTTCATAATAAATATTTTATTTTATATTTTTAGGTCAAAATTTTAAAAATTTCTTTAATTTTTGGGTCAATTACATGTAACTTTATAGCATTTTAGAGTTTAAATTTAACATTTTTTACGCTTTACTTTTTGATAGTAAGCCCCTTGTCGTTCTGCCAAAAAAAAAAAAAGTAAACCCGTGGTCATTAATTAGACTGCTGATTTACTCATGAAAAATGTCACGTCAAATTAATGAAAATGATGTGTCATCCTACACTTAAAAAGAATTTAAATTCTTTATATTAGAGGGCTTTGTATATTGTAACCTAAATTTTTTAATCCATATAAGATGTTATGTCATCTTCATTACGTAACAATTTACATTAGTAATTTAATGACAAAATTAATGACATGTTTTCATATTAAAAATTTAAACGCCAAAGGTTAAATGTAAAATTTAAAACACCAATGGGGTTATATTTAACTAACTTAATGTTTATGGGAGTTTTATAGATTTTAGCCTATATTATAATTGTTTTAGATAAGATAGCAATTGCTTGCAATTCCTTTAAATAAACTATTAAAATTTAAAATTAAATATTTTTTATTTTCAAAACGTATATAAACATTATTTTAAAAAATGGGTAAAGTATAGTATCCAATATCTTGTTATTTCATTGCCCAAAAAAAAAATATCATGTTATTCACAATAGCATCCAACATTTTGGTGTTATTTTTTCTAGTTATGTCTAGCACCCTAGTGGTTTAGGATGTTGAATGCACTATAAATATAGATTTACTACTATAGGTTTAGGCATTTATAATGTGTAATATATAATGGTTACAGCTAATTAAATGTTAGGTATGTCGAGGCGAAGGTCACACAAGGATATATAATGTTTAAACGTAACGGTTAATTATGCGTACAGTCATGTATTGGGAGAAGGAATTTGCGAAAACAAAAAAAAAATAACGTTTATAGCTAATGACTATTATTTATTTAGTAATAAAAATGACAGTTCTTAAAAAACAACCATTTTGTAACACTTACATACAATTCGTCTTCCAACACTTATATCAACAAAGAAAAATAAAGCACAACGATCTTCAAAAACAACCATCATCTAACTCATTCATAACCCATCATAACATTTGAACCTTCAATGTCATAGCTTATAACCCTTCATAATCCTGTTAGACCTTCATGTTTCATAACTCATGACCCTTCGTAATCCATTATATCTGTATTCAAACTCAACTATTCCTTAACCATTGTGATTCTTACTACTTTTTTTTATCCCCCTTCTCCTTTTCACCTTCGTCATGTTAAGATCCCATGGAATTCCTCTGCCTCTTCTGCCGTCTCCCCCTCCTTTACCACCACCACCTCCTCCTCCTCCTCCTCCTCAAGGCTTGTTGGTGGCAACAAATGGCTCAAGTACTGAGGATCCTAACCATGTCGCCCCCTCTGTTATAGCCATTGCCTCTACCCCCTCCACCAATCCATCTATTGTTCCATCTTAGAGTAAGTTTCCTCCCCTCTCTTTTAATTTGCTTTATGGACCTCCTTCATGACAATAAGATCCTTCCCTAGTACTCTTATCTATTGTGTCATCTCGTCATTTGGTGATAAATGGATTGGCGGAGGGGGCTGGAGGGGCCGGCTTGGGCGAAAGGGGTGACGTGGTTAGGATCCTCAATACAAATACATAACGGTTATTAAGTATAACCTGTCACTTAATAGAAGACCATACAAATGAATAACGGTTCTAAGTTAATAAACGTTAAGTTAATAATAAATTTAAAAAATTGTCAAATACATAACGGTTATTAAAAATTAACCATCACCATTTATAAAATATAATGAAATTTCATATTAAAAGACGCGATGGCTTGATAATCCACGAAACTCTTTATATACACTATTACAAAAAAGGGGTTAAGTAGCATACCTCTTGTGACATTTTTTTAAAGAAGCGCCAAATATACTTATTTCTTTTTTTAAAAACAAAAATATTTGGAAGCTTTAGCGCTTCCCAAAGCTTCCTATTAAAAGAAATAAGTATAAAAAATAAATAATAAAGGGGAAGCATTGGCACTTCTTTAGGAATCGCCAAAGCTTCCTATTAAAAAAAGTAAAAAAATAAAAAATAAATAAATAAAGGGGAAGCTAGATTCCCATTATGTTTACAAAATTTAAACACCCCGCCTTGATCGCCCTCCTGCTTCCCATTTTCCAAAACTCCAATCCACTGCTCCCCCACTCTATTAGTTCACCAGCTTTCCTTATCCATTGTCTCTACTTCTTCCTCGTGCACATTTTTTCAACATTTGGTAGCCACTTTTGTTATAGTACAAAGCTTCCTCTCCTACTTTTTTTTTCTTCTTGTCTCGTCGCAGTACAAAGCTTCTTCTCCCACATGTTTTTTTCCTTCTTGTCTTTGCCTTCTACAGAAGCTCCCTAGCTTGTAAGTGTTTTCTTTAACATTTGATCCACATTTTTTTAGTTAGAATCTATCATGACTCTTATATGTTTGCTCATAATTTTTGTTTTTTAGGTATTTATTTGAAGTTTCTACTCTATCTGCTTACACTTTCTATACATTAAAGAATGGTGTGAATATATGGTTAGACAAGTAGCTAATATTTAGTTGTAGGTTTTTTCTTGCCTATTTTTGTTTTTTTATTTACTTTAAAATTAATTGTACATTATAATGAATACATGTTATAGGGATTTTATGAATTATTTATTTATTTCAAGTTACTTCATTTTGCTATCATTTTGTAAATTGCCTATATATTTAGACTATAAATAAAAGGTTTCATTGAGGGAAAAAATAATTATAAAAAAATATTGATAACAAAGAGAGAGAGAGAGAGAGAGAGAGAGAGAGAGAGAGAGCCTCCTTTTGGGCTTCATTGTGAAGCGCCAAAAGAGGTGTGTAATACACCTCCTATGACATCAAAGGGTTACACCTCCTATGATGCGCCAAAGGAGGTGTATATTACACCTCCTTGGTGAAGTGCTAAAAAAGGGGGTGTCTGTACACCTCTTTCTTTGGCGCTTCATCATGAAACGTCATAAGAGTTTTGGCCTTACCTATGACACTTTCAAACAAAGCGTCATGATAGCTCCTTATATTAAAATAATTGAAAAAAAAAAGTTATGGCACTTCCATATATTCAAGAAGCGCCATAGCTTTTTTTAATGACACTAGAAGCTATGACGCTTGTGAAGCGTCATAGTGTTCTTTAAAATAAGTGCCACATATTATGTTTTTTGCAGTAGTGATATAAATGTTTTTAACTGAACCCCACTTCTCTACTTCCATTTCAACTTCTCAAAGCTAACTTCTGGTTCAACAAAACATCATGGACAAACGCAAGAGAACTTTTGATTCATCATATGACAAAAAACTGAAAGATGAACTCCCTCCACCAACAAGCATTGAAGGTTTCATCCATACAAACTATGAGCTCCATCATATGGTCCATGCTTACATGCGAGAGCAAGGATATAAGGACCAATGCTTGAAGGAACTTTGTAACAACCCAAATTTTATAATCACCAAATATATTGTAATTATTCGAGAAATTCAATAAAATGGTGAATATTCAGGAATTTGAAACTTATGAATTTTAGAAATGTTCATATTCATGAGAAAATGGGCAAATTAATTCAAGAAAGGAAATTAGATTACAAAGATAATGGCAAAATCGTAACTTTGCCAATTTAGCACACGATTAATTATTTTCCAATTAATTGAAGTTAATTTCAATTAATTAAGGAAAATAAAGGAGAATGTATATTGGAATATTCTTGGTAGAATAAATCAAGAGTTGTGAAATTAGAAGGACTTGTGCATAATTCAATTAAAGGATTATGGAAAAGTTAAAACAATTTCTATTTCCCTTTTCTTATAAATTTCGCCTAGCATAAGAAAATGGGAGGGAAAAATGATTTTGGAATTAAACATGCCAAGTGTCACTATCCTATGATAAAGGGATTAGTTTATAATTGATAAAGATGAGCACATGTCTGATTGTGTTAAAATAATGCTTCTTTTACAAGGTAATTATGATTATGGTACAACACTTGAGTACATAGTTGGATTAGTTGGAAGAAGCTCATTTGGTTGGAGAAGGCATAAGAGGGGACGGTTTTGGGCCAACCAAAAGGGGAGGAAAATTAGTTCAATACTAATGGAGCTTTATGATACCAATTTGGAAGAGATAACATTAGGTACAAGAGTTATCAAGAGATGGATTTTTGGAGAATAAAGCAATTAAGGGAAATGGAAGATATTTTACATAGCTCTTCCTTCCTCTTTCCCTTTGTCATTTTTGGCCAAACTAGACAAAAGAAGAGAGAGAGAGAGAGAGAGATCTCAAGATCTAGAGAGAAGGAAGAAGAGAAAGATTAAGGTACGTGTTGGTTCTTAAGCATTTTTCTTGTAATCTTGCATGAAACCTTCTCTAAACTCTTCTTCTCTATGGAATCAATAATTTAGAAAGCACATCTTGAGCTCAAGGAGAGAGAGAAAAGGACGCATAGAGAGAGAAAGCTCAAGAACTCAAGAGGTAACTCCACAAAACTCAAATCCATACTAGTATGTTGTAGTTATTGAAGTGTATGGTTGGATTTGGTGATTTTTGTTGAGTTTGTAAATTTGGAAAGTCCTAAACCTAAGGGTTTATGCTGTCCAAATTTCTTTGAATCATGGTTAGAATATGTTTAAATTACTTAATAAGGGATTAGGGGTGGAAAGGAGTAAGCTTTAGAGGTTAAAACACAAAGTTGCATTTTCCCTTTTTCTTGAGTCAAGTTTCGGCTAGCACTGTTCTGGGGGGAAGGAGTTGTATTTTTATGAATTTTATGGTTCCATTGGATTTAGGAGGCAAAATTAGGTGGGGTTACGGTTGGCCACTTTTTCGGAAAAGCCTGAAAAAGCATAATTACGAAAATGCCCCTAAAACCCTAAAACGGGGCTGTCATGGGCAATTTAGTAATTTGACACTGAGTTTGGTAATTTTCAGCCCATAAATGGATTCCTTGGGCAAAAATACATTAGGATAGCCCTAATCAAAATTTTGAGAAAACATGCAATCGAGTCGGGTACAGTAGGGCGGGCCAAGGTCCACGGGGGCATTTTGGTAAATTTTCATCATAGACTAATATAACCACAAGAAATACTATGGAAATGTCTAAAATGATACTTAGATAGGTTATGACCTATTTCTTATAATTTAATATTTTAGGACTGAGTTGGAAGCCGAAAGCGACACGTTTTATGAGGCACACGAAAAGAGGTTGATAGAGCTTTAATGTAGGAACATTATCCTTCATACATCATGCCATAGTTATATAATTGTGTGGATGCCATTGTTTGTAAATGTGCTTTATTAATCAATATGTTTTGCTAAGAGATGGGCAGTTAGTGCCAGAGGTGCACTTGCACTGGGAGTTGGTGAGAATCTAACCGGTGTATGATTAGTGGGACTGGGCCCTACGCATGTATACATGATTATGTGTTTATATTGTTCATTAATTAATACATACATGGCACATATCATATTTACTGTTCGCATTTTATATGAATGATAGCATGTTTCTACTCAGATTCCTTAGAATCTCACCCCTTTTTCCGACAACATCTTAGTGGGTGCCAGTGGATCGAAAGGCAAAGGCGTAGACGCTAAGAAGTGATTGGCACATGTCTCGAGGTAAGATTAAAGTTCGTGGTTATAGTTAGTTTATGCTTAAGATATTTTGGGAAATCCTATAAATATTGGAAATACTGTCGTATTCTGTATTTTGTATGTGGTCGACTATGGATTATAAATGAATATTTTTATCAGTATATATGTATTTTTTTGTATGCTCATGGAATCTAGTCTTTATTGCTCTTCGAATATCGAAATGGAAATAGGTATTAACAAACTTACGTCTCTCATTTGCTCTTTAAACGAGAAGGTGAACAAGTTATTGGAGAAGGTAGAATCTGATGATACTTCATATTCTTAAAACATCTTAGCAACTTTTTATTTTTAGTTTGTTTATTTACCTAGTCTTTTTTGTTGTAAAATGGTGGTTACATAATCAACCAACAATTTTTTAAAAAAAAGGCATATACATTCTGGTTATTAAGTAGCAACCGTCACTTATTAGAATATCATGCAAATACATAACAGTTATAATTTGTAACCATCATATATTGTATCACAAGAATGACGGTTCTTACTGTAAATCGTGCAAATGATTTGTCGAGTATGAACAAGAAGGTCAATATCATTCTTAATAAGTATGAGATTGGCAACCATGATCGTGACATACTTTTAGATGATTTAAGCCACTTCTCTGATAACGAGTAGCATGATGATGTGAGGTTTGCTGTGAATTTATAGAACTTTTGATTTATTCAAATTGAAGGAATCAAAAGTTCATAAATTCATGGCAAATCTCAGATAATCTATTAGGTAACTAGTCACCAAAGGGTGATCGTTTTTTATTTTATTTTTATAAAATGTAAAAATATAGTTATCTGCGCATTGGCTACCCAAAAAATTTTAAAAAAATAATAAAAAACCTCACAATTATTAACTAATTATAACCGTGATATATGTATATGTTAAAATAATGACATAACTCATAGTTATTAACAAAGAAAAGTAATAAATATAATCAAATAAATAACAATTTTATTAATAAAATCGTTATATAAAATCTTAGACACGATAATCCAAAGAACCCTATCCTTCCTCTTCTATTTAAGCATCTAAAAAGGGATACACTTGAAACTTAGTTTGTTCGAACAAAACCTGCTAACATCGTAAGCCTTCTACTCTTGTTGTCTATTTTGGCCATCGAGAGTTGTTTCCAGTTGAGCCCTACCATAAAAAGCATTCGTCTTACTTCTCAGTGACAATCATATTGGTGAATACCTTCACTCTTGTCTCAGCAACTGCCAACCAAGTTGCTTTTGCTTACCCTAACTGGCATTTTCATCGTTCATGAGCTCTAGTTAGGTCACATTCCTTTGGTACTTTGTTCTCATTGTTTGATTGAAGTGCCTTTGTGAAGTCATGACACGATAAATCATTCAAGGTTTTGGAAAACCTGTTATTGTTTTGATCAAAAGTTTATTTCCTATTACAGGAAGTTGTTAACCCATTGCTTTGACTAAAGGTTCCAACTTTATTGATCTTTTTTTTATGTGATTTTCTGGAGATATGGATCTCTAATCAAAGACATCTCTTTTTTAGGAAGTATCCAGATCTCTGAAAGTCACTTCAAAAAGTTCAATAGGGATATGATGAATAAACTAGTTCAGTTGTACAGATAGAAGCCATACATGAACAAGCTCTATGAATATTATAGTTCAGGTGACATATTGAATTGCTTTTATGCAGTTATATATTTTTTGGAAATCCCATACTGCTCTGATTGAAGGTTCCTCTCCTGTTTTTCTATTGAGCAGGTGGCACTAAGTTAAAAGCTATGTAATTCAACATTGTGTTCAGTTCTAAACTATTCAATGTGAGTGTTTCTAAGCAACTTGGTCTTGTCTCTATAGATATAATAGAGTAGTACTTCCCACATCGAGTAGCCATACAATTTAGATGGATCAAGATTTCCTAGGCTTTGTGGCTATAATCAAACGCACTCCTGATCTATCTATATATATATATATATAATAATGTAAGTGTTCACCTATACTTTGTGTCTTTTCAGCAATTAAGCTTGGAAAGCAAAAGAAGATGGCGTAAAAATAAATAACCATATTATAAAGGGCACAAGGGTTATGCAAACCCTTGAGTTTAAGGTTTTCCATACCCCCTCCGCCCTTTTTGATATTGGTATATTTTTTCCCCAAAGTCCTTTGCTTTCCAAAGTTAATTCCTGTGAAGAGACACAATTATGTATAAGTCACCAGTTGCATTATCACACATATATGTTGATGGTTGCCATTGATTGCCCCACAAAGCCCATAATATCTTGATCCATGCCAAATTGCATCTCTCGATATGGAAGGTACTACTATTCTATTATATATATAGGAGATCAACTAGCTGAGAAACTTTCACTTGGGGAGTCTTATATCCATACATCACTGTTATCATATAAAAACCATCATGTATTATAATGTTCACGATTCTTATTTATAAACCGTTATTTATGCATTTAATACATAACAGTTGTCTACGTGATACCGTTATTAATTTTTATTAAAAGTCACGGTTCTTATATACAAACCATTATATATGTTACTCAATAAATAATGGTTGTAAAATGAGATCGTTATCTATTATACAAGCATTACCATATATTATGATGGTTGTTTAAGTGTACCCGTTAATTATTATCACAGTAATTGGCAGATCATGGCCTCATCAAATATCAATACATAATGGGTGTTATATTATAACCATTATAATAGGTCTAGAATAAATAACAGTTTAGAATTGTAATGTATCTGTGTTGACCTTTTTATAGCGCCTGTATATATGACGGTTCAAAACCGTTACTTATGGTAAATAATAACTGTCATATATCGTGATTTATATAATAGTGATTACAGTGTTGAAAGATCTTGAAAAATAATATCAAGATGTTGAATGCACCATAAATAAAATTGGGGTGATGATCGGATGCAACTTGAAAATAATATCAAGGTGTTGGTTGCTAATTTACCCTAAAACAATACCTTACCCACATTAAGGCTAAATAATACTTAAATTTGACTTGATAATGTTCATTGCTGTTTTAACATCTCAACCCCGTAGTTGTATGATATCTAAAATTATGCATTCCTTTTTATTTCCCTATTTATTAGCAGTTGAATAGTCTTTATTTTAAAATTTCTAAGAAAATTGGGCATATGTATACAATGTAAGTCACAATGTGTGTTTGATAATATGAATGAAATGGTTTTAAAAAAATGTAAAGGGGAAATTTCTTTGTACTATAATGTAGTCTTGAGGAGCAAAGCTATCCATTATCTTCTTCTGGAAGTGCTGCTAGCATTGTAAACCATTTTTTGGTGCAAAAATATCCATCAACATTAAAAAGTAGCCTAAAATTTTATTTTTGTTAATTTGGAGCAACGGCCATTAAGTTTGAATCATGGCTTATAATGTCTATTCAGACATGAGGATGTTCAGCGTAAAGGAGCAAAAATACTTATATCTTTTTCAAAAAGAGCTACTGACACTATAAACAAATTTTGGATGCAAAAATACCTATGATAATTCTAAAATGGCCCTAAAATACGCTGAGTATGCCATGCTACTAGAGTTGATGTTGCTGAGGTATGAGCCATGTTGATGTCGTTTTTCATTGATATTAAAATATTTATCTGTCATTTTTCAGTCAAATAAACAAGGTGACCTGATTTACTAGGAGTTGCGATCATTTTGAAAAGCAAAATACAGGATTCTTGTGATTTAAAACTATGAAAACATTCATACAAACCAATCCGAATATCAATTTCTATTTGTTCATAATAGGGATATGGTAGGAAGGTGAAATGGTAATTTGATTCGGACAGGAATTTTGTAAAATGGATAGCCCGGGAAGGATGATTGTGTTTGGTTAGTTTGAGGTTTGAGCTTGCACAACTTTGCACCAGTTTAGAGGAAGAATAGCACTCTCTTCTTTGCATTTAATTTGTGCCTCTATATAGGTTAGTTCCTGCTGCTTTTATAATTGTTTGGACAAAATAATAATGATTTGGGACCCATAAACATTAAGATCAAATGAGGTTCAGTATGAATCATATTGAGTCAAAGATGTAGAGCATTGAGAATGTTACTACAATTACAATTATTCTGCTGCCAAAGCGTGGCTATTGGAATCATCATAGGTATTTTTACATATAAAATTTGTTTATGATGCTAGTAGCACTTCTTGAAAAAGATAAAGGGTATTTTTGCTCATTTATCCTCTACGTCCTCATGTCTGACTCGGCATTATAAGCCACATGTCAGGGTCCAAAATTCAAGCTAACAGTCGTTACTCTAAATTAACGGAAATAGCATTTTTGCGCTACTTTTTTAATGTTGATAAGTATTTTTGTACCCAAAAATGGTTTACAATGCCAGTAACTCTTCTGGAAAAAGATAATGGGTATTCCTTAACACTATAATGCTTAGTGCACATTAAGTAATTAAGTAATAAATTGATGCTTTCTTTATAAAACAAGGGAAGTTTTTCTCCTTCACTTGGAGCTAAGAACGTGCTCTTCCTATATATACCATAGAATATAAAATATAAACCGCCAATTTCACCCTCTATCATAGAACATTATAACTAGTTTACCTTTTCTCTTGATCTAACATATTTTAGTTGTAAATGTCATAAATTCTAGTTGTATTTTACAACACAATACTTGTAAGTGGACTTGGTTAGTTTGCATTAAAAAAAAAAAAAGCTTCTCATTTAGTACACTTGTTAATATGTAGTTGTTAACGTACCAAATTCCAGTGTCGTCAATTGAGTAAGGATATATACTAGTAGTTAACCTATGACAGTTTTCATATATGTGTAATGAGTCCCACATCAGTCTCCAACGACAGCTAATTAACTTTTAGGGCATTGTCCTTCCAAGGACTTTTTTTTTTTTTTTTTTTTTTTTGCCAACACCTTCCAAGGACTTATACTTGTTACATTTGTTCTTTCATTAAAAGTCAGCCAACCGGAAAAAATCAGGGACTGTATTGCCATGAGTCTTACATTGGGCTCAAATAACTAGCTTTTGAGGTATAATTGTTCTAAGAACTAGGACTCGCTACAATATGTCAATGTTCAAGCCATATGCACAACTTGTCAGCATTCATCACATAGCTCTATTGTTAACAACACATCTAATACTTTGTTCTCTTCCTATGCAGAGAACTTGGTGAACTCCGATTATTGTCAACTTCCGTACACACTGACCTTTCTCGAAGTTCAGATCGATCGTGAATTTACGTACAATCTTTAATTTCTTCTTTTCAAATTAAGGGCACTTTAATCATTTATCTTACCAAATTATTTTTATATTTATTTGATAAAATGTTAATATGAGGACCTTTATTGAATTTCTCCTTAAAAATGAAGTCATTAGTGGAAAAATGACTTTTTAGACAGATTAATTAAAAATGACTTTTTAGACTGGTTCTGGATGAAGTTTTGATACAACCGGTTTAAAAAGTCTGTTACTTTTTAGACCATTTAAGCAACAGGTCTTAAAGATCATCTTTTTAGACCGGATGCTCGAAGACTAGGTCTAAAAAGTCCAGACTTTTTAGACCAATTGTTTAAAAACCGGTCTAAAAACTTTTTTTTTAAACTTTTAAGACCGATTATTAAAATAATCGGTCTTTCCGGTTTTCATAATAATAGGTCTAAAAAGTGACCTTTTAAAAAAAAAATAAATACGCATTTTTTTTGGATTGGAAGGATTTTAAAATCATCCCAATCTAAAAAAAAAAAAGTGCCATATTTTTTTACTATCATATAATTTTAAGTAAGCTATGACAACCATAACTAAATGATGGAAAACAACAACTTATAAGATAAAAAATTGATAATAATTAATAAAAAAATATCTCAATCTTGCAATTAAAGTGTGAACATTATTTAAATACACAAAGGCCCTGAGGAGTGTTTCTGCAAATAGATAGTCCAGTAACAAAGTTCCAAGAGAACCTTACCTGCCTACAAATCTTGCAATGGTAGTCAAACGTACAGATGAGTAGAAGGAATTACAGTGAAAAATCGATTGCTAGCATCAATAAATAATCTTTCTCTAACTAAAGGGTTGAGAGTGTTATTACTTAACAGATTCTGTATATCTGTTAAAGCTTCAAATCCTAGGACAAGGGAGCAAGTCCGGACTTAAATCTGGAAGACAAAAGAAAACTTCAACTTATATTTTATAAAATGACAAAAAGATGAAGAGAAGACCCTTTGATGGGAAAATGCAATCAAAGGGTTACCCAAAAACATAGAGCGTAACAGAACGAAGAACATTTAAGGGCATGTTTTGATTCGATTCATCATCATTCAATTCATACCTGGGCAACTATTAGTCTCAAGGTAGTTCTTTTGCTAGTCTCCTTCACATGCCCAGCCAACAAAATTTCATCCAATATGAAATATGCCTGCCATATCATCCATCGAATTAATTACACATATTTGGAGCATGTACGCTGGGATGCTTGTTTCTACTCCACCAAACGCTGAAGAAAGTCCTTCACCTGCATGCATATATATTAACCATTAACAAACTAAACAAGGGATCAAACTATATATATCTTAAGCATCCCTAGGAGCATTAAAAAAAAAAATAACAAACTAAATGATCAGTGGTACACTTGTACTTGCCTCCTTGGGTTCCTGCAAAGAGTAAGATGCACTTGTGTCCCTTGGAAACTTTGACACAAGAATGCCCAAACCTTGTCCTCTGTCTCTCAATTTTTGTTCATCATGAAACGATTTAAGGAATTTAGCATGAAAATTATCCCATGTTTGGCATTCTTTTTGTAGAGCTCTGCAAAAAAAAAAAAAAAAAGACATAACATTTATTAGACACTGCCTTAAAGGAATCTTCGTCGGTTCGATCATCACCAATGTAGACAGGGAAGACATCAGCGCAATTGGCAAATCCTGTTGAAAAACAATTATTCATTATTTAGATTGCTGTGCAAAAGGGCTCACTGTTGCAATCAAATTCAAACCTGGGCTGAGTTCATCAAGTGACTCTAGTAGAAATCCTAGGGCTTTCCCTTTGTCCCTTTTAATAGTGGGACAAATCTCAAACACCTGTATTTTAAACAAATAAGTAGTAAAAGTGAGACATATCTCCTGCTAACTTTTGCTTCAATGGGCAATCTTAAAAAATTAATCAAATACCATTAGGAAAAAGTAAATGAGTAAAACAAGAAAACAGAATTATGGCCCACCTTCCTTCCTTGGGTGAGACGAAGCTTCGGTTACTCCTTAAGCACCGATTTCACTTGGTGAGCCAGTTCACTCCATTTCTGTGTATATGTTTTGTATAGAACTGAGTTGTAAGAACTTAAAACCACGTATGGAGCTTACAACTATAAATTCTCATAAACATAACGATAATGATCAGAGACGCAGAACTTGTTGTTCTCCACCATCGTTCCTGGTGTTGATTTGGTTTGCCCAACTAACACTCGGTACACCTGAAAATTGATTATTCCACTAACAATCTTTCTTGGGAACCTCGTAGATTGACATACAACCAAATAGAATAAGAGCGAAGAGGGGAAAAAAGACGAACCTCATCTTTTAGACCAAGCGACAGATCAAAGCTGTCATGACGGAGGAGCAATGAGTGAGGCGAGACGGTGGAGTTCAGAACAAGCGACAGATCAAAGCTGACATTCAGAGCAATGGCGACAAGAAGAGAGGACTTAGAGCACGAGATTCAATTTCGGGACGAAGAAGAAAAGGGTTATGAGAAAGAGTTAAATTTAGCGTAAATTTTTTAAGACCGGTTTTAATCAAAATAAGGTCTAAAGATACATCTTTTAAACTAGTTATTTCAAACATTAGGTCTTAAAATGTTATCTTTTAAACCGATTCTTAGTAACAACTAGTCTAAAAAGTTTCAAAATTTTTTAATTTTAATTATTTTTATATTTTTAGATCGATTGTTTGGATAACCGGTCTAAATAATATAATTTAAACCACATATTTTAGGAACCGGTTTCAGAAGTTCTTTATAATTAAAAAATTACCATCAGTCATACTTTTTAGTCCTTATCCGCAATAATCAATCTAAATATTGCAGTCTAAATAGGCTATTTTGTACTAGTGACAGTTATCCATGCATATACATATAATAATATTCTCCTTATATTTTCTTCACGACTGATCACACGCATGTTATAAACACACAGAAGTAGAAGCAAACTCACGAATAGGACTTTGAAATTTTCCATTGAACACTTAATTACTCCTCCTTTAAATAAAAAATAATCAATCATCACCATTTATTCAAGAACCTTAATTAATTCAATTAGAAATCCCACAAAAGATTATTCAGTTTTTCTTCCCATCTTCTCAGTGTCAATCCATAGTAGTCATCGTTATATAATTCTACATATTCATCATCAAGCCCTAACATGAACTCTTCCGCCATCTGCATGCACCACTACATCTTCGATGAATCCAAGGTGACTCATTTTTTGACTTCAATCTGGGTGGTCAGCGACAGCCCCACAGTGATGGCCGGAACTCGCTGCCCGTGGAAGAGCTCTTAAGAACTCCGGGAAGTTAAGTCATGCCGACGGTCCTCGAAAGTGTAATGCTGCAACATCACACGCGTGAGGCGGCCATTTCTGGTGTGCTTCATAACTTCCTAACCATACCCGAGTTTTCTCGCCGGGGCTCCCGATTTCCAACACCCATTTGCCTCATTTTCGCATTCGAGCTTCCCGGCCGGTAAGACAATGCCAGTGCTGGAGGAGCCATGATACATCCTTGTGCGTCTAAGCTGGCTTCTTCTTCGGTAAGGGTCTGTTTGATGTGAGGGAATTTGAGGGGAGGAAGGGGAGGAAAACTTTGTATGAGTTGAATTTTAAAAAATTGAAGAAGTGGGATAATAAAATTTTAATAAATAGAATATATAAGATAAAAGAGTAAGAAAAATTAATTAAAATTTTTAACCCCATTTCTCTAATTTTTTTAAAATTCAATTTAAAAAATTTTTTCCTTCCACCCACTTTTCCTTCCCCCCTTATATCGAATAAGCTCTAAGAGAAATAGGGCTTTGATGACACAAGAATATTAGTACTGTTCATGGATGTAGAAGTGACGATAAAGATATGCATGCATTTACTTACATATATAGAGAGAGAGAGACTGAGAGAGGGCAAAACAATACCTTTACTCCTTTAAATTTACACCAAATTTACTCTGTCTGATCCCTTATGTTTTATAAAGTATCTCTTTAATCCTTTAACCCTGACATTATTAAACAAAAAAAAAAAGTTATATATAAAATTTTAAATGCTGAAAATATAATTTTTTTTTTCAAATATTAACATATTAAGTTTAATTTTCAAAATAACAATAATTATTATAAAAAAACATCATTTATTGACCCTAATAATATTAAGATTAAATGGTCGAAAAGATACTTTATAAAATTTGGGACCAAAGGTAAAGTTTATATAAATTGATAGGACTAAATTTATACATTTGCCTAGAGAGAGAGACTTGGATGGAGCCCACAAACACAATAATGGGTTTGATAAAGAAGAGGTAAGCTTTTCTCGGTTTTTTGGACATAAAAGAAGAGGTAAGCTTAGCAGTAGGTTACTCTCTTCTTTTCTTTTCTTTTTTTTTCTGGTTGCTGCTGTTGTTGTTGAAATCGCAGTAGGTTACTCAAAGCAAGTGGGAAACTGCTGGCAATGAAAGAGGTCTAATATTTTTTTCATTAATTTAATTTGCAAGATTTGTACCACGTCCTTTAATGTCTTTTTGGTTTAATTAACAGGAAAGCACTTGAGGTTAATAGTACTAAAGTATTTTTACTATAAAAAAAACATGAAATTTCTGCTGGATTTTGTTATGGAAAAATTTTTCATGGTAAATTTCAGCGGAAATCAGTCTGAAATTCAGTTAGAAAAGTTTTTGACGGAATTTTTGATGGATTTTTTTTCCAAATATTCTATGGCAAATTCTATCTTTTGTCATGGAATTTTTGATGGAATAATTCTGTCGCAAATTTTTGACTGAATTGAATTCCGACAGAAAATTTAAAATTATTATTTTTTAATTAGTTATTATTATTTAATTAAATTAAATTTAAAAAAATTATATTTAAATTTATTTATTTATTAATTAATATTTTAAGTTTAATTTTAAATTTATTTTTTAATTATTATTTTCTAATTCCTAAAATATTTTAAATTTTCAATCATAAGTTTTGGCCCATATAGGGACAAAATGGTCATATAAAAAAGTATTTATAAAAAATAAAATTTATTAGTTATTAATTAATATTAGTAAAAAAATATTAGTTAATAATTATTTATTATTTATTAATTAATGTTAATAAAAAATTAATTTTAGAAATTAGAAAAAAATATAGTCATATGAAATTTATTTAAGATGTAAAATTTTTTTAATTTGAAGTTAATTTATATTAAATATTATAAGAATATATAAAATTATTCTATATTACTATTACATTTATATATAAGAAACAAATATAAGATTATATATATATATATATCTATATATAACTGTGTAATAATAGAACGCCAAAGTAGTCGAGCCCATCGAGTAAGACATCACGCGCGTACGGACGAAGTCGTGGGTTTGAACCAAAATAAGAGCAAGTTCAGTTGCATTTCCAGGAATAAAGAGGTTGCAACACGTGGCGGATCTGAACGCCGACGACAAGATCGACACCGCGCGGAGTTGACATGCATTGCCCCGTCAAGTCGCTCGAGTTGCCACGTGGCTTTTTAAATTTAAAAAATAAAAAGTAAGTTTGCGACAGAATTGAATTCCATTGGAAGTTGTGAGGGAATTTCCAATTGGAATTTGAATTCTGTCGGAAATTTATTTGTCATACTATTATTACCGATGGAATCCATTCTGTCGGAAATTCCATCAGAAAATCTAAATTCTATCGGAAATTCAGTGTTTTTTTGTAGTGTTCCATGTTATTTATATTTTATCTTAATCATCATTATGTGTTTTCATGGACAAATTCTACTTAAGTGTGAACTCTATTAAAGAGGAATTTTTCAATGTTTTTGATATATAATACCAATGACAACTGAAGAAGAACATGTAATGACAAGTTTAAGAGAAAAACATAACAACAACTCATTTGTTATTGGGCTTTCTTAATAATTAAATCTCTTCATTAGGACCTTCAATAATTTCTTCTACGCGCATGCGTGCGCACATACACGAGGAATTACTATGAGTTCTAGAGCCAGTAATACGGGTCCAACCTGCGGGCTCAACCCACGAGCCCGCGAGTTTTGATGGGTTTTTCCCAACCCGCAAAAATGCGGGCCGCACAGGCCAACACCGTATAACCAGCGGGTTGATGCGGGTCAGCCCACAGGTTGACAGGTTGGGCCGCAAATTTTTTTTTTTACATATAATAATTTTACAAAACTTATAAGTTTTCTACTCCTTTCTTGGTACCTCCCAATCCAAAGAGAAAAAATCTTAGCCTCTTTCCTTCTTCTTTAAACAAAATTATTATATCTTGGTTGCTTAAAGATGAGTTTATGTTTTGTTTATAAACTTTGGCAAATTTAATAACTTTATCTCTTGAATTGTGGATTATGTTTTTGAATTTTTATAAGAGAAATTATTTATGCTTGGAAAGTAAATTTAATGACTCATATATATGTGTCTCATATTTTTGACATTCTTTAAAAAATAAGAAATTTTTTTTCCAAAAAACAAATGTGGGCCCGCGGGCTAGCCCGCAACCAGCACACTGCGAGTTAGGGTTGGCATTTTGCCAGCCCACATAGCCCCGCATTGCATGGGCCACGGGTTGGTACGGGCCAGCCCGCAACCCCCGGGTTGGCCCGCATTCCCAGCTCTAATGAGTTCTCAGGAATGAGATTTAATTACCAAGAAATCCCAATGACAACTGAGGAGCATGCAATGAAAGATTTGAAAGTAAGAAATGATAACATCTCTTTTGTTATTGGGACAATACTCCCACACACACGGGGAATTACTATGAGTTCCGAAGAATGAGATTTAATTACCAAGAGTTCCAATGACAACTGAGGAGTATGTAATGATAAATTTGAAAGTAAGAAATGACACCACCCCATTTATTATTGGGATTTCTTGATAATTAAATCCTTTCATTAGAACCTCACAATAATTTCTCCTATGTATACACATATTCTTTTGGTCCTATTTATAAGTCACGTCCAAATATTTCACCAGAATCAAGAAAAACTTTATATTTCATTAACATTGTCTTAAAATTTGATAATTTAATTTTATCCTTAATTCATATACACTCCACTCTATAACACAAAGTTTATTCAATAATAAATGAAAGATAAAATTATACATTCATATGAAAAATTTATTGGTTTGGTTCTAAAACACAAAATGATTGCAAGTTTGCAATCTAGGGGCTGTTTGATTCTATTTTTAAAAACCGTTTTTTTTTTTAAAAAAAAATTTAAAAACCTAAAAATCAGGAATCTGTTTTTATAAACTAAAAACAGGAAACAATTTTAATTTTTTTTTTTTTTTTTCTTGTTTTCGATTCTGAGAAATCAAAACCAATCCCCGAGCCCGACCTTTTTCTTCTCCACTTGGTCGACAAACGACGGCCATGGAAGAGCTTGACTGTTAGCCCAAGCTTCACACCCTTTCTCGCCGTCCGCTCAACCTCCGGTCTCTGTGCTCGGTGCTCGCCGTTGCCGTCTCCAATTTCTCCTTCTTCCCTCCTCAGCCCATAGTCGGTCAATACTCAGCCTCTACTCTCTCCTTTGTGCTCAAGTGTTGTGTCCGTTTGAATCTCGCCCTTCAAGGGAAACAGATCCATGGGTTGATTGCTAAAATGGGTTTGAGTTCGGATTTGCATATTGGGAATTCATTGATTTATATGAATTCAGAGTTTGGAGAAGTGGGAGCTGCACATGATTTGTTCGATGAAATGTCTAACAGAAAAGTGTTGCCCTGGACTTTCCATGATCGATGGCATTTAATTTCTCTGCTATAATCAATTACACCTTCAGCCTTCGGCTTAAATTTTTCGCCAGCAAATTTTAGAAACGGGAAACCCCATCAAATTAGAACAGTGATAGAGACGAGATTGTGATGTATGATTAGATGCACTAACATGCACTTATAGTTTTACTTGTAAGAAATTTATATAAGCCTTTGAAAATACAAGACAATTATGTGCCACCGCATAGGATGGTGGGGTCTTTTTATGTTATGTTGGCGCAAATCCTTGACTTGCTAATCTCATGAGTTTTTGTGTAGACATGGTGCCAACTATTTCTGAACACCACCTTGACTTTCAATTTTTTTTTTTTTTTCTTTTGCGTTTTGTTGGCCCTATTTGACTTTCAAGGTTAGAATAGAGAGCATTATTAGCAGAGCACACAATAAGCGGATACAGAGGCTGTGGAGTTTTGTGTTGTTGCGTCTTGCCAAGGTGTTCGAATGTCTCATTTGCAGTTTCTGATATATAGTTATCTTTTACTGCTTTTATCTTCTGAACTCCCAGAAGCCAAATTGAAACACCAAGGATGATCATTATGTATCAAGGAGAGATTTTCTTGCTTAAATTGCCAGAGACCTTAAGCAGATCATATAGTTCTATTTGAGTTTGTATGTAGACAAGGCTTTTGATGATGGGTTTAGTAGGTAAAAGATAACAAATTGTTTAATTGTGTGCATGTTTTGTTCAGTTTCTCCTTTTATGCTTGTTTTTTCATTGAGAGAAGAAGGTTCAGTTCAGTTAAATTGGCTTTGGACTTGCTAGTATTGATATAGTGAGATGTATTCTTGTTCAAGTCTCTATGCACATGATGGCTCTATAGACTAGATTAATCACTGACCTTACTTCTCTGTTACTGTTTTGTCATGTACTTTCCTGTTCTTGATCAGGGTGGAATTGAAGATGGTGAAGAGCCCATATCTGCTGCCATTCGGGAACTGCCTCAAGAAACTGGAATAGTATCTACTGAAATAATTCCTGAGGTTCGTGCAAATTTCTATCATGAGTTTTTTTTTTAGTTTTTATAGTTTATTTTCCTGAACAGTGAGCAATGTGCATATCTATACTCTATAAATGAATGCTCGACTTGGATATATGAGAAAGACATCTTGCTGCTTTAGATGCTCTATATCAGTAAATTCCTTTGAGCATGATTGCATGATAGAGTGGAGCTTAATCTTTCTGCATATTTGACAGGTCCCAAGATGGTTAACTTATGACTTTCCACCTCATCTAAGGCAAGGGCAGAAGCTCAACTTGCCGAGGTTGAGAGTTGGAGGTCAAGGAGCGAAGCTAGTGTTGGAAGCCCAACATCTAATAGTTATTCCGTTTCTGCATGTGTTGTTATCCTACATGAGATGAATCTCTCTGACAATATTTATATCAAGACAATGAAACAGTTTAAAGAAACTATTAATAGAGAGTTGTTTATGACAGTGCTTTTAGAAAAGAAGAGGGCTTGGCTAGAAAACTTTTAGATATACACACAAACTTGTAGCTTTCATATTAGATTTTATGTTACTGTGAACTATATATGCTTTGTTTTATGTTTCGTATTTTATTTAAATTTTAACATGTTAATTTTGTTAATAGTAAATCATTTTTGTGTTATTTATTGATGATTTTATTTGATTTTTATTAAACTAGTTTATTAATATAATAACATATTAAGTAATTTTAAAAAATAATGTTAATATCTATTATATAAAAGATCCAAATAAATAAAAGCAGATTTTTTTGTTTTTCATTTTTAAAACTTGTTATAAGAAACAATTATATAAGTAAGTGTTTTTTTAAAACTTGTTTTCAAAACCAATCATCTAAACAAGTTTTTTTTTTTTTTTTTTAAAACTGTTTTAAAAAACAATCATCAAGTTTTTTTGTTTTTTATTTTCAAAACTTGTTTTCAAAAATAGTTTTATAAAACTGTTTTTAAGAACAAAAAACAGAGAATAGAATCAAAAAGGTCATTAGTCTCTTTAGTATGCACTATAGACATGTCACTTTAGTCCTTCATATTGGTCATATCACATTATGTTGGTGGAATACATGCAAGAAATAACAAAATATTTTGTTCGAGTCATGTCTGAGGACAATATCTTTAAGAAATATTCTGCAACCCTTTTAGTTGAATAGGAAGCTAAATGTCATTCTCTAGGATTGAATGAATTTTTTATGTAAGGTTACAGGGTGATAGAACTCATGGAAGATAAAATAACTCAGGAAGAGATAACCGAGACTTCTTATTCTCTTCTACTTATGATATGACAAGGAGAGTATTTATAAGGATATGTCTTTTCCTTTTCATTTTTAAAACATTTCAGTAATATTTGACATACTCTTTCTTTCTTTGACACCACCTTACATAATATTTTCAACACATTGTACATATGTTGATTAAATTCTAAACTACCTTCTGAGCTCTCATGTGCTCATAAATACACTTCAAAAGCCACTATAATCACATGCATAGGTGTGCGTGCATGCATACGTACGTCCGTACGTACGAAAAAGGAAAGGTGCTATATGTTATTACTAGTCTAGAAAGTACATAACAAAAATTTTGCATACATTAATATTTCACCATTGTGGCACAATAATGAACAATATAACAATGCAGAAGCAGAGAGGAAAAACCCACATATTAGACTTGAAAATTTGCCATAATTGATGAGTCATTCTCTGCTAACAGATTAATCATGGCCTATGATTTTATCAGTACACACACAGTTATATATGTGTGTGTGTGAATAAAGATACTTAATTAACAAAAAAAAAACACTTTTGGGAGAGCTGCACTTAATTGGTACCCACAATGCCCAGATCCGACCAGTGAGATGGTTATGTCGGAAAAAAGAAGCTTATAAATGAATTAGTTAGAAATGCCATATAGAAGCATCCTCTATATCTTCCCAACTTGTTAATTCCAATAATTGATCATCCTCATCGTTGTTATTGTATAATGCCATGGACTCATCAAACCCTGACATTATGAGAGCTTCAGCCATTTGCATCCACATCTTTGGTGAATCCAATGGCCACTCATTGATTGCCTCAATCTGGCTCGCTGACAGCCCCACCGTCGTCGTCGTTGCCGCCGGACCTGTGTCTTCTTCCGCCTTCCTAGTTGACTGACATCTCAACGGTCTCCTCATCATCAGTGCCGCTTGTTGAGCAGCGAACCGGACGTCCTCTGCTCGGGAGCTCGCCGGCCGGGGAAACACTCCGACGAACTCCGGGAAGTTAAGCCGTGCCGACTGTCCTCGGAAGTGTGAAGCCGCAACGTCATACGCTGCAGCCGCCATTTCCGGTGCCTCATAGCTTCCTAACCATATCCGAGTTTTCTTGCCAGGCTCACGGATTTCCGACACCCATTTGCCCCATTTTCGCTTTCGAACTCCCCTGTAAGCCGGAGCCGGAGCCGGAGCCGAAGAATCCATGACAGATCCTTGTGTGCTGGTGTTGCCTTCTTCTTCCATGCTAATTAAGTAGGGTTTGGTAAGAAACGAGTTTATTTGTATGGACGCAGAGGTGACGATATATGAAGATATGGGCGCAAATCTATATTTATATATATATTGTGGAGCCCACATACAGTACCTGGGTGTGTTGGCAGTGTTCATTGCCATGAAATGAAGACTTTAGGTAAGCTTCGCAGTAGTTACCGAAGTGGAAGACTGCTGGCGATGAACGAGGAAAGACAAAATTTTTGTATTTTTTTGCATTTAATTAATCAATTTATTTGTGATACGGATACCATTTGAAAACAACTTCTCAAGCTAGCCACGTGACTAATATGATCCCAGTGAAAAAAAAAAAAAAATCTGAATATCTGATATTAGAACATCGAGTTATTAATATGTAAATGAGATATAAATAAATGAATTATGCAAATAAAAAAATTAGTAAAATTAGTTTAAAATAACTATAAAATATGTAAAAAAAAATAGTGTATTTTATTGTTTTAAAAAAAATACCCTTATTTATAAACAGAGAAAATGAGATTTGTGAGATGTAATTAACGCAATAATATAACATATAAATAATTGGGGCAAAAATTGAAATAATGAAAAATGGTTAAAATTTCATATATCCTTTAAGCCTATTTTATAGTAAATAGGATCAGACCACTTCAACAATTTATATTTTATATATAGGATTGGTGGGAGTATATTTTTTATAGTTTCGTAGAATTTAAGGGATTTTTATAAAATTAATCTTAAACTGTCTTAAATTTTATTAAAACTAGAGACGTAATAGGTTTTATGCTATATATATATATATATATAATGTTTACATATTATTATTCTTTCAATTTTCCAAACTTATATTGAATAAATTAAAAAAATAAATTGCACAAATTTTTATTTATGTATTAATAGTTACGTATGCCTTTCTTCTACAGTAGCTTTAAAGTATATATACACAAACTTTCTTTAACATAAATAAAAGTTTTTGTAATTTTACTAGAACATGAAAGAAAGTTTGTGCACTTATAATTTTTTTTCATCCTATTAAAAAGTAAATTTTAAGAATCACTTAGTTTGTGAATTTTACTTAGTTTGAATTCATTAAATAATTAAATTTGTCCTTTGATTATCCGTACCCTATTTTGGCCAAAAAAAATTATCCGTACCCTATAATCTGACAATCATATTTAATTAAGTGTATCAAAAGAAAAACAAAATTGGGAAAATTCGCCTGTTGGAAATTTTATTAGTAAGAAGAACTCCTGACATTATGATTTAGATAATTCTCATAAATAAAATAAAAAAAATTCCCTATTTTTTCAAGGAATATATATTAATCCTCAACTAAATAAAAGAACTTTATTTCTTTTCTTTTCTTTTTTTTTAAGGAAAAAACTTCTTTTTTTCCATTGCAAAACAAACCATGCTATGGGCGGTGCTGTACTTACCTACTACATGTAACATCGAAGTCATATCAATTTGTTGTTTCTATGATTGTCCTAAAATTTAACTTCATTAACTTTCAAATAATTGTACATAATGAGTTAGTCAATATTGTTGAAAATAATTTTGTCTTAAAAGCGTGTTGAGGTTAACCTTGACATAATTATTAATTTAAAACAGTCAAAAAAAATTAATTTAAAAAGAAAACTACTTGAAAGAAATTAGACAGCTTAACGATATCTTCTATTATTTAATAAAGAATGCGCACACATACACGTGCTTGCTTGACATGGGAAAAAAAATTCAGATTTTTTCCTTTATAAAAGAGAGTTTAGGTGACTTGGTCTTTGAAACTAGTTGGGACATGTTTCAAGAATCAAATTGTAATTACAAAAATACTTATAGATTATTTATTAATAAGAATCTCAAATCGACCCCAGAATTTGAACTCATAACCTTGTGAGTTGTGAGTCGTGAGTCAACTACTATTGATAAACTAAATCAATCTTTATTGGCAATATATAATTATGAATTTTAATAAATGAACAAATAAAATAAAATAATTTTACATTGATATTCCAAAATTTAATATTGGAATTCTAAAATTTCACATTAATATTCTAAAATTTAATGATTATGTCTCATAATTAAATAGTGTTTTTTTTTTAATTTTGAAATATCAATGTCAAATTATTTATTGACCTGTGATCCTTTAATGTCAAATTTTGACACAAGTGATTAGTATCAAGTTGGGGATATCATTATTAAAGTACAAAACGATTTGGTCTATGTTAAATATTTACACTTTTTTTTTAAAAAAAATTTATTTTAGCAGTTCAGATATTATTATTTTAAAAATAAATATAATTTTTTTTTTACTATCATATTCTAACCTTTAATTTACACTCCCCATATATCACACATGGAGGTTTGATTCTGGGGAGGTGTCATTAAGCAACAAAGCTCTTAGCAAATATAATTAAGTGATTATTTTATGAAAAAATGAATAACAGAATTCAAATGACTCAAATTAAGTCTAATTAAAAAGTTAAATTAGTGCAAAATTATATACAACTTTTAAATTTTAAGGGGGAAAAATTATATTTCTATATTGGCGGTGTGTACATGAAACGTACAAGAAAGTACGAAATAAATTAGAAAAGCGAGGTGTGGCTGGGTAGGTGTTAGCGTGTGTAGGGTGTCGTTTGGAAAGGACTTCCATTCATCCAGCTGTTATTTTGCTAATATTAACAAATTTGTCTTTAAATCCAACTTCTTCAACTTTAAGTAAATAATACAAATAAAATCACAATTTAATTCATAAAGTGACGTAATATAAACACGTTTAGTACGATGCTTTTAAAGTCCAACTAATTTTGGGCTTCACTAATTTGACCCTGATCATATTTGCTTTAATAAAATTAAAATATTTTTTAATCTATATGTCAAAATGTTGGAGTTTTAGTATATGTTTGACAGCGCGTTTAATAGGTTCATTCGTGCAACTTTTGTTCTTTCGTGTGATTATCTACTACCAATGATTTTTGAAGTGTTTGATTTGGTGATTGTGAAATTGGATTTTTAGATATTATGATGGTGGAACGTATAAAAAATATAAGTTCTATTTTGAAACTTTTCAATTGTTTTTTGGTGCCATGTATTATGTGTGGCAATTTTTTTTCAGACCCCACCACTTTTTCTTAACTCTAAAATGATATCACTTACAGTTGTTTTAAGAAGAAAAGTACCAATTAATAAAAAGAAAGGAAAGAAATATAAAATAACAACAACAACAATAACTGATTTTTTTTTAGAAGAGCTTGCCATTATTATGATTTATTCCTAAACTTAAAAGCTTCTATTTTACATTGAAATCTCACAAATAATGTGTTACTTTGATATCATTTAAAATTTTATGAAAATCATCTTAAATTAGTATTGATAACTTCCTAAATATATCAAAATATATGTCAAATCTATTAAAATTAGGAAGTCATCACACCCTACACTTGCATTAAATATTGTCCTCAAGATTTTAAAATATCAAAACAGCCAAAGAAAATCATGGAAGCAAGACTTTTTAATTAGTTATGTAATATTGTTTCATCAAATTTATTAATTTTAATTCTCAAATTTCCTAACTTTAACTTTTATAATTTTTTTATAATGTTAAATTTAATTTCTTTCTTACCATTATCACAAAATTCACTTAAATTAATACAAATAAGTTTTACTTTTATAAAAGTCATTTATACAATGTAACTGCCGATCCAAACATCAATCACATTACACAATCTGGCTTTTACCAAAAGTAAGATTGTAAAAAATAAAATTGAAAATAATTATTTTTACAATCGTTGTTCCAAACACACACTTAATGTGTTTGTGCGTCAAAAGAAATCCTACTTTGCCGATAAAGCATTAGTGGATACTAAGAAAACATGGGTTTGAGCTTATAAAAGAGCTAAGAAGAAGGGTCTTAGATAAAACTATATATGAAAAGGCTTCAGCAGCTACCAATCTCAACCTGAAATCGTGAGGTCTTTGATAGAATTGGTGTGCGCAAATGAATTCTCTAAGCTCGCATTAAATGAGCACAAAGAGCCCTAGAGGGCTAGCCTCTCTCTCCATTTTTCACTAGGCTTGAACGTGATTTAGGCTTGGAATTTGCAAACACATACTTACAAGAGGAGCTCCTTTGGATGCAAAAATCGTGGGCTACGTGGATAAATTTTGGAGATAGGAATAATGCTTACTATCATGCCAAAACAAGACTACGAAGGTCAAGAAGCAGAATCAGTGCGCTCAAGGATGATACAAGGGAGTGTTAATCCGAGGAACATAAGCTCGAGACTATGATCATAGAATTCTTTCAATCTCTCTACTCGGCACCTTCCCAAACACCCTCGCCTTACCAAAGTAAAGGTGTGTTTCCGCCAATACCCTCATCTTCATTGACCTTGCTCAACACTAACCCTTCTATAGATGAACTTAAGCGAGCCCTCTTTGATATGAGCCCCATCAAAACGCCCAGGGATGACGAGCTCCATGTTCTTTTCTCCCAAAGCCAGTGGGATATTGTTAGCCCTTCCCTATGCAAAATGGTTATTTCTCTATTTAATGGTGGCCCCCTCAAACTTGGGATCAACAACATTCTTATCACATTAGTGCCAGAGGTGAATCGACCCTCTACAATCAAAGAATTCTGCCCCATTAGTCTCTGCTCGGTTGCATACAAAGTGGTCACTAAAGTCTGCCAATCGACTGAAACATCTCATGCCTCTGCTTGTCCTCCCTTACCAATCCAGCTTCATTAAGGGATGTAACATTATAGACATGCATTATTGTGGCACAAGAAATAATCCACTCCATGAGGAAAAAGCAAGGGAAAAAGGGTTGGCTTGCCATCAAAGTTGACATTGAGAAGGCTTTTGACAAACTAGATTGGTCTTTTATCAAGGGAACACTAATTGATGTGGGGAACCCAGATCGCCTCATCAAGGTCATCATGCACTGGTCACCACTCCTATCATGCAAATTCTTTGGAATGGGAAAGGCACCAAACTTTATCTCCATCTAGGGGAGTTAGACAAGGCAACCCCCTTTTTCCATACCTCTTTATACTATGCATGTAGCGTCTCTCACAGACCATTGCAAAAGAAGTCCATGATAAAAGATGGGAGACAATCCAACTAGGCAAACATGGACTTGTCCTCTCCCACCTTTTCTTTGTTGACGACCTAGTCCTCTTTAATGGCACGTCCCCCTCTTAGTAATGGAGGCATTTTGTGTGGCATCAGGTCAAATAGTTAGTCAAAGCAAGACAAGGATCTTCTTCTCCAAGAACATACCCAACCGAGTTGTAGAGCAAATATGTGAAGTCCTACAATTCCAAAAGACTGAGCACCTTGGTAAGTACCTTCGAGTTTCGTTCATTCATGCTAGAGTCACAAAGGACCCTTATAGTTATCTCGTTGATAGAATCCAACAGAAGCTATTGGGTTGGAAGGCCAATACCTTATCACTGGCGGGCATACTTACACTAGTCAAGTTAGTCCTCTACTCAATCCCATATTACACGATGAACACATCCCTTCTCCTGGCCGTGTGCATCCAAGCGCTTGAAAGAATCATTCACAGATTTATTTGGGGCATTTCTGGTTCAAACAAGCCAAGTGTAAAGACCCCATCTTACATATCACTTATCATTGATATTAATCAAAGTAGCAATAGCGGTTTAGTGGGTACACAGGAATAGTATAGATATACCGATAAAATGTACACAATTATTTGATAAGAATCCCCCATAGGGTGTGTGAATAGCAATTATAGACCTTGAAATAATAAAATGGTCCTTAAATAGCCAATGTCTTCACTCATTTTTTACCAAAACCTTTAATTACCGATAAATACGATCATGCCCTCAGAGTCATTTTTTGCTGCTGCGAAATTTATACATTTATGGAAAGGGTGAGATTCGAGAGAATCTCAATAGTAACATACAATCGATCATATAAAATACGAAAATTAAATATATCATACTCCATGTTATGCAACAAATTAACAATAATATCACGGCATGTATACATGAGTCAGGGGCTCATTCCCCCAATATCTGTACACCTTGGTTGGGTTCTTGCTCAACAATCAGGTAAGTGTGCCTCCACACATAAATTGCCCTCCTCGGCAAAAAACCACATTCATTAATTATATCACAGAAGATGACATACACAAACATATAAACATTTGGCATAATGTATGAAAAATAGAGTTACACCTAAAATAGCCCTTTCCCGCCTAATCATTTCACTATCTTGATCCAGCTCAGCCACAACTGTCTAGTCCTAAAATTCCAAATTTACAAGTAACCAATTATTACTTGAACTATTACTGCATTTAATCATTATTTTTTGGTTATCTATCACAGTTTCAACAATTTTTGCACTGTACAACTTTGCACAGTGCAATTTCACTGTTTTCCAGAAATTGGCAGATTTTTCATTCAACTTTGGAAAATCATAATTAATTCTAGAAAATTCCAAATTGACTGATTCCAAAGCCAAAGTGAAGCTCTTTAAATTTACTTTCATGGGAAATTACCCAAGGCTAGCCATTGATAACATACGTTTCCCAGAAAATCGCCAATCCTAAATTGTTCTAGATTTCCTTCCAGAAATAGGACACAACTTTGAAAATTTGTATCTTTTAATGTACTTGTCCAAAAATTACAAAATACTTATCAGATTAAAAGCTCTATATATCTACTTTAATCTTGTAAATTTTCATAATTTTTGAACCTGGTTTGACAAATGAAATCCATTATACAACAATACTGCTTCACAGGAGGCAAATCAAACAACATGCACTTACAACTTTAAAAATTTCCAGATTCATATATAAATTCCCAAAAATCATGGATTCATATATTTCTACACAATTTTCCCTTCTAAATCCAATAGAACTATTAGATTAATAAAAATCCAGCTCCTTCCCCTAGTTTTAGGGCTGGCCGAAACTTACCTAGTAAAAGGGAAAGTTTGGTTTTCTTGATTTAACCATTAAAGCTCCTCCCTTTTTCACTCCTAATCATGTGATTAACCATTAAACACTATTTTAACATGATTTGTAGGAATTTGGGAAGCATAGCCTCTTAGGGTTTCATCATCCCAAATTTACAAAAATAACCAAAATAACTAATAATCACAACATCAACAACATATCATCAAGAGAATCAAAGTTCTTAAGGTTACCTTTAATTTTTCAACTTTCTCTCTCTAGAACGTCCTCCCTCCCTCTCTTCCCTTGAAGTCTTGCTTGCTTAGATTTTACCTTTTTGAGCTCTCTTTGCCTTAAGGTTCCTCAAGCTCTTGAGAACCCTTTCTCTCTCTATTTCCTTTGGTGTAGGACGAAAATGAGAGCCAAGAAAGAGGATAAGAAGACTTTAACAAAATATCTTCATGCACCTCCTCCACTTAATATATTTTAATGCCAATTTCCCATGTGCATTTTTGCTTCATGACTACATCTTTTTACTTGGGCAAAGATGATGACACATGGCATATGTATTGTCCAAGTAATTATATTTCCCTCCTTTTTTCTTCCCTTGGAGGAAAATGACAAGAGGAAAGGGAAATAATATTTGTTTTTCCCATAATTTCTTTCATCAATTAATTAATTATGTACATATCCATTTTTTTGCCTTTTCAAACTTCATATACTTGGCTACAACTGCTCTAAAGTTGGGATATTTATCTCCAACTATTTATTTCCCCCTTCTTTTCTTCTTTTGGCCGAAAATGACCCCAAATTATTGAAAAAATAATTAGCTCTTGGCTTCTTTGGCAAATTACCATTTTGCTATTATATTTTTGGATTAAATTTTTGGGCCTTCTCCTTTTTCTTCTTCCATAGCCAAAATTAACCTTAATATTGGGCCAAATAATCTGCTCTACTATTCTTCATTTTGGGCTTAAATAATGGGCTTTTTGGAACACCAAAAAAAATAATTTGATAACTTATTTTAGCCCAATTTCCATGTGACTTCAATTAAAGGTATTGCTATCATTTCAATTGCATCAACATTCACCATCTTATTTAATTGAATGCCACAAGTGTTCACAAGGCATATTGGTGAATAAAAATGGGGTGTTCCAATAAGCTTACTCAATTGGCATGACCTCTGCTAGCTAATGTCAAGAGGAGGATGAGGCTTAAAAAAGCTTCACAACCAAAACCTTGCATTACTCTCTAAGCTATCCTTCGGCCTTGTCAGTAAGCCCAACCCATTATGGATCAAAGTCTTGAGAGCCGAGTATAATTGGCACAACAAGGGGTGCTATACTTTCAAGACCACCGCAACCTCCCACATTTGGGGGAGCATTGCCAAAACCTAGGACGATACAGATCTCAACCTTGCTTGGAAGGTTGGTAATGGACAAACCATTAGATTTTGGGTAGATACAAGGTTAGAAGAGCATGGACCTCTGAAGTACCTATCCTTTGCCAAGATACCAGAGAGTGACCATAACAGTACCCTTAAAGAGTTTGTCAATAGAGATAGGTAATGGATTCGGGATCGTTTCTAGCATTTACTTCCTCCTCATATAGTTTACCTTATCGAGAGAGTAACTTCACCTTCACCTCTCTCCATTAAAGACACTTGCTACTGGACTCAAAAACAAAATGGAGAATTCTCAGTTGCCTCAGCATATGACAACATGCAAGAAGAATCATGGCACAATCACAAAAGCAGTTGAAAGTGGATATCGTAATGGCCGGGAATGCAAAGAGTGAGAACCTTCCTCTGGCTAGCTATGCAAAATCGCCTCTTCACCAAAATGGAAAGGAACAGACATGGCATGACAGCTACCACAGCATGTGAACTATGCCACGTGGAGTAAGAAAGCTTGGACCACATTTTTAGACATTGCCAAGCTGCACAACAATGTTGGATCGAATTTCTACCAGATACCAGTGCCCACAACTTTTTCCACCAACCCTTCAAGGATTAGCTCAAGAGCATCCTGAACCCGAAGCAGACAGACCACTAGTGGCGCCTCCTATTCAGTATCTTGCTATGGAAGCTCTGGGAGAATAGGAACAAATCTATATTCTTACATGGATCCCTCTCTTATGAGAACCTGCTCAATTTAGCACCCATATTAGTGTCCCACGCCACTAAAGCCAAATGACTTGAACGTATTATCAATGCCTAGACTCAGGTGGTTGTTTTTTGTAATTTTTAAATCTATATTCTTACATAAATCCCTCTCTTGTGAGAACCTGCTCAATTTAGAATCCACATTGGTCTCCCATGCCGCTACAGCCAAAGGACTTGAACGTATTATCAATGCCTAAGCTCATTTGGTTGTTTTTTGTAATTTGTAACTAGTTTTGTGTTAATGTATCTCATTCACATTAAAAAAAAAAAAAAAAAACCAGGCTTCAGTAGCTAACATATTACGATAGGCAAGGTGAGCACTAAGCAATGGTCAAGCCCAATTGCAAAAAGTAACCAAGAAAACAAGTACAAGTAAAGTAACATATCATAGTAAATAAAACTAAAAGACTTGACAAACATAAAACATGTAAAAGTAAAACTCTAAAATGGTGAAACATAAAGGCCCAATGCCAAAATTAGAAATCAAAAAAGGCTTGGGCTGACTGTAGGCCCAAACTCTGGCTAGAGGATGTGAGACAACTCAAAGTATTAGTTTATGGCTCTATACCCAAACCTGTGATAAATCTCTATTTTATCATATATTTTCATATCTTATTTAGGGAATTTATCATGATTATTGTGCTTAAAATGCATTTATTAATATTAATTGGGAATAATAATAATTTCATAAAAATATAGTTAAAAAGGTCAAAAATGTCATATTTTAATTATATCCCTTAATCAATTGATTTTTGGAATTAATGATATCACACTGTCTTAATTTATTTTTTAGATCACTTGAAAATGATTTGAAATTTATGTTGCTAAAGGATCTGAAAAAATGGAAACCAAGGGCCAATTGAATTAAATACAATGAAGGACCAAGAGCACGAATACGACCAATTTTGGAAAGCAAAGGAAGATTAGGATTTTAGGGCACTCAACATTCACCATTAGATTCAGAGATAGACACCATCACCCAACCTCACGCAGTCCTTCACTCCGCCTCACTATCTTCCCCATCTCTCGGCGGCATTACTTTCTTACCACCGTCAGTGATAAATCCAAATTTTATGTATTTTATTATACCTTATTCATTTATTTTGTGAACTATTTTAAGCTATTTTAGATTTATTATATAATATTTGGATTGTTGGCCAATTTTAGGAAATAATATAAATCTGAATTAATTATGAGATTATTAGGTTTATATTGTTAATATTTTAATTGCCTATATTATAATTGAATAATATTTTCAAATATATGATAAATCACGATCTTATTTAATTCTTGCAGGTCAAGGAAAAACATATTAGGAAATCCTATAATACAAAATTATTTTTTTGTAAGTTTAAAGAAGGTCTAATAGTTGAGTTTGAATGGGTCAATTCAATTTAATGGATTCAAATCTTATAGCCTAAGCTTCCTCATTCTTCTATAAAAAATACCTAGCAGCCACATAATCATTCACGATTAAGAGCCCACACTAACATTTCTCTATGGAGTTAGGAAGATGATCATGGAAGCTTGAGCTAGCTTAGGAGACAACTTGGGAGGAATATGAAGGAAGTTAGAGCCTAGGACTTGCACTTGAAGACCACATGAGAGTGTCTTTCCTTTTTATCAATTTATTTCAAGACTTGAGATTATTTAGTTTTAAATGATTTTGAGTTGTACTAGTTAAGAACAATCTAGTTTTAGATTGTAGATATATCTCTTTTAGATTGGACTAATATTTTGGAATGTTTCATGCTAAGATATTTGATGGAATTTTTGTTTGTAAACCTTTAAATTGTCAATTGAATTATTAATCAAGTTTTCATTAATAATTTAATTTTCAATTTGGTTTATCCTCTTAATTGTTTAATTGGATTGGTTAATTGTCTAGTTGTTTAATTAGATAATTGTAAACATGATTTCTAAAATTATTTTGAAATTAATTTTGATTGATTTTTAATGGGTTTAATTAGTCACCGCTTATTTCATTATGAGTTTTTTAGTAGAGTAAGTGTTATTAGGCTTGAGGGTTTTCCATGTTTCAATTAGGTGATTAAATTTATTAATTCCTTTCTTTTATCAATCTCCCTATGGTCTAATTAATTAATTTGGGCTAAGAAAGTCAACTCAATGTAAATCTTAAGTTGTTCCCTCCACCGTATCTAAAGTAAACCTTCATTACCTTTTCTTATTTGATTTTCTTAGATATTAGTTTATTTCTTCTCCTTAGGATTTTAATTTCCTTTTTCATAAGGACCCCCCAAATTATATTTGCATTCATTTAGATTATTTTCATTCTCATATATATATTTTAGAGTCATTGGCATCATGCATTTAGTTAGTTTAATTGCATATAGGTAGTAGAGTCTTGCACTTTAATTTAGGTCCATTCCATTACATTTTTTATCATCTAAATTCAATTCTAGAGAAAACTCATAGATTACTCATTAGGAAAATGACCTAGGTTACCACCATACTACATTAGTACTCCCTCCGGTCCTAATTATAAGACAAAGTTGACTTTTTTAGAGAAATTAAGAAAGTTAATTAAATTACCTTAGGGTGTTTTTATTTTTATTTTTTTCTCCAGACTAATTAATTTGACCAATAAACTAATATATAATCTAATGATACTAAAAATATAAACACTTTAAAGTAATTTAATTGGCTTCCTTAATTTCACCAAAAAAGTCAACTTTGTCTTATAATTAAAACCGGAGGGAGTATGTTATACTAGTTATTTATTGATTGCTTTAGCAACAAAAACAAAATCAATTTTGGCGTCATTGCTAGGGAGTAATGGTTAGACTTTAGGTTTGAGTTTTCTTGGTGATTTTTTAGATAGTTGTTATTGCATGACTCAATCTTATCTTTAAAAAAAAATTGAACTTGATCCTATGATGGCTTGAAATGATTCACCTTATGAAAATTTTTCTTACTCTTCTTTGCCTTATTATTTTGACTATGGTGTTGAGTAGATATATGATCCATATTCAAATATCAATAATATGGGATGACATATTACTCAAGTCTTGGATATCCTCATCTACACCCTCCACCACCACCATCTGTTAGTGTCAACAATTTTACCCAAAGAGGGGGTGAATTGGGTGATATTAAAAATTTAAAAATCATAATTAAAAGACTTAATTAAAAGATAAGAGTTGGATAAATTTCACCTAAGTGTACATCAGAATTTATACTGGTTCGGTCTTAATCTCTTAACCTAAATCTAGTTCTCAGAGCGCTTATGAGATTTTTACTATACTTCCAAGATTCAATGTGTTCTTTGCACCAAATATAAGTGAGTTCCTCAACAGGACACTCACTCCTCCTTACACTTTATAAGCTGACACCCACACTCAAGGTCCCACTACCTTGAGATTTTCTTTACAAGAGTAATGAACAAGGTTGTAAAATCTCTCTCAAAGAGTTGATAAATGAATACTAAAGCACAATAAAAATATTAGAGAATATCATGCAGAAAATAGAGCACTTTTATGAACAAAATTGATTTTGTCGTTAATTGTTTTCTTTGTTTTGAATGCTTTCGTATTTATAGGTATAATGTCTTTAATGACTGCTAAGCGCATTCAAATATGTTTGTTAGAGAGTAATTGTAGCCATTGATGAAAGAGAGTGTTTCAGTTGGTTATCTCTACTACGCATTTAATGCTTCTGACATAATTTTGCTTTTCTTGATTTTGAAGTTAATCTGGAAATTAATCACTTGAGACTTATACATAAATGTGATTAGTAACATTTAGAAGTAAGATAAGAATTTAGGATGTTCATTATGATGAATAGAAAAAGTATTAAGATTGTCGAGATGCTGATTATAGAAGACTAATGAACACACACTCGAGTGTGACTTAGGATCACTCGAGTGATTCCTTATCACTCGAGTGCTTACTCTGTCAATTGAGTGTACAATTGACCTTATGCTGATAATCACTAGTAGTGAAGTTTGTGAAAATGAATATCACTCAAGTGCATATTCATTCGCTTAAGTGATCTTCCATAGGTTTTGAAAAGTTGCTCAATCACTACCAAGTAACTCAAGTGCTCTTTAAGATCACTTGCTAGTGCCTTGTAAGTGATCATCACTTGAGTGATCTTTTCAAAAGATCACATCCTTGTGAGTGACTCACAAGTGAATGCTATCACTCGAGTGCACCATTTAGCCACTCGAGTGATTTGCTTTACTATATCACAAACTTTCACATTACTTGTAGGTGACTTGCAATCGCTTGAAGTGATGTCCATAACATGAGTACTTACCCCATTACTTGAGTGATCTGGACACTAGAACTTTCACAAGATCTGATCACCATCGAGTGATTTTCTTTAATTTTGGAAGTGAAGCTTCATCACTTGAGTGATCCTCTTTGATAATCTTTGTTCTTACTTGGCTATCACTCGAGTGCTAAAACTAACACTAGAGTGATTTTCCCAAGATAGAAAAGATTACCATAGAGCTTCACTTTGATCACTTGAAGTAAAAATTCATCACTGGAATGACTTGTTGATTCAAGTTTTTCCAAAAATATTTATATCACTCGAGGGACTTGAGTCATCAAGTCAACTTTATGTTATCCTTCTTGTTGTCAAAATAAACTTAAATATTAAGGTTTGTTATCATCAAAACATTATGAGAGCTAACACCATCATCATCTTCTCTCCATCCACCATGTCATTACACTTCCTTCTCCCATTCTTGTTCGTTTCTTTATGTCCTCATCAATTTTCGATCCTTTTCTCTAGCTTCCCATTAATTCTATTTCCATCTTCATGATACTTTATGGCTAGATTACTTGTAAAGCAGGTGGTTGCTCCTTTGATGGCTAGGTGTAGCCGAATCCCTCAATCCTCTAGAATAGTGGTGAAGGCTTGAGCTTTGAGCTTCAAAAGGGAGTTTTAGTTCTTCCAATCTCTTATCCTTTCATTATTTAGTGATTCTTAAAGCCTTAAGATAAGCTTTGTAATGGACGGATGTTTTATTTTAATTGTGTGTGCGTGTGTGGGCATGAGTGTGCATATGTGTGCATGTCTCTCTGTGTGAGTGTGCATGTGTGTGCATGTCTCTCTGCGCGCGCGCGTCTGTGTTTGTGTGTTGAAGATCTATAGAAACTGTTGAACCTTTGATTTGCATTTGACATTAGTCTGTAATTAGCTTTTATCACTTAATGTTTTATGAGTCAATGATGTATTGCGATTCTTGTGAATATTTAGTGATAATTTAAGGTGGCTTGGTTATTGGATTATAAATTAAATGCATATCTTTGATTCTATTTTGCTAGTATGCTTAGTCAATTTAATTTTGAGTAATTAATATGTAAGGTGCCTTGGTATTAATTATTCTAAGTTGAGCGAAGTCTAATGGGTGACCCTTAGAGTCTTGAAAAGCTCGCTAACTCCCAAATTAATTGAAGTGATGATAGCTTGAACCATTGTGTTAGAGGATTATCATCTCATTGTTAATCTTGTGTTTGTTCTTCCATTTCACTCATTTTGATTCATCCATACTCATTTTATATACTAAAATCCCAAAAAGAAGTAGCTTGGAACCAATTTAATTTCCATTTGCAAAAAGTAGTTTATAGATAAAAGAACAACTCACTCTCTCCATTTTTATTGTTAATTTTGATACTTAATTTACTTAGAAATCATTTTCACTTTTAGCTCCATAAAGTGAACACGACTTGGATCGTACTATTATATTGCAATATTATTCGGTATTTGAACCTCAAGGTGACTAAAGAGAGTTTTCAATCCTTCTTCCATGCACAAAAGCTTAAAATTAAAGCTCCAACACCTTTGAAAATACATCCCACAAACAAGCTTGCAGACAAGCTTTTATAAAATAACTCCATTACGAGGCATCAAGAGCAAACCTAATATCTCAGGAAGTTTGCACCCTTTGGGGTGTTGAAAGAGACCCTAGTAACACAAATCAAAGATAGCAATGTGGAGCCAAGTGTAAGTTGACCTGAGGCAATATAACATGAATAGACATGGCATTACCCATTCTATGGCTATCCTTTCCCCACAACTTCATTCTGTTGAGATGGAGTTTTCGATATTATATCAAAAGCTAAACAATTTGGTGTACTAAAGCATCAAGAACCATCATCTCTTATCTCTTATGCCATGTTTGGTAGCAAATAATTGAGGCAAGAGAAGTGGAAATGGAAGTGAATTCCACACATTGGGCTGTTTGGTTGGTGGGAATCCACTTCCACATTTCCATGGGTTAACCCATGGAAGTCATCTCACTTCTCTAGAAGTGAAATAGTTTGGACATTATTGCCCTAAGTTATGAAATATCTAGACATCTTGTCCCTGCCCCAATATAAACGAAAAAGCCTATTTTGCATTCGTTGATCCAAGAGAACGAAGGCAGTAAACATTGTGGCGGAGACGAATAAACGTCGTGGGGTAGATGAGAGGACGTCTTGGCGAAGAGCAGTAGACATAGCAGTGAAGCACATCGGACTTTGCGATTTTCTAGGTTTTGCCTTATTTGAAGACATGATCAGTGAACATCACGGTGGAGCATAGCGGACTTCACTGCATCGAAGATTTGGATTGCTCACTGACCCTTCTCCACCAGTGACGGAGGCATCAACAATTTGGGATTATTTACTGTTTATGATTTTGATTTCTTTCTTCGATTTTTATTTTTTGAATCTCCGTTTTTCGTTATCTTCTCCCTCTCTGGCATCGCTTCATCGTCATCGCTTCTCCTTCTGCATATATTTTTTCCTTGAATTTGATTTTTCACTTATTCAAATGTTAATGTTTATGATCCGTCATTTATTTATTAACTTTGATGAAGCATGTGGTTTCTCTTTTGCTTGGATTCATGGGGGATCATCGGAAGTTTGGGTGGCAGGTTGAAGGTTAGGTGGTGGTGGTCGGAGGTTGGCAATGGAGAGGGAGTAGGGATTTTTTTTTTCTTTTTTATGACAAGGGCATTTTGGTCTTTTTGTATAAAAATATATATATTTTTGAAAAAATTATATCCCACTTTCATAGTCATGTCAAACATACTTTAGAAACCACTTCCACCTCTATTTCCACTTCCAGTTCTACTTTTATTTCCACTTCCATTTCCATAAAAAACTCTTCTATTATACCAAACATAACATTAGAATTGAGTTAAAAGTTGATTGTTGGAGGTTTTTTTTTTTTTTTTTTTTGTGAATAAGTCATTTGATCTCTTTATTAACTAGTTTTAATTTCACTAAACCATATGCCATCATCAATCTAATATTTTGAAATTGTTTTTTAATTATCATTAAGCTGCCTTTAAACAACATTATGTTGTCTAGTGGTCTTTTCTACTTCCTCTACCTATTAAAAAATACAAGGCATCAAACTCTATCCTCAAGCTCTACTCTCTCTTCTCGTGACTTCTCGTGAATAATGCTTTTATATTTTTGTTGTACCACGCCCCTATTTTTTTGCCAGAAATGTTCATTTAATTATGAGGAGTGCCACATTTTATTTTATCTTGAGTGATGGAATAATTTCGAACGACAATGTTCTTGAACATAACTTTAAACAAATGTGTGTGCATATATATATTACTACCTCTGGAATTTAATAACATAAGATCTGGTTCATGATGCAATTTTACACAACATATTAGATTTTATATTGAGGCCAGATGTAATATAGTTTACAACACAAAATACAGTATTAAAACTAGACAAACTGATGCTAATAAATTTAATTTCATAATTTATTATTCAAATATGAACAATTTGTTCATCTTCAAATACCACGTTCACTGTCTTAAAAAATTTAAATAAATAAATTCTGTTTAGTAATATGAATGACGTAAAAATGGAGGACCAACGTTTGACTGTCCGAGTGTACGCGGGAAAGTTGCAGGCTTTGGGCTGATTGAATGAGATTGGGCTAATTTTAAAATGGCTGCTTTGCCTTTTCGTTGCTAAAAAAAAAAAACGATCTTTGGGTTAGTTTGATTCATATTTTAAAAACATATTTATTGTTTAAAAAAAAAAACTTGTCTAGCAATTATTTTTGGGAGAATTGCCCAAAAATACCTTGAAGGCAAGTTAATTGCTAATTGCTAGTAAGGGTGCAAGCGATATTCCTTGTGTGCAAGCGATCTTCCGTTTTGTATAAACCATTTTCCGTATGTTCAAAAAATCTTCCATATAAATGTGCAAACAATCTTTCATTGTGTGTAAAATATTTTCCGTTATGTGCAACATATCTAATATAGTAGCATTCATCAATTAATTTGCCAAAAAGGTATTTATTTGCAATTCTCCCATTATTTTTTAATTAAGTATTTCATAAAAAAAAAAACAAACAGGAAACTGTTTTGAAAACAAACCAGAAAAACTTTTATGATTTATTTTCTTAGTTTTTATTATGTAAAACCCTTTTTCCCCTCTAAAATTGGGCAGAAAACTAACCCAGTGTAAGAACAATGTTTGTTTTCTAATTAATTGTTTTGCAACTGTGCCCATCAAGTTTTTATATATTTTTCCTCAAATATGACTGTTTTAAAACAATTATCCAAACATATATTCTATTTATTTTTTCCTTCCCAAAATTTGTTTAGAATAACAATTTTAAAAAACTGTTCTAAGAACATAAAATCTAGAAACAAAATCAAACAAGCCCTCCATTTTCGTACTTCCCAGCTTCAATCGTTAAAGATCATGCATTGGGCATTTCAAATCAGGTTCTATACTTTTTTATGTTAAGAAAATATTGCTTCAGTCAAGAAAAAAAGATGCATTACATTTACAAGCCAGGTAGCATTAAAGAACTTTCCACGCAATCTTCATAGCAATTAAAAGAACAAAGTAAAAACTACTCCCTGGCCGTCATACTTAATATAAGATATATTTAAACAGTTAATTTTGATCCTAAATATAAGACAAATTTTTCGTTTTTGTCAATCTTTTTCTAATTTACCACTATTTATACTCCCTTAATAATAATCAAAGAGAAGAGAGAAAGAGGGAATTAAAGAAGACTACTAGGGTATTTTAGAAAATAGATATCATATTACCTAATTTAACTAATTTTCTTACTTTAATCAAATTTGATAAATATATCTTATATTAAGCACCTGATGGAGTACTTCAGTAAATGACAGAAAAATCTTTCGAAGTCAAGATTAATAATGCTTTCAATTACTAAATCTAGATTCTCTTCTATGGTGACACAAAAACCTGTGTCAAAGCAGAACAAAACAAATAATGTCCTGAGAATCATACAAGGCACCAACTGCTACACTAAAATCCAGCACTTTTCAAGGTTCAAATAATCTATAACCATCAATAAAGTGTCAGAACATGATCCACCCAGCATGAATTCAAAGTTTGAAAGGAAGATAAAGTACTGAAAAATGAATTCCCTTATCAAGCAGAAATCTGACCAAAGCTTGCTTCTCAGTTCCAATATTTGATAAAACTGAGTCAAGAAACCCTGTTGGGATAACAATGAGTGGCAATGCCAAACAGACAAAATAGCATTGTGAATCTATCTAGTCTACTTTATTTTCCAAGACATAGTACTTGTAGGAGAGCTAAATGTTTGAAAATTGAATCTCTGGAACTCCAAAAACACAATGCATATATAACTAATGGTATCAAGTTTTCTAAATCATTGTGAAGTGGCTTGTTTCAAGTATGCAATAAGGTCTGCACGTTCCTGAGGCTTCTTGAGACCCGGAAACACCATCTTTGTCCCAGGAATGTACTGCACATTTCAAGAATCAAGAAAAGGGAAGATATATCAGTTTGATGCTGCAATGAGAGAAAATTACTCCAATGTAATCCCATTGCATAGTACCAAATAAATTTGACAAAGCACAAGACCCAATAAAATACAATAAAACCAACAAAAATCATAGACTACAGATTAGAGTTTAAATGTTGATCTTTATGCAAAAAGAAGAGCCCAAGTAGAAGTTATACTGGGACATGCAATAGAAACTTTATTCAGTTATTTAAAAAAAAAAAAAAATCAATTCAAGTTGTACCTTTTTGGGGTTGAGCAAGTAATCATATAAAGTCTTTTCCTCCCAGATCACAGCCCTGTTCTTGTTTGCAGCAGAATAAGAATATCCAGAAGTAGTGCCAGATTGCCTTCCCAACAAACCATTTAGATTGGGTCCTGAAATGATCAAAGATTAAGAAAGCAAGCTCTTGTATTACAAAAGTTAATGAGGATATAATACAAGGCGGAACACTGTTTTTCTTTTGGCCTCAATACAAGGATAAATACAACAAAAGAAAGACTGTGAGCACAAGAAAAACCTTGAAAGGAAAAAATTGGGTTTTCCCAGGTCAACAAAAATAATAGTTCTAGTCCAGTTTCTCTACTCTCTACAAATTAGGCCCTTAACTGTCTAAATCAAATTAATATTACCTTAATTTAATATTTTGGAAAAAAATAATTGATATGCCAATAACTCAGTATTCAAAAGAAGAAAATGATCAGATCTGAGCATCTTGATGACAAAGTCAAAGAGCAGAGGAAAAGCAGAGGTGAGGAATAAAGAATTCCAATTAAATAGTTTGAAGCAGGAGAATGAATTAAAAAGCAGTGTTATTGAATCAAACCCCGTAATCCAGCTCCTGATCAATCCAGACATTTAATTGGACTAAATTAGCAACCAGATCACTCAAAAACTTCTAAAGCTAACAGGTTAATTAAATTGCTCAATTGAGCCAGTTATCATTTAATGGGAAGAGAGATAGGTGCCTTGAAAGTATAGACGCAGAAAGACTGAAAGAAAAGTGACAAAAGTCATCTTTCGGGAGCTTGTACAAAAGATAAGAAGAGTTTTGTCCATTGGCAAGGCAAAAAACTAGGTTCTTATTGCGTCATACATAAAAGAACATATTCCGACGACTATCATAATTTCATGAAACTAAAAATCAATCAACCAATTTAAATTAATTGCAGACAATTCCCATCAACCAAAAATATTCAGCCAAGTCATATGACCAAATAGAATTATAACCAAAAAGGTGTAGCCATACTAAAGCACCTTCTTTTCAAGTGAAAGATGAATTCATACCCCATAAAACTGTACAACAAGCGAAGAAGGCTATCCAAAATAACGAACCAAAATTGCAGAAATATACGAGATAAAAAGCACTCGACAATATACTCAGAATCCTTTCTACATTTCCGTGAAGCGAATGGTAAAATACACAGTAGTTCTAAAAATGCCGCAATATTTCCAGCTTTCACTTTAAAACGAGTCACACCCGAACACTTGATCTTCAATTCTACCTCGATTTATGCGCAAATCAAAAACCAAAAGAACCAGAAGCCAGAATACCAATCTAGTACTCAATTATTCCTAGATCTAGGTCACAATCACGACTAAAACCGAAGACAACAAAAGCAAACATGAATAGAACAGAGATTGCAACAAATATACATCCCAGAATCTGAATAGATTAAGGGGATAATGGATTACCTTGCTTGTGGCCAGCACCTTTGTCGACAGTATGACACTGAGCGCACTTGGTCTTGAAGATTTTCTCGCCAGCCTGAGGATTACCGGGAGGTGCCTCATCGAAAGAAGCCATAGCTGGAGCTGTTTGGTGATGATACGAGAGAGAAGCCAAGGAAGGGACGGTGAAAGTTGGAGAAAAATGGAGAAAGAGGAATAAGAGAATAGAATATGCGAGAAGGAATTTGAGGAAGGTGCTGTGGTTGAAGGAACTAGAGAAGGACGATGCCACGCTCCCTCAAAGCCAGCCCTAAATTCTGTCTGTTACTCACGTGCCTCCTTATTGGGCTTTGAACAAATGGTCAAGCACAAGATTAAGCCTGGCGATTACCATCATTTGCCTCTCCACTATCCAGAAGTACATTTTTTTCGGTGTTAAATGGTGAGGCTCGTCAGTAGAGGTGGTAATATGGGTTAGGACCGTGGTCCGAGCCCGCCCAACCCGACAAAATGGGCGGGTTGGGTTCTACAAAACTGGGACCATATTTATGCGGGTCTTTTTGGCCCGAACCCATATGGTCCCAACCCGTCACGGGTTGGACCACCGGGTTGACGGGTTGGCCCATTTTTTTTTTTTTTTTTTTTTTTTACTAAAAGGGAGAAGGAACTCAGAAGAGGCAGAGGCGCAGAGCCATGATACAAATACAATCATACATATTATAACCCATAATCCAAGTCTCCAAAGTCCAAAACGTAAGTCCAATTCTCCAAACTTTCAAAGCCCATTTGTCAATCCTTTCCTTACTCTCCTGCAGTCCTGTGTAGACGTGTAGTGCCCTAGTGTGTATCCTCTCAGGCTCTCAGCTCACTGCTCACTGCTCAGTGCTCACTGCTCAGCGCCTCAGCGTGGTGGTGCGGAACTGCAGATTCTCGGTCTCGCTTCCCAGTTCCCACCCGAGCCTCCGAGAGTCCGAATGCGATTCTGTTCTCTATCACAGGCACGGGCGCACGGCGAAATCAAAATGCCGTCATAGTTCTCTGTCACGGCCTCACGGCTCACGGGCACGGCGATTATGTTCTTTGTCACGGGCTTCGGCAATCGGCGATTCCCACCCAGTTCGGCTTCGGCACGGCAGCCCCGAGTCTCCGAGTGGCCTCCGACTCCGAGTGGTGATTCTGTTCTGTGTCACGTGAATCTCAGGCTTGGAGCCTCCCACTCACTCCGTCACTCTCACTCTCTCAACTCACACTAAACCGACGGTGAATCTCAGATCTCGGTGCTCAACACCTCAGGCTCCCACTCTCTCGACTCACTCGGATCTCAGCGCCGGTGTATCCTCTCCGCCTCAGGTGCGTTCTGTTTTGTTTTTCACTTATTTAAGAGTTTGTGATTTGATTTTGCTTAGTCAAAGACTCATAGCGGTAGCCTAACCTAATGTGATTTACGAAAATGTGATTTGATAGCTATTGTGGTTGATGCCTATTCTGCTTATTTATTTGTAGAAAAATAACATGTCTGAGACTGAGATGAATAAGAATGTTGCAAATGAGAATCAGACTAATGTTACAGAAGGAAGAGATGGAATAGGCTCTGAACTTGGCTCTTCTGCGCATGACAGTATTGCAAAGAGGGCCAAAAAATGCACATCTGATGTTTGGAGGTATTATACTAAACTTGGCATACAAGATGGGAAAGAAAAAGCTAAATGTAAAGGGTGTGGAAAAGAGTTTGCTGTGGGTAGTAAGAATGGCACTTCAACCATTTGGCGTCATGTGGATTCATGTCATGAAATTCCAAAATATCATGACATTGGTAACATGATGTTAGACCAAACTGTCAAGGTGAGAAGTAGACATCTTGATCATAAAAAATTCCGGGAATTGGTTGCTAAAGCAATTGTTGTACATGATTTTCCCTATTCTTATGCTGAATATGATGTTGTTAGGGAAATAAATCAGTTTTTGAATCCTGAGTGTAGGTTTATTACTAGGAAAACTTCTGTGGTAGATGTTTGGAATCTGTATCTTAGAGAAAAGGAAAAGCTGAAACAAATAATTGCAACATGTCCTAGTAGAGTTTGCTTAACTACTGATTTATGGACTGCAATAACCGCAGAAGGATATATTTGTTTGACTGCTCATTTTGTTGATGACAAATGGAACCTTAATAGCAAAATACTTGCATTCACACACATGGAACCTCCACACTCTGGAGTTGAATTGGCTAAAAAGGTGTATGATTTAATGGTTGATTGGGGGATTGAAAAGAAAGTGTTTTCTATTACTTTGGATAATGCTTCAGCAAATGATAGTATGCAAAAGATATTGAAAGATAGGTTGAATTTGAGTAAAGGTTTGGTATGTAATGGTGAGTTTTTTCATGTGAGATGTTGTGCCCATATCTTGAATCTCATAGTTCAGGAGGGGTTGAAGGTAACAAGTGAAGCTGTGCAAAAGATTCGGGATAGCATTAGATATGTAAGGGCATCAGAGGCAAGGGCTATCAATTTCAAGAAATGTGTGGAACAAGTTGGCATTACAACTTCTATGGGTTTGAGGTTGGATGTTGCAACTAGATGGAATTCAACACATACAATGTTAGAAAGTGCAATTACATATCGAGATGCTTTTGCTACTTTAGCTTTCCATGACACCGGTTATAATCTTTCTCTAACAGATGAAGAGTGGTCTAGAGCAGTGGAGATGTGCAACTTCTTGGCTCCATTTGCAGTGATAACTGAGTTGATTTCTGGGTCATCATATCCAACTGCTAATATGTATTTTGTGCAAATATCAACCATTGAGTTATTGCTAAAGCAACATGTGCATAATGATGACCCAGTGATTCAACAAATGGCTCTGAATATGATTGTAAAGTTTGACAAATATTGGAGTGATTGTAGCATTATCCTTGCAATTGCAATCATTCTTGATCCACGGATGAAGTTTGATATAATAAGGTTTACTTATTCTCAACTTGATCCCATAGATTACAATGAGAAGATTGAACATGTTAAGAGTAAGTTGTATTGTGTTTTCAATGAATACAAAAGTTTGAGTGTGATAGGAGTAGGATCATCATCATCTTCAGCCCTTGATATTGCTACATCAGCTGGTTCAAGTTCTACTTCTACTATCAATGGAAATGTTCCAACAATAATATCTGGCCGACCTCCTCTTCATTCGATTGCAAGCAGTGGAAGAAAAGCAAATTTATCCAATATTGCTTTTGGGGTAAGTTTGCAACTCTTGATTAGTTGAATTATTAATGTTATTTTGATTGATAGCTTACTAATACTTTATTACTATATTGTAGACTTATCTTAAATGCAAGAGTAAAGACATTGCATCAGTGGAAAAGTCTGAACTAGACTACTATCTGGAAGAAGCAACACTTGATCCTAACTTATATGTAGACATGGAAGTTTTGGATTATTGGAAGACTAACTCTGCTCGTTTTCCTTGTCTTTCAAAGATGGCGTCTGATATTTTAAGCATTCCAATAACTACAGTGGCTAGTGAATCAGCTTTCAGTATTGGTTCACGAGTTCTCACAAAGTATAGAAGCTCTCTTCTTCCTGATAATGTTCAAGCCATTATCTGTACACGTAATTGGATGCTTGGTTTCCCAACGGAAGATGTTATTGATGATGGTAATATAATTATATTTACTCATTTATCTCATTGTCATTTATTTGTTCATTTAAAATTACTAAATTAGCATAATATTATATTTCACTTTGTTTTAATATCTGTGGCAGTGACTGATTTACCTGGGCAAAAGCAAAGTGATCGAGTTCAAGATACGGCTTCACATCGTGCTTCAAATTGAAACAACCTTATTTTATTTTGTTATGTATGAACCTATGATGAATGTTTAATTTGTAATGTATTTTAATTTCGTCATGTTTAAGTGTGTAGAGAAAACAACCTTATTCAATAAGGCTTATTGTATATAAAAAAAAACAATCCTAATATATTGTTTTAAAAAAATTGGAAAATAAATATGGGTTAGCCCGCCCAACCCGCCAACCCAGCGGTTATGGGTTGGGTTGGCTAAATGTCAACCCATATTGATGCGGTCCTTTTGGGACCGAACCCATATGGTCCCAACCAGTGACGGGTTGGCCCGAACCCACCGGTCCGGACCGTATTACCACCTCTACTCGTCAGGTAGTTTTTTTTTTTGGGGGAAAATTACGCTGTAAGTCCCATAGGGGGGAAACTACGAAGAAATGATCCTGAAAATTTGCAAAATTACTGTGAAATCCTATAGAACTAATTTGTAATAAATTGAAATGACAAAAGTCCAAAACACCCCTAAGCATTTGGCAAAAAGCCAGACTTTCAGCTTGATGTCCCCAACAGCGACAAACAATTATTATTGCGAGAAGCATTGTCGAAGAAGGAGACGGGCTTCCAAGGTTAAGGTTGCCGATTGTCGAAAACACAGGCGAAGTTGTGCGATCTCTCTACAAAGCCATGGATCCGCACTGTATCGAGAATAGATAATCAAAATGTCTCTTTGCAGGAGACCGTGAAGTTGAAGTGGGAGAGGAGAAGGCCTTGGCGGGAGAGTGGGACGAGGTTGAGAAGTACCTTTCTGGATTTACCAAAGTGGATGACAATAGATACTCCATGAAAATATTCTTTGAAATTAGAAAGCAGAAGTATCTTGAGGCTCTGGACAGGTATTTTGATTTTTTTGACTCTTCATATGTGCTTTCAATTGTAGTATTTTGAATTGCTCTTTTTATGCTGATTAACTATTGCTGATGATTATTATCAGTACATAGTCCCGTGGCTTTCCCTTCTTTCTTTTCTTAAATTTTTATCATTTGCGCTTAGGCATGACAAAGCGAGGGTCGTTGAGATTTTGGTGAAGGATCTAAAAGTTTTTTCAACATTTAACGAAGACTTCTACAAAGAAATTACTCAACTCTTAACACTTGACAACTTCAGGTAATTTAGTTTTGTTTTTAGTAATAATTTGCATAAAGGTATAAAATGAGCACAAGAAATGACTTGTTTTAAGATTGCTGCTCTGAAATCTGGGATTTGATTTGCTACAGGGAAAATGAATAGTATCAAAGTACGGTGATACCAAATCAACGAGAAGCATAATGCTGTTAGAACTTAAAAAATTGATAGAAGCAAATCCCCTCTTCCGAGATAAGCTTATATTTCCCACCTTGAAGGCATCAAGGTTGCGAACTTTGATTAATCAAAGGTAACAAATGTGTATTTATCTTTAAATTGTTTTGGGTCTTATATATTTGTTCATTCTTTTCACATACTGTTTCAACTCTATATGCTAAAGCAGTTGACATTTCTATCCTTTAATGACTTCTCTAATTATTTGTAAGTTAAGTAATCATGTTTCTTCATAGTTAAGTCTCATTGATGTTTGCTATTCAGTTTGAATTGGCAGCACTAGCTGTGCGAAAACCCAAGACCAAATCCAGACATAAAAACTTTATTCACAGATCGCACTTGTTCACCCCCAAATGGAGCACGAGCACCTACTCCTGTAACTTTTCCTGTTGCAGCTATTGCAAAGCCTTCTACTTGTGGTCCGCTTAGAGCACATGGTGGAGTATGATCTTGGCCTTTCTGGTGGTTGAAAATTATTGCTAATGCCATTTGTCATCACAATTTTTAATTCCCATCTGTTACTTGTGTGCAGCCATTTCCTCCAGCCCCACCAACTGCCAATGCTAATGCTTTAGCAGGATGGATGGTGAATGCAAACCCTTCTTCATCTGTTCAATCATCTGTGGTTGCTTTATCATTGCCTGGCCCTCCCAATCAAGGTATGTTTGATTATTTTTAAGTTATGAAATCTGGTTCTCTTGTTGGGGCAAAAAACATCTGGAGTAGAGATCATCTGGAGTAGTGAATATAAATTGTTTCTATATTTAACTCTTTGCCTTGCATGTTATGTGGTTTTGTTCCAGAAAATTAAATTTAAAACAATTCTCTCTCCCCCATGACCTTACTTCCAATATGGTGTATTATGACTAGACAAGTTGAGTCCGGCTGCATTTGAGAAACACTCTGGAAGGGAGTTAGCCAGGAAATGGGAGAATAATATCTGGGTGATCATTAATGGCGAGAAGCTTTCCTTGTACAAACCGGTGCTTCTCAAATACTACAATCAAGTGTCAAAGACTGTTAATATTCCAATAGATTGAAGAATGGACGGTCTTGTCACCATGAATTTATTTGCTGTGCTAGGTGCAAAAAGAAATTGTTGATTTAATTGAATCAAGCTTGTCAACCATAACTTTTGTGCATGCTTTCACTCTGAACTTGCACATGTTTTGGGCTTATGCACATCTTGTTGCATATTGTCAATGTTATTGTGAATGATTGAGGTAGTAGTTCTGATTTGTTGAGGTCATTTTCTGCTACACCTTAAAAATGTCTATCTTACTTGGATTGGTTGATTTCATGCGTGTCCATTTCAACATGCTATTGTGATTCTTGGTTTGAGGTTTGGTTTATTAAATTACAAATTGCATATTACACTGCTGAAAAGTTTCAGCAGTTGAAGCTTGATGACAAGTTGAAACTGATGGAAGTTTGTTTATGGAGATGATGGAAAAGGGATGCAATGCTAAAGTGGTGATTTTTTTTTTCTAGGGAAGCAGGATGGACAAAGGAAAATGTGTCAAAGACAAACAAGGAAGAAAACGCACAACACAACCAAGGGCACCAAGCTTTTCTGGGTATACTTTATTTACTGAAGAATTTTTCATCCACAAGGAGGAGAAGCAGAAGGAAAAGGAGAAGGAGAAACATAAGGGGAGGGGAAGGGGAATAAGTTGCAGAATTTTAAAGATGCTAATCTAGAAGTAAGGGAGGCTTGGAATAAATTGAATCAAAAGAAGAGAGTGGAATATACTAAACGGGCTGAACAATTAAGAGGCAAAATTTGTTGTTAGTTCCTTGCACATTCATTTTCCTTGTAATTTGATGTAAATTCTGTTGTCAATGTATGGACCTGGAGTTGTCAGTGAAGGCTCTTGGAGTTGTTAATGTATGTCTATAGAGTTATTAATATATATATATATATATATATCTATATATAGTTATGATCACATTGGAAAATGATAGTTTATATGCATATAGTATAGATTACCTATGTTGTTGATATTTAATATTAATTAGGTGATGATATTATATGACCTGTCATTGGTGCCTCCTTGACTTGTCAATGGAAGGGTTGAAGATAAAGCTGGTAATATGGCCCAACTCGCGGGCTCAACTAGTGAGCCTGTGGGTTTTGACGGGTTAGGGTTGGGAAAATCCCAACCTGCAAAAATGCGGGTCTCATAGGCCTGCACCGCATAGCCCGCGGGTTGGCATGCAAAAAAAAATTTTTTTTACATATAATAATTTTGCAAAACTTATAAGTTTTTCACTCCTATCTTGGTACCTCCCAATCCAAAGAGAAAAAATCTTAGCATCTTCCCTTCTTTAAACAAAATTATTATATTTTGGTTGCTTGAGGATGAGTTTATGTTTTGTTTATAAACTTTGGCAAATTTGATAACTTTATCTCTTGAATTGTAGATTATGTTATTAAATTTTTATAAGAGAAATGATTGATATTAGGAAAGTAAATTTAATTACTCATATTAGGGGTGAGCATGGTGCCCAGTAGCCCGGTGCGCCCACCCTAGCCCTGCAAAAAATTGCCCAGCCCGGCCCTAAAAAAGTGGCCCGAAAAAATTTTGGGCAGTTTTGGGCGGGCTAATAACCGAGCAGGGCTGGGCATCGGGCAAGGGGTGTTGCCCTGCCCATTTGGCCCTGCCTTGAAAATTATTTTCATTTATTTAAAATATAAAATTTCATATCAATTAAATATTATTTCATATATATATTTTTATTTAAAATATATGTTATCTATTGTATAATACTCTTTTGATCTTTTCTTTTTTGCCCTAACCACTAAACACTATTTACAAATAGATTTCTTCCTTTCTTCTTTACTTTGTGTTGTATTAAATTATAGTTGCTTTTTATTTTCTTTCCAGATACTTCATTATTTGATCAACTTTTGGGATATTGAATTGATGCAAACTACTTTGACTTCACGGCTTTAATTACAATCATTTTATTTTCTTATTTATAATGGATTATGGATGTTGTTTAATTTTTAAAGTATGGATATTTGTTAAGACATATAGTATTTTTTAAATTTCAAGACTCAAGTTGTAGACTTATTTTGAAATATCCCAAGATGTGAAATCATCGAATGTATTTAAAGTTTATATTACTTAGGGCAAAGTTAAGACATATATGGTATTAGTAACTACAGGAATGTTTATGAAATTCATAAGGAATTATTTTTTTCATAAGTGGACAAGATAAGGCGTTATCACTTTCCCTGCCCAGCCCACCCTTACCCAGCCCAAAATGGTTAGGGCTTTTAGCGGGCAGGGCCGGGCATCGGGCTGCAAAATGCAGCCCGTTCATCCTTTGGGCAGGGCATCGGGCAGGGGTCTCGCCCTGCCCAGCCCAGCCCATGCCCACCCCTAACTCATATATATATGTCTCATATTTTCGACCTTCTTTAAAAAATAAGAATTTTTTTTTTCAAAAAAAAAAGAGGGCCCGTGGGCTGGCCCACAACCCGCACACTGCGAGTTAGGGTTGGCATTTTGCCAGCTCGCACCACGTGGCTGCGGGTTGGCCCACATTCCCAGCTCTAGTTGAAAAGTTGTCAGTAGAGGCCCAATGACTTATCAATAGAGGCTTATTGACTTATCAGTGGAGGCTCTTTGATTTGTTAATGGAGGCACCTGGAGTTGTCATTGGAAGCTCTTTGACTTGTCAATGGAAAACTATCGAGTTGTCAATGGAGGCCCAATGACTTGTCAGTGGAGGCCCCTTGACTTATCAATAGAGGCACCTGGAGTTGTCATTGGAGGCTCATTAACTTGTTAATGGAAAGCCATCGAGTTGTTAATGGAGGCACCTGGAGTTGTCAATGAACATCCTATGACTTATCAGTGGAGGCTCCTTGATTTGTCAATGGAAGGACATTGAGTTGTCAGTGGAGGCTCCTTGACTTGCCAATGGAGGCTCATGGAGTTGTCAGTAAAAGCCCTATGACTTGTTAACAAAGGCTCATTGATTTGTCAATGAAAGCTCTTTGACTTGTCAATAAAGGCCATCCACTTGTCAATGGACTCCCATTGACAACTACATTCAGGCTTAATGACTTGTCACTAGAGGCTCCTAGAGTTGTCAACGGAGTCTCTTGTAGTTGTCAATGGAGTTAAACAATGTGCAAAAAAGAGCATCATATGTGCATTTTGAAGAGCATCCTGGACTCCCATTAACTCATGAAAATGACTTTGTAATTTATAATTACAACAAACATCTCAAGTATAACTTGTTTGAAGTTGATCATAACCAAAGATATCACATCTATACAATGTCACTACACTTGATCATTATAAAAAAGTAACCATATTTATAATGAGTGTGTACATGGTCATTACAATCCCCTAATATGTTTTCCATACAATCATATGTCAATCCAAGTCATGGTGTACTATATCAAAGTTATCCACTAATGGAATGTACAATCCAAGTCAGCTTTATAATTGGTTCTCTTTCTCTTATGTATGTCTTGAACCAAAGACATAACTTTTTTCTCATGTTTGTTGTGAGGATGAGTAACTACCCACCATAAGAACCCAACTTTCATTTCAGTGATGGGTCTCCACTATTCTGCTCATGAATAATTGATTCTAAGACCAACGCTAAGTCCCCTCAGTAGATGCACTGTCCTAAGTACATATAAGAGTTCTTTGGGAAAAGCCTATAACAGACCAACACAAGAACAATACAAAGTCAGCACAATATGCTGCCTAATTCCATAAACATAAATATTCATTGTTTGATAACAAATTTCCTCAGAGTCAAGGTTATCACTATACCACTAATAGCATGCCAAATCAGGAATGTGTGGTCTAAAAATGAACAAATACTGAATGCCCACTTAGATTCTTAAACATACCTGAATAGCAACTTTTTTTTATTGAAGAGTGCTCTGAGAAAGGTTACAGCATCGCCATCCCAGGAGGAATTTATGTATCAAACATGGTCTGTGTCAGTTTTAATATTTCTTGTAGCTCATTTTCACATTTGCTCAAGGTATCTATACATGGGAGTGAAACAATTGGATATTCATATTTGAAAACAACCATCAATAGAATAATGATCTTCAATTTGCAGTTATGATGCAAAATAAATCATTCTGGCCAGCTATTGGTTATAGCAACTTCAAGATAATTTTTTTTAATATGGCAACATGTGGATCAAGAAATATACTAAGAGAATCAAATTTTATGTCTGATGCTTATTGTAGTTTTCAATATTCTGGTTCATAAAGCTTTCAATATTCTGGTCCGACACTACCATGCTTGTATCGAGGGACTTGAGATCACATAATCATGGATATCACTTCTTATTTGTGTTGTTCTTATTTGATATATGAAACAAAAATATGAAATTGGAGTTGTTCAAAACTAGAGACACCTTGCTTTGAGGGAAATTTTTTGCATTTTGTCCTAAAAAATAATTAGGAAGCATATTGAGATAAAGGATGAAAAATGTGGAAGTAAAAGTAAAAAATACTCTTAAAGAAGACATTCGGCAAAAGAGAAAACAATGAAACAATTGAAAGTTAGAATGCATGATTTTAGAGAAGACCCCATTATTCTGAGCTCATGTGAACACCACATTACTCCCTTAACAGTCTTAACTCCAGTCCAATTCCCCCACTAATGCAACATATAACTCATAAGTTCATAATAGTTCTATCAACAAACCACTGATCGTGATTTAACATAAGTTCATCATTTAACAATTTTCTGTGCAGATTTATCCCACAATCCAAGACCAAAAAAAAAGGAAAAACATATAGAAAGTAATGATTAGCCTGTTTCTGATTTCATTTGGAATACGTGAAAGCAGAGGATATTGATAGTGAATTATTGAAAATATCAGATTCAGCAACAACATACAGAAAGACAGCCGAGTAAGAAATTCGAGTCAGAAACAAACATTTGGTTCAACAAAGAGCAATAAAAATTCTCATACCAACCTCGACGGTGATAACCCACGACCAACGCCGCTCACGATGACAGCTTCCGTTTGCCGAGATTGTAGCGTGTTGAGGACCAGAGAGCCAGCCAAATTTTGTCTGACTGTAACAAGAAATTAGGTTTAAGGAATGGAAAATGAATGTCTGCCTTTTTGCCAAATACTTGGGGAATTTTGGAATTTTGGCATTTTCAATTTATTACAAAATGGTCTAATGGGACTTCACTGTAATTTAGCCATTTCCTGGGACCATTTCTTCGTATTTTTGCTTCTATGGGACTACATTGTAATTCTCTTTTTTTTTTAAAAAAATAATAGCTAGCATTATGAAGTATATTTTTTCAATAGCACTTAATATTTTAAAATAATTTGTTTGTACTTTATAGTATAAAATATTTTTTCAGTGGCACACCCAATACTTGGCAAGTTGCACCCTGATATATTTTTGAAGTAACACCCACTATCCTAAACTAATTTTTAGTATATTCAATACTCAAAAATATTTTAGAGTGCTGAATATACTAAAAAAATTAATTTAAGATACTGAGTGTTGCAAGAAATATACTTCAAGTGTAATTTGCCAGATACTAAATACTAGTGAAAAAATATTTTATGTTACCGAATGCACAAAAAATTAGTTTAAGATATTGGGTGCTAATGAAAGAATACTTTAAGGTGCTAAATGTTATTTTGAAAAAAAAAATTTGATCCATGGGTCCCATATGGCCTGCCAAATTATTGGTCCACTGCATTGTAACATTCTGATTTTTTGGTCACCAAAATTCCTTATATTTAAAAGAATAAAATGATGAATTAAATAATACATGGAATGACAAAGCAAGGTAATTAGTGATCACATACAACATTATTATGTGGGAACACAAATGGTACCGGTTGATGTTTGCTACTGGTGAGTTTTCTTGTATAGCAGTCTTATTGTATGGCATTTTTAAATAGATAAATGATGGTAAAAAATTATGAAATTTCAAAGGATGAAAGTAGACATCCTAAGCTTTAATTTTATAGGTAATGGGTAATTTTTGGAGCTGTATGTAAAAAGTTATGAATTTTTGAAGTTAACCTAGAAAAACTGTTGATTTTCTGGAATAGCTTCCAAAAACTAAAATTCTGGGAATGAGTGCTTCCAATTGGCTAAAGAATATTTTTTTTTTCTTGAAACTAGACTCAATAAGGGTCCTATAGCCTTTGTAATTACTCCAATACGATGTCTAAAAATTTAGTTATGATTTTTCAAAGTTTGGGCAGAAAATATGCCAGAAAATCCTAAAATGGGAGTTATGACATAAGCATACACCAAGATGACATAAGCATGGGATTAAAATATTTCCCATCTTCTCATTTCTGACGTCAAACAGTAGCCCCAGAGAGAGAGAAGAGTTTAGAGCATTTAGAGAGAGAGAGAGAAAGAGAAGAAAACTCGTAAGATAGATCGATTTCTTCAGTGAATTTGTACCTAATGCATATAACACTGCTCCTAAACTTCTCTTTCATGTATTTTAAAGTTTATGAAGCTCAATTTTCATTGTTAAGAAGGGCTAGGGTTCGGCTATACCAAGGAAAAGTCAAAGGGGGCATGAGGTAACCTCTAAAACTTCTATCTTTGATTGTTCTAACTGCTGTGGACAATTTAATCTGTAAAATTTCGCCGCATTGTCTTTGATTTGAAATTTGGAAATTGTAATGGCCTAAGGGTTATGTTGCCAAAATTTAGTCTAAATGGCACTTGTAACCTAATTAAATAGTTAATAACATGATTAGGAGTAGAAAAGAACACGTCTGTTGAGTTTGATTTCAAAAACCACAATTTTTCCTAAGGAATTTGTGCAATTCGGTCAGAGCTAGAAATAGGCCTTAGAGTTAGATTTTCAATGATTTGATAATTTCATTGAGTTCAAAAGGAAAAATTTGGCGGGGTTACAATTGGTCAATTTTTCGGAAAATCCTGAAAAAGCATAATTACGAAAATGCCCCTGAAACCCTTAAAGCGGGGCTGCCAAGGGCACTTTTGTCTTTTGGTAGTGAATTTGGTAATTCTGAGTCTAAAAATCCCTTGGATGAAAATTTATCAGAATAGACCTAGTCAAAAGTTTGGAAAAAGTATGGTCGGGCCGAGTACTAGGGGCTAGGCCGGTGCCCGGGGGTATTTTGATAAATTTTCACAATAGACTCCTATAACCATTAGAAACACTATGGAAGTGCCTGAAATGGTACTTAAATGCGTTTTAACTTAATTCTTGTACATTTGATATTTCAGGGTCGAGTTGAAAGCCAATCGGTGGCATGCTTTGCCAGCATGCGTTTTGAGGCCGAAAGGGTTAAGGTGGGAAATTTACCTCTCCTGCATGTATTTGATATTTGTGTTGGTGTATTGATGCATGTTATTTCTTTGCTTGTTTATGTGAAACATATATGAATGATTGAAGCTTTGTTTCTATTTATGCTATAGTCATAAATATGTTGTTTAAAATATTGAGCACACAAATATGTCATTTTGTGAGCATGAGTTATGTAATGTAGGCATATCATGCATTAAGCACTTATCTTACATGCATATTAGTACTGTTTTCCTACTGATATTCTCTCAAATCTCACCCTCCCATACCAACAATTTAGATAGGTGAATACGGAAGGTGCAAAGATCAGGGAAGAGAACTATACGAAAGGATTGCAGTGGTGGGACGAAGATGGGAGGATGTCTCCATTTCACTAGGACGGGTTTAGACACCCAAGTAGTCATGTGTGGCTACATTTATTGTAATTATCATATACGAACCCCTATGGGGAATTTCTGTAATCATGTATATATATATTAGTATTTTGATGTTATTCCTATTTGCCCACCGAACTGCACCTAAATACTATGAAAAATGAAAAAAATAAGATAAGGGCATGACATTCATCAATTTCTAATCATTTTGCTCTCTCAAAACTCAGACAACACCCCCCTTGATTTCCTTAACATATATTAAATCAATATATACAGGGTTAAGGTTAAATTTTCACCCGCATATTTTTTTTTCCCCACATAGGAGCTGTCCGAAATGACTAATTTTTCAAGCGTCAAGCTATGATTTAAATTCCCTTTGGGAAAAGTTCCCACATCTAGTGCATGATCTTGTCTTGTATAGGATTAAAAGTTTTTCATCACTCTTAGTTAAGTAGATCTTATAAGGATTGGAGGTAGAATGTAATTTGCTGACTTTATCAATGAAATTTCTTTTTCATGGAAAGAAAAAACAAAGAAAATAGCTCTCTTATTTTTGTTGTTAGTAAAAATGATATTTGGAAAAATAAGAGGTTCATAATGGTGGCTTATAGTGGGTACACCAAACTTCAACATTGGACCATTGAACTTTTTTATTGCCTGCAAATTGAGGTTTTTTCTTTTTTTCTGATGAATAAATTGAGGTTTTTTCTAACCTTTGCAAATTTAGCCAGGTTCAAAGCATGCACATTTGGGTTGTCATAATTTTTCATTCAAATTGAATAAAATTAGTTGCATTAGAAATTTTGTTCAATTTATTTATGTAAAAATTTCAGCGCGTACCTAGAATCAACAGACTCGCTGAATTACCTACACGAAACCGGAACACAGATGCAGACCCCGATCATGTTACATAACAAATATACCAAAGAGAAGAAGAGAAGAGAGAATTCTTATGAGAGAACCTTTTAGAGGAAAGATTGTATGTATTGTATTCAGACTCGTTATTCCCTCAATTTCACATCCTTTATATAGTATCCGTATTGATAAATGGGAATAGATATAATCCTTCAACGTAAGGTTACATGAGAATAAATATAACCCTTAAACTATTAAAAAAAAAAAAAAAAACCTCTCTCTTTGATCCATATTTCTTGATATTTATATGATAACCCCAATTTGCATTTGGTTTGGGCCTGATTGGTGGACTAGTATAATCCAACAATTTATTTTAATACAAGACCATGGTAAGAAAAAAACAAATATCTACATAGTAGGTATAAAACATGTAATTTATATATTCTAAAATAAATTACGGAATAATGTTTTTGAACTATGCAAAATAATATAAGACACTCATATAAAAAAATAATAACATACGAGGCAATAAAAGTAAGGCAGCAATAAAAAAAATCATTGGTATTTAGTATATGTCTCCATATGTACACAAAGAAGGATCAAAAGAATATATAATTAATTGTTGGCAAAAAAAAAAAAGAATATATAATTAATTATGTGCAATTGTTTTGAGCTGAATGTTTACTTCCGATTACAGATTTAGCATGAATATTAATATAAATATTATTTGGGAGGGAACAACCATTGGTCTCCATCAATAAATGATATGTTAAGGAAATTAGAAGCAATTGTATCATTTAATCTCCGTACATACGGTGCCCTCATATTCATGTTAGCCCCTGGACCTGTGCAGATGTATTCTCCATAGAATATTGTCCTGCATGAAATTTCAATTATACATTTCACTCAATATCAAATTTAATAGTTATTTATAATTGTATATGTTTATTCTTTAAATTTTTAAATAAAAGGCTTAGTTTTTTGGGAAAAAAGTGGCAATTTAAAAATTATGTTTATTTTAAATTCCACCTCTATTAATATACAAGGAAATTAATATGCAAGTCCCTATAATTTTACCTCATTTTTAATTAAGTCCCTATAATGTTACCTCATTTTTAATTATGTTATTGTATTTTCCTCCGTTTTTATAGCTTCCTTATAATTTCTTCAAGCATATATATTGGTAATTTGTAAGAAAAAACACATTTGTAACCGACTTTACATATATCTAGATCAATATTATCATATGGATATAAATAAAATAAAAATAAACCAAATTAAATATTATATACAAATGCAAGGGGACATTTATGAGGATTTTAATTTTTTATTTTTATATTGATGAAAACAAATTATATTCCACATTTTAAAAAAGAAATTATTTTGTATTTTGCCACAACTTACACGTGACTTACTCAGTACTTATATTTAATTAATAAATTATGAGCATATAACTAATGTCTATAATTGATGACATTGTAAGGACCCAAAAAAAAAAAATAGAGGACTTGATTAAAAATTAAGTAAAACCATAAGCAACGAATTATTTTTTCCTAATACACAAACACAAGTTTATTAAAGAACTAATAATAATAATAATAATAATAAATTTAAAATTGTCCAATTTTGCCATGAATGATGTGGATGAGCAGTGAATGCATGTTACTAGTTTTGAGTAACAGAACTTACTGATCTCTTGAAGGGTCGTTGAAGTCGTTCCAACCTTCCGGGGCAATAATATCAGACATTGTCGTAAAGGCAAAAACGACACGAGAATAAGGACGCCATGCCCGACCTAACCATATTCTTCCGTAGCCTCCTATGCTACAGGTGACAAAAGCAAAGCCTGTGTTTTCGTCGTTTGATGTCCTCCCTTGAGCTGTAACGGCGCCGTTTATGAACTTTTGTCCCGGTGGGACTGGGTTGGCCATTGACACTAGTTGACAATTCTGTGTATTTATTTATTATTTATACCAAAATCAATATGTCAATTACAAAATTATTGCTTTTTATTTTTATTATTCCCTTGCAATCAGGATCTTGTGGAGATAATACACAATGTGGAAGAGCTGACTCTTTGACTTGGTCTAATTTAGATTGACTATATATCACAAGATGATTATTGGTTCAAGTTTAGCCATGTCAATCTTAATGTGAAAATTTACAAAAAAGATTAACCTAAAAAATTAAAGTTTTTATCTACATACTTGTCAAAGATCTATTTACGCCTACATGACAAAGTTTTCCCGCAACCCACATGTAGTTATTTTCCTTGTGGACACGTGTGCATGTGCAGACCAAACACATACTATGTTATATGCTCTTTTTTATTCTAAATGCAAGGGTGTGGGGTAATTTGATTCTAAAGAGGTAATTTGTTAGGGAAGGGAAGATGAAGGAAATTTTTTGTGAATTGGACTAAAAAGATTGAAAAACTGAGATTAAAATTTTTTAATTAATTTTTTTAAATATTTTATTTTATATTTTGTCTTTATTAAAATTTTATAATCTCACTTCTCTAATTTTTTTTTTTTTTTGATATCATTATGTGGTATCCAATTCATGATTTATAACTGCCTCTCTCAACACAAATGGCTCATCTAGGACTCAAGCTTGAGACCCAGAGGAATGGGGCCTTACACTGCTACAACAACTCTATGTCGGTTCCATTTTTTTTTTTAAAAAAAAATCCAGCTAAAACATTTTTCCTCTTCTCCCCTTCCTCCCCAAGTCCCCCGTGCCAAACAATATTTTAATGTAAAATATCAATCCACTCTGTTTCCAAAAACTATCCCTATTGCTTATACGAGCACTATCGCAGAGGAATTTTCAAGACAAGGGAATGTGCCGTTACAAGGGAGGAATTTGAAGAATACCTCATAAAGAGACCTTGCATTGCCAAAGATGAAATCAATGGAGCCTTGGATATAACAATCCCTAAAGTAATGGCGACCCCTATCATCATGAAGGGTATCTTGTGCTCCAAAAAACCCACATCCCCAGAACTGGGCCTGATCACCCCCTATTCGTATTGCCACAGCTTGTGCTCCTTCCACCCCTGGACCTGGAATTGGTGCTACATTCTGCAAGTATTTTTTTCAACCAAACGCTCATTATATACTCCTTCCAATCCTACACGTAGAAGCTAGATAACTCATTTCAGATATTAGTTAAGGCAGTTATTTGCAAATATATATATATATATATATGCTTTGATTTTTCTAAATACCCATTTTAATCATCTGCATTAGATATTATTCCCCAGATAAAAAGTTCATTGATATATGCAATTAATAGGGAGATTTTAGAGGAAACAATTACTCACTCCGGTCCTTAAAATAAAATATATATATATATATATAAGGAGTTTCTTTTAGTACAAAAAAGTTTTGGTGAGTTGGGTTCCGGGGGCTCACCATGGTCATGACATGCTTTCGGGCTCAAAAAACGCTTACAGAAGTACTTACAGATAGCCCACCAACAAGGTCCTCACATCGGTGAGATTTGAATACATAACCTTATGATTATGAGTCAATCCCCTTACCACCTAGACCAACCTTTGTTGGCTATATGAGAAGTTAATCATGATCCTCAATACAAGACATACTTTGATCATATTTATCAATATTTTCCTAATTTATCCTCTATTGATGTTCCCTTAATAATAATCAAGGAGATGGAATGAGGGAATTAAGGAAGATGACTATGGTGTTTTAGAAAATATATGTTATATTAACTAACATTCTTAATTTAATCAAATTAGATAAATATGTCTTATAATTAAGGATCGAAGGGAGTATATATTTGAAAGGCAAAATGAATTGAGATGTTATATTTATAATTTAAACAAATCTTTCTGCTAGCTTTTATATCTATGACAAGAGAATATTAAACCACCAACCACCTGTGGTTAGAGTTTAACTAATTAATCAAATAGACTTTGAGAAAGGTAAAATTACCATGAAGCTTATGTTTTTGGCAATGAAGTTGGAGGCGAAGACTTGGACGGAGCCACTATAGAATGTGCCGTTTGCTGACTTGGCAGTGTCGTTCCATGCAATTGCCGTTGAAGTGTAGCCTTGTCCTTCAAATGTGATGTTTGGTTTGTTTTTTGGCACCATCACTTTCTCACTTTTCAAAACATATAAACATATTTACGTTCATATTAATATATAGATATATTGATTAGTTGGAAAGGTAGATATAATCTTATTAAAAGAAAAACTTACTAATAAAGGCCACTGTTAATCCATATAATGTTTCTTTTATCGCTGAAATCTGGGACAGCATTTACAGCTGCTTGCACAGTGGTGAAATTGCAGCACCCTCGTCGATCCACACACAGATACGTTGTCGTGTTGGTGTTCGGCGGCGGAATTCCCGGTGGAAAGTCATCGCATATGTTGCTAACAATGTCACTGTCATCATGTCGCTTCTTGTGGTGGGAGTGATGGTGGTGGCGGTGGTGGTGGTGGTGGCCGCCGCGATGACCACGAGTTAAAGGACACGACGACAGCAGATCACCCACAAAGGACTGCTCATTTTGATTAGTCTCATGGACGCCAATGCAATATGCAAAAACAGCAATAATGGGAATCACCAAAACAGCTATGGAGTTTCTACGCACAAACATTTTCTGGGTCTATGTACAGATGAAGATGAATGAAGTTGAGGAATCATATATATATATATATAATTATATGTGAATCTCAGAGAGATCAAATGATATATGAACTTGAAGTGAAAGGGTTGATGGAATGTCTTGCAAAGGACATGACTAGAATTGTAACTTGAAAGCATGTATATACGTTTATTCATTTTCTTTGTTTTGTTACTTTCTGCAATCTGTATTTATTTATGTATCTATCTATCTATAATATTAAAATAACTTTAAATTTTCTGGGTTTGAGAAATATTTGATACTTAGACATGTGCCTTATGTTTCAGCTTACGAATGAAAATGGTTTCATAATGGGTAGTTGGTAGTTAGTTACTTCAAAGTTATCTATATACCTTAGGTCCTTTTCACGAAGAGACCGTTATACGTGCTTTTCCTATAAAAAGTAGGTGGTATTTGTCTAAACAATAATATCTACAGCAAATATCTGATCGTCTTAAAAATAATAAACTAAAGCTTCTAATTTAGACTATCTTATCTAAATATACATAAGTAACATAACCTCCTGAAATTTAGGTCTTGTAAGTTGATATAATGTTGTAATAAATGATTTGAAAAGTTAGTTAGATTAGTTAGTTAATTAGAAGAGTGGGATTAACCATTAGTGGCATTAGTTGTTTAAGAGTAACACTAGCCAAACATGGCCTTACCCATATCTAATTACTAATAGGTCCTTGATTAATGAAACCCCTAATCCCTGCTGTGGTATTATTCTGTTTCTGTTTCCCGGTTCTGTTCTAGTGCCTATATATATAGCGTTTGTGTTGCTGTTAGACAATTTTGTAAGTTAATGAAATCAAAGTACTATTCAGAAATTCCACTGTTCTCTATATCTTCTACTTATAATTCCTCTAATTCTCTTCTTCAACCCTTTGACCTCTTCTTCTCTACCCTATTTCCCAATTCCTATAAACATTCAAATTACAATCTTTTATCATAAGTTTGAAGGAGTTATTTGCCAAAAAAAAAGACCAGAGGAATTAACAGGGATACTTACTCAATAACTTATGCTTCATCAGTAAACTAACAGAATAACTTATGGTAAGTAATTATCTGCACAAACTTAAAAATTTATGAAAATTTTTTTGACAAGTTTTAAATGTTGTGATAATTATTTTTATATGGGACAAAATTAAGAGGAGTTTGATAGAATTTAGTCTCTAATTTAAACAGTACAAATCTCAGCATTGTGATAAGCACAGAAATCAAATCAAAACAAAACTTGCTATTATATTGGCTTCTTCCAATACCATGTTGGGAGACTAATAATTCTTACTCTCAACCATCCTAAGTGGTGGCCTATGCAAAGGGAAAGAGAGATCATATAGCCTATGTCACCACACACACACATACACACACAGATCAAATAGCCTAATTCAAGTAAATCGTGTTGCATGCCTCCAAAATTAGGAACAAAAGCCTTTTTGCTCAATTACATAGACCAATTCTGAAAGATAGTCCTCAGAAGGATGAACTTCGGTCTAGCCTTTACAGAATCAAGCTTCCTTTTAAATTCATTTTTCTCTGTTGTAAAGTTCCTAAATAAGGCTCTGGCTTCTAGTGATGTTCTTATTAACTAAGCATCATTTATCTAATAGCAATTTTGTGTCTTTGGATGTCCTAAATATGACATCTTTATATTAACAAAAAAGAATGGACAATATATTGGTTCAGGGTACATGAACTCTACAGCTGAATTAAGATACAGTCCATGATTCAAAGAAGCGGTCTAAAATTACGGTAAAACTAAAGAAAGTAGAGAACAACTTATAGATAGAATGAAACTTTCTTCCAAATGGAAACTTGGAACTATAACAGCATAGTAAGTATTATCATGTTAGAATCTCAAGAAGATGAGGTGCAGCAAACTGCTGATAGAGATACAAAAGCAGAAACAAATAACTAATGAAGTGTATATATGCAATCCTAGCGCAAAAGATTAATCGTGGGGTTTTCATTCAATTCTGTTGGCAACCTAACAGAGAAAGGAAGGAGAAGAAAGGAGAGAGAATACCTTTTGTTGGGGCTTCCCATGTTTAGATAGTGACTTTGATGAGCAAGGCCTCTTTGTTTGCAAGAGAATCAGCAACAGAGTTCACACTTGTGATTATGTTAAGGCAATCAATCTGGTCTGCTACACTTTCTGTCAAATCAATTGTTATAGCTAATCAAGGTAAGACTTCATTGAGCACCTAGTCTGAGCGTTTTTCATCATGCTTAACCTTATAAGGGAAAAACAGAATGAAGCTAGGATGAAGTAGAAAACTTTTATAATGTTTAAATGGAGTTAATGAGTTTTAAGGTTTTTCTTGATTCCTATGAAAAATACTGAAAACAACTCAGACGAAACCATAGGGGATATTCCCTTAAATGCACAGGAAGATTATCAATTTGAAGGTTTTCGGAAAATTTGAAGATTAAAAATACTGAAAGCAACTTATAAATGTCAACAAAAAGACTTTATGTTTAATTTTTTATACCAAACAAGGTTCCACAATGCTGCAAGCTTACGTTCTGAACTCTCATGGCTTGTAAGTTTCATCTCCAGCTTGAGATCTGATTCTTCGTCAGTCTGTTCACTGCTTCAGAATTTTTCGGCTAATGGAAGCAAGTTATGGAAGAGATTTGCTGACTCATTGCTTGTTCAAAGAGTGTTTCTGATGCCTGATAGAGAGATCCAGATTCAGATGTGCTGCAAGCAATGGTGTGTTACAGAACTAATTCATTCATAGCGGGGGAAAAAAAACACAATTAAAGTAATCCATAACAATAAACAATGCCAGCAAATCTTCCTTTTGTGTGTGTGTGTGTGTGTGGTACAGGCGAAAGAGAAGTATTGAGAGGGAGAGAGAGAGAGAAGAAATCAGTTCTTTATTCCACAGAGCCAAGTAATCCATATGTGTGGGTATTTATTCACTAACCCATGTTACAACAGTCCATCTATAGCTAACCAAGGTATTAAAACCCGGACCGGGTATTGAACCGGTTAGGGTACTGGGTTAAGGGTCAGTGGGTCAGACCAGGGCCAAACCGGAGCTAAACCGGGACCAAACCGATGAGAAATTGAAAATTTTAAACTTATAGTATAAAATTCTAAAGGAAAAATTTTAAAAAAAAAAAATTTAAAAATAGATAACCCGGACCGGACCGGTTTACCGGCCGGTTCGCCGGTTTCCGGGCTGGACCGGCCGGTCCGGTCCGGGTTTCATTACCTGGTAGCTAACTAAGGCTCTATTATCACTACTATTTATTATATCATGTAACAATGTGTGTAAAAGGACACTCTTACCAAATGAAGGATCTAGATTGCTTGGAAATATATGCGTTACATGTTCAAACTATGTACCAAAACTAAATTGACCGAAGTAAAAGAATTTTTCCTTCATATCTAAATGAAGCAGATCAATCTAACATCCTTTCTATACCATCAGAGTCAGGATTACAATAAACAAAGTATGTCATACACACAAGGAATCCTTCCGTTGGTATACATTCCTTAACAGAGATTGAATGATTGAATGCAACAACATCACGCTTTGAATCAGTAGACGAGATGAGCGGAATTGGAGAATGTGAACCCATGGGAGAGTCGCTAGCTTGTGATACCATGTGAGAATAACAGAGTGAGAGAAAGAGAGAGAAACTGAGAAGAGTAAACTATAAGAGAATAAGTCTGAATTGATTATTCAATAGTAAGTGAGTCCAGATATATATATATATATATATATAGCTATCTCACTACTACATGTGTCACTCTTACATTAAGTTAGACAGTTACAACTCACTTAACAAATAACAAATAGTGTAACGAATATATATACTCTAACAATGGTTAGGATACACAGATTCTGAGAGATGAGGAGAAAATCGCTTCTCAGAGTACTCCCCATTTCACCCGTAACAATAATAATATATGTTAAATTCACAAAATATATTTAATAATATAAGTGATCACATAAATAATTTAAGCAACCTCAACTTTGAAAAATTTATCTTTAATGTGTTTTATTAACACTTTTATCAAAAATTTTAGATGTAAAAAGTTGATAATAACAAAAAGATTTTGGTGACTCGATGATTGGGTCAACAAATCCCTTGGGATCCAATGGCTGGTGTGGAACTCACCACTAGCTCGACACCCTACTCGTGGTTAGGGCGGCCCTCAGAGTCCCAGTTGTTCGGCGGTGTCTGCAACAAGAGTGGTTCAAATGTTTTTTTAAATAAAAGGCCAAATCATAAAAACACCACTACCATTTTAATATTTCATTTTATTGATTTATGGATTCATAATTTTCATTTTATTTGCTCGCGAGACTCTTTAAGGCATAACCATCTTCCATTGAGTAATTATTTATAAGAACAATAATATTGTTTAAACTTTCCAAGTGCGGCTATACAATTGTTATGTGTAACAATCTAAATTAGTACCTTACAGAAGAGGTCATTTTAAACGAATTGCGGGTTTTAAAAACAGTTAAAATTAGTTTGAATAATAAATATGTCGGGAACATAATTTTTTTCAAAACATGGCTGTGAATATCCTTGATGAGTTTGATTGGCATTTTGTGGCTGGCACGATGGACCGCTTCATTTGTTTGCATCCAAAGGAAATTTAAGATTACAATGATATCTTTCAACAAATTAAAGGGAGAATTACACTTAGGCCCCAAGAAAGAAAATAAATAAAAAACTGATCCTTGAAGATTGCAAAATAAAAAAATGGTCCCACTAACAACTCCAAGAGCTTGTATTTGTTAGATATGAATAGTTTTGATGATGTCAAATATAGATGTTAAATATGAGCAAAAAGTTTGTATAATATACTTATCTTCCACATTGACTAACTACCATATTTAATGTTGTATATCTTGTAGATTAGTCATAGACATCATTGTGGGTTGATGTTATAATGCCTCATATGTGGAGAATGATCATCAAGAAGAAAATCAAGAAACAAGGGATTGAAGAAAGAAGGCATTGCAAGAACTAATAGGAATATCAAGCAAAGATTGAAGAAGATTGAAGATATTCAAGAAGATATCTAATTGGTTTATGAAGAACGATCATCAATTCAAGAAGATATCTAGTTGGGTTATGAAGAATGATCATCAAGTGGCAAAACAAGAAGAAAGAGATTGAAGAAAGAGATTAAAGAAAGAAGAACTTGCAAGATTACATGAGATTATCAAGATCCAAGCTATTAGAAGTGATACCGGAGGTTTCTATGATCATACGGAAGTTGGAATGAGTCAATACGAAGCTAAAATGATGTATACGGAAGCTATGGTACCTTTGGGGATGATTACCCGAGTAATCACTCGAGTAATATGGCATTGTCTGATTTTGGAGGTGTTTACTCGAGGCCTTACTCGAGTAATCTGCCGGGTTATTTGATGAATCACTCGAGGAGGCACTTGAAGTAATGGATACTCTGTTTTCGCGCGTCAGAACATAGGTTCGGTATTTTAATGATATCTCTCCAACCACATGTCGGATCGAACTGAAACCGGTGGCATATGAAACTAGACTTCCAACACGAACTTTTGACAGCAAGATCACATTCAAAGGAGTTCCGATGAGGGAGATATGATCTATTGAAGTTGACGCATGAATCACCGTCATATTCCAGGACAGCTTCGGTATTTTGGACATAACTCTCAAAATACATATCGGATTGAGACGAAACCGGTGCCATATGAAAGAAGACTCAAAGAGCTTTCCATGGATATATAATTTGTCACATTTGAAGCCATATCCTAAGAGCTATGACTTCTGGAAGTTGCTGATCGTGATTTCAGGATTGTCTAAGAACAGTAGATACTCTTTGGATCATAACTTTCTGTACACAATGAGTTTGGAGCTGATTTTTGTTGCATTGGAATGTAGATAACGAGGGCTTTCCGATGATATATAATTTGCCATGTTTCGAGTCAAAATCAAGAATTTACTTGAAGGCACCACTCGAGTAACTAGTTGATAACAAAAGACTTTACTCGAGTACGTACTCGAGTAACCATGTAGATCACTTGCAGTTGCTCTCGGCATTTTGTACCACTGCAACATTACTCGAGTAGCTACTCGAGTAACTCACTGTGGTAAGCAAAAACCTGAAGTTCATCAAAGTTTTTCCGATGTTACTCGAGTATGTACTGGAGTAAACTTTAATGAATACTCGAGTAGCTACTAGAGTAATGCACTGTGCATGAAGTGTTATTAGCGAAAACTTCAAGTCACTACTGGAGTAATGCACTGTACATGAAGAGTTATTGACGAAAACTTCAAGTCACTACTGGAGTAAATCACTGTACATGAAGAGTTATTGACGAAAACTTCAAGTCACTACTGGAGTAAATCACTATACATGAAGAGTTATTGACGAAAACTTCAAGTCACTACCCGAGTAAGCTATGCAGAAAATGGAAGGCCACTCGAGTAGTCACTCGAGTAACATGTGAAGAAACTTGATGTTTACTCGAGTAAGCACTCGAGTAATGCTTCCCAGGAAAACAGAACAACGTCCCGAAAATTCTGGAAATCAATGGAATGATTATATAACTCATTCTTATTGCTTCTAATCACTCTAACACTTCATTGTATTAGTGTTTAATGCATTTTTCCAGTAAAACAATGAAGAGATGATGAGAAGAGATAAAAGTTGAGTTTACGGAGTGGAGCGGCCAACATTCCAACGGCTAGTTTTCAAAATCGAAGAACGGTCAAACAAAGCTGCGTCACTCTAACGGACATGTTGAAATGCTCAAACGGTCATCAATCCTCATCAGTTATAAATAGAAGATCATCCAAAACAGAAGTAAGACTCAGAGTATACATCGTCCAAATGCCAACATCCTGACATCAATACTCATCGCACATACTCTCTGTTTCTCTAGCTTCTATATGATTTACCTTTGAGAGAGATATTATTTGTATTGTGCTTCTGTGTTCATCTTATTCACTTCTGAGAGAGAAGATTGATTGTAATCTTTCATCATCAAAGTTGTATACTTACGGTGTGTAAGGGGGAGCAACTTGGTTGTAATCTTACGGTGCGTAAGGGGGAGTAATAAGGGGGAGTAATCTCAGTACGAGAATTGTAAAGGCTTCACAAGTGCCCGGATCAAACTTGTGAGATTGTAGTGGTTCTCAAGTACCCGGTTAAACTTGAGGAAGATAGTGGATTGAAAATCTCAGGAGGAGCCTGGGGACTGGACGTAGGTCATCGTGGATTGGACCGAACCAGGATAAATCACATTTTGCATATTCTCTTCCCTAAGCTCTTATACTTCTAGCATATATCATTTAAATATCTAACTGTGATTTATGATTCATTACTTTCATATTTATTGCTTCCTCTAAGATGCGAAAAGATTTTCAAAGCTTTTAAGTTTTTATCTTACACCCAATTCACCCCCCCTCTTGGGTGTCAACCGGTTCTAACAGTATTGACAATTCTTTGGGATCATTTTTTCATTTTGCAATCTCTATGGACCATTTTTTTATTTCTCTTTTTGGGACCTGAGTGTAATTTTTCCCAAATTAAATGATCCTGATTGGACTATTGTAAAGCAAGCCGGGAATCCTTAAGCGTGTTTGGAACAACGATTGGTAATTAGGTTTGTTTTAATTGGACTTGTTGTAATATTACTTTTAGTAAAAGCCAGATTGTGTATTGTGATTTATGTTTGAATTGACGGTTGTATAAGAAACAACGATTGGCAATTTGGCTTGTTTCTAAGTTTTGGGTGCTCTTTACTACTTAAAAAAATACATTAAATTTAAAATTGTAGTCAATTTCCTAAAACTGGGTATAACTGAAAAATTATTTTAAATGGTTAAAAGCACAAAAAAATATTTTAAAGTAATTTTTAGAGCTGAAAAGGTACATTAAAGGTAAAATTGCAATAAGTCTAATCAAACACTAGATACGACTGGAAAAATATTTTAAAGAATTAAAAACATCAAAAAAAATATTTTAAAGTAATTTTTGGAGCTGAAAAAGTACATTAAAGGTAAAATTGCAATAAGTCTGATAACACACTAGGTACAGCTGAAAAAAATATTTTAAGGGGTTAAAAACATTAAAAAAATATTTTAAGTGGTTAAAAAGAACAAAAAAATATTTTAAAGTAATTTTTGGAGCTGAAAAAGTATATTAAGAGTAAAATTGCAATCAGTCTGATAACACACTGGATAGTGGGTACAACTAGAAAAATATTTTAAGGGGTTAAAAACACTCAAAAAATATTTTTTGATATTACATACTATTTAAAAAAAATTATGGGAAAAGCCAATATCATATAACTAATTTCCAAACAACTCAATCTAGCATAAAATGCCATTAGCTTTTAATAAAAGCTTCTTTCTCCAGCTTCTCACAATTGATCGTTCACCAATTGAGTTTTAACAAAAGCTCAATTGCCTGCAAGCCTCCCCAAACACTCAACAAAAAAATTTTGACTACCAATTGGGTTTATGGCTATCAATCGAGCTTATGGATGCTCACCAAACACACACATATGTTAATAATGAATTTAGGTCGTTACAGTCTAATCCAGTTGAAAAACAACCAAACCATACGCTTTGGAGAAGGGCCATGACAAGAAAATGTGTTCCAAAGATTCACCTTGGTCGCACAAAGATTATTGATGTAAGAAATTAATCAGGATAAAATGGGTAAAAATATATTTATTATTCACACCAAATCAAGTGAAAACTCATAAAAAAGGATAAACACACTTAAAAGATGGGACCGTAAATATATATAGGGACCGAGGGAGTACCCTTGTCGATAATAAAATATGAGGGATGCATTAGTCTCTGCAAATTACTTGGAAATTAATTGTAACCGGTTAAGATTATATTTCTAGTCATTTCCTAAGATTATTTTTCTTCCAGAGCCATAAAACACCCCACAGACTTTCATATTATTTATCAAGGGCATTTGACTCATAACAGTAATTAATAATATGCGTCAAATTTGTATAATATATTTAATAAACCAAGCTTTCTCATAAATAATTTAAGCATCTATCAAAATTCATCAATAGTATTGTACAATTACAAGAAAATAGTATTCTATATGAACAACGTCGCAATAGAAGAACTTGTATATTCTAAAAGGTTGCCTTCTCTCTCAATTTCATCAAGTGGATGTTGAAACTTGGGCATAATATTTTCTTCTTCCTCTTCCTCTCCTTCTTGTTCTTCAAGTTTTATCGTCTTGCTTCAAAAAAGACACACCCAAATGGGTAATCGCGAAATGCAAGGTACTTGCGAAGAAGAATCTCACATAAAGTCAGTGACTACTCTTCTTCTTCGTCTGATTCTTCTTCTTGAGCTTCTACTTCTTCTTCTGGTTCTTCTTCGTCCTCTTCTTCTTCAGGTTCTTCTGGATCTTCTTCTTCAGCTTCAACTTCTTCTTCTGGTTCTTCGACGTCCTCTTCTTCAACAGCTTCTTCTGGATCTTCTTCTTCAGGGTTTTCTTCCTCTTCAGCATCTTCTTCTGGATCTTCTTCTTCAAAGCGAGCATCAGATTGCTGATAATCGCGGACCGCAGTGTGGAACTTGCGTCTCTTACCAACAGTCTCACATCCCAATTCTTCAGAGTCATCAGTGTCTTCATGTTGTTGTTGTTGTTGTTGAAGCTTAGCAGCGAATGGGCCACATCGGGGAGGATAGTCACGAACTGCAAATATTGAAGACAAATTTGGACAAAATTTGGGCCACAAATTTATCTAATCAAATTTATCTCTTTTTGCTATCTTTATTTTCTATTTAAATTATTTGGACAAAATCTGATGTCCACTAATAATCTTAAATTATAGATAAAATTTATATCCTCAAATTATAATAAATAAGTATGAGATAGCTCGGGAATAGCCGTTAGAGAAAACTTCAATTTGATTAGATAATCACACTCTTTCTATCAGAAATTCAGAATTGAAGACAAATTAAAGGAAGGGAAAATAAGAAATTGAGAGATGCAATTGAAAAAAATTTTATTCTATTTTTCAATCTGGATCTTTTTAAATAAAATTTAAGTTGAAAACTTCGCTAAAGAAAATTCTAGTCCGGTCTCTGGTATAATTTTATATTAACTCTATATTATTCGGAATGAAAATATTAAAGAAAGGAAGGAAAAGTACAAGCATATTACGATAATATGACTACCTCCATTTAGTAAATTCTCTTACATTTCCCTTTTCCCTATCTATATATAACTGAGAGGCCCTTAATTTAAAATAAAACACAATAAAAATAGGAAAAATTGGGGAAAGCCCCATCAAAAATTTTATTGGTGAGAATGGCATGATAAATGTTTTTACATTGGGAGCATAAGTGCTTTGAAAATTTTGCCATTTTCCCCCGAAAAAATAAGGATAAAATTAATGGAAAAGTGAATCAAACGCAAAGAGGTCTTCACCGTTCCACTCAAGAGCTTTTTTTTTTTTTTTTTTGGTTGAAACTCAAGAGTTATTACACAAAAGAAAATGAGATGTCTTGTATGAATGTGGATTATGATTTGGAAAAGGAAAACACGCTTTAACCAAAACTTAACAAAGGCTTACAAATATTAAACCTTTCCAAATACGTCCCATTCTAATATTTGAATCAATCAATTGTCTTTTTATTACATACAATTTTATTCCAATAAAATTAAAACTATTCTTAAGCTATGGGCCTTAACTATTAATGGTAATGACACTACAAAAGAAGAAGCCCAAACCACAAAAGACATCACCCCCAACAAGCCCAAGTTGACACAAACACTAAACCCTAATTACAACCAAACATGAAAAACACCCCGGATAAGATAAACACCCTTGGGTTCAGCTGGTGAAGGTGTCGAACACTCTCACCAAAGAAAGAAGATTCGATCTTGGAGAAGTCCACTTAGTAATGCCTTTAAATCGTGGATGAGCCTAACCTTTTCCTAAAATTTTTTCATCAAATAAAAAACAAACAAACAAACAAACATGAAAAACCTAAACATAAAAGCAAGACACGAACTATTATTATAATCCAGTGGCATAAAAGTTCTCCAGTAACTCAAGTGAGAAATTATCTGTTCAATTCCATGAAAGGCGAAAAGTGAAGAGCTTGACTGAAACGCCAAGGAGAAACAACACCATTGCATATCATGAAGCAAAACCAAAGCAAGTGTATTGTGCTAAACAGAGATAAAATAAAACCTGCAAATCAACTAAAAGCAAACCATCCATGTAGCCTAAGGTCATCAAGAGCAGCCATGCAACAGATGGTACCACCCATTCCGTGCCTACCACAGTTCCATTTTTTTTTTTTTTTGGGCATTGAATATATTTCATTATATAAGATAAAAGCCAACGAGGCAAGGTTCTGAAAGGTAAATAACAAGAACTACAAACGCAAGTCCATCAGCTAAAAAGCCAAGCAAAGAACTAAATCAGCAGAGACCATCATCAAGTGAGCTATCAGAAGAGGGCACTAAGGAACAGAAAAACATCCATAAAAGTTGTTGGTGATGACATTCATATCAGAGGAGGGCACACCTTCCTTGGAATAGAGACTGCTTGATAATCAGCAGCAGAATTCCCTTCTCTAAATGAAAAGGACAATGCCAGATCAGAACATGACGAGGCTAGTTCCAGAGTATACTTGAGAAAGAGGCTGAAGACAAGCATGCAAACAAATCTGCATTATCAGTTTCAATGAGGACATGCTCAAGATCAAGGTCAATGCACAATGGGATCGCTTTTCTTTCAGCACTGAGTTTTGCAACAAAGGCTGATTTGGCAGGAACAAAATCACCAACAGCAGCAGAGAGGTCCTCTGCTAAGAACGAACCATCACAATTAATCTTGAGCCAACCATTGGGAGGGGCAGTTCATTCTGTAGTTCGAATTTGATGAGTCAAAGCAGACCAGAATTCATTAGCACCCACCCGAGCCTTGAGAATCACAGCATGGGTATCAGGATTTTTATACCATAACATCCAGGACACAAGAGACAGATCATAATCCTGCAGATCCTTTTGTTGACATCATACATTATAAATCCACAGTTTAAAAGATATTAAACTAGTTTTATCAACCCGGATATAATTGACAGCCAAACCAAATACATCCCACCCATGAGCAAAAAAATAACAAATGTTTCAAAGTTTCAGGTTCTTCGAAGCAAACTGAGCATAGTGGATTCACAGAACAGTGACGACGGAACAAAACCTCCCTGGTTGGAACTGCTTTGGGACAACACCTCCAAATAAAATTAAGTATTCTGGGTGTAGCAAAGGACCTGCTTGGACGGGGTATAGTTTGCTTACTAACTGCCTTGATGTGCTTGTATCCCAGTTAGACAGTAAAGATTTCATTTCGTGCACCACACCAGATTAATCTGTCCCTATGTGAGAGATACTCCAGGTTAATATATGAAAATGGAACCCAACAAAACCTGCTTTCTCCCCTTAAGGTGCGGAGCGGGGCGTAACGAAGGGAATGTTTAGGGATTTATAGTTCTACTAGTTAGCCTGCGAGTTTCGACCACCTGAGCCAATTCCTTGCACCTTCCTTCCTACTTAAACTTTACAACTTCTTCTAGATACTAATTAATATGGCATTGATCAAAGCAATACTATTATTTATATCTTTCATCTCGAGAGATGTAATAAACCATTTTCAATGGTTTTTAGATATATATATATATATATATATATATGTAGGCCAGCAGTGATACCTTCACATACATAATGAATATACTCTCCTTACGTAAAATCCTACGGCTGCAATAAGCATCACAAACAGCCCAATATTCCGTAATAAGGATATTCGTGACCATGATTTTAAAGAAATTAATAGTTGTGTTGACTGGCTTCCTAGTTATGCTCATAATATATGGATACAAATCACTATACTTATGAGCCTCCTGATATTGTAGGAATTTACTGTTTTGATCGTATTATGGCCAAATTACCAAACGAGGTTCAAAAATCATAGGAAAGATAAAGTTTGGAAAGCAAGAGCTGCAAACCTCCACCTTCTTTGCTGCATGCTTTCGATCTGCATTCTCATGGCTTGTAAGTTTCATCTCCAGCTCGAGGTCTGATTCTTCGTCTTTGTCTGTTCAATGCTTCAGAATTATTTGGTTAGTGGAAGAAAGTTATGGAAGTTGGAAGAGATTTGCAGACACATTGCCTGAGCAAAGAGTGTTGCTGATGCTGATAGAGAGATCGTAATCCAGATGTGCTGCAAGCAATGGTGTGAGACTGAACTAATTCAATTATGGCAAAAAAAAAAAGTTATTTGAAAATAACATTTAGTTACAAATAACACGGCAGCATGTAAAGATACTGTAGGTTCTAAAATCACAATTTTAAGAGGCAAAAGAATTGGAAACAGTAGAAAAAGAAACAGGACACTAATCCTATAGCATTAAACAAAATCAAGTGAGATTCACATAGCTTTACTCTGCTAGATACATATATTCTAATTCGCTTACCACAAGACCAGACTATAAGCCCTATCCTTCGCATATAGATTTTATAGTATACATAATGATGATTAACATGGCAGCTACATATACTTACAACCCAAGTCAGTACCAACCAATGAGTCACGAGTTTGCATATTTGTTCAGATATACTATATTACATATCATTTGTTATATTTTTCTCCAAAGCATCCAGAAGTAAAACCAACAAAAACTACAACCTTTGCATTTGATATGATGGAATCTGATTTCTCACCTCATTCCCAAAGGAATCAATCAATCCACTGCAAATGCCAGTAAAACAATAAAAATACTATTTAAAATTACTTCTATTAGGATCAGTAATCTACAACAATAAACAATGCCAGTAAATCATCCTGGTAAATATAAGGACACTCTTACAAAATGAAGGATAAAACTATTTACCCAAACTGAACTGACTGAAGTCAAAGTATTTTATCTTCATGTCAAAATGAAACAGATCAAGTTAACATCCCTTCTATACCATCAGAGTCAGGATTACAAAGCATGTCATACACATAAGGAATGTATATAAAACCAAGTGAAAGAACCACCACCTCTTATCCATTAACAAAACCTCAATACATCCTTCCAGTACACCCCCCAGAGCCGCAATAGCAATTTTTCTTCTTTATGTTGCCATCCGAATCGAAGATTTTATCTTTTGAGTAATTGTAATCAAAAGTCAGCTCTTTTAATGGAGGAATGTTCTCAACAGCAAAGAGCATTATGTGAGGAATCCTGTGGTTGCCATGATCATACAGAACATTTTGTGCATACATATTAGGGGCGCAACTATGGTTGAAAAATCTGCCCAGATTGCCAAAGCGAGCAGCATCAATGGTGAAGCCACCACCAGAGACTACAGCATTGTTGATCAAATTATCACCAATATCGAATAGATACTCATCATGACCAGTTCTCTTCTCAGCTTCCTTGTCTTCAAGCAACTCTCCTATGTATTCACATACAAAACTTCCAGAAGGGATGGAGCGTGAAGATCTCACACCCCATCCCCTTTTGTCAGTTTTATAAATTTCGAGTGGGAATTTTATGCCACTTTGGCTGACTCTGTTATAGCAATCTGGACGGCATTTGCAAGAAGGGCCACACTCATAGACTAGGGGCTTTACTTCTACCATACACCCTGTGTGATTGAATGGGATTCCTCCATTTTTAACAGCACAAGAACATCTTGTAGGGTCAGAGCATCTGTCCGTACAGTTACATCCCTCAGAAGGTATTGGCTGCAACCAACCAGGGTAGATCATCCTAGTGATATATTCAAATGATGGTGGTTTTTCATGGTCTTTGGTATTCACAGCACGAATTGGTAATGCCTCTTTACCATGTGAGATGTCAGCAACACACAAGCCCTTTCTTAATGTGAACATGTCGGAATTCTTCAGTTCAATCCAAGGAAGCTCTGGTTGATTTGGAATTCTTCGTAGCTGAAACTTGAAAACCATCTTGCCATGTGGCCCCCTTTCTTGCCAGTATGACTCAACTTCATACAATCCATCATACACAAATGTCCTACGATTTCCACCTCCAAACAAAGCACCACGTATCACTCTAACAGGATTCTTTTTCTTGCTACTGTTCTTCAAAGCAAGATTACCCCGTTCAAGCTTCTGGTCTTCAGGGGCCTTGTTTTTGGACATCAAATTTCCCCCGTGACCTGAATAAATCAAAACACCTGAATTATCCAACTCATCATTGTATCGCCCTGATGCAACAATACTAGTTGCAAGATGCTCACCATTGCGCATTGCATAATCTATGCCAGCCTGTAAATTGCGATGAAGACCGACTAGATGAAGCTCCACTCTATAGTCAAACTCATCACCTATCTCAACCCCAGGAACAGAACCAAAGATGTACTTGCCTGAATTAATATATTTGCCTTCCTTTTTAAGTATCTTTGCAGCCTCTAAATCAATCCTCCTACGAATTTTTGCTTTTCCTTTTAACTTTGCTTCTTCTTCTTGCAACAATTTTCTACAAACAGCTTGGAACCAGCGCATTATCTCCCTTACAATATTTCGGGTGACATCGGTGTCGCCGTTGCCTCTGCTCAAATTATTACGACATAGAAGTGGAACATTTACATTATAACAATATGTTCTGCGGACATCAGAAAATTTTCCTTTCATACCTCCAGAAGAAGCATTGCCTTCTTTCTTTTTCACAAGCATCATCCAGGAATGATTCACAGATTTTTTAGCAGTCTTCACAGTTTTAGACCCACCGCTCCGTGTAAGGAAATCAAATTTTCTCTTCCTTTCTTCTGTACCATTGCCCTTGGAAACATCTGCCTTACTCAAACTCAGAGCATTAGGCCCACAAAACGGAGGATAGTCTCTAACGGCTGAGACTCTTCTTACAGGGAAAACTCTGCTAGTCCGTCCAACGCCAGGCGGGTAATTACGATGTGCAGATAGCTTCCTTAGCATTCTTTCTTCAGAATGACCATCAAGAACTGAGGTAGATGTAGCCATTGGAAGTGTCTTCTGATCTTTGAACGAGAAACTCAACTAATTAGAACACGAAATACAAGAAACCGTCCAAGAAAATCAACAACGGGGAAACAAAAACTAAGCAGAATACACACCAAAAAAAAATGGAGAAAACGAAGACCCATTCATCATCATTTTGACATTTCGAGGAAGACATTTTCATTCAAAGAGTGTTAGGACCATCATACTGGAATTTCCGAACGATGCAAAAAGGAATAGAAAGAATTGCAAAGAAAAATGAAGAGTTTGAGGAAAAAGGAAGAGTGACCTGAAAATGACGAGCGTGATTATGGCTTGAAACGGAGGAGAGGGCCGTTGTCTTGGGAGTGAAGACTGTAGTAAGCGGCGAAAATGACGAGCATGATTGCGAAGGTGTGCCTCCAATGATTTAATATTTATTCTCCTTCTATTCTTGTATAGTTATTTAACTTTTTTTTTTTTTTTGGTCAAATTGTATAGTTATTTAACTAATTCATAGTTTCAGGGCCAAAAACTAATTCGTAGTATACAAAAATAATTGCGATGATTATTTGCATTCGATATATAAATAATTTTTTATTATTTTTTGAAGGTCCCTAATAAATAATTATAAATTAATGCGTACAAGGTAAAACTAAAATTTTCTTAATAAGGAGGAGTATTATAAAGGTAGAGAATTATAAGAAAGCACTTACTTTTATTTTTAGATGTTAGATTTCTGTAATTATTTTATAAGGTGGTTCAAAAAAAATCTGACTAATGTTCTCAAGAAAAATGATTTATTCTGTTTAATATTTATTTTAGGAAACTTACTAATACAAAAGGAATTGTAGCACTTATATGATGGAAATTTTTAGTCATAAGTAGAAAATTCTCAGTGTTAAATTTTGTATATGTAAATAATAAATTTCCTTTATCCTATCAACTAATAAATTTTATGTCCTTTTTTTGGGAAACAAATTTTATATCTAAGTGCGGTAGTACCTATAAATTTTCTACAGAATTAATGTGTAACTATATAATTGAAAATTGGCCTGAATTATTACAATATTTCTGGGAAAAGTATATATTAGAGGATCAAGAATGGTAATTATTTACCAACACAAAGTTAGTCTAATAGTATAGGACCTCGTTAAATTTTTTTTAGGTTTTGAGTTCGAGTTCTAGAGGTGACTCTGTGCTGAGAGGGGTGACTACGAACCCCGAAATTAGAATAGTCGGTTGTCATGTGTAACATCCTTATTTTTATTTTTAATATATAATATAATTGAGAGATAATTATGAATTTAGTAGTGATTTTTTTGGATAAAAAGGAAGCGAAGAATTTGGTTAAAATATGTTTTGGAAAAAAAATTATTTATTTAAAAAATGAAAAATATATAATAATAATAATAATAATAATAATATAATTAAAAAAATGAAGAATGACAAAAAAATATAATTTAAACTTCAAAATCCCGTTGATAAGAAGAATAATAGGATTGATAAGAATAATAATGAGATTGATAATGTAAATTTTTATTAAAAGATTAATTTAAAATTTTAAAATGTAAATGATACTTTTTACCATTCTTTAAAGAAAAGAGAGAGAGAGGCGGCGCCACCCATTCAAAAAGAAGAACGGGGCGGCCGCATTCTATGCCTCCCCCATAAAAAAAATAAAAACAATTATAATGTAGTAGGTGGCCTGTGGCCACCTACCTCATGATAAAAAGGAAAGGGGAGTATTATATATTTATATATATGCGCCCACCCCCCCTTCACTTGGTCGGTGAGACAAGGTGGAATATCTGAAGGGAGTGTGTTGTAAAGTTTCAGTTTTTGCCGCTTTTTTTTTTTTTTTGATCGGCAAGTTTTTGCCGCTTTTGAGATTAATAAGATACTTAAAAACATTTTAACCAAAAAATTTATTTTATGAAAAATATTTTAAATAATTTTTTATTTTATATTATAGTAATTTTATGCTAGTTAGAAAATATTTTGGGTATAAAATTTTAGACAAGTTTTGAATTTTATCAATATATAATTATAGAAATGAAGAGAATAATTAATATTTAATTTTAATCGATTTAGATTTATTATTTGATTATTTTATGTTTTTATAATCAATTTCTTTTATAAACAAGATATAAATTAGTTTATATAGGGTATTTTAACCGATTAAAGTTGGTTTAAATAATTTATTTGGATTATTGGAGGTATTGCTGAGGTTTTAATTGGTTTATGTTGTTAGATTTTGAGTTATATGAAAATATGAATTAGGACTTAATATTTAAGTCACAGTTTCATATGATTTTGGATTATGTGAAGGTTTAAAGAGTTGTTTAATAATTGAATTATACTCATAAAAATTAGAAAAAGAGATTTAATTGGCCTAGAAGGTTAATATTAATGATTTTATGATTATAAGTATGTTGAAGCCTGAAGGTGAAACTTTAATTTATAAAATTTAATTGATTGACGTGAGAGAATGAATGGTACAAAGGTTATTTAAGAATTTTAATTAGTGATTTGGGCTCATGAGGAATGATCTATGGCTAAGAATTGTTAAGAAAATTGAAAATATTTGAGGATAATGGTTGTAGAAGAAATTGGGTTTTTGGAAGTTGAATTTGTGTAAATTATTTATTTTATTGTTGATTTGGTTAATTGGTATCTACATTGATAATGTAGAGTTTTCTTGTGATCGGTGATTGCTCATGTTTTACTACTCAAGTTAAGGTTAAGCTTAAAGTTGAGGTTACCAGGGTTAATTATTTTATATGCTTACTTTGGACTGTAAGATATTTTCTGAACCTTACTTTCATTTATACTATTTGTATGTGTTTTGAAAGATTACGTTTATGTTTAAATATAAACTTAGTTTAGTGAAGCAGTGTATTTTCCAACTTATATATATAAGCGGAGATTATTATTAAGATTGTTATTGTTGTGATGGTTATGCTGTTTGGAATGGAATGTTGTATAAGGTACGATAATCTTGTAAATATTTTCAAAAACTATATTAATCTTTTTTTTTTTTTTTGTTATGGGATATGTTAGGTTGTGTGGAAGAAATATGGTGAATTGTGTCCATCGACTCTCTCATTCCTGGCCCAGATTTTGAGTAGAGTGTTTTGGGCAGATACCTCCCTGTTACAGTATATCAGTGGTAGCATGGGAGAGGCTAGTATTCTTAAAGTGATTAGCTAACCTTTCACCAGGTATATTAGCACTGATAGGCTGTACCATATCCAGAAAATATAAGGAGGAGTGTTACGAGTGTGAATGATCAATTAAATTGTGCAAGTGTACACTGTCGTAATCAAGTAATATAGAAGTGAGTAGAGTATCTTTCCCACGAGAATTGATCACTAAGTATCAAAATGGGTAATTTTAATTCTAATTAGTCGATCGATAAATTGATGATTGAGAGTACAAATAAAAGAAAAATAATTAAATATGAGTGCAGATGATATGAAAACAAATATAAGAAAAAGTCCTAGGTATTAGATTTCACTTAACAAATTCCGGATTGAATCACTTATATATTCTAGCCCAATTTATTTCACATGATTGATAGTCGAGTTTCCCTAATTTAATTATTAGCATCTTCTAAGGTCAAGCAATTCTATAATTAATTGTTAATCCAAATATTCCTATATGAATTTAAGCAATTAATTATGCATTAAGATTTATGCAACTCAATAAGACTACACAACTCATATGAATATATTCCTATTTCATATGCAGGTCATGGCTTTAATTATAGGATCTACACACATGCATCTCCTTCCGGTCTCAACATGCATATTGTAATCATTCAAAAGGTGACCAATCAAATGAAAGCATTAAGAACAATAATTAAAACTCAATCATGAAGGAGATATTAAAAATAGATTTAATAAGTTAAGATTCAATCCGTCATTAGTAAGCTACGTCATCACACTAAGAAAATGAAAATTTAGCTCATGATAAAATTAAAAACAAAACCAAAATAAATTGACATTATATAAAGCTAGAATGAAATCCTCATAAATACTTCATAAACTTGAATATTAAATTCTCAAACATAAATATACAACCAAAAAGATGCATGAAAAATGGACAAATCTAGCCGTCCCTTTAGGAGGTAAAACCTTCCATGCAGGCGGCATGCAAAATGTAATACAATACTAAGCCTTCCATGTAGGGGGCATACAGAAAATAATATAATATTAAGCCTTCCATGTAGGAGGCATGCAAAAAATAATACAATACATAAAATTAAAAATAAAAAATAACACAATTTATTTAGAACTGTCAGAGAAAATATCTCTCCCTATCATAGAAGTATCTCCTTATCAAAGAAAATATCTCCACGCCTCCTCTGAATCTGCGCCTGATGCTTGGTATTTATAAGCGGCGTCGTGTTACTTTTTTCCACGGTGCTACAGTGTTTTTACCAATTTTTTCCACAATGCTACAGTAGTGAATAGTATCCTGTCGGTGGATCTACGCGTTTTTTCCGTGTTGCTACAGTGATTCCATCCGCTACAGTAACGTCCTGCTACAGTGATTCTGTCATGAATAGTGACCGACGCTACAATACTGACTTTTTTATATTTTTCTTTATTTTTTAAATACTATTTATTTTACACCCAAATATATTATATTAAGCTCAAATATAGTCCATAAAATCATCATATAAGGGAAAATAAATATGCAAATATTTTACTTATCAAGGAGTAGTATGGATGAGTGGGGATGGTTCTCAATATTGAAAATATTATATAATCATTAATTATTGAAAATATTATTGTTATGTTAGTTAAACTTGCTTCTCTGACTTACAATCCTTTCCTGCACATTTTGTAAATTGATTTTGGTTACGGAGACTTTTTTGTCTCACCCCGTCGTGGTAAATATTTTTCATGCGAGACCTCTAATTTGACTAGAGGCCAAGGGAAGCAACCAGAGGCATAGACGCGGAGAGCCTTGTAGGTCTCATTTGATATTGGTGTTGTATTAATTTCTATATTGCTATTATAAGGCCCTTATGTTTTGAAATATCACATTTACTATTTGGATAATTACTATGAAATAACTGTTTAACCCTTATTAGGCCTAAGGCCTTATTTTGCATACTCTAGCTTTTTGGTGGACCCATAACCATATCTATATTGGAAATTGTTTTATGTGGAATCTTAATTGTGAGATTTACTATTGTAAAATTTGTGGGCTATGATTTTCTCCTGTTTGTTATGTGGAATCAGAGTAATGAATTTCTCTATAATGAGTTTGTGAGCGAGTTTTATGCCCCAAAACTTCAACATATGTTGAATAAGAAATAGTTTTCAATTATTACTGGTTAATCAGATTTTATAAAATTATTTGGTATATAGTTGTTTGTGAGAAAAGGCCTTTTCATCATGTTTAGGCCTTTTAGGGTTCCCATGTTGAGGGGGGTAACAACAACATCAACGGTCAATATTTCTGAGAGATGACCATTGAAACATTTATGCATTTTTATTAGTCGGTTTCATTACATTATTAACCGATTTTAATAGCTTCAATTGCATTAAACCACCATTTGTAAATATTTTCTAGTTGTCATTTTAATTCCCACAAAACCTTCTTTAATGATCATCATGACTTCCCCACGGTCACATGTTCTTTGACTAAAAAAGGCAAAGTCTGATGCATAGTCAAGGTAATTAATAAGTAAAATATTTATATATTTATTTTTTTCTTATATGATGATTCTGTGGATAATTTTTGAGTTTAATGTAATGAATTTGGAAAATAAATAATGATTTTGGAATAAATATTTTTATTACTACTATTATTATTATTATATAATATTTTCTTGCTTTTCTTTTGATAGTCACATACAGCACCATGTTAAGGAGAAAAGAGAAAAAATGAGACCTAAAAATAGACCCACGGGATTGAAACAAAATAAGGAGGAGCAGCTGGAAAAAAAAAATGAGCTGACACTGTAGCGGCACTGTTCACCAACACTGTTGGGTACTAATCTGCCGACAGTCACTATAGTGTCACTATTCAATAACACTGTAGCAGCACGGTTTATCATCAATTGCATGCCTATATATATGCATACTCGTGGAGAAAAGAGTGAGGTGTCCTTCTCTGATAGTAGAAAGATATTGTATTATATCTTAGAGTTAATTTCATGCATTATATTATTTTTTGCATGCCTTCATCTTAGAATATTTATGTAGACTTCTTTCATTGACGATATAGGTTGTCACCTACATAAAAGGTTTTACCTCCTATAAGGAAGGTTAAATTTCTCCATTTTCATGCATCTTGTATTTATATCTTTATGTTTTAGAATTTAATAATCAAATTTTACTCAATTTTATGAAGTTTTCAATTTATTTTGGTTTTATTTTTAATTTTATGACTAGCTAAATTTTCATTTTTCTAGACTGATAATATAGCTTACTAACGACGGATTGAATCTTAACTTATTAAATCTAGTTTAAATTTTTCTTTTATGATTGAGTTTTGATTAGTGTTCTTAATACTTTCGATTGCTTGGCCAACTTTTGAATGATTTCAATATGCATGTTGAGACCAAAAGGAGATGCATGTGTATAGATCCTATAATTAAAATCATAACATGCATATGAAATAGGAATATATTCATATAGATTGTGTAGTCTTAATGAGTTGTGTAAATCTTAATGCATGATTAATTACTTTAATTCATATAGGGATATATAGAATTAGCAATTAATTATAAAATTGATTGACCTTGAAAGAGACTAGTAATTAAATAAGTGAAACTCGACTATCAATCATGTGAAATATATTAGACTAGAATAGATAGGTGATTCAATCCGAAATTTGCTAAGTGAAATATGACCCCTAGGGCTTTTTCTCATAGTTGTTTTCATATTAATTACATTCATATTTAATCATTTTTATTTTGTATTCTTAATCACCAACTAATCGATCGACTAAATAGAATTAAAATTATCCATTTTAATACTTAGTGATCAATCCTCATGGGAACGATACTTTACTCACCTCTATATTACTTGTTTAAGACAGTATACATTTACACTTTTTAATAAATCATTTACACTTGTAGCAGCAACAATAGTCAATGTTAGTGAGAGATGAATGTTGAAACATTTATGCATTTTTATTAGTCAGTTTCATTGCATGATTAACCAGTTTTAATAGCCTCAATTGCATTAAACCACTATATTTAAATATTTTGTAACTGTCATTTTAATTACATTTAACCACCATTAGTGAGTATTTTGCAATTGTTATTTTAATTGTAATATAACATTCTTTAATTATCATTGTAAGTCCCCATCAATCACATATTCTTCGATTATAAAAGGCAAGGTTTGGTGCACAATGAGTGGAACAATGGTCAATGCTTGTGAGAGATTACCATTGAAACATTTAGAACCCGTTTGATTTAACATCATTGTATGCCTATAATAGTAATCGTGACTGTATTATTAAAAGAAGAGTGTTTGGTTGCTCTTTAATATGGTAATAGGGTTTACCATGGTAATGATGATTACCAAAAAATTGGTAATCCTCATTCATACCTTTGCCTCTATGAATACTCATTACCACCCTCATTGTATGACTGAAAAAGTCTAATTTACCCTTTAGTCTCATTTGTGTTTATTTCACTTGTCCCATTTTACCCAACCCACCATGCTGCGCCACAACCATCACCTTTACTACCTAATCCTCTGCCACACCTGGCCACTGCCACCTCCACCGTTGCCGTTGTTGCCAACTTAGCAGCTACTGCCAGTGGTACTACCTCCTCCTCTACTGTTGTTGCTATCACCACTTGCCATTGCGACCACTACCTCCTCTTCCACCACCTCCACCACCCTGCCACTATCAACTCTATCGTTGCCACTGTAATAGCAATTACCACCACCTGCCATCGTCACCACTACCTTCTCCTCCCTCGCAACCACCGCCTCCGTCATTGTCACCGCTGCCACCATGACAGCTATTGCAGTCATTAGTACCTCCTCCTCAACCGCCACCGCCACTTCCTCTTGCTCCCCCATTGTTGCTTTAATTACTTGTATTGCCACTGCCACACCACCGTTATTGTCTCCTCGACCACTACAACCATAGCCATTGGATGATCCTCAACGAGGTAGCATGACGATTATGATGAGGCAACAAGATGTCTCTTAAGTATTTTTCCTACAAAGATTATGTTAAGGGTAAAATAGACTTTGTGTGATATTTTAATTTTAAATAACTATTAAAAAATAACTCATTGCACCTTACTTAAAAATCAAACCAAATACTACCTCAGTAATTGATATTGCATTGCATTACCATTACATGGCATTGGACTAAAATTCAAAGTGCAATGATATTGAACCAAGCGGGCCCTTATGTATTTTTATTAGTTGGTTTCATTTCACTATTAAATAGTTGTAATGGCTTCAATTGCATTAAGCCACTATTAGTGAATACTCCCTCCGTCCTTTTTATAAATAACATTATCTCTTATAGGGATGGTTATTAATATAAGTAAAAAATCCCTTGTCTAAAATTTTAAACTAGTTTTTCCATTTTTACTCGCATTAAATATATGCCACTTATAATAATCTCTCTACGATAAATTTTCGCCCTTTATCTCTCATGTACTCTCTTTATAAGTAAGCGTATAATTGGAAAGAATGGTATAAATTTAACATATTTATTACTTTTAACAAATATTTTGAACCGCGTGATTTAAGTATTTGTTTTTTATAAAAAGGACCGGAGAGAGTATTTTGTAATTATTATTTTAATTGTCATAAACCCTTCTTTAATGATCATTATGGCTCCCAAAGGTTACATGCATTATTGCCAAACTCACGAGTTGACCCCCTGATTTTACCATTTTTACATTTCTACCTCATAAAATCATATCTAGTCACTCTCAAACTCGTGCTCACTGTAAACTCAATCGAACTTGTGAGTTCACACAGAGTTTACCTTTTTTTAAGTATTAGCTTACAAAATTATGTTAATTCACTCTTAAACTAGTGTTAACTTTTTTTATTTGATCATTATCAGTGGCTTTACATATAACTTTTATAAAAATTTCCTTATTGAGTATGATAAATTATTAATGTTGATGGTTTTACTTCATTTTTTTGGATTTAAAATATATTTAAATCAAATTTTTGTCAATTTTTTATATTTTAATTATTTAATTTTAGGTACAGAAGCCGATGAACAAGATTCAGTGACAACATTAGCATAGGTTGCAATAGAGCTAAAAGTTTGTTTTATTGACCTTGACTAATAAAAGTGTTAGTAGAAGAGGGTTTAGAAAACAAAATAGTAGCTGAAGAACCATAATTAGAGGCTACCACATTGTTGATCGAAGCCTCTTATTTCGAGACTTACAACCTGAAGGAAATCCATGTTTCTTGTAGCAGCAAGTTTCAATTGTGTGATGTGATTTGCCATAATAGGTGCAAACCTTGATGTTGTTGTTGGAAAATTTTGGCTAATAAGAAGGCCTAGGATTAGCATGAGCAAAACAAACACTAGGTTCCAAAGATCTAGCTAGCTCACGTTCTTATTGCATAACAAGTGAAAACACCTTGTTAATGGAGCGAAGAGGATCTATTAACATAATTTGTGACCTCAAAGTGGAAAATCGATCAGTAAGACCTTCAAGAAATCTTATAACATAGTCTTGTCGAATGTATTCCTTAGAAGGACAAGAGCAATCAGGTATAGCGCGAAATTTGAGTAATTCATCCCATATAATCTTCATTTTAGTGAAATAATCCGAGACGAAAAGATCACCTTGACAAATTTGATAAAGTTCTTCCTGAAGTTTAACAACATAAAAGGCATCTCCATTGTCAAGCCCTTCTCTTATTTTCATATATTTTCAAAGTGTTCATGGAAAACAATGCGTAGTTCTGTGGGCAACACAGGAATAGCATAAATATACTGATAATAAGTGTATGATTACAGAAAGTCTCCATAGGGGTTCATACATAATAATTACCATCAATGTAGCAAACAGGGCTACTTGAGTGTCTAAACCTGTCCCAGTGAAACAGAAACATCTTCTCATCTTCATTCCACGACTGCAATCCCCTCGTACGATTCTCTTAGTTGTTCTCAGCATATCTACTGTCTTCTCTTGGCTAAATTGCTTGTAGGGGAGGGTGAGATTTGAGAGAATCTTAGTAGGAAAACAATACCAATATACAAGCAGGATAAATGCTTAATGCATGACATGCTTGCAATACATAAACTCATGCTAACACAATGGCATATCTGCGTGTTCAATGTTCAAACAACATACTTATGGCCATAGCAAAATTATAAACAGAGCTTCAATCATTCATATATTTTCACATAATCATGTAAAGCAGTAACATGCATCAATACACCAGCACAAATATCAAATACATCAGGAGAGGTAAGTTCCCTACCTTAACCCTTTTCCACCTCAAAACGTGTGCCTCATAAAGCTTGTCAATGATTGGGCTCTCAACTTGTTCCTACAATTCTAAATGTACCATTTAGACACTTCCATAATTTTTCTAGTGGTTATACTAGTCTATATTACTAAATGACCAAAATGCCCTTGGGACCCCGACCCGACCCCGCCGTACCCGGTCTAACTGTACTTTTCCCGAAATTTCGATATGGGCTATTCTAACATATTTTCACCCAGGGAATCTATCTTCAGACTCGGAATTACCAAATTCACTACCAAAAGATAAAATTGCCCTTCGCAACACCGGTTTTGAGGGTTTTAGGGGCTTTTTATAATTATGCTTTTTCGAGCTTTTCCGAAAAAGTGACCCACTGTAACGTCGCCTAATTTTCCCTCTTGAACTCAATGGAACCTTCAAATCATTGAAAATCCAACTCCTTCTCCCCTAAACAGGTTTGACCAAAATATTGCCAAGGGAAGAGGAAAAATTGCAATTGTGTTTTAACCCCTAAGGCTTACTCCTTTCCACTCCTAATCCTTTATTAAACCATTTAAATACATACTAACCATGATTTAAAAAAATTTGGCAGTATAACCCCTTAGGGTTATCACTTTCCAAATTTACAAACTTAACCAACAATCACCAAATCCAACCAAGAATAGCAATAACAACAACATACTATTAAAAATTTGAGATTTGTGAAGTTACCTCTTGAGTTCTCATCCTTTCTCTCTCTAGGCGTCCCTTTCCTCTCTCCTTAACCTTAAGATTTGCTTGCTAAACCATAATTTCCATGAAGATTAGGATATTAGAGGATGGACTACACAATTAGGAAGCAAAATCACTTGGAAGCATAGACCTTACCTTTGATCTTCCTTTCTTGAGTTCCTCCTCTCCATAAGTTTTCTTAAGGCCTCTCTTTCTCTCTCTTTGTTGCTCTTAGGCGTGAGAATGAGATGAAAAAGATGAACCAAAGTTTTTAAAAAATATCTCATATTTTCCCTAATGAGCTTTATCACAAAATAGAATTTATGAGATACGCCTTTTGTACTTGACTTTATCCTTTTCTAATTTGGTGTCATAGTTTTCCATTCTAATTGAACCATATTCCTTCATCTTCTTAAGCTCAAACATATGCCACTTTTGGTCCAAAATAGACCAATTGGGTTTCAATTCCACTAATCAAACTACATGCACACTTAGTGTGTGTTTAGGCAACCCCCAAACCTTGGTTTCAAAAACCCTTTTTCGTAAATCAAAACAAAACTCCTCTCACATACTTAACTCGTAAATCGTAAAAGTTATTCTTAAAAAGATAATCCAAACACACAATTAATAATATTTTAATCCAATTTCACATGTGCTCAACTCCAACAATTATAATTTAATCTCTTACCTTTAGATAATGACACTTGGCATACTTATGAGCCAAATAATTATTTCTCTCTCTTATTTCTTTATTTCACAATTTATATAATCACCATTACATCTTTCTTTTTCAAATTCGCAACAATTAGCAATTTTGGCAAATTTTCTGACCAAACTTTGAAAAATCATAACTAAATTTGTAGACATCGTTTTGGAGTGATTCCAAAGGTATGGAACCCTTATTGAGTCTAGTTTCAAGAAAAAATATGGATTTTAGCCAATTGAAAGCACATCATTCCCAGATTTATAATCTTTGGAAGCTGTTCTAGAAACTTTCTAGTTTCGTTTGGCTAATTTCAAAAATTCATAACTTTCAATCCACTTGTCAAAATAGATTATAATATCTATCAAATTAAAGCCCTGGACGTCTAATTTCAGCCTGTGAAATATCATAATTTTTAGATATCATTTGATCATTCAAAATCTCAATACAATCTCTCTGCCTTGCAGAAAATTTCACTAGAAGCATACTCACTTTCTTCAAAATTCACCATTTAATTTTCTTTAATGTCCCAAAGATATAAGAAATATTAAAAAATAGATTTGAAATATCTATTAAATCGGGGCTTAGCAGTCCACTTAATCCAGACTTATTCCCGAGCCTCCAATTCTAAAATTCGAGATATTACATCCATGACTGAATCGCTCTTTCAGATCATTCCAAACGTCAACAGCCTTATTGAGCCATATTACACTTTGAGCAATTGAAGGAGAGAGTGATGCAAATTGAGCCATCGACGAATTGGACTAATTAGATCCAGTGATTGGTGGCGACCCAAGAACAAGAGCAGGATTCTCGTTCAGATGCAGGCAATAACAACTCGTCGGATCTTGCTAGAGATTGGTTTGCGACATGTCTGAGGAGCTTCCATTGGCCATTGTTGCACTTGCAAGATTCTAATTAAGCTTGTAGGCTTGATTAATTATATTGTACCGTACACTCTTACTTATACGCACTTATCAAATAACAAAACTAAGCTAGCTCACTATTTACAATTTAGTTACAACTGTCTAACTAATAATTAAAAAAGACTAGTTTGATCAAAAAAACAAAATTAAAAAAGACTAACTAATTAAGTAAAATCAGTAGCTGACTCCGTTAAGTTCCAACATTTTGAGATTACATCTTTTCTGAATTTATTAAAATTTTCTCGTTAAGTCTCAATATTATATTGTTGTCTTAACATTAACCTTCTTCTATTATAATTATATATAAGAAAAACAATGCTGTTTAAATTTTGCAAGTAGTGCTACAAATTGTGACAGATAACCATCTAAATTATATTTTTAGAGAGAAATCCATATAAATTCTAAATAAGAAAGATTTTTTTTTTTTCCTTCAAATAAGAAAGGTAATTACACATAGTTCCCACTGACTTGTTAATCTGAAGTACCACCATTATATATTGAAGTTTTACTTATAGTGAATGTTGGAATGAAAAAATAATAATTAATATAGTTATTTAGAACCTGAATGTAATTCTTTCTATTATTGTTTATTTTTAAATTTGAATCTATGACTTAATGTGTAACCCCCTTCGATAATCAGGCCGGGATTAGCGTTTAAGCACATTTAATTATCGAATAAGAAATCCGGGACAATTAAAAACTTTTTAAAACACCTGTACAAATGGATCTCCATTCATTTCATTCATTAAAACAAATGGCCTGTTTGGTCTGTTACATATACAATATCAGAGTAAGCACAATTCCCGACGTTCACCCGGGATAATAACATTAATCCAAAGGTTTATATAGGGCATCATTGCCCATCTCAGTATCCATACCGGGGATTACACAAAACTATACCACTACAATTCTATTCAATATGTATACATTTATCTAAAATGATAACCAGTTCAATATAAAACCAAAATATATAGCTAAAACTACCGCTGGCAGTCCTAATCGTCCTTTGCCACTTGCTTGCTTTTCGATCCACTTGCCCTGTCTAAAAATGTTATTTGGAAAGAATGAGATTTTAGAGAATCCCAGTAGCAACAGTTTATTTATATGATGCATATATACAAAGCAAGTCACATATATCACAATGCAGCAATCAATATTTGATACCGGGCTTTCGCCACGTTCCCTTCACTATATACGAGGTCGGGCTTCCGGCACGTCCCCTTCACTATATACGAGGTCGGGCTTCCGCCACGTCCCCTTCACTATATACGAGGTCGGGCTTCCACCACGTCCCCTTCACTTTCACTGTAATCGAGTCCGGGCTTTCGTCACGTCCTCTTCACTTTCACTGTATTCAATGACTAATGCAAAAAAGCAATGCAATACACATGATATAGGATAAAGTGTTACTACCTTTGTCTTTCCTTCCTTAAGCAGGCGTATGCCTTCTATGTTCCGAGCAAATATCAAATCCTTTAATAATTAAGGACGAAGCATTATTCTCTATTCCAATACTCAATTGACTTCAAAACACTTAGTTTTGGTTATCATTAAAGTCCCTGAAGTAGCTACAATTGGCTCTAATAAAGGTCCTAAAGGATTGGGAAACACTGGGTTGGAAACCACTTTTCAAAATCCCAAAGTGCTGAAAACAGGGGGTTGGCTGCGGCCAAAACACGCACAGAAGGTTTCTGGCTGTAGCCAAGAATTTCTGGCTGCGGCCAAAACACTCACAGAAACTTTTGTGCTGCAGCAAAGACTTTTCTGCTGCAGCAAGATAACTTCGAAAATTCATAACTAATTCTAGAAAAATCGAAATGAGGTGATTCCAAAGCCAAATGAAAGGTATTTGAGTCCTCTTCATAGGAAAAATATGGGTCATTACTGAAAATCACCACAAAAATACAGATTTCAAGAAAAGTCCACACTATTCCAGAATTGTTCCCAGATTTAACATCAAACTTTGGACAGTCATATCTCCCAGAATACTAAACTAAATGACACAAAATATGGGTCCATTTTGAAGCTTGGGATGTGAACTTTAAGACTGAAAAGTTTCATAATTTTCCAACAGCATTTGCTATTTCAAAACGTCCATGCAAGGCGACTACCAGCACAGAATTTTTCACTAACCAAACTTGCAACTTTTCAATCCAAATTTCCAATCAACTTCTATCTATCCAAGATACATCTCAAAACACCATATCCATGACAACAACCACTCAAACACCACAAGACCCTAATTTTCGAAAATAGGCTAAATTCCCAGAAATTTCAACTTAACCAAATGACCACAAAACTTATATCAAAATACTCAACTCACTTACCTCTTTAACTTTCTCCAAGGAGTTCTTTGATTCTCCAAACTCTATATTTCCTTGAGAGCTCAAATCATCACCAATGGAAAATCAAAAACCATAGAATTGAAGCTCTCAACACAAGGAACAAGATTGAAGAAGGGAGTTTTTCCATTAGAGGTCATTAGAAGGGTCAAATGGCTCACCTATTTCACCAAGTTCTTCCTCCTTCTTGGGCAGCCATGGAAGCACGCATGAGAGAGGGAGAGGAGAGATGAAGAGTGATGAAATGATGGGAACGAAGGCAGAAATTCTGCCCATCCTTTGCCCCATACACATAAGAGAGAGGGGGAGAGAGAAAAATGAGAGATTGAGTGTATGGAGGGAGATGGAATAACAACTCTTTGACTCCCATACCCATTCAGCTGATTGCAAGGGAAAAGGGAGAGAGAAAAATCATTGCACCATGTCTTTGACTTCTCCAAACACTCTATACCATCAAGTAAGCTTGCCACTTGTCACTCCCTCATACAATCTCCTCCTAATTAATCCTCCACTTAGTTATACTAACCAATTCCATTAACCCATTGGCTACATATCTCATTTTTCCTTAGTTAGTAATTAATTTCCCCATTAATCACCAACTTAAAGCCAATAATTCCATTCTTTAAATTTTCCATCAATTATGACATATAAATTAATATTGTCACCAATATACATTAATTCCACTTTAACCCGATAATTATCCTCAATAATTATCATTAACCATTAATCAAAAATTGGGACGTTACATAATTCATTTCTTTATAATTTGGAAAATCTTAATTGAATTTAATTGAGATACCAATATCTAGGTCTATGCATATACTTTTAACATATTCCTAATCAAGCCTTCAGGCTTCATTAGAGATTTTTTAGTGTTGTTCAAAGATCAGAATGTCCCCCTATAATTGTAAAGAAAATTAAAGGTATGTGTAGGCCTTATTTTGGTTTGATTTTCTTAAAAAAATGGATTTATATTAATTAATTGAAATGGTTGACAGTTAGTGAATGTATTGACTTAATTGGAAACATCTTTTCAATTACTTTTGAAACTGGGAAAATTCCAAAAAAAAAAAAACTTGGAATTCGCAAAATTTTAATTCAGGTATTTCCCAAGAAAATTGGGAATCGCTAATTGACATTTTATAATTAATTCTTATGAAAAAACCTGATATGATATTTTACAATTTCAAAATTCTTTTTTAAGGATATTTCCTTTGAAACTAGCTAGAAAAGGAAATTTTTAATTTTTTAAAATGGATAGATGCCATTAGATCATTAACATGGCTTCTCATGCAACACCCATAATTGATCATTAGATGTGTAGTTTCATTACTTTAACATTTGATTTAGCTAGTTGAATCCATAATTTATACCATACGATTAAACTTTACTATTTTTTTTTTTTGTAGTATTTTTTTTCTTGTTATCTATTGCTTGAAACTACAAGGACTTCATGAAAAATCAATTAAAACTATAAAAACCTGATAAAAAATTGCAAGTACCTAATAAAAAAGAAAAAAAACAAAGATGATAAAAAAAATTATAGAGACATGATTAAAAATTAGTTACAACCATGAGGACCGGCAGATTAATAATCCCTAATTTATTTTAAGCGATGTTAGGCTGTACGAGATAAATCTAGGAGAATAGTCTTATCTCACGAAGATTGAAGCACAAAAGTGATTTTTTTTTTTTTTTTTGGATGTTTCCAAACACCCACTAAGTAATCCCTTCAAATACACAAGGAATATACTCTCATCAAGTAAAGCCTACCGCCACAACAAGCATCACAATCCATTATCCCAAAATAAGGATATACAACTAGGTTATTTATAAGCATGTTTACAAAGAAATCAATAATTGTATTGACTGACTTCATATTTATGCTCATGATATGGATACAAATTTCTATACCTATATATGAGCCTCCTAATTATTGTAAGAATTTAATGCCATCACCAATGCAATCAAAGGAAACAAGTTATATTTGGTAGTATATTTTATGTGAAAAAAGTTATATTTTTTTTCAAAAGCATACCAAAGTAAAACTAACAAAAACTATTAACAGTCTAACACTTAGCATTTGATATGATGGACAAACAGTCCCAAAAGGAATCAATCAATCCATTGCAAATGTTTCCATCACATAAGCCAATGAATATTCCCTACTCAAGAATATATAGCAAAGGGAAGTGAAACATATAACAATCCTATTTAAAATTACTTAGGCATATTATTAGGAACAGTAATCATCAACAACAAACAATATAGGAACAATATATAAGGACACTATTACCAAATGAAGGATCTAGATTACTGGGCAAAATATACATTTGAGTGTTCAAACTACATATCAAAACTCAACTGACCGAAGTTATTGACGTATTTTTCCTTCATATATAAATCAGGCAATCAAGCTTAAACAAAGAAAACCAGCCATACGCATCAAGGAATGTGTAAAGAACAAAGTCAAGAAACTTTCACGGCTCCTCCATTAACAAACCTCCAAGGACCTCAAAACATATCCTTCCAGTGCATCCCATGGATAAGCAAATGGACCTAGTTTTGTCCACAAATGTTAAGATAATTATCTTCATATGGGACAAAGTTCAGGAGTTTGACAAAATCTAGCCTCTAATTTAAACAGTGCAGATCTCAACATTGTGATAAGCACATAAATCAAATCCCCACAAAACTTATTATCATAGTGGCTTCTTCTAATAAACCCTCCATTATAGTTGAAACAGAACCCTTATTGCTCAATTATATAAACCCTCCATTGCTTGTAGGACATTCTGAAAGATAGCCCAAACCCTCCATTGCTTGTAGGACATTCTGAAAGATAGCCCACATAAGGATGAACTTTGGTCTAACCTTTGGAAAATCAAGCTTCCTGTTAAATTCATTTTTTTCTGTTGGAGAGTAGCTAAATAAGGCTCTGTCTTCTAGTGATGTTCTTACTAAGCATCATTTATCTAATTTGTGTCTTTGGATTTCCTAATTATGAATCTTCAGAGCAAATCTTCTTCACTTGTGATCATGTTAAGGCATTCTGGTTTGCTACACTTTCTATCAAATCTATTGTTATATCTAATCAAGGTTTTTTTCAAAAAAAAAAAAAAATGGATATCTAATTTGACTAGAGATTACAATCAAGACTTCAGCAAGCACCTAGTCAGAGCGTTTATCATCATGCTTAACCTACTTTTTAAAAAAAAAAAAATGAATGAAGCTGTATATAGAAGAAGAGTGTTGGAACCAGAATTGATTATAACGATCTTGTAAATGGCAATCAATAGCCTTCAAACAGAATACCACTCTCCCTACTGTCCAGTGTATAAGGCACTTTGAAGAAAGGTTTTATGGTCCATTTTAGAAATAACAATGCAACACGTAAAGATACTATAGCTTCTAAAACCACTATTTTAAGAAGCAAAACAATTGGGAATGGGAACAGTTGGAAAAAAAGAAGAAAAAGGACAGTAACCCCATTGCAGTAAACAAAAAAATCAGAGAGATTCACATAGCTTTACTCTGCTAGATATCTACACAAACCAGACCTTAAGCCCTATCCTTCGCATATAGATTTTATATTATCCATGCTGATGATTAACTTGCAACTACATTAACTTACAACCCAAATCAGTACCAGCCAATAACTCATGAGTTCGCATATTTGTTCAGATATATTCTATCACATATCATGTGTTACATTTTTTTCAAAAGCATAAACTTTACATTTGACATGATGGAATCTGATTTCTTACAACATTCTCGAAGGAATCAATCAATCACAGAAAATGTTTCCATCACGTAAGCCAATGAATTTTCCCTACTCTGTATTCAAGAATATATAATAAATATAAAGATACTACTCTATTAAAATTATTTTCCATAAATTTATTATTAGGAACAGTAATCAACAACAATAAACAATGCCAGTAAATCTTCCTTGTGTATTCATCAATGTATTCATCACCAATGCCAGTGTCATCACCAATGCAATCAAGGGGGAAAATTTACATTTGCTTGTATATTTTATGAGTGAGACAAAACATTAAGCCGAACTGCTTAACCTAAATATTCACTCAACCGAATTGCTTTTGAACAGAAAAAAGAGAATCAGAAACAGAAGAAAAATGACACTAACCGTGTTTTGGCCCCATGAAAAATATATTCTATGGATTTTATATCATTTATTAATGATTGGCTTGGCAACTACATGCTTCCAACAAAATTAGCAGCAATAGCATGAGTTTGTGCATTCACTCAGATAAGTTCTATTACATATTTACATTTCGTGTAATATTTTTCTCAAAAACCTAACAGAAGTAAAACTAACAAAAAACTATAAAACTTTGCATTTGATATGACGGATATATATTCTCAAGGGAATCAATCAAACCACAGCACGTTTCCATCATATAAATCAATGAATATTCCCTACTCAAGAATATATAGCAAAGGATAGTAAAGCCTAAATATACTACTTGAAATTACTTCTATAGGTGTATAACTAGGAACAGTAAGCTACTACAACAAACAAAGTAAGATCAATATATAAAGACAATCTTACCAAATGAAGGATCTACATTACTGGGGATAATATACATTAAGTGTTCAAACTACATACCAAACTAAACTGACTAAAGTTAAAGTACTTTTCATTCATATCAACACGAGGCAGATCAAGCTAACATACTTTCTATCCCATTAGAATCAAGATTAGTATAGAACAAAGAAAACAAGTCATACACATCAAGGAATGTGTAGAGAACAAAGTAAAAAATCTATCACCTCTTCTCCATTAACAAACCTCCAAGGACCTCAATACATCCTTCCAGTGCATCCCACAGAGCCACAAAAGCAATCCTTCTTCTTTATGCTGCCATCAGAATTGAAGATTTGACCTTTTGAGTAATTGTAATCATAAGTCAGCTCTTTTAATGGAGGAATGTTCTCAGCGGCAAACAGCATTATGTGAGGAATCCTGCGGTCTCCATGATCATACAAAACATTTTGAGCATACATATTAGGGGCGCAACTATGGTTGAAAAATCTGCCCAGATTACCATACCGAGCTGCATCAATGGTGAAGCTGCCACCACCCTCAGAGACTTCAGGCCTGGAGACTCCATCAGAAAGTATACCATTATTGATCAAGTTATTACCTATGTCAAACAGATACTCATCATGACCAGTTCTCTTCTCAGCTTCCTTGTCTTCAAGCAACTCTCCTATGTATTCACATACAAAACTTCCAGAAGGGATGGAGCGTAGAGATCTCACACCCCATCCCCTTTTGTCAGTTTTATAAATTTCAAGTGGCAATTTTATGCCATGTTGGCTGACTCTGCTATAGCAATCTGGAGGGCATTTGCAAGAAGGGCCACACTCATAGACTAGGGGCTTTACTTCTACTATACACCCTGTGTGATTGAATGGGATTCCTCCATTTTTAACAGCACAAGAACATCTTGTAGGGTCAGAGCATCTGTCCGTACAGTTACATCCCTCAGAAGGTATTGGCTGCAACCAACCAGGGTAGATCATCCTAGTGATATATTCAAATGATGGTGGTTTTTCATGGTCTTTGGTATTCACAGCACGAATTGGTAATGCCTCTTTACCATGTGAGATGTCAGCAACACACAAGCCCTTCCTTAATGTGAACATGTTGGAATTCTTCAGTTCAATCCAAGGAAGCTCTGGTTGATTTGGGATTCTTCGTAGCTGAAACTTGAAAACCATCTTACCATGTGGCCCCCTTTCTTGCCAGTATGACTCAACTTCATACAGTCCATCATACACAAATGTCCTACGACTTCCACCTCCAAAGAAAGCACCACGTATCACTCTAACAGGATTCTTTTTCTTGCTACTATTCTTCAAAGCAAGATTACCCCGCTCAAGCTTCTGGTCTTCAGGTTCTTTCTTTTTGGACATCACATTCCCCCCATGCCCTGAATAAATCAAAACACCTGAATTATCTAACTCATCATTGTATCCCCCTGATGCAACAATACTAGTTGCAAGATGCTCACCATTGCGCATTGCAAAATCTATGCCAGCCTGTAAATTGCGATGAAGACCTACTAAATTAAGCTCCACTCTATAGTCAAACTCATCACCTATTTCAACCCCCGGAACAGAACCAAAGATCTTGCCTTCATTAATATATTTTCCTTCACTTTTAAGGATCTTTGCTGCCTGTAAATCAATCCTCTTCCAAATTTTTGCTTGGCCTTTTGAATCTGCTTCTACTTCCTGCAACAATTTTCTACAAAGAGTTTGGAACAAGCGCAATGTGGCCCTTACAGTATTTCGTGTCACAATTGAGTCATTGTTGTGAATGCTCAAATTACGATGATGCAGAAGTGGAACATTTACACCATCTGATCTCTGGCCATCTGAAAATTTTCTGCTATAATTGGTATCACGACCATTTTTTCCTCTGACTACAAGTCTACCCATAGCTCCAGAAGCAGCATTTCCTTCTTTCTTTTTTAAAACCTTCATGTTGGAATGATTCAGAGAGTCTTTAGTCCTCATCATAGCTTTAGAGCCATCACCCCATGCGAGGCAATCAAGTTTTCTCTTCCTTTCTTCCGTAACACCACTCAAATGCCTCTGCATGAGCTTGGAAACATCTGCCTTACTCAGTCCCCGAGAATTACGTCCACAAAAAGGAGGATAGTCTCTAATAGCATAAACAAATCTTCTAGTGACAGAGTGTTGAAGATTAGCCTCACTACCCTTTGCAGTATCTTCTTTAGGTGTAGCATGGATTCTTGCAGCATTTGGTCCAACCCCAGGTGGGTAATCACGAATTGCAAATGGCTTCCGAAGCAATTTTTCTCCAGACTGACCATCAGTAACTGATGTAGGCATTGGAAGTACAATTTGTGTCTACTGATCTGTGAACAAGAAACTCAACAAATCACAACTTCATTTCCCATCAGTCCCAACAATTTATGTCTACACTGAAAACAAGAAACTCTCCAAGCAAGTCAACAATGGGGAACAAAACAAAATACCAGAAACAGAAAAACGAAGACCCACTCATTAAAATTTTGCTGATTTTGCTGAGAATAGACTCGATATTTCAATAAAGACAGTCTTCATTGAAAGAAAGTTGAAAATCATAGTGGAACTTCAGAGCAACCTGATTAATTTAGGATCCATGCAAAAGCAAACATGAAACACAAGGGGAAAAGAAGTTCAAGGAAGAAGAAGGGTCACCGGTAACACTGACGAGCATGGATATATAGACTGCCTATTTCATGATGTGTAATTTGAAGAATAATAACAATAGATAGGGAGTTGTACTGAATTATCCCCTCTAAATATCTTGCTCAGCTTTATAATTTTTCTATCTAAAAACCCTTCTCTCAAACCACTCAAACTTAGAACTAAGCCTTCTCTCCCATAATTAAAATTAGTGAAACCAACAAACAGTTATTATGTCGAGTAGAGATGCTTGGAATCTCTTAGCCAGGCTGCAGAATAACAAAAGAACAAAGCTCATGAAATGAACACATACACAGAACTAAGCTCATTCACGGATCAGGTCATATAGAAAGCTTAAGAATCAAAAGGGCAAAACATAAATATAACTGGACTTCGAAACTAGATATAATATTGCGAAACACATCAAAACAAAATTCGGAAAACAATCAACGTGAAAGAAAACGGGGCGAAAAGGTTCAACAAAATTTATAATAGGAACAAAAAAGGACTACCAGAAACTTCAAAAGGCAGAAACCAAAACAACGATACAGGGAAGAACCCTGGAATTTCAAAATAGCGAACGGGCGTGAAAAGTTGGTATGATTGCTTTAGTTTTGGCTTTTCCTTAGTATCTTTCTGGACTAACCTGATCAGAAGCGCGAAATGTGGTATATATGTGGGAGAAAGCTTTCGAGCCAGTACTTTAATCCTCCATCGATGACTTCCTAACCACTCTTTCTTCGAAGTGACTATCAAGACCTAATGTAGCCATCGTAAGCACCATTTATGTCTTCTCTGTGAATAAGAGCCTCTAAGAATCACAATACCAACTTTAGAATCTCATTTCTTAGCGGTCCGTACAATCCATGTCTTCTCCGTAAACCAGAAACCGCCTGAGCAAAACCAGCAATGGGAAATAAGAAAGCATAAATGAACTGAAAAAATACCAAAAATAGAAAAAACGAAGACCCGTTCGTCAAAGTTTAGCTGAGAACGGACTGAACATTTCTATAAAAACATTATTCATTTACAGAAAGTTGAAATATCGCCATGGAAATTTCGAGCAACCTAACTGATTTAGGGAACATGCAAGAAGAAAAGGAAGAAAAGCGAAAAATAGGAGTTCGAGAAGGAAGAAGATGAATCACCTGAAGCATTCAACGAGAAATGCAGAATAGAAGACGGTTGGAGTGCCGAGTGAAGGAGAAGCAGAAGACGACAAGCATGAAATATGAATGCATTTTTTTTTCTATTCTATATAAATATATGGCTAAATTACAAAAAGTTTCAAAATTTTTGAATATATGCAGATAACTCTGTTAATATTTAAATTTCAAATTTACTATTTACCATAGTACTAAATACACCATAGGGTGTATTTGGATTGAGGAGGTGGGAGATGATTAAATTATTTTTTGAGTTGAAAGTATTTTAGATTTCTTAAATCTAAAATTATAATTTCCACCCCTAACACACATGACCAGCCACTTTTTTTAGTTTGGTCTAACTCTAACCATAACTACTAACTAGAGCCTTGAACAGTAACTAATTTTGATATATTAGGACTAGATTATTACAAACTATTTTCTCGGATATGTTATAGTATTTGAAATGGGTCATATTTAAAATTTTTAACTAAATCATTACAAACCATTTTTTTTATTTTCTCGGTTGTTTAAAATAATAAAAGGAGATCGTGTGTTTAATTTACATTTTAAATATGTTTAACTAAATTATTGCAGACCATGTTTTAATTTTCAGATAAAAAAAAACCTAGAAAATAAAAAATGGGTCATATTTAAAATGTAAATTAACCACCCGATCTCCTTTTATTAGTTTATACTTTATCTTCCTCTGATTATTAGATGTTGAAATTGAATTGAAATTTTCAAATTTGCTTTACTTATTTGGGTGAAAAATCTATTATATCTTTAGAAAGCTTGTAATAATATTGTGGTTAAATTTATTATATCTTTAGAAAGCTTTTAGTAACATTATGGTTAACCGTATCCATTGGAATTGTCTCTAATTAACAACGTTATTAAAGAAATACCACTAACGATGTTAAAAATCAGTTTTCATCCAAATATGGTAAATGAAAGGGCATAATATGGACAACAATGACAAAACAAGCACCAATAACAAAAAATTGGAGTTGCATTTTCAATTGAAGCAGCATGATAAATTTGCCTCTAATTAACATTAACAATATTATTAAAAAGAACAGTTTTTATTATTAGAGTTTATATTTGATTAAGGTTTATTTCTATTAGATTAGATTGTATTTTAGGCTTATTTTAGGTTATGTTTTGCTTATATAAAGGCTCTTGTACTCTCATTGATTCAAGGGTTAAGTATCAAGGATTCAATAATATTCAAAAACTCTTGTTTCCTCTCTACTTTAATCCTTCAAATTCTAACATAATATCAGAGCCAATAAAAAAGAAGGACAAGAAGAATGAAGAACGTCCAATTCTTCTCACCCATAGTGGTAGATCTACTATCTAGTTATTGTACTTTTTTTAGTGTTGAGATTAAAACACTCATTAACCTTTTTTTAGTGGCAAGAGTGGCTTCTTCTCATATTCTCTCTCAGTCGTCTTGGCCTATAAAAGAATTCCTGACTCCGGTCACCTTCCTCTGTGTAGTGCATAGTGCATAGGCACGTGTTCTTTTATTTGCAGACTATCTGGTTCCATCCTAGATCTTTCATTCTCTAGAGAGTGTATGGTTCCATCCCAAAGCTTCGTCTAGGTCTGTAGGCCCGCTCCCTGGAGAGTATATTGATAAGTAAAATATTTGCATATTTAATTTCTCTTATATGATGATTTTGTGGACAATATTTGAGTTTGATATAATAATTTTTGATGTAATTGATAAATAAACAATATTTAAAAAAAAAGAAAAGAAAAGAAAAATATTGTAGCTGACGGAAATCACTATCCATGACGGAAGTGATTGTAGCAGCACGCGCTTTTCACTATTTCAGATGCAGTTTACTATTTGAAATCATTGTTCCAAAAGCGCTTTCATTGTAGCAACGCACTTTTGGGCACTGTAGCAACGCGGTTTTGGCACTGTAGCAACGCGTTTTTTCCTTATAAATAGATATCAAGGCCAAATATAAAAGAGAAGAGGGGAGAGAAGTAGAGGTTTCCTTCTCTAACAATTCTAAATAATTTGTGTTATTTTCTAGATTTAATTTCATACATTGTATTACTTTTTGCATCCTCCATCTTGGAAAGCTTAGGATTATATTATATTTTGCATGTCTCCATATTGGAAAACTTAGGATTGTATTACATTATGCATGCCTCCTACATGGAAAACTTAGGTAGTCCTCCTACATGGATGATATAGGTCGCCACCTACATGGAAGGTTTTACTTCTTACATGAACGCCTAGATTTCTCCATTTTTCATGCATCTTTTGGTTATATATTTATGTTTTAGAATTTAATATTCAATTTTATGCAGTATTTCTGAAGTTTCATTCAAGCTTTATTCAATACTTATGAAGTTCTCAATCTATTTTGGTTTTGTTTTTAATTTCAAGCTTTATTCAATACTTATGACGTAACTTCCTAATGACGGATTGAATCTTAACTTATTAAATTTAGTTTTAATTTTTCCTTCATGATTGAGTTTTAATTATTGTGCTTATTGCTGTCAATTGATTGGTCATCTTTTGAATTATTTAAATATGTATGGTGAAACTGGAAGGAGATGCATGTGTATAGATCCTATAATTAAAACCATGACTTGTATATGAAATAGAACTATATTCATATGAGTTGTGTAGTCTTATTGAGTTCCATAAATTTTAATGCATAATTAATTGCTTAAATTCATATATGAATATATTGTATTAACAATTAATTATAGAATTACTTGACCTTGAAAGAGGCTAATAATTAAATTAGGGAAACTCGACTAACAATCATATGGAATAAATTGGGTTAAAATAGATAAGTGATTCAATCCGTTTGTTAAATGAAATCTGACCCCTAGGACTTTTTCTCATAGTTGTTTTCATATCATTTGGATTCGTATTTAATCAATTTTAATTTTGTAATCTCAATCACCAATTAATCAATCAACTAAATAGAGTTAAAATTACTCATTTTGGTACTTAGTGATTAATCCTCGTGAGAACGATACTCTAATCACTTCTGTATTACTTGATTACGACAGTGTACACTTGCGCTATTTAATTTATCATCTACACTCATAACATATATGGTTCCATCCTAGAGTTCCGCCCAGATCTTTTGACCATCTGGCTCCGCCCAGATCTTTTGACCATCTGGTTCTACCCAGATCCTTAGACCGTCTGGTTCTGCCCACACCCGAAGACCCTCTAGTTCCATTCAGATCAACTCGACGTCGTTTCTGTTTTGTCTAGATCGATCTAAATTGTTCATTTATATTTCTGGTTTGATGAGGCCAGGTTATCTGCAGCCATATAAAAAGCGAGAAAAATATTAATAGGTCAACGTCAAACCTTAAGAATAGTATGAGGGATGTTCATCTAATCAAGCTGTTGAAATATGTAATTATATGTAAATCATATAACAAGGTGAAAAATACCAAGCCAAAAATATTATGGTATACTCCTCCTACCTTTAATGTAAAACATAATTTTGTACTATAATTCAAAACTCTACAAGAAGTCTCAACACGTTGTGGAGAAATGTTGGAAGCGCCACAGTAACCCTCAACACAGAGAGTTCTCAACAAAACTCATGCCAACAATACACTATGGTTAATTGATTATTAATTCTAGCAATGGAAAAAAGCTCCACCTATGCTAATTTTTTTTTTATAAAAGACAAAATGATATTAATAACATCAACAAATTCTACGGCATATCTAAAGAAAGAGTACTAGAAAATAATAAATTGAGCCTATCTAGAAGACTAGAAGTAACAGTTAAAACAGTAAAAGAAAAAAAATTTCTTGATTAAATGTTGGATGTCTATTGGGGACATTCGACAAGAGTCAACATCAACCACATTTTAGTTCAATGGCACTCATGTACTTATTTTTATCCTTAATATAAGATCTATTTACCTAATACACAAATAAATATTTGAAAATAAACATTCTTTATGGCAAAAAAAAGTAATCATCTGTAATTTGGATGATTTTTCCCCTTTATTTTGCTTTTATCTTCATTTATTCAATAAAACTAGAAGTCATTGGAATATAAGGTATTGAAAACCCAATTATCAACAGGGTCAAATCGATAGCAATTAAATAATTTACTTGGATTAAAATGTATGAAAATTATTTATTATTAAAACTGTAACCATATTTTAATCCTAACCACTCTAATCCTCCATCGATGACTTCCTAACCACTCTTTCTTCGAAGTGACTATCAAGACCTAATGTAGCCATCGGAAGCACCATTTATGTCTTCTCCGTGAATAAGAGCATCTAAGAATCACAATACCAACTTCAGAAACTCATTACTCAGCAGTCCGTACAATCCATGTCTTTTTCCGTAAACCAGAAACCGCCTGAGCAAAACCAGCAATGGGAAATAAGAAAGCATAAATGAACTGAAAAAATACCAAAAATAGAAAAAGCCAAGACCCGTTCGTCAAAGTTTAGCTGAGAACGGACTGAACATTTCTATAAAAACATTGTTCATTTACAGAAAGTTGAAATATCGCCCTGCAAATTTCGAGCAACCTAATTGATTTAGGGAACATGCAAAAAGAAAAGGAAGAAACGCAAAAAATAGGAGTTCGAGGAGGAAGAAGATGAATCACCTGAAGCATTCAACGAGAAATGCAGAGTAGAAGACGGTTGGAGTGCCGAGTGAAGGAGAAGCAGAAGACGACAAGCATGAAATATGAATGATTTTTTTTTTTTTCTCTATTCTATATAAATATATGGCTAAATTACAAAAAGTTCCAAAATTTTTGAATATATGCAGATAACTCTGTTAATATTTAAATTTCAAATTTACTATTTACCATAGCACTAAATAAACCTTAAGGTATGTTTGGTTTGAGGGAAGGGTAGGTAATAAGAGGGGGTTAAATTACCTTTTTTAGTTGAAAGTATTTAAATTTTAAATAAGAATCCAAAATTTAAAAGGAATGAGAGGATAAATTTTAAATTTCTTAAATCCAAAATTATAATTTCCAACCCCTTCTCTTCCCTCCCCTCCTCAAACCAAACACACATGACTAGACACTTTTTTGAGTTTGGTCTAACTCTAACAATAACTACTAATTAGAGACTTGAACAGTAACTAATATTGATATATTAGGACTAGATTATTACAAACTATTTTCTCGGAAATATTATAGTATTTGAAATGGGTCATATTTAAAATTTTTAACTAAATCATTACAAACCATTTTTTTTTATTTTCTCGGTTGTTTAAAATAATAAAAGGAGATCGGGTGTTTAATTTACATTTTAAATATGTTTAACTAAATTATTGCAAACCGTGTTTTAATTTTCAGATAAAAAAAACCTAGAAAATAAAAAATGGGTCAAATTTAAAATGTAAATTAAACACCCGATCTCCTTTTATTAGTTTATACTTTATCTTCCTCTAATTATTAGATGTTGAAATTGAATTGAAATTTTCAAATTTGCTTTACTTATTTGGGTGAAAAATCTATTATATCTTTAGGAGGCTTGTAGTAATATTGTGGTTAAATTTATTATATCATTAGAAAGCTTGTAGTGACATTATGGTTAACCGTATCCATTGGAATTGTCTCTAATTAATAATGTTATTAAAAAAATACCATTAATGATGTTAAAAAATAGTTTTCATCCAAATATGGTAAATTATTAATTAGAGACAATTAGAGACAGCTCCAATTTTCAGCATGGTTCAACCGTTTCACCATTTTGATCGTTTCAGGCCGCTTCAGACCGGCTGTTGGGCCAGAAATCGGGGTTGAACCGGGAATCAGAGTGGTTGAACCGGAAACCATTTATTGGTCTTATTGACATATTATTGTGATATTTTTAATGATCTCAATGTATTAGAACTTGGGATTTAGGAAAGATGATACATATAAGCTTTTGTATGTGTTTATTTTTAAGTAATGTTAAAATTTCATATTTTTTTATATGTATATAATTATATATACGTATAATATTATTTTTATTTAATTATTATGTTATCGGTCCGACCAGTTCGACCATGCGACCCATGACTCGATAGCCTCTCCGGTTCGACTTCCGGTCCGGCTTTTAAAACATTGATGAAAGGGCATAATATGGACAACAATGACAAAACAAGCATTAATAACAAAAAATTGGAGTTGCATTTTTAATTGAAGCAGCATGGTAAATTTGCCTCTAATTAACATTAACAATGTTATTAAAAAGAACAATTTTTATTATTAGAGTTTATATTTGATTAAGGTTTATTTCTATTAGATTAGATTGTATTTTATGATTATTTTAGGTTATATTTTGCATATATAAAGGCTCTTGTACTCTCATTGATTCAAGGATTAAGTACTAAGGATTCAATAATATTTAGAAACTCTTGTTTCCTCTCTACTCTAATCCTTCAAATTCTAACATGGTATCAAAGCCAATGAAGAATGTTCAATTCTTCTGCCCATAGTGGTAGATCTACTATCTAGTTGTTGTACTTTTTTTAATGTTGAGATTAACACTCATTAACCTTTTTTTAGTGGGAAGATTGGCTTCTCCTCACATTCACTCTCAGTCGTCTCAGCCTATGAAAGAATTCCTAACTCCGGTCACCTTCCTCCGTCTAGTGCATAGTGCATAGGCACGTGTTCTTTTATTTGCAGACTATCTGGTTCCATCCCAAATCTTTCGTTCCCTAGAGAGTGTATGGTTCCATCCCAAAGCTTCGTCTAGGTCTGTAGACTCATTCCCTGGAGAGTATATTGATAAATAAAATATTTGCATATTTAATTTTCCTTATATAATGATTTTGTGGACAATATTTGAGTTTAATGTAATAAATTTTGGTGTAATTGATAAATAAATAATATTTTAGAAATAAAAAAGAAGAAGAAAAGAAAAATACTGTAGCTCACGGAAATCACTATTCATGATGGAAGTGACTGTAGCAACGAAAGCATTGTAGCAACATGCGCTTTTCACTGTTCCAGAAGCGGTTTACTATTTGAAATCACTGTTCCAAATGCTTTTTCACTATAGCAACACGATTTTTACACTCTAGTAACACATTTTTTCCCTATAAATAGAGATCAAGGCCAAGCATAAAAGAGGAGAGGGGAGAGAAGTAGAGGTTTCCTTCTCTGATAATTAGAGATCTTTTCTCTGATAGTTCTGAATAATTTGTGTTATTTTCTATATTTAATTTCATACATTGTATTATTTTTTCATGCCTCAATCTTGGAAGGCTTAGGATTATATTACATTTTGCATGCCTCTATTTTGGAAGGCTTATGATTGTATTACATTTTGCATGCCTCATATGTGGAAGGCTTAGATAGTCCTCCACATGGATGGTGTAGGTCGCCACCTACATGAAAAGTTTTACCTCCTAAATGGACGATTAGATTTATCCCTTTTTCATGCATCTTTTGGTTGTATATTTATGTTTTAGAATTTAATATTCATTTTTATGCAGTATTTATGAAGTTTTCATCCAAGCTTTATTTAGTACTTATGAAGTTCTCAATCTATTTTGATTTTGTTTTTAATTTCATCTTGAGCTAAATTTTTATTTTCCTAGGGTGATGACATAGCTTACTAATGACAGATTGAATCTTAACTTGTTAAATATAGTTTTAATTTTTCCTTCATGATTGAGTTTTAATTATTGTGATTAATGCTTTCAATTAATTGGCCATCTTTTGAATTATTTAAATATGTATGTTGAGACCGAAAGGAAATGCATGTGTAATATAGATCCTATAATTAAAACCATGACTTGTATATGAAATAGAAATATATTCATGAGTTGTGTAGTCTTACTGAGTTCCATAAATCTTAATGCATAATTAATTGCTTAAATTCATATAGGAATATATTGGATTAACAATTAATTATAGAATTACTTGACCTTGGAAGAGGCTAGTAAATAAATTAGGGAAACTCGACTATCAATCATGTGGAATAAATTGAGCTAGAATAGATAAGTGATTCAATCCGAAATTTGTTAAGTGAAATCTAACCCCTAGGACTTTTTCTCATAGTTGTTTCATATCACTTGCATTCATATTTAATCAATTTTAATTTTATAATCTCAACAACCAACTAATCGATTAACTAAATAGAGTTAAAATTACTCATGTTGGTATTTAGTGATCAATCCTCGTGAGAACGATACTTTACTTATTTCTGTATTACTTAATTACGACAATGTACACTTGTACTATTTAATTAATCATCTACACTTGTAACATATATGGTTCCATCCTAGAATTTTGTCTAGATCTTTTGACCGTCTGGCTCCGTCTAAATCTTTTGACCATCTAGTTTTGCCTACATCCTTAGACCGTCTGGTTCTACCCAAACCCGAAGACCATCTAGTTCCATCCAGATCAACTCGACGTCGTTTCTGTTTTATCTAGATCGACGCTTGCTCTAAATTTTTCATTTGCATTTTTGCCCCTTTAAAACTTATTTGTGCTAGGCGCTCCTAGCGTAAAACTTCGTTAGCCAATCTGCACCTTAAACCAAAAGAAATAAGGCATATTATGTAATTAATACTAAACCAGATGATTATCAAAATTTAACAAATCTAACAGCCACAACCACAGCCACCTTCTTTTTCTACATAGTAGTATGCATCACTACTATTTGTTTCTTCTTCTTCTTGAGCTTCTACTTCTTCTTTAGCTTCTTCTTCTAATACTTCTAATTCTTCTTCATCTTCTTCTAATGCTTATTCTTCTTCTTCTTCTTCTAATACTTCTTCTTTAGCTTCTTGCACTAATACTTCTTATTCTTCAGCTTCTACTTCTATTTCTTCTTCGGCCTCAGACTTACATCTAAATGTACACTACAACAAACAAATTATTAAAATTTGTTATATTATCATTTGGTATCTAATTTCGGGTTTATGGCCACTCCTTCAAACATAAGTGTCTCCTCTGAGAGACGAACTCAAGACCTTGAGAGATCCAGCGTTGCCTTACACTGTCATACTAACTATATGTTGGCAACACATAAATTATTAAATACTATAAGGTAAACCAACAACATGAAGCAATGTTAAGGGCAAGACATCCATCATCGTTTTATTGACTTATTTGAAACCTCAAACCTCTAAGTCAAGTTGGTTTTGAAAAGGCTGGTTTGATGAGGCCAGGTTATCTATAGCCACATAAAAGTGAGAAAAATATTAAAAGGTCAAAGTCAAACCTTAAGAATAGTATGAGGGATGTTCATCTAATCAAGCTGTTGAAATATGTAATTATATGTAAATCATATAACAAGGTGAAAAATACCAAGCCAAAAATGTTATGGTATACTCCTCTTGTCTTTTTTTGTTTTGTTTTTTTTTTTTGTTTTTTGAGTAGAATACTCCTCTTGTCTTTAATGTAAAAGATAATTTTGTATTATAATTCAAAACTCTACAAGAAGTCTCAACATGTTGTGGAGAAACGTTGGAAGCGCCACAGTAAACCTCAACACACGGAGAGTTCTCAACAAAACTCATGACAACAATACACTATGGTTAATTGATAATTAATTCTAGCAATGGAAAAAACCTCCACCTATGCTAATTTTTTTTTTTATAAAAGACAAAATGATATTAATAACATCAACAAATTCTACGGCATATCTAAAGAAAGAGAACTAGAAAATAATAAATTGAGCCTATCTAGAAGACTAGAAGTAACAGTTAAAACAGTAAAAGAAGAAAATTTCTTGATTAAATGTTGGATGTCTATTGGGGACATTCGACAAGAGTCAACATCAACCACATTTTGGCTCAATGGCACTCATGTACTTATTCCTATCCTTAATATAAGATCTTTTTACCTAATATAGAAATAAATATTTGAAAATAAACATTCTTTATGGAAAAAAAAAAAAGTGATCATCTGTAATTTTGATGATTTTTTCCCTTTATTTTGCTTTTATCTTCATTTATTCAATAAAACTAGAAGTCATTGGAATATAAGGTATTGAAAACCCAATTATCAATAGGGTCAAATCGATAGCAATTACATAATTTACTTGGATTAAAATGTATGAAAATTATTTATTATTAAAACTGTAACCATAATTTTAAATTATTTTATTATGGGAAAAAAATGCATTTCCCTCCTCATTTTCAAGGTTCTAAAACTCGGACCGGTCACGAACCGGCTAGATACTAGATCAAGGGTCAATGGTTTAGATCAGAATCAAATTGGGACTAACCCGATGAGGAAGTAAGGATTTCAGGGTTATTTATATAAAATTCTAAATAAAATATTTAAAAATCGGTTGAACCGTCCAAAAACCGGTCAAACTAGGGTCAACGACTGAACTAGACCAGTTGGCCGGTTTCTGACTCAAACTAGCCGGTGTGGTTCGGTTTTTAAAACTATGCTCATTTCTCTCTCACTCACGTGCCCTCACTAATCCTGTGGTCAAATCCTCTTTCCTCCCATGGAAAGAGACCTTTCCATTTCTCTTCCTGTCAACTTTCATTCACTTCTTTAATTACACAGTTAGATTAATTTCGATGGTTGAGATTTAATATCCTATAAAAATATTATTATAATATTAAATAAGAAAAAATATAAATAAATAAATTTAAATCATTAAAATTTATTCTCAATAGTTCATATCTTTATACTTTTATTAAAAAAAAATTTATACAATTTTTTATTTTTTATAGGATATTAAATCTCAATCGTTAAAGTTAATTTGATGGTGTAAAAAGGGAAGTGGAGGGAAGTAGATGGAAAGGGAAATGGAGATGCCCTTTTCCCTCCCATCCCAACCCAATGTCACTTTATTTCACTTGATATTCACAACATTTCGTTTCGAAGTTTCGATCTAAAAACGCCACTAAGAGTGATCATGTGCCAAACAAGGGATCTGGTTTGGGTGCCAGTAAAAGTGATGGCCACCTAAATCTCATCAATAGAGAGGTGGACGATTCAGATTTAATAATTTTTAAATAACAATATTTTTTAAAAAAAGAGATAGTTAAAAGATTTTTTTTATTTTAGGTTTTACAACTATTAAAATATTTTTTTAAAAAAAAGAAGATAAAAATAATTAAGTATAAATTATTCAAATAAGATTTAGTGCATGTTTGGTTAAGCGGTGGAAGCTTAGATAAGCCCAATTGACCCCAAAAAAATACTTATAAATCCTGATCAACTCTAATAAATCATGATTTCGTCCTCCAACCACACGTTGAGCATAAATGACGAATGGGTTGCTTATGCGATTGGAAAATCCCGATGAAACTTCTACAATAAAAATTTCTCCAATTTGCCCTCTGATCCCTTTTTAAAAATTCTCTACACACATCTTGCCTATTATTTCTCAATGAAAGTAGTTCAAATAATATTATTTTAAATATTGTTTTGCCCATCACTTAGCATGAATTTTTATTTTTTTAAAAGAATAATGATTATTTTATAATAAAAACAATATTTAAATATTCATGTCATTTATTAAATCATATTTAATAATAATTATTAAATATTTAATTATCATTATTATTAAATATATAATCATGAAAATGTAAACAACTTTATTGGAAAATAAGCCGGATTACATAATCTGATGCTATCCTAACAAAATAATGAGATATCATATTTATTAATTTATTTTTCTATTTAGATATTAAATCTTATGATAACGATAGATCTTGTAATATACTCTTTGAAATATACTCCAACATGTATAATTTTTTTTTCTCTTATATATGCACCTTGTCATGAAGTTTTATGCTCTTTTTACTTTCAATTTCATTTATTTCCTTTGTTGGATATAAATTTATAAAATTCATACCCTTTTTGTTAATTATACATTCATAAGTGCTTACTTTTAATAAATGAAATTCAAATATAATCACAATTCTTAAATTCACTTGTGAAAAAAAAATCTAAATAGAAATTATGATTAACCATGATTGACTAATGACAATTTTAACTAAAAAAAATTTTAAATGAAGAACCTGGAAGAAAATATATTTATTGAGAATGACCATAAAAATTGTAGTTACTTAGAAAGACAAAACATCATAATATAAATTTAAAGCACTGGAGAAATACTCTGAATATTATTGATCATTGAGAATAAAAGAGAGTATAAGGAAGCCTTTAAATAAGCAAACTAATAAGCTAACCCTAACCTAGAATCTATCATAATCTAATAAAATCAAATCATAATATCTTAAAGATATATTCTTAGAATATAATATTTATATCTGATCCTAATAAATACTAAATAATATCCCTAATAATAATAATTAATGTAACTTGCTTATGCAGCAACTAATCTTCAAGAAAATAATTATCCATAGCCTAGAACTCGAGCAACAAAGGCTGAGATAATAATCCACCAGCTTTACCAGGAGCTTGAACAATAAAGAGTAACAAACCATAATAGAAGCCGCAACAAACAGTCTCACAAAGTACCAAACCAACAACGAAAGCAACAACAAACATTGATAAGTAAAATATTTGCATATTTATTTTCCCTTATATGATGATTTTATGGACGATATTTGAGCTTAATATAATATATTTGGGTGTAAAATAAATAGTATTTAAAAAATAAATAAAAATATAAAAAAGGTAAGTACTGTAGCGTCGGTCACTATTCATGACGGAATCACTGTAGCAGGATGTTACTGTAGCGGACGGAGGTGACTGTAGCGGATGGTATCACTATAGCACTGTAGCATCACGGAAAAAGCGCGTAAATCCGCCGACAGGATACTGTTCACTATTGTAGCATCGTGGAAAAAATTGACAAAACACTGTAGCATCAAGGAAAAAAAATGACACGACGCTGCCTATAAATACAAAACATTAGGCGCAAATTCAGATGAGGTGTGAAGATATTTTCTCTGACAAGGAGATACTTCTCTGATAGGGAGAGATATTTTCTCTGACAGTTCTAAATAAATTGTGTTATTTTCTAGATTTAATTTTATGTATTGTATTACTTTTTGCATACCTTATACATGGAAGGTTTAGGATTGTATTACTTTTTGCATGCCACCTATATGGAAGGTTTTACCTCCTAAAGGGACGGCTAGATTTATCCATTTTTCATGCATATTTTGTGTTGTATATTTATGTTTGAGAATTTAATATTCAAGTTTATGCAGTATTTATGAGGATTTCATTCTAACTTTATATAATGTCAATTTATTTTGGTTTTGTTTTTAATTTTATCATGAGCTAAATTTTCATTTTCCTAGGGTGATGACGTAGCTTACTAATGACGGATTGAATCTTAACTTATTAAATCTAGTTTTAATTTCTCCTTCATGATTGAGTTTTAATTATTGTTCTTAATGCTTTCATTTGATTGGCTGCCTTTTGAATGATTACAATATGCATGTTGAGACCGAAAGGAGATGCATATGTGTAGATCCTATAATTAAAACCATGACTTGCATATGAAATAAGAATATATTCATATGAGTTGTGTAGTCTTACTGAGTTTCATAAATCTTAATGTATAATTAATTGCTTAAATTCATATAGGAATATTTGGATTAGCAATTAATTATAGAATTGCTTGACCTTGGAAGAGGCTAATAATTAAATTAGGGAAACTTGACTATCAATCATGTGGAATAAATTGGGCTCAAATAGATAAGTGATTCAATCTAGAATTTGTTAAGTGAAATCTAATCCCTAGAACTTTTTTTTCATATTTGTTTTCATATCATCTGCATTCATATTTAATTATTTTATTTTATTTTGTTTTCTCAATCACCAATTAATCAATCGACTAAATAGGATTAAAATTACCCATTTGGGTACTTAGTGATCAATCCTCGTGGGAATGATACTCTACTCACTTCTATATTACTTGATTACGACAGTGTATACTTGTACTATTTAATTAATCATTTACACTAGAAACAAACGTCTCATAAGGGACGAACACTAAATGGTCAATAATCTACTAGTTTCACTAGGAGCTCAAACAACAAAGAGTATCAAATCATAGTAAAAGCCAGAACAAACAGTCTCACAAAGATCCAAATCAACAACGAACATCTCATCAAGGACGAATACCGAATGGTCCAATACTCCAAACGTCTCACCATAGATGAACACCAAACGGTCTCAGTAGGAATCAAAATCAAAAGAATGCAGCCATAAGAAGATGAAACTCACATATCTAAATCTAAAACCACAAGGAATAAGAACGAAACCACTAGAGGTAAAAGAAATAATTTTAAGGTTCTGATACCATATTGAGATTGAAGGATCACATTGAAGTATAGGAGAAATACTTTGAATATTATTGACCCTTGTGAATAAAAGAGAGTACAAGGAGGTTTTTATATAGGCAAATTAATAGGCTAACCCTAACCCTATAATCTATCTTAATCTAATCAAATCAAATCATAATATCTTAAAGATATATTGCTAGAATATAATATTCATATCTAATCCTAATAAATACTAAATGATATCCCTAATAATAATAATAATTAATTAATATTTCTAAACTTGATATTCTCAACAAGCTCTTTTTTAAGAATAAAAATTAAACTCATTTCATGTTTTTTCACTTTTCAGGATATAATAAATTATTTATATTTTTTTAATTTTATTAACATTAAATGAAATTTTTAACCCACATAAATTTCTTCTAACATAAAAATAAATCATATAAATTTTTTTGGTGTAACATATATAATAAATTAATAAAGACCTTGAATCTTATTAAAATTATATTTTTAATTAAAACTTTTGTTGATTTTAACAAATTTTTGACAAAATTGAAGAATGTGTGATTTTTTTCCATAAATATCTATTGTGAAAAATGAAAATTGAGAAAATTTTTATTTAATTTAGTGAAATTTAGAATTTTGTATTAGTTTTAAAAATAAAATGTGGGAGAGAATTAGGAGGGAATGCATAAGATTTTTTTAGAAGTATTTTGGTATTTTTCATTTTATATTATTGTATTTGGTCCTTCTAAATAATTATAATTTCATGATTATTCTCAATAAATATCTTTTCATTCAAGTCGTTCATTCTAATTTTCCCTTTAACCAATATCACTTATGCGAATCACGATCATGATTACCCACCGCTAATCCAAACGGTCACTTACATGATATAGAACCAATGAAGTTTAGGTGCTCCAGCTCACCTTTCGTATTAAATTCAATAATTTATTAAGTATTTTTACATATATTTTTACTATCTTATGTATTTAAATTTTATAAAATTACTAAATAAAATTTTATTTTGTAATGTAATGTTATAAAAATGATTTTGTAAGATATTAAATTTCAACTCTTAATTTTTTTTTTATTCAAAACATTTTTTTTTTATTCAAAACTCTGCATTTTTTTTTTTGTTTGCTAAAAACTCTTCAATTTTTTAGTTTAAGAGTGAGGATGAAATGAGGAGAGGGACAAGAGAGGAAGGATCAAGGAATAACGAATAAGGAGACGATCCGATTTGTTTTAGTATGGTTCAGCACCATCACTGAGTAAAAAGGCTAAGACCAACAACTTAATTATTTAAGATTTTAAAGATTAATTCCTTAAAAAAATAAACTCATAGGACCTTTGACTATTGACTTAAACTAGAGTTTGTCTTTAGTTTTTACGAACCCAAAATGTCCCTCCTCTACGCTACCACTGTCGTCATTGGTAGGGGGTGTTCAAATCCTGGAATGGGATCGGGAATAGGTATTTCTGATCCCGTCCTGGGATTGGCCGTGATTGGGATGTCATTCCAGGTCTCGGTCTTGAGAAATTCCCGAGACAACCGGGATCAAGAATTTTCGGTCTTAATAATATAATTATATTAGTTAAATTTTTTATAATCTAGTGTTTAAAGTGATTATTTAACACCTAATAAGATCATAAAAATCACACAAATTGAGTTAGAATTGAAAAATAACATATTATTATTAATATTATTATCACATTCATCATTTTTGTTATTATCTTTATACATTATATAGTTAGGATTTGTATCACGATATATACGATTTAACTCTAACTAAATATGTGATATACATTTTATCAAATGATAACTTCATTTATGGGGTAAAAAGTACAAAAATAAAATAATAACCTATTTTTTAAGGAAAAAAGAAAAAAAAACCGGGACCGGGAATTCCCGGGATCACAAGGTGTGATCCCGGTCCCTGTCCTGGGTTTTTTAGATCCCGGTCCCGGTCCCGGCCGGGACGGGAAATTCCCAGGATAAAATATCCGGAACCGGGCCAGAACAACCGGGATCGGGATACTTTGAACACCCCTAATCATTAGGTAAAAGAACCCCTTAACTTCTTCCTTTGGTTTAATTTTTTTTACTATTAGATCAAATCTGGAGAGTTTAAATACAGTATTTTAATAAAATATAGAGATTTAAAATATTTAGATTAAATTTTAATAATTTAAATTGATATTATATATATATATATATATATTCTTTGTTATTTGATCCACCTGTAGCACTAATTATAAGCTACAGCACATAGTGCAGAGAGAAAATGTATTTAGATGATATTGATAAGTCACTCATTAAATTTTTATATTAATTTATAATTTATTTATTATTATATGATTTTTATTTTTATGAAAAATATTATATATTGAATAGGGATAAAGTAAAAAAATAGTGTAAATAAGATTTAAGACTATTCTTAATTTGTTTTAAAGATGGTAAAAGTAACTTTTAAATAGTATCAGAAAAAAATGATGGCAAAAAAAAAAAAAAAATAGTATCAAAAAAATATTATAATAATAATATATTATAATATTTTTATGAGATATATTAAAGAGAGAATTACATTCAGATCTCATAAAAAAAAAATCATCTCTAAAAATTATCAATGACCCCCCTAAAGTTACCAAGAGATGTGTGCTTGTTTGGATGAGTAATTGGAATGCTTAAAAGCAGCTTTTCAATCGTAATTTACGGTATACGAGGTAAGTATGTGAGAGGAGTTGTGTCTCGATTTACGTAAAAAGCAACTTATAAATAATCTGATCGCTAAAACAAACATACCCATTTTCTTCGTATTTTCTGTGGTGGCTTAATGTAATTCTCCCAGTACTAAATCTACACCAAACGTTGTCTTTTAAAAGCAAGCTTGAAACTCATCTTTGTTCTCTGAAAATGGCATCGTCCCCACCAAACCCATCCAACTCCGCAGGGTCCTACTGGAAGAGACAACCAAAGGAGAAGCTTCCTGGTCCCCTTCCTCCTCATCCTCCACTACCACCGTCTCTAGATGGCATTGCTTCCCTCCTTCAACATCTCCGGGAATCTCTTTTTAACACTTGCTCTGTTTTTGGCGTTTTCTCTGAGCGTTTGAGTGTCCCGTCCACTGAAATCGGAAAACTCGAGCGAAGAATCACTGCTTTAGAACCCTCTGCCCCTGCTGGTACGGCTCCGCCACATGCGAACTCCGACACATCTGATGATGAACAAGACTGAAAATGCTGTTCCTCTTTCCATTTTGGTCCTCCCCTGTTTATTCCTTGTTGATGATGTCAACATGGGGAGAGAAAAGCAGAGGATTTAGGTAGTTGTTTTCTCTTTTGGTGTGATCTGTTCTGTGATTTCTCTGTTTCTGACTCTGGCTAGCTTTTATCTTGTAAAGATGAAATGTTTTTGAGAATGAATGAATGGATGGATATCATGCATGTCTTTACTTTAAATTAAAATCATTCTTGGCTCTCTCTGCCATCTACTTATTCATAACGACTCATTATTGATGATAAGAAGGGGGAAAAAAATTAAACACTTTGCTCCTTCACGTTCCACTGTGTCCTCCATCCTCCTCTGCCGTACTCGTCCGTAGTCACGACGCCGCTACCGCCGCATACTGTCTTCTCGCTCGTCTCGCTGTCATGGCATCGACCTATGTTCTCAGTTTCAACTTCGATGAGTCTTTTTTTTTTTTTTTTTGGCTGATATAATTATTGATTGGGTTGACTGACATGGAGCAAAGGCAGGCTAATTCTTTGCATTTGACAATAAATGAAAAGAAGTTCATTGATAGTTTAAAATTGGTTCACGACTTGATAGCTTAAAATTTTAAAAATTAATCCCTTCAAAAATATATCCCTCTTGTTTTACATGCAAGTCACTTTCACCTCATTTCATATACTGATGAATGTACTAAATTGATTTATGAGAAAAAAGAAATTGGAGAATTACACTGTAGTCTCATGAAAAATAATATATGAAGAAATGGTCTCATAAAAATCTGAAATTACTCTCAAGTCTCATGGGACCATTTTGTAATAAATTGGAAATGGCTAAAGTCCAAAATACCTCTATCAAATAAATAGAGAGGGATGGAAAAATGAAGCAAAACTCAGAAACAAACAAATCTGGAAATGGCGCAAGAAACAGAATGAAGATCATCAGCCAATATTGAAGAGTAAGGTATGAAATTGATGCCAACACTTCTCTTGCCTTCATTTTTCCATTTGATTCATGTTTTCTGTTAAGTAGGTAAACAGATTTTTAGGTTTCCTTCATTCATCTTCATTTTGGCTTGAAAAATGACAAAAGCTGTCATTTTTTTTTTTGTGTGGGTATTGTTCTCCATATGCTTGTAAACTAAACATGCAAACCTAATAAATGCAATGGATTTTTTTTGCTGTGATTTCAATGTGTTTGGGTATGGTTTAGTATGATTTGCTTTCACTGTCGGTATACTCTGTTTTCTGGTTCATTTGTCCTGTGTTTCTGTAATAAAAGAGCTAAGGAATGAAGATGAGGATGAAAGGTTTGTGGTTACATAACCTGATGTGTGAAGGAAAAAATGTGTTGCTAATAGAAGCAGCAACAATTGTCAATGGAGGCTGCTAAACTTGTTAATGACAACTATAGGTCATATTTAAATATTTTTTTTACAACTATAGGTTTTGTTGATTGATCTTCGTTTTGGCCCTGATAAATGGAAAAAGCTATTTGATTTTTCTGGGTATTGTCCTCCATATGCTTGTAAACGATAAAGACAGACCTAATAAATGCAATGGATATATTTTGGTTGAGGTTTCAATGTGTTTGGGTATGATTTAGTATGCTCTGTTTTTGCTGTCATTATGCTTTATTTTCTGGTTCATTGTACTGTATTTCTACAATAAAAGAGCCAATGAATGAAGATGAGGGTGAAAGGTTTGTAGCTATATAATCTGATGTAAGTAGGAAAAAAAAAGTGTTGTTAATGGGAGCAACGATAGTTGTTAATGGAGGCTGCTGAACTTGTTAATGACAACTATATGTCATATTTAAATGTTTTGCTTGTGGTGTAATGATGTTTGGCAGGGGTTTGAACTGTTTGTTATGTTTTTTGATATTTTGTACTGTTTTTAGTCATTAGAAGTGGGATTTAATGAACATGGTTTGAAAGTTGTGAGGTTTGAAGTATTGATTATGTAGTAAGAATGTGTTGTTAATAGGGGCATCGACAATTATTAATAAGGTTGTTGAAATTTTTAATGACAAATATTTAGTGCAGGTGGATAGCGGTGATGGTTAGCACGTCTGACAAGATTCTATTATGTTTTCTTCATATAGGGGGAATGTTTGAAGTCAATGGAGCTAGTGATATAATATATGTTGAGGGAATGGTCATATCTAGAACCAATAAGGAAGGAACAAGTTTTAAAGAGTTTAAAATAATGATATGCTCTATGTGACCATGTGCACACTCATTGTAAATATCGTTACATTTTTGTAATGATCAAGGGTAATGACATTGTATAGATGTGATGTTTTTTGTTATGATCAGCTTCAAACAAGTTGTACTTGAGACGTTTGTTGTAATTATGAATTACAAAGTCATTTTCATGAGTTAATGTTAGTGCTAAAGTTATGTAATGAACATATTATGCTTTTCCTTGCACATTGTTTGACTCCATTGAAAATTGCAAGAGACTCCATTGACAAATCGAGGAGACTTCGTTGACAACTCCAAAAGCCTACAATGACAACTCCATAGGCCTCCATTGACACCTCCATGGCCTTCCATTGACAAGTCAAAGAGCCTTCCACTGGAGCTTGTAAATGGAGGCCTCTAGAGCTTCCACTGAAAACTTCAGGGGCCTCCATTGACAACTCAATGGTTATCAATTGATAAGTGCAAGAGCCTTTGTAAGCAAGTCAAAAGGTCTTCATTGTCAACTCAATGGCCGTCCATTGACCATTGACAAGTCATTCGACCTCCGCTGACAACTCCAGAGGCCTCCATTGACAAGTCAAGGAGCCTACACGTCAACACCCGTTTCCATTTTGATAATCGAAGAGTAATAAAGACAAAATTCAATGGGCATACAGAAAAGTACAATTATACTGATAAAAATATTTGTTTACGATCCCAACGTCGTTCGTTTACAATTCTGATATTGTTCGTCGACGGAAATAGAAAATACAGCGAAATTTTTAATATTTACAAATTATCCAAAATATCACAAAATAGACTAATTATGACCACGATCTTGTCTGCACCTCGAGACATGTGCCGCTCACTCTCCGGCATCTACATCTTTTCCCTTTGGCCCACTGGTACCCGCTGAGGTGTTTATTTAAAAATAGGGTGAGATTCCGAAGAATCCCTGTAGAGACATAATATCGTTCATAGAAAATGCGAAAAGTAAATATGTCATGCACCAAGATATGCACAAATTAATGAACAACATAAACACATCATCGTCATGTATACATGAGTAGGGCCCAGCCCCACAATCTACACCGGTTGGACTTCTGCCAACTCCCAGTGTAAGTGCACCTCTGGCACTAACAACCTCTCTCTAGGCAAATCATGTTATTAATAAAGTGCATTTACAAAACAATGGCATCCACACAATCACCTAACTCATGGCATAGTGTATGAAGGATAATGTCCCTATCTCAAAGCTTTAATATCCCCTTTTTAAATATGCCTCGAAGAACGTGTCGTATCCAGCCTCCAAATCGGTCCTAAAATATTAAATGTACCAGAAATAGGTTATAACCTATCCAAGTATCATTTTAGACTATTCCATAGTGTTTGTTGTGGTTATATTAGTCTATGGTGAAAATTTACAAAAATGCCCCTGGGAACTCGGCCCGGCCCCGCCATATCTGGCCCGATGGCACGCTTTCCCAAAATTTTGACTAAGGCTATTCTGACTTATTTTTGCCCAAGGAATCAATTTCCGGGCTCGAAATCGCCAAATTCACGGTCAAATTACGAAAATACCCTTGACAGCCCCTATTTAGGGATTTCAGTGGCGTTTTCGTAATTATGCTTTTTCGGCCTCTACCGAAAAAGTGCCCAACTGTAACCCCACCTATTTTTGCCCACTGAATCCAATGGAACCATTTATTTTATGAAAATTCAACTCCTTCCCTCAGATCTGTGCTGGCCGAAATATTGGTCAAAAATTGGAAAAATGGAGTTTTGTATTTTAGCTTCCAAAACTTATACTTTTCAACTTCTAATCCTTGATTAACTCATTTAAACATTTTATAATCATGATTTAAAGGATTTTGGGCAGCATAACCCCTTAGGATTATGGCTTTTCCAATTTTACAACTTAACCAAAAATCACATAAACCAAACAACAATCACCAACAACAACTTCAATACACAAAGAAGTTGAGATTTTGGAGATTACCTCTTGATCCTTGATGTTTCTCTCTCTAGGATGTCCTCTCTCTCTCTTCTCCTTGAGCTAAGAATGAGTCTTCAAGATGATAGATTCATGAAGAAACATGGTTTAGAGAAGGATCTAGGGGAAATGTTACAAGGAAAGCTTAAGAATCAACTCTTACCTTAAGATTTCTTCTTCCTCTTCCCTCTAACTCTTCAAAGTTTCTCCAAACTCACTCCCTCTCTATGTTGAACGAAAATGCATGAAGGGAAGGGAAGAGAAAGCCTTCATAAAAATGCTCCCTTGATTCCAAACCATTGATCTCATCTAAGGTTGTTATGGTGACACATGTCAACCACCATACTTGCCTCCATGCTTGCACCATACTTCCATTTTGTGTGCACTCAACCTTGTCATGCTTCCCTTTTGTGTACACTCAACCTTAATTATCATTTCCTTCTCCCTTGGTTGGCCAAAAACGTGCTCCCTCTTATGCTCCAACTAAATCAAATGTTCCTTCCATTTACTCAAGTCAATTGGTGCAAAAGTTGGCTACCTAACCTTATGACATAAGTAAGGATTTATGACACAACAATTATCTCCATCATCTTTCATGTGGTGTTGACACTTGGTCTCATTGGATATTGACACTTGTCTTCTCCTCCTTCATCTCTAAATTTCTAAAATAATTAAGAGAAAAAGGAAGATTACTTTATTTCTCAAATTTTCGGAATAATGCCAATTCTGGCAGATTGTCTGCCTTAACTTTGAAAAATCATAACTAATTTTGTAGACATCGTTTCGAGGCGATTCCAAAGCCTATGGAACCGTCATTGAGTCTAGTTTCAAGGAAAAATATGGAATTTTACTGGAAATGATCATATTATTCCCAGATTTTCAATCTTTGACTTGCTCCAAAAACTTTCCAGATTTTCTGGATTAACTTCAAAAATTCATATATTTATGTACATAGCTTCAATTGAGTCATATGACCTATCAAATTAAAGCTTAGGATGTCTACTTTCACCCTATAAAATTTCATAATTTTTGGTCATCATTTGGTCTTCCAAAACTATATGACAATCTCACTGCCTCGCAGGCGATTTCACTGAAAACACTATTCAACTTTCAATTTTCAATATTTAATTCCTTTGGCCTTAAATATTCACCATTTCATTGAATTATTCAAATAATTATAATATATTTTTGGTGAATAAAATTTGGGATGTTACACTTCACTGACAAGTCATTGGGCCTCCGTTGACAACTCTTCAACCCTTCAATTGATAAGCCAATGAAGCATCAGTGACAAGTCATATCATATGACCACCTAATTAATGTTGAATATCAACAATATAGATAATCTATAAATATATGCATATAAACTATCATTTTTCAAGGTGATCATAACTGCATATATATATATATATATATATATATTAACAATTTCATAAGCGTATATTGACCACTTCAGGGGCCTCCACTGACAACTCCAGATTCGTACATTGACAACAAAATTTACATCAAATTACAAATTTTCATAAATGAAAGTGGGATACAAAACTATATTATATGCTACCTTCATTTATATCTAAAAATTCATTTACAAGGAACTAACAACAAATTCACAGACCGTGGCCAAAAATCAAGTGGTTTGGATTTCTATCTAATCATATTTACAATTGGATTTCTAAATCTAATAGTTCCCTCAACATATGTTATATCACCACTTCCACTAACTTCAAACCTTCCCCCTATATAAAGAAAACATAGCAGAATCTTGCCAGACGTGCTAGCCATCACCACTGTTCACCTGTACAAAACAATTATCATTAACAATTTCAGCAGCCTTGTTAACAACTGTCACTGCCCTTATTAACAACACATTCTTACTACATAATAAGTACTTCCAACCTCACAACTTTCACACCATGTTCATTAAATCTCACTTCTAATGACTAAAAACAGCACAAAACACCAAAAAACATAGCAAACATTTCAAACCCCTACCAAACATTATTACACTACAAGCAAAACATTTAAATATGACATATAGTTGTCATTAACAAGTTTAGCAGCCTCCATTAACAATTATCGCTGCTCCCATTAACAACACTTTTTTTCCTACACACATCAGATTATGTAGTCACAAACCTTTCACATTTATCTTCATTTATTGGCTCTTCTATTACAGAAATACAGCACAATGACCTAGAAAATAAAGTATAATGACAACAAAAGTAGAGCATACTAAATCATACCCAAACACATTGAAATCTCAACCAAAATATATCCATTGCATTTACTAGGTTTGTTTTTATAGCTTACAAGTATGTGGAGGACAATACCCATAAAAATCAGACAACTTTTTCCATTTATCAGGGCCAAAATGAAGATCAATCAACAAAAGCTATAGTTGTAAAAAAATATTTAAATATGACATATAGTTGTCATTAACAAGTTCAACAGCCTCCATTGACAACTATCGCTGCTCTTATTAACAACACATTTTTTCCATCTTACATCAGGTTATGTAGCCACAAACATTTCACCCTCATCTTCATTCCTTAACCCTTTTATTGCAGAAGCACAACACAAATGAACCAGAAAATAGAGTATACCGATAGTGAAAACAAATCATACTAAACCATACCCAAACACATTGAAACCACGCCAAAACAAATCCATTGCATTTACTAGGTCTGCATTTTTAGTTTACAAGCATATGGAGGACAATACCCACTCAAAAATATGATAGCTTTTTCTCATTTTTCAAGCCAAAACAAATATGAACGAAGCAAACCTAAAAACATATTTACCTACTCAATAAAAACATGAATCAAATGGAATAATGAAGATGAGAGAGGTGTTGGTATTAATTTCATACCTCACTCTTCAATATTGACTGATGATTTTCATTCTACTTCTTGCGTCATTTCTAGATTTGTTCATTTCTGAGTTTTGCTTCATTTTTCCATCCCTCTCTCTATTTATTTGATAGAGGTATTTTGGACTTTAGCCATTTCTAATTTATTACAAAATGGTCCCATGGGAATTGGAAGTAATTTCAGATTTTTCTGAGACAATTTCTTCATATATTGTCTTTTATTGGACTATGGTGTAATTCTCCCGAAAGTAATTAATTGTACGGATCATTGCTAAAGACGCTTATAATCTTAGGAAAGATATGCTATTGTTGTAAAACCCTCATCCCGGATGCATCTCCATTTTGAGAGAAAATCAGCACCAGCTACTTTTAGATTAAGTCAGCATCAATGTGGTCGACAACTTCTAAGTTTCTTAACTTGCCTTTGTAATTAAAAAAAAAATTAAATGGATAAAAATTTTTATATTTATCCTTATTAAAATTCTTGTTTCTCTCTACATTTACAAATCATTTTCACTTTACTCCCTTTTATCTTTTTCTAATAGAAATTAAATAGTAATAAAATTAAAAAATTATCATTAATCACTTTATAAGTGACTTATAGTTCTGACAAAATTTTTCTAAAATGTGACTTAGATATAAAGGACAAGAGGAGTAAACTCTGGAACCTTTGACTGAAACAGGACCAAAAACTTTTTTTTCAAAAAGAAAACGGACAAATTTGAACAATATTAGACCTGTGCTCCGTAAAAATCAAGGTATTAAAATTCAGACAGAGTATTAAATTGGTTGGGATATTGGGTTAAGGGTCAGTGGGTCAAATCGGGGCCAAACCGGAGCTAAACCGGGACCAAACCGGTGAATAATTAAAAATTTTAGGCTTATAGTATGAAATTCTAAAGGAAAAAGTTAAATTTTTTTTTTAAATTGGAACCCGGACCGGACCGGGAACCGGACCAGTCTAGTGACCGGTTCGGCGGGTTCCGGTCCGGACCGGCTGGTCCGGTCCGGGTCCATGAACCCTGGTAAAAACACAAAAGAGTGGGAGATTTATTTCCCAAAAAGAAAAATGTTAAATTTATTCAGATCATATTTTAATATATATATATATATATATATATTCTTCTTCACTTAATCATGCTTCTCTTTGTTCTCTAATTCTCTTATAATCCTTTTCAGTTCTTATTTTTTCAGAATCTGTTTCCATCTTTGTATTAGTATCTCATTTTTCTTGTATTATAACCCCAGTATTTAATTATATATTATTTTCAAAATCTCCTATTATTATAATAGCTTTTTTAACATCTTTTTGAATTTGTTTTCATTCTTGTTCTTCTAATCCCATTAACTTTTCTATTTCATCTTCGTCATTATCCATAGCATTTATCATATACATTTTTGGTTTATATATTTTTAAAATATCCATTATATCTTCTAAATATATTATTTCTGCTATTTTACTTCCTTCTTCTAATTCTTCATTTCTTTCTATTTTTATTTTTGGCTTCTCAATTATTTGTTGTGTTTGTTCTATTTTTGTCTTACTTATTTTATCATTTATTGACCATAAATTATTATTTAATACTTGTTGTCCTTTTATCAATTGTTCAACTATTATTCTTGTTTGTCTTACATTTTCATCCATATTTTGTTTATGTATTTTTTTCTTTAGCTATTTCTATCTTATCCACTTCTTCTAGAGCTTTCATCATATTTAATTTTCTATGCTTACTAACTATAAGTTCTAATTCTAAATCAGGTTCCATTTTTTCTATTATCATATTAGATTCACTTACAACTAATGAATTCATTATACTTTTTACATTAATTTTTATTTATTTTAACTCTACGTTATTATTATCTACTTTTTTCATTATATTATACATCTTTTCTTCTAAACTAGTGTTAATCCCCGTGCATTGCACGAGAATGTGAATTCTGATTAATAGTATATTGCAGGATTAATTTTTTATGACTATAATGCATTTATTTGTACATTTATAAAACTAAATTTTTAATTCAAAAATGCATAAAAGGTTATTATAATCATGCTTATATATTACATTTTGAGGGAACATTTTTTTTTTGGAGAATTTATTATGCCTGGTGTGTCAACAGAGTGTCAATAAATTTATAAATGGAAGGCTATGTGGGGGACAAAATTTGATAAAGCAGAGGTAAAATGCCTACAATTTCGGTTTGTTTTCTAAATATATCACCAAAAGAATCTTTCAACAAAAAAATGAATCTTACATGATATTTTGAAAACTTTCTCTATAAACCACATTGGTTGTCTTAAATCATGCATAAATGGCCTTTAATGTATTTTCTATGGTTGAAAAATGGATAATAATGGCACTTTTATGGCAATAAATAGGGTTTTTCGAAAATTCATTGATTTAGGTAGAAAAGGAATAGAGATTATTACTAAAATGGTTTAAATTGGATTTTGAATGAGAATCAATCTCTTTGATCTTAATGTTTCGTTTTAAATTTGATTAGTTACCAAAATCTACAAAATGAATAATTAATGCAATAATATTCTAACAAAATCATTTGGGTAATTAATCAGGTAATTAATATTATTTGTAATGCAAATACCCCCAATAATTAGGGAAACCAATAAGTAAATTATAGCGAGTAATCAGTGACCAATGTGTGACGGGATTGGGCCAAATTAAAAACATACGGTAATTATTGCAATGTTATTAAAAAGGTACGTTAATTATAGTAATAATAATTTAAATCAGTTGAGATAATAATTGAATGCCGTATTTCGTCACATAAATTATAATTATTGTCAAGGTTGAAAATTAATTTTATTTTGATATAGGATTAATAAATTATCTCTTCTTTATTTAATTATAGTAATGATAGTAAAAATTATTGAAATCTACCAAGATGATAATTAAATTATGTATTTGATCGCATAATTTATAATTATTTTCAAGATTTCAAATTACCATTAATTTGAAATAGGATCAATAATTCTTTTTTTCTTTTAAGTGACGTCCACATTTTAATATTAGTGGTAGTATCTTTAAAGATCTAACATAATTCATTTTTCCCTCTAAATGACGTCCAAATTTTAATATTAGTGGTAGTATCTTTAAAGATCTAACAATAATAAATTCATATTAGAAAAAAGAATGTCCAAATTGATATTATCTTGATTCCTATTTAGAACGTGTGAGCATTCGCTTTATATTGAACATACATAATACTTGAACAATAATAAATTCATTGTTTGTACATAACGTGTCAGCATAAATTTTTTTATCTAGAACATACACGTACTAGGTTTTTGTGAAAGTGTAATACAAATACAGTTGTATTGCCATATTAAGTATATAAAATCTTATCGCCTTTTTATTGTGTAGATACTTGCAACTAACAAATCACATATGAAATAAGTTTAAGAACATAAGATAAGCACTTTTATTGAAAAGTAGAAAAGTTGCACCAAACATGTAACTCTTTGATGGATAGATAAAGTCAACCATCAGAGTAACAAAAGCAAAAAATACATTCAAAATCCATATTCTGAAATTAGCATGACCTTCAACAAACTTATTGGATGCAGAATTAAAGTACGACATAGAATTTGAAGAAAAGATCATTGGTTATTTTTCTATTTTGATGTTTTTGGCTAGTTTGGTTGTACTAAAGCTAGGAGTCGACAATTCAAACAGCCTAATATCATCAAATTCAATATGTCCACTGCTTGCAATCTTCTTTCTCTTTGATGCAACCATCATAGGAGTCACCATATGAGATATGCTTATGTCATCTCCATCGCCATCCTTTTCATTGCTCGTATTTTGTTCCAACGTTATTGATGTAGATGACTCTAGTGGCAAAATCTAGGAAGCAACATCAGTAGAGGTTAGAAAAAAAAGGTTGACTATTAAAGTAGTTATATTGAAGCAAGCTTACATTTTCATTGGAATTGGCATCAAAATCGGTAAAGTTCTCAACAATATCCTTCTGGGCAGTAAAGTTTGAGACACTCATGCTACTCGTTGGATATTTTATGTTGTTGTCCTTTACCCTTAGCTTAATCACGACAACAGTATAGAACACTTTACAGTTGAATCAAACACTGTGTAATGAACTTTGAACCTGTCAGAAATAAACACTCAAATGGTAATGTTAATCATTGATCAGAAAGTCATTAATCATTAAGTGTTTAAGTCATAAAGAAATATGAAAACACATTATTGAAGAATGTTGAATACTGTTTGATCTTACTTAGGCTCGGTCTTCATCACTTCCCTATGACATGACTTGCACATCAATTTGGCACCCTCATAGATTGGTTTTTATCACATGAATATCCATCATAATACCAACCATGTGTTGTCTCAAGCTTTTGGATTGTTACCTTGGTAACAATTTCAGATTCCTACAAATCACATCACATAAGCAAATATTAGTAAGCTTAAAAAAAGATGTGGTTGGGATATATTGTATACATACTGGAACAGTTAAAATGAAAACTATTTACCTTTGATAACTTCAAAATTTCATGCAAAGGAATTCTGACAGGGAATGATAAGAGTAAGTCACTTGAAATCTCATGAGACACAGTGGAGGAGATCTGTGCCTGACTTGCCTCAGGGTCATTGGTGAGTCTGTATAGTAAATGCGACATTTACGTTAGAAAACCCTATACATTACATAATTTAGGTATACAAATGCACAAAAAACATGGATACAACTAAATTTTAACCTGTCATAAAGGTCTTTTAAGTCTGGAAAATCAGGGTTGAAAAAAACTTATGTGGCATTGAAGTTACTAAATATGTCTCCAAAACCTTAAACAAAAAAGCATGTAATTTTAAAACAAAGAAAAAAATGAATTTATAGGGAAATAAAAGATATATGTAATACTTTTGTTTTTTGTAATCCTAGAAAACCGTAAGACAACTAAGGTGGGCACATCTAGATCTTCTGTTCTGTCCTCAAAGGCTTTGACTGCTACCTCCCCAAATAGAGCTACGTTGACATGTACTTCACTGCACATGTTTTCATATGATTATGATGATGATGAGCTAACATGAAAGTAGATGTTAATATCATGAATTGATTAATGTTAAATCTAGAGAGTATGCTACTTAAGATTTGCAATTGTGAAATTCAATTTCTTCGTTGCACCAAAGTCTCTCCTTAGATCAACTAAGTTCCCAAATGCTTGTAGGTAACCCTTCACATCTAGATGAATTTGTTGTCCAGGTTAGAATAAAACATGTTGAATAAAAACCATGGTAGAAATATACACTAACCAATTAGCTCTTCATGTGTGGCTTCACCACTAGCGATGTCATTGACTGGAACAAAGTTGAATGCATGAAGAGGGATTTGGAAGTCATGTTTCTGAAAAAATGTGTTCGTGTGAAATGTAATCTTCCAACGGTGTGAACACGTCTTGTAGTCATTATTGTTGGCCAACACTTCAAAGTTCTCATATTGGTACACCTCACCCTCTTTTAAATCCTCAATGTACCTACGGATTTGTCCTCTTTGGAAAATTGAAGCCTTAATTCGATCACCCTGTTTGCAAATAGTTAGATGAAATATGAGCAAGAATATAATGTTCACTTGATGAATGTGATGATTATATTAGATACTTACTTATTCGACAACTAATAGCATACTGACTTTCCAAACCTCAAATGGTGCCGCCTTCTTTGCCATTGTCCACTTCCTAAGTACCCTAACAATAATGCTCCAGGTTTCCTTGTTATCATCAATGTCCTTGAGTAAAGCATGAGCAATGTTTGCCATTAATTGAGTTGATGTAACTGATTCTTCAAGAATGGTCCTCTTATGCTGGATATGAGGATGGGAGGCTTATGCTGAGATATATAATGATACGTGTATGTGAAGGAATTTTAAATTTAAAGAATTTAAAATAAAATAAAATAATGAGATAATAGCTTTCAATTTAAATTTAAATAATTTATAAGTACAAATTACAAACGTGTCTCAAAACAAAATAATATATATATCAAAATAAAACTTCAATTGTAGTTTTAAAAAAAAAAGTGTTCAGCCTTTTCAAACTAACTTTTTTAAAAAATAAGGTATTGCTCAGAAAAATGCAGATTTTTCAAATATAATCTAAAATAATAAGATAATGATTTCGAATATTGAAAGGCTATACCCAATTATTAAATGGCAATTAATTCAATTATTGAATTAATTAGGATTGAAATGTTAAAGTTCTTATTTCCTATAGTTATGGAAGATTTTGAAATTTGAAAGGATACACCCAATTATTCTTTTCCAATCATTATAAAAGGTCTTCAATGTAATTAGATTATTTAATTTTTGAAAAGCTACACCCAATTATTATTTGAAAATTATCATAAATGAGTTTTAATGTAATTAGGATTGTGATTATTTATAAGTACAAATTACAAACCTGTCTCAAAACAAAATAATATGCATATCAAAATAAAACTTCAATTGTAGTTTTAAAGAAAAAAAAGGTATTCAGCCTTTTCAAACTAACTTTTAAAAAAAATAATGTATTGCTAGTAAAGGAAAAATGCAGATTTTTCAAATATAATCTAAAATAATAAGATAGATTTTCGAACATTGAAAGGCTACACCCAATTATTAAATGGCAATTAATTCAATTATTGAATTAATTAGGATTGAAATGTTAAAGTTATTATTTCCTATAGTTATGGAAGATTTTGAAATTTGAAAGAATACACCCAATTATTCTTTTCCAATTATTATAAAAACGTTTCAATGTAATTAGATTATTTGAATTTTGAAAGGCTACACCCAATTATTATTTGACAATTATCATAAATGAGTTTTAATGTAATTAGGGTTGTGATTATTCGACCCCGGTCAAGCATAAATGGGTTATGGAGCGGGTCATACAAGATTTAGAGTATAAAGTTGATATTGGCTTAAAGATTCTAATATAAATTTTTTCTATTTTTTGGTTTTTCTATAATTACTTTTTCTTTTACATCTTTAGGAACCATTTCTAATATTTCTTCTAAATTATATATTTCCATTAAATCATATATATTCAGATTTATATATGTACCTAGCTGTTTCATTATATATATTATTCCAATTTATTAAATTCCATGTATTATCTCCTTGGCCTCCAGCCATAAAAGGAGTAAACATATAAGTTTCTTCTTGATTTCTTATTAAAGGGATACATGAACTTTCAGGTAAGTTTTTACATTCAATTTAATATATTTTGGGTTCTAATTTCTTTATTATATTCATTATAATTCTAACTTCAAGATTTATATTCAATATAAACTATCTTAACAATAAATTACAAAATTTCAATTTATTGAAAATTTTAAATATCAAAGCAAATAAGAAAGTGATAAAAGCAAGTATGAGATAATTAGGGATCTAGATTTCCATTTTATCATTAGAACCATAACTCTGATACCATAACTGATAAGCAGACCTGGGTAGCATGTAAATCTTGCGGAATTTAAACTAAAGAAATTAAGAAACACGGACGTACTTACAAAAATCAAAATATTTACTCAGAGTTTAATAAACAAAAATAGAATAATTTTTGACCGAATGTAATCCAGGTTATGGAAGGAATCCTGTCCTCTTTCATACAGGAACCATTTACAGAGAATCCTCCCATGGATCTCAACCTTCCTCCTTCAGATTACATCAGCACAGCCTGCTTTCGTTTCCTACAGGAGGCGTAGTTATTCCATTTTTATTTATTACTCTCCAGAATCTTTTTTTTTTAATTTACATTCTGCCCAGTAGCTTGACTTATCGAGTCATCAAATGAATCACAGATAAAATTTCCCCCTTGATCCCCAAAGAGAGTTTAGCCACTCATACCTTATTTGTCTTCAATAATAATGGATTAAAGGCAATGTTGCAGATGATCACGGCTGAGAACTGCTCGCAAAGATTAGACACTTGAGAGAGAGTATGAAGAGAAATTATTCTGCATCCTAGTTGGGGTGTCCAGCAAAAGGACTTACACGATGCTTATATAGAGCTGAAAAGATCAACTCCAGTTACAAGACTTGAGTTATACTAATTCATGGTTAGCTTAACTAGGGTAACCTTTACATGACTCATGACACATACATTTACATTATTGATTTCATTATACAACTTTCTGACTCACCATCTATCTTCCTGTCGGGGATCTTATGCTTTCTTCTTTCCACGTTTTCTCTGCTTGTTTGATTGTGCCGACAGTTACTATTATTGTTCTTTTGTGCCGACGGACTTATAGTAGGCTTGGATCCAAAGAAATATTTGGACTTCTGTCACTTCTTTTGATCTCTTTACAATGCTTGCATTCATGATTAGGATAATCTCCTATTATTTGACAGATCTTCTTCTCCGTTTCTTCAGTATTTTCCATTTTATTCTTCTTAATCTTGTCATACCACAGATTAAATTGCTTATCATTATGGAGCTTCTTTCCAAGTGAATATACACATGTTTTATTACTGGACCAGAAGACCCATGGTTGTTCTTCTTTCCCAGCAAGCTTTATACGATTCATTTCTTGGAAAATTATATGATAATCATGAGCTCTTATATTCGAAACTCTGAACTGAAAGTCTTCATCATCTTCAATTTCTTCTTTAATCTCTGGCTCATATTCTAAAGGCTTCTTCGTAGTTCCCAGTCTGATTAAATTTATGGGCATATAAAACTTATCTGGTGTAATTTCGGCTACAGTTGAGTAACACCTTATAAAGACTTGATTCTTGGTTACAATCTTGAAGTAATCTTCTACAGATGCGGTAATAATTTGTGGTAACTCAGAGATTTCTTTCATGGAGTGTAATGGATAAATACTCTGAATTAAACCATATTAATATAGAGCACTTACAATACTTGGAGGAGTTCCTGGATATACGATAACTTTATTGAACGCATAATGAGAGACATATTTGATGGTCTTATGAGACAAAGATAATTGGTTCAATTTTTTTGACAATGATCTTATAGAAATTATACTGTTTGAGAATATAAAAAACATTATTGGATTCTGGTACATGACTATTCTTTTTTGGCTTTTCTTTTTCTTTTTCTTTTTCTTGAAGGGCCATTATTTGAGAAAAAGATAAGGCTTCTTTTTGGCTTACAGGTGTCTGGGTTAAAGGCATATAAAATTCAAGTCCTAATGACTCGATTAAATTTTGGGTTGTGTGAGTAGATGACTCACCAAGGGTAAAAGACCCTTTTATAGATGGTTATGGACTGGCAATAATTGTTTCTTTACCCTTATAAGTTGCATTATTCTTCTGGACATTATCCGTTTGGACATCTGTCCTTATACTTGGATTGGCATTATCTGCCTTACACAGCTTCAAATTCTCAAGCTGAATATAAAGATCATTAAGGGAGTCATTTATACTAGATATAGAGCTGGTTATTCCTTGTATACTAATACTTACTTGACTACTTAATAAACTCATATTCATCTCAAGGATATTGATCTTCATTACAAGTTGATTCATCAAAGGAGATGATTCTTTATCTTTATTCATCTGGTTTACAGGACTGTGCCTTCCAAACCTATTTATTGATTCCATCTGCTCAAATAATCAGCAATCAAGTTATTTTTTCCTTTGATATATTCAACTTCATAATCATAATAAGCCAAATCTTTTTGCCATTTAATTAACATTTTATTGCTTAATTTATTTTGTTTTATTCCTCTTGATAACCAATATTTTACTTGAGTATTATCGGTTCTAATTACAAATATACTATTTACAATAAACAATTCTTACTTTTTTATAGCTTTTACAACTGCTAAGAATTCTTTCCAATTAAAGTGATATCTACTTTGAGATTCATTAAATTTTTCACTAGTATATCTTGTTATTTTCTCAATTCCATTTTCATCTTCATGATATAAAGCAGCACCCCAATAATTATCTAAGACATCCGTATAAATTATCCATTTTATTTTCTTTTAAAGGTAAAGTTAATTTAGGCAAATCTTTACATAAAATTTTTATATTTTCTACTACTTTTTCTATATTATTATTTCATTGCCGCATAGTCTTTTCTCTTGCTAACTTGGATATTTTTTATGTTAATTTGATAAATTAGGTATATAATTTCTAGCTTGATTTACTAATCCTAAAAATGATTGTAATTCTTTTTTACTTGTAATCTTCTTGAATTGAAATATTTTTTGACTTATATGATTTTATAATTCTATTCCATCTTTTGTTAAAACTTGTCCTAAGAAATTTATTTTTTCTTTTCTTAATCCCATTTTTTATGGTGATATATTTAAACCTTTTTCCTCAATTAATCTTGTAAATTATTCTAAGTGTTCTTAATGTTTTTTTTCATCTTTTGAAAATATCAATATATCATCAATATAAATTACTGCAAAATCTCTTATAGGTAATAACATTTTTGACACATATTCTTGTAATATACTAGGGCTATTATGAAATTCCATTAGTAATACATTCCATTCATATAATCCTTCTGATGTACTAAAAGCTGTATATTTCTTACTATCTTCTTCTAATTTTACTTGAAAAAATCCTGATTTACAATCAAACTTACTAAATATAGTTTTACCTCTTATTAAATTAAATAATAAATCCATCTTAGGTATAGGATATCTATTTCTTATTGCTAATTCATTTAATTTTTTATAATTAATTATCATTCTAGTTTTCCCTCTTTTTTCTTCACTGTGTTTAGAGAATATTATAGCTGGTGATGAATACTCTGATCTAATTTCTCTTATTAATTTATACTTTTTCATTTCTTCAATGTGCATTATAAATTCTTTCCTATCATTTTCTGTCCATGCATAAAGTTTACAATTTATTTCTTTACTATAATCTTTTAATTCTATTTTTGCTATAGGCTTAGATTTTTCCCAATGTATTAAAGGATCATCACTATAATTATCTATAATTCTTTGTGTCAACACCCGTTTCCATTTTGATAATCGAAGAGTAATAAAGACAAAATTCAATGGGCATACAGAAAAGTATAATTATACTGATAAAAATATTCGTTTACAATCCCAACGTCATTCGTTTACAATTCTGATATTGTTCGTCGACGGAAACAAAAAAATACAGCGGAAGTTTTAATATTTACAAATTATCCAAAATATTAAGGCATAGACTAAGGCATAACCACATTCATATCCTCGCCTTGAGACACGTGCCACTCACTTTTCGGCGTCAACGTCTTTGTCCTTTGGCCCACTGGTACCCGCTGAGGTGTTTATTTAAAAATAGGGTGAGATTCCGAAGAATCCCTGTAGAGACATAATATCGTTCATAGAAAATGCGAAAAGTAAATATGTCATGCGCCAAGGTATGCACAAATTAATGAACAATATAAACACATCATCGTCATATATACATGAGTAGGGCCCAGCCCCACAATCTACACCGGTTGGACTTCTGCCAACTCCCAGCGTAAGTGCACCTCTAGCACTAATTGCCCTTCTCTAGGCAAATCATGTTGATTAATAAAGTGCATTTACAAAACAATGGCATCCACACAATCACATAACTTATGGCATAATGTATGAAGGATAATGTCCCTACCTCAAAGCTTTAATATCCCCTATTTAATAGTGTCTCGTAAAGCGTGCTGTCCCGGCGTCCGACACGGTCCTAAAATATTAAATGTACCAGAAATAGGTCATAACCTATCCAAGTATCATTTTAGACTATTCCATAGTGTTTATTGTGGTTATATTAGTCTATGGTGAAAATTTACAAAAGTGTCCCCGGGAACCCGGCCCGGCCCTGCTGTACCCGGCACGATGGCACGTTTTCCCAAAATTTTGACTAAGGCTATTCTGACTTATTTTCACCCAAGGAATTCATTTCCGGGCTCGAAATCACCAAATTCACTGTCAAATTATGAAAATACCCTTGACAGCCCCTTTTTAGTGATTTCAGTGGCGTTTTCGTAATTATGCTTTTTCGGCCTCTACCGAAAAAGTGCCCAATTGTAACCCCACCTATTTTTGCCCACTGAGTCCAATGGAACCATTTATTTCATGAAAATCCAACTCCTACTACCAGTTCTGGTTCTGGCCGAAATATTAGGGGGAAAAATGGAAAAATGAGGTTTTGTGTTCTAGTTTCCGAAACTTGTACTTTTTCACTTCTAATCCTTGATTAACTCATTTAAACACTTCATAATCATGATTTAAAGGATTTTGGGAAGCATAACCCCTTAGAATTATGGCTTTTCTAATTTTACAACTCAACCCAAAAATCACAAAACCAAACAATAATCACCAACAACAACTTCAATACACTAAGAAGTTGAGATTTTGGAGATTACCTCTTGATCTTTTATGTCTCTCTCTTTAGGATGTCCTCTCTCTCTTCTCAACCTTGAAGATTAGCTTGCTAATCCATGATTTCCATGAAGAATAAGAGATTAGAGAATGAACTACACAAAATAAGAAGCTTAAATCACCTTGGAACATAAGCTCTTACCTTGATTTTTCTTCCTCTCTCTCTTTAGCTTCAAGAGCTCCACAACCTCACTTTTTTCTCTTTTCTCTATGGCTTGTGCGTGAGGTGCATGAAGGAGGAAGGGAAAATATGTACTAATCTTGTCATCTTTCATCTTAGCCATTGATTTGATCAAGGGCTTCTAATGTGACAATTGTCACACTTTTCTCTTCTTCATAATTTCTTCATTGACTTGGCCATTACTTGAATCATTGTCTTCCCTTGCTTGCTCCTAAAAAAAGACGTCCTCCCCCCCCCCTTTTGCTCCAACCACCCATGCTTCTTTCATTAAGTCCATCCTTACACTCCTTTTATGTAATCATGTGTCCTCTTCCAACCACCCAAGTACTCCACTCCTACACTCAAGCTTCTCTTCATGCAATCACCATACTCCCCTTTTGTGTGCACTCCAACTTTGCCATCATTGAGTTGTGCATGTAGTTTTGTCAACATCACCTTCATCTTGCTTCTTGAATTTACAATTTCCCTCTTAATTTCATGTGTTGGACGAAAATTATGAGGGGAAAGGAAGGAAAAATTATTTGTCACTCATTCCATAATCACATAATTGAATTATGTATAATCCCCCTTAATTTCACAATTCTTGATTTGTTCCACCAAGAATAATCACATTATGCATTTCCTTTTATTTTCCTTGATTAATTGGAGTTAACTCAAATTAATTGGAAAATAATTAATCTCGGGCTAAATTGGAAAAAATTATGATTTTGCTATCCCCTTTGTAATTTAATTCAATTTTTGAATTAATTTGGCCATTTCCTTATGAATATGAATATTTCAAAATTCACAAAATCCAAATTCATAAATATTCACCATTATATTGAATTATTCAAATAATTACAATATATTTTTTGTGAATAAAATTTGGGGTGTTACACTTTGTTCTATAGTTTTTATTTCTACTATATTTAATGTTGCTAACATATGTTGTATTTCTACTGGGTCATTATTTTGTAAAAACTGTACTTCATGTTCATTATTCTTCTTCTGAAATTTTTCATCTTTCCTTCTCTAAGGTCTAGTTATCCTTATTCCCCAAACTTCATGTTTACATGGTGTAGTTAATATTATAGCTTTACTAATCATATGCATAGGAAAATATTGTTCTAAGAATCTAATCCTAAAATTACATCACAAGATGGTTCATTATATTGATTTAATTCTTTTATTAGTAATTCATAATTTCCTATTTGTACATTTATATCTTTTGCTTCTAGTTCTAGCATATGTATCTCTTTTCCTGCACTTTCCATTCTAAACATTTTATTCTTTCTCTTCCATAATTTTGGTGGTAAAACATTATATTTTGCTACTGTTAAATTTGCTCTAGTATCTATTAAAGCATGATATTTTCTTGCTCTATATTTTTTATAATTGAATTTTATCAAGATGTAATATAATGGTCTATTCATATCCTAGACAATACTTTTAAACGTTCTTTCAAAGTTTTCTTTATATCTTTTCTTTCTTTCCTTTCTCTTACTACTCTGCTATATTCTTCTTCATATATTAATGGATGTTGAAAATAAATATATTCTAGTCTTTGATTTTCCCATATATGAGTTCTTCTTATCTTTCTTAGTATTAAACTTATAAAACTTTTATTATTTTTTGGTATAATACTAACATATTCTTTTCTTTTATATCTCCAATCATCTCCATCTATAATTAATCTATCTTTATTTTGTATATCTGTATTTAACATATCCATATCAAACTCTTGAAAGTAGTTCTAGTTGTTTCTTAATTTCTTTTCTTATTTCTTCTCTTTGTTTATTTCTTTCTAAATTTAGATTAATCATCCTTAAATATCTAAATGCATCATATTGGTTTTCTTCTATTAATTGTCTTAAAGCTTCTTTTTCATCTTTGTCTGCTTCCTTTAGTTTATCAATTAATCCTCTCATAAATCCTATTTCTGTCTTAGGTATTCTACTCTTTATATCTTTATTATAATAATACCAATTTGTCTCATCATATAATGTTATTTTATCCATAAAACTAAACTCTGGATAACAATTCAAGTTTTTCTTTAAACACTTTTTTGATTTCAATTCTATTCATCATATTATTTACTACTTAATTATATTCTTGTACAAAATTTTGTGATTCTTCAAAATATACTCTTCTTAACATTCTTTTTTCCCTTTAATTTGCTTTTTCTATATTATGTACTATATAATTCATCATTCCTCTATCTTCTTTTAGAATTATTATTCTTTCTTCATCTATATAATAATAATCTTTTTCTGTTAATATTATTTTAATTATTCTGACTGTCTTATGTATATTTAACATCATTTTAACTTTGGTATTACAATTGTTTGATGATGTATGTTAAATATTATCCTATCTTTTTTATTTCTATAAGGTTTTACTTTTTCTAAGAAGTTTTTACCTAAAATTATCTTATATATTTTATTTGTGTTTTCCTCAACCCATAATGTTAACTGTATCATATCTCTTTTATTAAATCTTACAATTATACTCGTTTTTATTCCTTCATCAGTTTCTTCATAATCATTTTCTGTATATCCTATTTCTATATTACTCTTCTCTTTAGTTTCATCTATTAAAGTTATTATTTCTTGCCATATTCCACTTCTCTTTATTGCCATAATAATTTATTTTCTTCTTGTTCTTGAGTTATATCTAAGTTTTCTATCTTTTTGTTTATTTCTACTAAGTTTGTGTTTATAGGAGTATCTATTAAAGGTATCTATGCTAATCTATTACTATTACTACTTCTTATGTCTATACTTCTTCTTGAGTTTATATTTATTTGTAATGGTTTAGATAAAGTATTAATTCTTCATGATCTATTTCCTAGATTATTATTAGTTATCAATCTTTTTCCTTTATTATCATTAATACTTATAGTTTTATCTAATTCAATTTCTAATAGTTTTGGTAATGTAATATTTATAGGATTCACTTTTATTTTTTTTAATATTGGCATGAATTGTTTTTCTATACTTATTCTTCCTACTGATTTATTGAATATTTTATGTTCATTTGTGAATACTAATCCTATCATAGCTGTTATGCTTATAGTTTTTGGTCCTTGTAATAATTGTATTCCTTTTAGCTTATGGTATATCATTATAGATTGATCTATATGTTCATCATTCCTAGAAATTGCAAAGTTTGTATTTAAAGTAAATTTCAATTTCTGATATATTAGATTTCCTGCTAATATTCCTAATACACTATCATCTACACTACTAATAATTCTTCCATCAATAATTAATAATTCTATAGGTGAATCTATTCCTTCTCTAAAATGAACTTTTACTAATAATTGTACTCCTACAATATATATCTGAGTTACTTCCTCATTAAATGGTAATTTAGATATTTCATTTTCCATTAATCCTTTACTTATTAATGGTATTCTTAATATTCCTTCTGTTAATGATGATTCTATAGGATGTTTCTTTTCTAATATTACACACTGACTTTTTACATTTTTCTTAGATTTTAGTATTTTACTAACCTTTCTCATAAAGTTTTCATTTGTTAATTGATCAGGTTTTAGATTTAATGTCATACCTTTTATTTTAGCATATTGTTTTTCATTAAAGGTCATTCTTTTTTCTACAATTCCTTCTGATACATTTCTGTATTCTTCGTAATCTTCATATTCCTTATCTTCTGTTATTTCTTCTAATTCTTTTCCTGTCATCATATATAATTTTAATTCATCTTCTTCCCCATCTTGTAGATATTCTATATCTGATTCTAATAATTCTTCTTCTGTTTCACGTAATTCCGAATCACTTAATATTTTTATCTTATATATTTCTATTTTTGGATTTTCTATGTCACTATATATTTCTTCATCAAATTCTAATGAGCTTGCTCAAAAATTTTCATTGTTTTCTTATCTCTTGGTTCTTTACATTCTGTTGATATATGTCCTATTTTACCACAATTATAGCATCTACATTTTCTTCATTTTTTACTATAATCAATTTTCTTTCCTTTCTTAAAATATTTCCTTGGTTTATATTTTCTATAAAATTTTTCTTTTGGATATTTCTTAAATTCATATCTATATTTATTATACCTTCTAATTGGTCTTTTGTACTTATTATATTTATTTTTCTTATACTTTTTTTTTATCCTGTTTTTATTATCTTTGCATTCCCATCTATGAGGTTTTTCAAATTCTGCACATCTTAATATTAATTTGTTTTGTTTATAATATTACATATTTCTCTAGGCTTGTTTACATTTTTCTGATAAATAATTTCTTAAATAATCTATCCTTCTTCCTAATGAATCTACATAAGGTATTATATCTGGATTATCTTTATATGTCTTATTATAATCATCTATTATTACATCTCCTAATAATCTTGGTAATTTTCTATAAAACATATCTAAATATTTTATTCTTTTGTCATTGGGACTTTCTTTTATTTCATAATAATACTTTTGAAATTCACATATATATTGATTTAGATATTTTTGTTCTAAAGAACATATTTCTATTTGATATAAATGTCTTATAGCTTCATTACTCGTTGTCTGTTCTTCTATTGCATGACTTGTTCCTACGAATTCAGTTCTTAGCATATATTCATATCTTTTTACTAATTTTACATAATATTCTATATTATATTCATTTTTATTCATATGTCTTACTTGTTCTCTCTAGGCTTCATCTTGACTTTTCCACCAATTTAATACATTTCCTAAAAAGCTTGATTCTATTAATAAATTTGTTGATTGAAAATCTAAATTTCTTCCTAGTAGTGCTATTATTTGTGCTCTAGACCATTCTTCTATTGTTTTTTCAGGTTCTAATGTAAAATTTAAATCTAATCATATTCCTGAAATTGGTATACTCCTTGTTTCATATTGTTCTATAGGTGGTGGTATAAATCCTGCTTTACTCGGAGTAAATCGTGATTGATTAGGTGTATTAAATTTCATTTCAAAACCCATATTTTCTTCTCTTATATTTTTTATATGTTTTAATTCCTCTTCACTATATATATATATATATATATATGTTCCTTGTTATTTGATACTCTTCTTATTTTATTTATAGGGTAAAAAGTAGAGAGAGAAGTTTATTTTGATCATATTTACAGTAACATCATTAAATTTTTTATATAATGTAAAATTATACCATTTATTTATCATTATGTTGAATTTATTTTTATGGTATATATTGCATATGTAAGTATGATAAAGTTGAAAAGTTGTTAAATTTTAAAATAGAGTTAATGAAGTTTAATATTTTATTTATCTATACTGGAAGTGACATATAAATGTGACCAAAGAAATACTATAATATATATATATATATATATTCTTTATTATTTGATATACATCTAGCCTTATTTATAGAGTATACCATATAAGGTAAAGAGAACTGTTATATTATTAAATTTTTCATATGAATGTACAATTTTGTTATTCATTTATCATTATATTGACTTTATTTTTATGAGGTGTATTGCATTTTAACTATAGATAAAGTTGGAAAGTTGTTAAGTTTTAAGAAGAGTGAATAAAATTTATGACTTTTCTTGAATTATGTGAAACATGGTGAAAGTAACTTTTAAACAAGGGCGAATGACAGTGAGGTCCCAAAGACCAAAGAAAATAACAGGAAAATCCTTGTGAAAAGAAATAACAATTCGTTAAGCGTGTTATACAACTCAATGAGTTGTACAACAAAGGAATATTATGATAATATTTTTATAATTATATTATAATAAGATATTTTAAATAAATTGCCCATTTATTTGGGATCCTGATGTTTCAAAGGGAAACCAAAAGAAAGCTAGCAGGGAATTTCATTTTTCAAAAAAAAAAAATTCTATTCTCAATAACATATTGAAATTATATAATTGTATATGCATATTTTCCTTAAAATCAAGTTAATGCCATCAATTTCTCTAAAATGAAAAACAAGTTAAAAACTAAACATGTTGGCTAAATACTAACGATCCAAGGGCAAGGAATCTAATTAATAATAAATGAATAATTGTAGAATATAATTGATTTATTGTAAATATATTTGTAATAATAGGATAGCAAGTGTTGTTGGTTAATTATATCAGGTATTTAATAATGGGCTTTGTATACAGTGTTGTTAAGGCCCACTAGCTCATTGGGCTCAACTAGATAGAACAAGGCTATATTATCTGCGTCTTGAACTTAGTTGTATAGATTGATTTATTCACAATATTATGGTTAATAAGAGAATGCATTATTGGCTGGCCAAAAAAAAGAGAATGCATTATTTATCATGTTATGGGCTTGTTATTAGTTTACATGGCATCAGAGCCTATGTTAGTAAGATTCTTGGACTTAACGATTTTCTTCATCCAAGAAGTAAGGCCTGATTCAAGAAGTACGTGGAGCTGTTGATTTCATCAAGTTATCGACTCAATCAAACATGTGTAGTCATCTACTTCCGCATGATTTTTTTTTTTGATTTCACTAAAAGGAGTTTTTCATGCCAGGGCTTTCTCTATCTTTTCTTTCATAAAAAGTTTCTGCCGTGAATGCATCAAGAAATGGGATTTGCAATTTCTCTCCATCTTCTTTCTTTGAATTTGTGATTTTCAGTTCATTCCTGCTATGAGTACCTTCAATTAATTGCGCAAGAACTAGATGGTTGATTTCTTGCCTAGCTGTTCCGATTTGCTGATATAGAGTTTGAAGGCGATTCGGGTCTCCTGGGTGTTCTTGGTGGAGGCTGCGATCTTTATCCATTTCCAAGTAATCAAGTTATGGCTTACTATTCTTATCAGAATGATCTCCTTTATCCCGTGTTTTTTTGTCAGATCTTCAAGTGAGTATTGAAGCCAATACTAGTTTCCTACCTGACGATTATCGCCGATAGCTTGGAAGGCGCAGGTATATCTATCATGTGATTCGCGTCAGATCTTCAACCTCACTGGTGTTTCTGGTATTTTTCCTAATATTTCTCCTTTTGTCATCGCGGGTCTGTCAATGTTTTTGCCAACGCCATCATTGGTTCTATTGCCAGTAAACAAAGCACACTTTTCTTTCTCACTTTTTTGACTATCACCTTTGTCCCAAATACTTTTGTCGTATGACCATTTTCTTTGAAACATGATAGACATTTAGGCCAACCCCAAACCACAAAAACTTGACTTTCAACATCCTATCTACCTTCATACCATTGACACTCAGGCAATAACTCTGGTCTTACAAGTTCTGATAGGATCACATAATTATGCAATTTGGAGCCGTGCTATGAAAATGGCTCTCTTGGTCAAAAACAAATTGTGTTTTATTGAAGGAACCTGTCTTAGAGAAACTCAGGCAGCTTGCCACAGGGACCAGTAGGATAGATGCAATATCATTTTCTCTCATGGCTCATAAACTCTGTTGATAAGGAGACTGCCAGTGGCATGATATTTTCTCTCAATTCACATGCTGTCAGGAAGGACCTTAAGGAGAGGTTTGATGTTGTTGATGGGGCACGCATATTCTCCCTTCATCAGTCTATCAACTCACTCTCTTAAGGGATTATGATTGTTTTTGCTTACTGCACCAGATTCAAAGAACTCTGGGGCAAATATGCCACTTTGGTGCCTATTTCCAATTGTCAGTGTGTTACCTCCCAAGAATATGAGAAAATTATTCAAGAACAACGCCTATTTCAATTTTTAATGGGCTTTGAACAAGGTCTTTTATCAGGTTCATAGCCAAATTCTTCTTATGAATCCTCTCCCGTTTCCTAACCAAGCCTACTCGATGATTACATAAGAAGAGACTCAAAGGCATATCTCATATGGGTCTCAACTTGCCTCTGCTAAAAGTTCTATTATGGGATCTAATACTTCAAATGTCTCTAATTTCACTAGAGGTGGACGTGGATGTGCCAGGGGGAGGGGACGAGGACGTGGCTTGAGTCAAACTGTGTGTAGTTATTGTAACAAGAGGGGTCATCAAAAGGACTCTTGTTACCAACTCATCAGTTTTCCTCCCGGGTTTCCTCATAATCAAAATATGAGAGTGGCAGAAGAACAACTCAATCCTACAATTAATGATACTCATGACAAACACTATTCACACTTTTTGGTTGGCACAATTAGAAAGTGACATTGTCCCTTCATCATGAGGTGTCCTTGTGGTAGGGATTGGCTTCACAACAAATATGGTTTAAAGAAGAAACAAAAAGTATAAATTTTACATTGTTAAAATAATATCATTTTTTATACATATTACTCATTAAATTGTGTTATGTTCTAATACTATACATTTGATTATTTGCTTTCAAGGTCATTAAAGGAGAAAAAGAAATTATGTTGAAAATTTGATGTGAATGTGAGAAGGTCGAGTGACTTTACATTGATTCGGTCTAAATTGGTGAACTTATAATGAAACTTACAATAATCTCTTGTACAGCCTCTGAAGTAGCAGTACCAACTCTATGTCCTCTAATTAGTATGGATATAGAGGTCGACATAATTGGCGTCTCTCTCCTCCCTCCTAGCCTAATTCTCCAACTGTCCAACATATGAATAAGTCATATAATTAAAAAAAATAATTGGCTATGAGTATAATAATTTGTAATAAAATAAATAATAGGGAGAATCACTCCTAGGCCCAAAGGAAGGAAGATATTATTAGAAAGGTCCCTGGTTACAACCTCAAAGTGTATATTAACAACCTGTTGAGTATGTTTTACAACCTCGATGGACTTTTTTGATAATATTTTCCTTCCTTAAGACTTAGGAGTGTTTTTTCCTAAATAATATTACTTATTTTACTCACCAGCTCGCTCACTGTAGTAGAAAGTCTTCAATCCACCCTTATGGCGGATTGTTTGCAAGGACTGACTCCTTTTGTTCCTTTGATAGACCACTTGTAGAGTAAATAAAAAGGAGAATCATAAAAAATAAAAAAAAAGAATTTAAAAATTGTAAAATGACAAATAAATTTTTTTATTAAAAATAGTTTTTTATGGTATATGAGATGAGTATGAATTTGTAAAATTATAAAATCACAAAATTGTAAAACAACGATTGAAATACTTAAAATTAGTTTTTTACGACATACGAGGTAAGTATGTGAGATGAATTTTATCTCGATTTATATAAAAAATAGCTTATAAACAATCTCAACACCAAAACAAATATGCTCATTATACTCCATCTCGATGTCTTGGTCCTCGAAATTCTTGGCGTGAAGGATTTCCAAGTGTATGTCATCGATATTCAAATCAACGTCCCCTAATAATCCTTCATCATCTGGGGGTGGCGGAGGGTCCTCTCTAGAACGAATGACTCTGGTTGCTCCATCATGAGCGCCTATCATTTATGGCAAGGCATATTTATGATGATATCTATGCCTATTAAACTTACTTAAATTAATTTTTCAGCCCGGGATTGTCCGGTTTCAAAATAATTGGGATTAGAGTGAGACAACTGGGACGAGATATTTCTTTTGCCATCAACTGGACGAGATATAACTGAACGCCCAAAAGACGGGGGGACCGGGGAATCGACTAGCCTCTTTGACTTTTACACAACAATCAAAAGTAATTATCTCATAGCCAATTGAGTCATTTGACAAATTCCTGACGAGAATTTCTCATGTGCACCCAGTGTACCGGCTCATCCATGATCTGTCCAATTAAATGGTGTTTGGTTAGTGTTAGTTTGAAATAACTTATTTTTAAATAATAAATATTTATAAATCGTGATTCACGGTATACGAGATAAGTATGTGAGAGGATTTTTATCTTGATTTATGTAATAAAGATTTATTATCTAAATATAAACCCAACTAAACACAGTCATGACATCTATATCGGATAAATAATAGATCGTGCGCCTCACAATTTTTTATCTTTTTAACTGTTCTCTCGCTCCCTCCCACCTTCTCTAACCTCCACTCCAGCTCTGCCCCACTGCTCCTCTGATGATTCAGCGATCTCCTCTCTACCGGTAAGCTCTTCGCCACCCGCACCCCTTCCTCCGGCCACTCCACCAACGGTATCCCCTCCTCTCACTACCCCCCATGGCTTCTCCTCCACTGGCCACTTCTCCCAACTAGATCTGCAATTTCCGACGTTCCGATGATCACGACAACAAAAATGGCAAGTTCGAGACAATATTGTGGGTTTTACGGTGGAGATTCCAACTCCCAAGTTCGTTCAAAGGCTGTGTTGAGTGTGGATGAAAGTGGGAGGGTAGGTGGGAGGAAGGGAGTGAAACCGGAAAAGATAAAAATTGCGGGACTTACTGTTTATTATTTGTCTGACAGAATGCCATGTAACATTGAGCTGGTGTTATTTAATTGACAGATTATGGATGAGCTGTTGCACTGGGTGCACCTAAGAATTTCTCATTTCTGACCATGAATTAAATCTTAACCACTTCCGCCGACAGTACACGCAACGAAATATTACAGGGACCACGTGCTAATCCAACTGAAAGGTGCATAACATCAAATGCAGGAGATAACAAAAATAAAGAAGACAAATCGAACAAATTGGGAAAACTTCACTGCACCACCCGTACGTAGGTATATGTACCAAAGTACTGAAAATCAGATTAAATACTGAATCAGTCGGAGGAATGGGTTAAGGGTTAGTATGTTAGTTAGAGTTAAACCGAAGCTAAATCAGGATCAAACCGGTGAGAAAATAAATATTTTAGGTTTATTTATATGAAATCATATGTAAAAATTAATTAAAAATGATTTTTTTTAAAAAAATGGGTGAACCGGTTCGTACTGTTCACCCACTAGACCAAACCGGTTGGACCATCTATTCACGGGCTGAACCGGCAGGTCCGATCCAATTTTTAATACCCTGATATGTACATAGTCATTTAATATTAAAGAGCCAAAAACTTTTTAAAACATCACTGCATCATTTGTAGGACTGATATGAAATTTTTTTTTTTTTTGCTGAAAAGACATTTATGCCCTTATATTATACATAACCGAGATGCTCTTATAAATTTACTCATATGTCTTATAAATACGTATATTTCACTTGTAAATTCTCACATGCATCTTATAAATAGCATATATTTTTGTAAATATTCTCCTCGTCTTTAAATCCTCATGTAAATGGTGGCGAAGAAAAATCATGGATCTGGCTTTATCTTTGTTGGATGCATTATTCCCTTCTTTAATCGTGTCTTCCAGACTTTTGGCATTTAGGTGAATTTCCGCATCCAACTTCCAAGATAAATAATTTTTCCCGGTAATATCAAGAGCCACAATTTCAAGTTTTGCCAGGTTTGCCATTGTTCAAACTAATTAAAGAAATAAATGAAAATAATTAAAATATGAAATATAAATATGCAATATAATAACAGTAAATTCATAAAGACAATAAATAATTCATAAGGCAAGATAAGAAAATTAAAACATATATGGCTTCGGGTCATTTAATCTCATGACTTCAGGCCATGTATGGCTTCGGGCCATTTAATCTCAAGATGAGAAATTAACTATTATCTTCAGGATAAAAATTGTACATGACTTCTGGCCGTACAATGAGATAAAAGATAAAAATATATATAGCTTCTGGCCATATAATAAAATGAAAAATGTATATAGCTTCTGGCTATATAATAAGAATGGATATGGCTTCTGGCCATATTATAAGAAATTAAAACATTATGACTTCTGGTCATAATTTCAAGAATCAGATGTGTATGGCTTCTGGCCATAATAACAATAATATAAAAGAACTTGTAAATAATATATAAAAACAATAACGATCTCCAATCTTAGCCATGGAACCCGATGTTATATAACAATCGGTAAAAGTATCTCTCTAATTCCATATAGTGGCTTAGATTATCCCAGATCTATAAAATAAAACAAGGTATATATGATCATTAAAGAAACCATAAGAAGATCATACCTTCTTTTAGAGCTTCGTGCTGATAACGTGTTATAAAAGTATATGTGATAAGAAAGAAGATTGATAGGATTCAGAGAAAATTGATAGAATTTCTAGAGAGAAGTTAGAGAGAAGTTCTCATTCAGTTCAATTGAAACAATCGATTACAACCCTTTATATAGAGGCAGAAATCTAACCCTGGTTGCATGACCATGGTTATATTTAACCCTGATTACATGATCATGGTTACTTTATATCTTCTTTATGTCCTTGTCTTCTTTTCTTTATATCCTTGTCTTCTTTTGCTTTTATTTTGTATCAAGTCATCTTTTCTTCTTTATATCAAATTGACTGAAAGAGTAATATGAGTCAATGGACATCCACATATTTAATATTCATAACAATATCCATATATCATATATTATCAGATCTGCATCTTCATATTTGCTTTTTCCTCACGTGGGCCCACGTTTCTGGCATAATCTTGAATATTCAGAGGTCCACGGCCCTTTATCAAAACTTTCCATCTCTCTTCCAATATAATAATATATATATATATAGAATTCTTTTCATGGACTAAATTTGTTGAGTTGTGACGTAAATCTTGGCCATATTGCTTTCATTCTTTAATCCATGTGGGTCCGACCCATTATATATATATATATATATATATATAATTCTTTTCTTATTTTTTTCTTCTATCATCAAGCTCATAATATCTCTCCTACAAAATAAAATAGGATATGAGTAGATTTTTTGTTAAAATTTCTTATTATTCTATTATTAATGAAAAGATAGAAAAATATATAAACTATAATTAAATAGGTATAAAATATTAATAAATCCAGTGAATATATTTAAAATATATACCTATTTAATTATAAAATATATACTTATCATACATTACCTTCACAATACTATTCCAAATTATGTTTTCGGTGTCATCATCCACACGGTGCAAAGTTTCATGGTAAATTGGGAAATGTAAAAATTTATGGCCCAACTCCGCATGGTATCGATTGAAGACAGTGTCACCATGCCTCATAGGTTGACTGATCATCTCATTCCACTCTACGATGACCCGATGACCCTGTGGCAACAAATAAACGTGCTGCTTCATTATTATAGTGTTGGTTTGGAATAACTTATTTTTAGATAATAAATGTCTATAAATCGTGATTCATGGTATATGAGGTAAGTATATGAGAATAGTTTTATCTCAACTTACGTAATAAAGATTTATTATCCAAAAATAAGTGATACCAAATACATACGTAATCTCATATAAATATCTATCAAGGACTGTGCGATTTAAAAGTATAATTAAATAATTAGGATTAGAGTGGGACAACTGGGATGAGATATAAATGAACGCCCATAGGGAGTATATATAACCAAAAGAAATTCATCATATATGATATTAGAAGCGGGACCGGGGAATCTACAAGTCTCTGACTTTTTCACAACAAACAAAACTAATCATTTCATACCTAATTGAGTAATTTGTGACGAGAAATTCTCAGGTGCACCAAGTACACCAACTCATCCATGGTCTGTCCAATTAAATGGTGCTAGCTCAGTCTTACATGGCACTATCTGTCATATAAATAATAGATAATGGGCCCCACAATTTTTATCATTTAAATTTTCTCTCTCTTCCTCCCACCTTCGCTCCCAATTCCCTCTCTCTTTCATCCACACACACGACCCAGTTCTCCACCGTAAAACGCATTTCCTTCACTTCTTCCCTCTCTAACTCACTCCTCTCTCCCTCTCAGATGCGTGGCTTAACACTTAAAACATTACAAACCATAAGTTCTTGTTCTCTTGCTTTCATCGACATTGTTTGGCCGGAGTCGGAGGCTAGTCTCCCTCTTTCTCTCTCACTGCTTCTCTAACCTCCACTCCAGCTTTGCCCCACCGCCACCACTCCCCAAGCCGCTCCTCTGACGATTCAGCGATCTCCTCTGTACCGGTAAGCTCTTCGCCACCCGCACCCCTTCCTCCGGCCACTCCACCACCGGTATCCCCTCCTCTCACTACCACCCTTTGCTTCTCCTCCACTAGCCACTTCTCCCTTCTAGATCTGCAATTTCCGAAATTCCGATGATCACGATAACAAAAATGGCAAGTTCAAGACAATATTGTGGGTTTTACAGTGGAGATTCCAACTCCCAAGTTCGTTCAAACGCTGTGTTGAGTGTGGATGAAAGGGAAACGGTTTCCGTCTTTTTCCCTAAAAAGAAAAAAAAAAGGACGGTCTTTTTTAACGATAGCCTGATTAAAATTTAATCAGATTAAAAAACCTATATTTTTATAATAATATTTTTAATATATTAATATAATAATAATATTTTTATAATATATTAAATCTGGATCATTAGATTTTAATCTAATTACCTATAGAAAAAAAAAAGATCGTCATTTTAAAGAAAAAAAACGGAAACCGTTTTCCTTTAAAGAAAAAGGACGGAAACCGTTTCCATGAAACCGAAAAAGATAAGAGAGAAAAGGTAAATAGGGAATTTAGGAGGGAAGATGGGAGGAAGGGAGTGAAATTGGAAAAGATAAAAATTGCGGGATCCACTGTTTATTATTTGTCTGACAGCATACCCTGTAACATTGAGCTGGCGTCATTTAATTGGACAGATTATGGATGAGCTAGCGCACGGGGTGGATCTAAAAATTTCTCATTTCTTTTTTTTTTTTTTTGATTACAAGGGCAAGCAAAGCTTGAAGTTGATAAAATCTATAGGCTAAAAACCTATTAAGTGATCATGTGGTAACAATCCACGATCCAAATCAAAAAGATGGATACAATCCACTGGGGGAAGACCTAATTCCACGTAGTCTTGTGGAGCTCCATGAGCCATTCTTGCTAGGTAGTCTGCACAACGGATGCTCTCCCTATGGGTGTGGGAAATTTCAAACTCCCAGTCGCTGTAAACAAGAGATCTGGTATCAACAATAACCTCATACAAAGGATGATCAGGATCACAATGAGTGAATAGCAGGTGGACTGCTTGTAGAGAGTCAGTGAACAACTTGATTTTCTTGAGCCCCATCTTTTTACAAAGTAGAAGACCTTGCTGAATTGCATGGATTTCAGCAGCAGTTGGGAAAGTATGTCCTAACTTCTGCTGGAAACCGCGAATCCAGTTTCCCTGGTGATCCCGGATAACACCCCCGCAAGCAGCCTGACCATCTCCAATCGCCGAACCATCTACATCCATACGATGAAATCCAGGATCCGGGGGATGCCAGTGAAGAAAACCTCGCTCTGGAATTTGGAATATCTGATGACGATACCTGCCATTCTCCACCCCTTCCGAGAGATGGAATAAACACCTGTGGATTGTTCCTTTTGGATTATCTGCTACTCCATCAAAGGCTTGGCTACATCGGTTTTTCCAAAGGAGCCAGCATGTGTAGCTGAAAACTTTATTCCATTGCCATCTCGCCATCTTGTTATTCCCTGGTGATTGATGTAGATTCAAATTGAGCCAGTCCTGCAAATTACCAGAGAAAAATATACTATAATATAGGGGGTTAATTAAAGATGACCAAACTCTCTGTTCATGCTCACAATCTCTCAACAAATGAAGGGTACTCTCAAAAATTTCTCATTTCTGACCTTGAGTTAAATATAACTACGTCCGCCGATGGTACACGCAACAAAATAGTACAGTGACCTCGGGCTAATCCAACCGAAAGGTGCTTAACATCAAATGCAGGAGATAACAAAAATAAAGAAGACAAATCGAAAAAATTGGGAAAACTTCACAGCGCTACCACTACATCTGCATTTATAGGACTAATATGAAATTATTATTTTTTTCTGAAAAGATATTTATACCCTTATCTTTTACATAATCGAGATATTTTTATAAATTTACTCATGTTTTATAAATATGTATATTTTATTTGTAAATTTTCACGTGTATCTTTTAAATTGTATATGTTTTTGTAAATATTCTCCTTGTCTTACATATGGCTTAGACGATTGTGTTCGTTTGGATGAGTGATTGGAATGTTTAAAAGCAGTTTTTCAATCGTAATTTCCGGTATACGAGGTAAGTATGTGAGATGAGTTATATCTCAATCTACATGAAAAGCAACTTATAAGTAATCTGATCGCTAAAACAAACATGCTAAATTATAATTTCACTTATTTATCATGTAAATAAGCATATTTAACTTGTAAATAATCATATTTTACATTTATTGACACCTTTGTCTTTTCACCCATGGTTTTAAAGTTTAATCTTAGGGATACAGTGAAATTTTAGAAATTTTTGGGGGTTATTTGATTTTATATGATTACAATAGGGTGCACTGAAGTTTTCCCACATCAATTTGGTACTCCCTCCTGTCCTAATTATAGGATAATATTTGAGAGTTGATCTTGATCCTAATTATAGGACAAAGTTCTAATTTTTGCCAATTTATTTCCAAACTACCCCCTATTGATACTTTCTCAATAATAATTAAACACAATAATTAATTTAATAACACACTTATATTCTATCAAGTAAGAGATTCTACTTTCTTTTTTTATCTTTAAATGAAATAATTTTAAGATTTCTTTAAAAATATGTTCCTCTAACTATCCGTTCAAAATGATTAATTTTTTCCCTAAAAATAACCTAATAAAATATTAATTTCATTAGAGTCATTATCTTTTTCCCTTGGCTAAAAAAAACCTTGTATTTGTATTATGCCCAATTAAATAGATGTGCTCTTGGTATAAAAATTTGAGAGGCATGAGAGGTACGATAAAAAACAGAGATAAAACGTAGCTGATGCCATTTTAAATTTTAGATAAGGGTATTTTAAGAAATTAAATATGATTAACTAATTTTATTATTATTCTTAATTTCTCTAAAATTAGATAACTATATCCTATAATTAGAGCCGAATGGAATAATACATACGCGCCTGAAATGTGCACAATACTCGCATCCCTACATATACACATGACACCAAACTTTTTTGTTGCAAAAAAGTTTGGTGAGTGTGATCTTGAATGCTTGCTAGAGCATTCATAAGGACTCAGACATCGCATACATTGAATCTTGTGAGCCTTGAGTCAACTTCTTACAATTAAACTAAGTTGTGTTCGCTACAGTACACACATTTTAATACAAAAGAAAAGTTGTGATATTTTCACCCAAAAAAAAAAATAAAAGAAAGGTTGTAATATTGAATAAAAAAAGCTGTGGGAATCTCTCATCGCAACTACAAGACATCAACTTGGCTATATATACACGCAACGCCTGAAACTCTGTACAAGCTAAAGAACTCACAAAGCCATGGACTTGTTCACCCTACTGCTGCTTTTTGTGTTTCCATTTCTGTGGGCAATCCTTCATAATTTCATCTCAATTAAATTCTCCAGATCTTCAAAACTCCTCCCCCCTGGGCCTTCTCCATTACCAGTAATAGGAAACATCTTAGATCTTGGCACCAAGCCTCATGAATCCCTCACTAATCTCTCTAAACGCTATGGACCGATCATGACCCTTAGGCTCGGAACCATAACCACCATAGTTATCTCCTCCTTTGAAATGGCCAAACAAGTTCTTCACACTAACGACTTAGTCTTCTCTAGCAGAACAGCCCCAGACACCATTTCTTCCCTCGGCCATGACAAAGTTTCAGTGGTTTGGATACCTGCTTCTGCTAAATGGAGATCTCTCAGAAGAGCATGCTCCACTGAACTCTTCTCCCCTAACCGCCTAGACTCTACTCAGTCTCTTCGTCATAAAAAGGTACAAGAGCTTAAAAATTTTGTTGAAGAACGATGCAAGAAAGGAAAGGCTGTGGATATTGGTGAGGCTGCTTTTACTACAGCTCTTAACTCAATATCTAACACTTTCTTCTCCATGGATTTGGCTTATTATAGCTCCGATAAGGCTCAGGAGTTTAAGGACACTATATGGGGTATAATGGTGGAGGCTGGGAGGCCCAACATTGTGGATTATTTTCCTCTGTTTCGGGGACTTGATCCACAAGGTGCGCGAAAAAGGATGGATTATTATTTTGGCAAGTTGCTTAAATTTTTTGATGGTATTGTGGAGGAGAAACTGCGTTGGAGAGCCTTAAAGACTGAATCTGAGATCTCCAATGATGTGATGGATTCATTCCTAAATCACATCACAGATGGCCAGTTGACTCGCGAAGAAGTTCTTCACTTGTTTCTGGTCAGTACCTTTGCTTTAATTTCAGCAGCTCCCCACAAAAAATGATTTGGGGTGTTTCAGGCCCCTCCCCTAATGCCATCTCTAGTGCCCCTCAACTTTTTTTCAACTTTTTAAATTTGTTTTTTCTTGTTTCTTTTTATTATTAGATTTTATATAAAATGAATGGTTTGTTTTGACATACTATAGGCAAAAATGATACAGTTTACGATTTTTCAAAATAAAATACCCTAAATTAAAATAAAACTACATAATTTTAGAATACTTTTCTTTAAAAAATCGTAAAAATTGAAACCGGTAAATTTTTATTTATAAAATATCAAAATATCACTTATTTTATTTAGAATATAATAGCATTGAATTTAATGATGAAAAGAAACAAGAAAAAAACATATAGAGAATTAAGTAAATTGATGAGGGGTAGCAGACACCCCAAGTCCCTTTTGAGACTTGTTGCTCAATCTGATCTGAAACTTTGAATGAGATTTATTTGTAGGATTTATTTGTTGGTGGGATCGACACTACATCAAGCACAGTGGAATGGGCAATGGCAGAACTTATGCACAACCCAGATAAACTGGCAAAAACGAAACAAGAGCTTGAACAAGTTCTTGGCAAAAATGGCAAGTTTGAAGAATCAAGAATCTCAGAATTACCATATTTAAACTCAGTGGTGAAGGAGACTCTTCGCTTGCATCCACCTCTTCCATTTCTGATACCTCGCAAGTCAGAAAATGACGTGCAAGTTGGTGGCTTCGTAGTGCCTAAAAATTCACAGGTACTTGTGAACGTGTGGGCCATGGGAAGAGATTCCAGGGTTTGGAAAAAACCGTATTCGTTTGAACCGGAGAGGTTTTTGGACGGTCAATGTAATATCCCAAAATGTACTCAAGGGCTAAATGTACAAAATAGATGATGGGATTAATGACAAAATCACCTCTAGAAATTTTGTTATAACTTTAGTTAAATTTCACATGCAAAATTGGCAACTAAATATCATATTGCAAGATGATATTTTACAAGATCTTCTTCTTCTTCAAAAGGCCATGATTCACGTATGACAAGGGGGAAAACCAAGAGAAGGCAATTCTAGCCAAGTAAAATAAAGAGTTGAAAAAGTCAATAATTGTGGCTTGACTTGAAGGAAGCAAGAAGGGAGCATGTTGGTCAACATCTCTTCTCCCTTTTTCTTGAGGACTTCGTCCAAAACAAAGAGGCAAGAGAAATGGAGCTTTTGATCAATGTAATCACTTTCTCTAAGTCAAACATTTCGGCCAAAACAAAGGCATATCACAAGAGAGGAAGTGAATAATTAATTAATATGCATCCTCTTCTTTTTGAGGAGTAAACGTCGGCCAAGCATAGGCATGAATAGGAAAAAAAGAGGGAACAAAAGAAAAAAAAAAACGGTGACAACTTTACAAGGAACCATAAGAATGTGACATGTGGTTTTTCTCTTATTTTTTTGGTGATATTCGGCCAAGCATATTAAGTGGCTGAACTTGGATGATCTAAACACATAATACTCTCTCTCTCTCTCGCACACAAAGAAGGTCGGCTAAGGTGGAAGAAAGGAAAGAGAAAGTGAAGCTTGAAGAACAAAGACACAAAGTGAGCTTTTACCTCCAATTTCACTTGGTAAATCACCTCTTATGCTCAAAGACCCTTCATGAAACTTGTTCCTCTCTTCCTTACCTTCATTTCTATGGTTTTTGTTTTTGAAGAAGATGAGTTTTCAGCCACCTTGCAAGAACAAAAGCTGAAGAATCAAAGAAAGAACTTAAGGAGAAGTAAGAGGTGAGTATTAGCATCAATTTGAGCTATTGGTTGTGTTGGTTGAATGAGTTTTTTTGGCATGTGTAAATCTGCCCTGATTTTGCCTAAACAAGGGTTTGGGTAATTCATGATGTTTTAGTTATGTTATTGGTGGTTTATGATGATTGGAAACCATTTGACATAAGTTTGATGCTGAAATTGGAAGTTGGTAATTGTTGGAATTTATTCTGAATTTTCTGCCAAAACAGGACATGGAGAATGAGTGGGAATTTGTTAATTTTGATGTTACCATTGTGTTCTACATGAAAAATTATGTGGGAATAGCCCTAGGTTGTGAATTTTGGGTCATTGGAACTCAAAGTGTAAATTTGGGTTTTCAGCCTGAACAGAATTCCAGCGAGGTACTCTGCTTGTGTGGTGTTTTTGGATAACCAAATGATCTCTAAAAATTGTGAAACTTTCCAGTATTAAAGTTCACATTTCAAGCTTCAAAATGGACATATAAATTGTGTCATTTCGTTTTTTGAGCTGTGAGTTCTGGTTGCCCAAAGTTTGATGTCGAAACTGGACTTAATTCTGGAGCAATGTGGGATTTTGTGTAATTCTGGAATTGTGTGGTGATTTCCAGTAATGATTCATATTTTTCCTATGAAGAGGACTTCAATAGCTTTCCATAGGACTTGGGATCACCTCATTTCGATTTTTGTAGAATTAGTTATGATTTTTCAAAGTCTGGAGAAAATTCTGGCAGATTTGGTCTCTTATGCGAAAATTGAAAATGTAATGGCATAATATAGTATTGTTGAACTTTGAGGTTAGGAATTGGTCTTTTAGGTTAATTGACCACTTTAACACCTTAGTTGATTTGATTAAATGTCTCTAATGATAACCAACTTGAGTGTTTGAATTAAAGAATTGGATTAAGTAATGACCTGTCGCCCGTAATTCTAATTATAGGATTTGACATTTGCCCTGCACGTGATAAACCAGTGCCAGTGCACGAGCGGAAAGAACAAGGTAGTGACTCTTTCTCTTATTCTGTGTATGATGCCTTGCATATATGTCATTTCATTAAATATGCCGTGATGTAACATTGCCGTTGTGAAATGCCGTTGTTGTGCTGTTGTGAAACATGCTGTTGTGAAATATGCCGTTGTGAATGCAATGAAAGCTGTTGCAGAAATGCCGTTGTGTTGTTGTTGTTGTGATTTGCTTACATGCTTTGTGATTGTACATGTTATAAGTGAATTGTTACTACTGAGATTCTTTTGAATCTCATTCTTTCCAATGACTAACCTACAGCAAGGGCAAGCGGTTCAAAGGAAAAGCAAGTGACAAAGGGCGGTTAGAGCTCCTAGCTAGGAGTTTTAATTTTGGTAGTTGGTTGTCATATTTTGTTGGGGATTAGTTGCACATGTTGTATATATTGAATAGTGTTGTGTAATCCCCTATATGGGAAACTAATCGTTGTAAACCCTTTATTACGTAATGAAACCTGAGCGTTGTCAGGAATTTTTGGTTGCACTCTGATATGTATGAATGAAACCGAACTGGACAGACCAATTATATTCGAGATGTGAATGTGAGACCGTACTAAACAAGTTTTGGAAAAGTTTTAAATTAACCACTGGTCTCTATTTCAACTTAATGACGCATTCTCGAACTATAAATTTGGCTATTAAGGTAGGGGGTTACATTTTTGGTATCAGAGCTGTAGTTCCTGGCAAGGGTAGGATTTGCTAGGATAGTTACTATAGTTTGTTGCCTTAGTCATAAGAAAATGACTTATGATTTTTGTGGTATACACATGAGTATGATTGCTGGTTGCCAATATATACAAGATTTAAGAACTATGTGTATACATTTGTTATGATACTGACATGGTGAATCATTGTAGAATTGAAAGACACAATGGTTCACCCAAGAAACAGAAGAGTAGAACCAGAAGTGGAGGTGGTGCTTAATGACATTCCACCAGACCCTATGCGGGAGATGATGGGGTTGATTCGTGATCAAAGAGATATGATAGCTGAGCTGAGAGAAGAGCTCAGAGAGGAAAGGGCAAAACGTAATGAAGACCGCGGCCAGTCCACTCACGAAGAGACCCAAGAGGACACACATCACGAAGAAACCGCTGAAGGCTCCATTCGACCTCCAGAGTCACCTCCTCACACCGAACCAAACCCAGAGTTACATGGAGTACCAGCCCGTGATGAGAGAGATCTGCAGTATTGGGTCTCCAAATTCTGCAAACATCTACCTCCGGTGTTTAAAGGTAGATTTGATCCTCAAGTAGCTGAAGACTGGTTGAACAGACTAGAGAAGATCTTTGAGGTTCTTGAATGCCCATCAGAGGTGAAAGCGCGGTTAGCGGTGTACAAGTTGGAAGGAGATGCAGACCGTTGGTGCTAAAAGTTCTATTATGGCATCTAATACTTCAAATGTCTCTAATTTCACTAAAGGTGGACATGGACGTACTAGGGGGAGGGGACGAGGATGTGGCTTGAGTCAAACTGTGTATAGTTATTGTAACAAGAGGGGTCATCAGAAGGAGTCTTGTTACCAACTCATCAATTTTCCTCTTGGGTTTCCTCATAATCAAATTATGAGAGTGGCAGAAGAACAGTTCAATCCTACAATTAATGATACTCATGACAAACACTATTCACACTTTTTGATTGGCACAATTAGAAAGTGACACTATCCCTTCATCATGAGGTGTCCTTGTGGTAGGGATTGGCTTCACAACAAATACGGTTTAAAGAAGAAACAAAAAGTATAAATTTTACATTGTTAAAATAATATCATTTTTTATACATATTACTCATTAAATTGTGTTATGCTCTAACACTATACATTTGATTATTTGCTTTCAAGGTCATTGAAGGAGAAAAAGAAATTATGTTGAAGATTTAATGTGAATGTGAGAAGGTCGAGTGACTTTACATTAATTCGGTCTAAATTGATGAACTTATAATGAAAGTTATTATGTTGTTGTATTTAGTTTCATATTTTACAATGTATGTTGGATCATTACTATTAATTTATGTAATTTGGCCTGTTTTTAGCTTGTTTGAAGTAGGCATGTAGCCTATTACTTTGCTTAAAATCTTTTAAAATTCTAGGCTTCTTTAACAAGCTAAGTTAGACTAGTATATAATCTAGGTTTAGGCCCAAAAAAGGATCTCTAACAGGCAATCGGATAAGCTTAAGTCATCCTATTATAAAACAAGCCTAGCTTGCTAAAATAAACCTAACCTAACTTGTTGCCGCCATTAAATTAAATTAATGACTTGTTAAATTATATTATTTTGCTTACAATAATCTCTTGTACAGCCTCTGAAGTAGCAGTACCAACTCTCTGTCCTCTAATTAGTATGGATATAGAGGTCGACATAATCGGCGTCTCTCTCCTCCCTCCTAGCCTAATTCTCCAACGGTCCAACATATGAATAAGCCATATAATTAAAAAAAATAATTGGCTATGAGTATAATAATTCGTAATAAAATAAATAATATTACTTATTTTACTCACCAGCTGGCTCACTGTAATCGAAAGTCTTCAATCCACCCTTATCGCGGATTGTTTGCAAGGAGTGACTCCTTTTGTTTTTCGAGAGACCACTTGTAGAGTAAATAAAAAGGAGAATCCTTAAAAAAAGAATTTAAAAATTGTAAAATGACAAATGAATTTTTTTATTAAAAATAGATTTTTACGGTATACAAGGTAAGTATGAAATTGTAAAATCACAAAATTGTAAAATTATAGAACAACGATTGAAATACTTAAAATTAGTTTTTTATGGTATACGAGGTAAGTATGTGAGATAAATTTTATCTCGATTTATATAAAAAAACAGCTTATAAATAATCTTAACGCCAAAATAAATATGTTCATTATACTCCATCTCCATGTCTTGGTCCTCGAAATTCTTGGCGTGAAGGATTCCCAAGTGTATGTCATCGATATTCAAGTCAACGTCCCCTAAGAATCCTTCCTCATCCGGGGGTGGCGGAGGGTCCTCTCTAGAACGAGATGACTCTGGTTGCTCCATCATGAGCGCCTTTCCTTTATGGCAACTGGCAAGGCATATTTATGATAATATCTATGCCTATTAAACTTACTTAAATTAATTTTTCAGCCCGGGATTGTCCGGTTTCAAAATAATTGGGATTAGAGTGGGACAACTGGGACGAGATATTTCTTTTGTCATCAACTGGACGAGGTATAGTTGGCAAAAAAAAACTGGACGAGGTATAACTGAACGCCCATAGGCAGTATATATAAACAAAAGAAATACATCATATTCATTCTGATCCTAATTATAAGATATATTTACCTAACTTTGGAGAAATTAAGGATAATTGTTAAATTAGTTAATCATATTTATTTTCTTCAAATTATAAATATATATATATATATATATAATTTAATTTAAATCATTTTACAGCACAATTGTCAATTTTCGAATATACCCTTGTACATACAATTGAATTAAAACCATAAATAGGATGGTGATCTGGCTTGATTGGCCACTGCACCTTTGCGTAATAATGACACGTGTGGATTCTGCCTATCCAATCAACCAGAACCATATTCCTAACATTGGTATACTCCTTATTTCATATTGTTCTATAGGTGGTGGTATAAATCGAGCTTTACTCGGTGTAAATCCTGATTGGTTAGGTGTATTAAATTTCATTTCAAAACCCATATTTTCTTCTCTTATATTTTTTATATGTTTTAATTCTTCTTCACTATATATAATATATATATATATATATATATATATATGTATATGTATATATATATATATGTTCTTTGTTATTTGATACTGTTCTTATTTTATTTACAGGGTATAAAGTAGAGAGAGAAGTTTATTTTGATCATATTTATAGTAACATCATTAAATTTTTTATATAATATAAAATTATACCATTTATTTATCATTATGTTGAATTTATTTTCATGGTATATATTGCATATGTAAGTATGAATAAAGTTGAAAAGTTGTTAAATTTTAAAATAGAGTTAATGAAGTTTAATATTTTATTTATCTATACTGGAAGTGACATATAAATGTGACCAAAGAAATACTATAATATATATATATATATATATATATATATATATATATATATATATATATTATTTGATATACCTCTAGCCTTATTTATAGAGTATGCCATATAGGGTAAAGAGAACTATTACATTATTAAATTTTTCATATGAATGTACAATTTTGTCATTCACTTATCATTATATTGACTTTATTTTTATGAGGTTTATTGCATTTTAACTATAGATAAAGTTGGAAATTTGTTAAGTTTTAAGAAGAGTGAATAAAATTTATGAATTTTCTTGAATTATGTGAAACATGGTGAAAGTAACTTTTAAACAAGGGCAAATGACAGTGAGGTCCCAAAGAAAAAAAAAAACAGAAAATTTTTTGAGAAAAGAAATAACAATTCGTTAAATGTGTTATACAACTCAATGAGTTGTACAACAAAGGAATATTATGATAATATTTTTATGATTATATTATAATAAGATATTTTAAATAAATTGCCCATTTATTTGGGATCCCGATGTTTCAAAGAGAAACCAAAAGAAAGCTGGCAGGAAATTTCATTTTTCAAAAAAAAAAAATTTTCTATTATCAATAACATATTGAAATTATATAATTGTATATGCATATTTTCCTTAATGCCATCAATTCCTCTAAAATGAAAAACAAGTTAAAAACTAAACATGTTGGCTAAATACTAACGATCCAAGGGCAAGGAATCTAATTAATAATAAATGAATAATTGTAGAATATAATTGATTTATTGTAAATATATTTGTAATAATAGGATAGCAAGTGTTGTTGGTTAATTATATCAGATATTTAATAATGGGCTTGTATACAGTGTTGTTAAGGGCCACTAGCTCATTGGGCTCAACTAGATAGAACAAGGCTATATATATCTCCGTCTTGAACTTAGTTGTATAGATTGATTTATTCACAATATTATGGTTAATAAGAGAATGCATTATTCACTGGCCAAAAAAAAGAGAATGCATTATTTATCATGTTATGGGCTTGTTATCAGTTTACATGGCATCAGAGCCTATGTTAGTAAGATTCTTGGACCTAACAATTTTCTTCATCCAAGAAGTAAGGCGTGATTCAAGAAGTACACTGAGCTGTTGATTTCATCAAGTTATCAACTCAATCAAACATGTGTAGTCATCTACTTCCGCATGATTTTTTTTTTGATTTCAATAAAAGGAGTTTTTCATGCCAGGGCTTTTTCTATCTTCTCTTTCATAAAAAGTTTCTGCCGTGAATGCATCAAGAAATGGGATTTGCAATTTCTCTCCATCTTCTTTCTTTGAATTCGTGATTTTCGGTTCATTCCTGCTTGAGTACTTGCAATTAATTGCGCAAGAACCAGATGGTTGATTTCTTGCCTAGCTTTTCCGATTTGCTGATATAGAGTTTGAAGGCGATTTGGGTCTCCTGGGTGTTCTTGGTGGAGGCTGCGGTCTTTATCCATTTCCAAGTAATCAAGTTATGGCTTACTATTCTTATCAGAATGATCTCCTTTATCTCGTGTTTTTTTGTCAGATCTTCAAGTGAGTATTGAAGCCAATACTAGTGTTCCTACCTGACGATTACCGCCGATAGCTTGGAAGGCATAGGTATTCGCGTCGGATCTTCAACCTCACTAGTGTTTCTGGTATTTTTCCTAATTTTTTCTCCTTTTGTCATCACAGGTTTGTCAACGTTTTTGCCAACGCCGTCATTGGTTTTATTGCAAGTAAACGAAGCACACTTTTCTTTCTCACTTTTTTGACTATCACCTTTGTCCCAAATACTTTTGTCCTGTGGCCATTTTCTTTGAAATATGATAGACATTCAGGCCAACCCCAAACCACAAAAACTTGACTTTCAACATCCTCTCTACCTTCATACCACTGACACTCAGGCAATAACTCTGGTCTTACAAGTTCTGATAGGATCACATAATTATGCAATTTGGAGCCGTGCTATGAAAATGGCTCTCTTGGTCAAAAACAAATTGTGTTTTGTTGAAGGAACCTATCTTAGAGAAACTCAGGCAGCTTGCCACAGGGACCAGTAGGATAGATGCAATGTCGTTGTCTCTCATGGCTCATAAACTCTGTTATAAAGAGACTGCCAGTGGCATGATATTTTCTCTCAATTCACATGCTGTCAGGAAGGACCTTAAGCAGAGGTTTGATGTTGTTGATGGGGCACGCACATTCTCCCTTCATCAGTCTATCAACTCACTCTCTCAGGGGATTATGACTGTTTTTGCTTACTGTACTAGATTCAAAGAACTATGGGGCAAATATGCCACTTTGGTGCCTATTTCCAATTGTCAGTGTGTTACCTCCCAAGAATATGGGAAAATTATTCAAGAACAACGCCTATTTCAATTTTTAATGGGCTTTGAACAAGATCTTTTATCAGGTTCATAGTCAAATTCTTCTTATGAATCCTCTCCCATCTCCTAACCAAGCCTACTCAATGATTACATAAGAAGAGACTCAAAGGCATATCTCATATGGGTCTCAACCTGCCTCTGCTAAAAGTTCTATTATGGCATCTAATACTTCAAATGTCTCTAATTTCACTAAAGGTGGACGTGGACGTACTAGGGGGAGGGGACGAGGATGTGGCTTGAGTCAAACTGTGTATAGTTATTGTAACAAGAGGGGTCATCAGAAGGAGTCTTGTTACCAACTCATCAATTTTCCTCTTAGGTTTCCTCATAATCAAATTATGAGAGTGGCAGAAGAACAGTTCAATCCTACAATTAATGATACTCATGACAAACACTATTCACACTTTTTGATTGGCACAATTAGAAAGTGACACTATCCTTTCATCATGAGGTGTCCTTGTGGTAGGGATTGGCTTCACAACAAATACGGTTTAAAGAAGAAACAAAAAGTATAAATTTTACATTGTTAAAATAATATCATTTTTTTATACATATTACTCATTAAATTGTGTTATGCTCTAACATTATACATTTGATTATTTGCTTTCAAGGTCATTGAAGGAGAAAAAGAAATTATGTTGAAGATTTAATGTGAATGTGAGAAGGTCGAGTGACTTTACATTAATTCGGTCTAAATTGATGAACTTATAATGAAAATTATTATGTTGTTGTATTTAGTTTCATATTTTACAATGTATGTTGGATCATTACTATTAATTTATATAATTTGGCCTGTTTTTAACTTGTTTGAAGTAGGCATGTAGCCTATTACTTCGCTTAAAATCTTTTAAAATTCTAGGCTTCTTTAACAGGTCAAGTTAGACTAGTATATAATCTAGGTTTAGGCCCAAAAAAGGATCTCTAACAGGCAATAGGATAAGCTTAAGTCATCCTATTATAAAACAAGCCTAGCTTGCTAAAATAAACCTAACCTAACTTGTTGCCGCCATTAAATTAAATTAATGACTTGTTAAATTATATTATTTTGCTTACAATAATCTCTTGTACAGCCTCTAAAGTATCAGTACCAACTCTCTGTCCTCTAATTTGTATGGATATAGAGGTCGACATAATCGGCGTCTCTCTCCTCCCTCCTAGCCTAATTCTCCAACGGTCCAACATATGAATAAGCCATATAATTAAAAAAAATAATTGGCTATGAGTATAATAATTCGTAATAAAATAAATAATATTACTTATTTTACTCACCAGCTGGCTCACTGTAATCGAAAGTCTTCAATCCACCCTTATCGCGGATTGTTTGCAAGGAGTGACTCATTTTGTTTTTCAAGAGACCACTTGTAGAGTAAATAAAAAGGAGAATCCTTAAAAAAAGAATTTAAAAATTGTAAAATGACAAATGAATTTTTTTTATTAAAAATAGATTTTTACGGTATACAAGGTAAGTATGAAATTGTAAAATCACAAAATTGTAAAATTATAGAACAACGATTGAAATACTTAAAATTAGTTTTTTTATGGTATACGAGGTAAGTATGTGAGATAAATTTTATCTCGATTTATATAAAAAACAGCTTATAAACAATCTTAACGTCAAAATAAATATGTTCATTATACTCCATCTCCATGTCTTGGTCCTCGAAATTCTTGGCGTGAAGGATTCCCAAGTGTATGTCATCGATATTCAAGTCAACGTCCCCTAAGAATCCTTCCTCATCCGGGGTGGCGGAGGGTCCTCTCTAGAACGAGATGACTCTGGTTGCTCCATCATGAGCGCCTTTCCTTTATGGCAAGGCATATTTATGATAATATCTATGCCTATTAAACTTACTTAAATTAATTTTTCAGCCCGGGATTGTCCGGTTTCAAAATAATTGGATTTAGAGTGGGACCACTGGGACGAGATATTTCTTTTGTCATCAACTGGACGAGGTATAGTTGGCAAAAAAAAAAACTGGACGAGGTATAACTGAACGCCCATAGGCAGTATATATAAACAAAAGAAATACATCATACTCATTCTGGTCTTAATTATAAGATATATTTACCTAACTTTGGAAAAATTAAGGATAGTTGTTAAATTAGTTAATCATATTTATTTTCCTAAAATACTCTTATTTAAAATTTAAAATGGCATTCAATTACGTTAATTAATTCTCTGTTTTTTCTTGTACCTCTCCTGCCTCACTCACGACTTCTCCAAACTCTCACACAATCCGGTGTCGTCAATCTCTCCCAACAACTTTTAATCTACTCTTATTAAATTATTATTAAGAAAGTATCAATATGAGGTATTTTAGGAAGAAATTGGTAAAAATTAAAATTTTATCCTATAATGAGGACCAATTTTAACTCTCAAACGTTATCCTATATAATTAGGATAAGCGGGAGTATATGAAATTAAAAGGGCGACCGGGGAATCGATTAGCCTCTTTGACTTTTACACGACAATCAAAACTAATTATTTCATAGCCAATTGAGTAATTTGACTAATTCCTGGCGAGAAATTCTCATGTGCACCCAGTGCACCGGCTCATCCATGATCTGTCCAATTAAATGGTGTTAGCTTAGTGTTGGTTTGAAATATCTTACTTTTAAGTAATAAGTGTTTATAAATCGTAATTTACGGTATACGAAATAAGTATGTGAGAGAAGTTTTATCTCGACTTACATAATAAAGATTTATTATCTAAAAATAATCTCAACCAAACAGAAATCTTTCATGACATCTATCTATCAGATAAATAATAAATAGTGGGCCCCACAATTTTTATCTTTTAACTTTTCTTTCGCTTCCTCCCACCTTCACTACCAATTCCCTCTCTCTTTGGTCCACACACACGACCCAGTTCTCCACCGTAAAACGCACTACCTTCACTTGTTCCCTCTCTAACTCACGCCTCTCTCCCTCTCAGATGCGCAGGCTTAAAACTTAAAACATTACAAACCGCTAGTTCTTGTTCTCTTGCTTTCATCGGCATTGTTTGACCGGAGTCGGAGGCTAGTCTCCCTCTTTCTCTCCCACTGCTTCTCTAACCTCCACTCCAGCTCTGCCCCACTGCTTCTCTGACGATTCAGCGATCTCCTCTCTACCGGTAAGCTCTTCGCCACCCGCACCCCTTCCTCCGGCCACTCCACCAACGGTATCCCCTCCTCTCACTACCCCCAATGGCTTCTCCTCCACTGGCCACTTCTCCCTTCTAGATCTGCAATTTCCGACGTTCCGATGATCACGACAACAAAAATGGCAAGTTGGAGACAATATTGTGGGTTTTACGGTGGAGATTCCAACCCCCAAGTTCGTTCAAAGGCTGTGTTGAGTGTGGATGAAAGAGGGAGGGAATTGGGAGGGTAGGTGGGAGGAAGGGAGTGAAACCGGAAAAGATAAAAATTGCGGGACTTACTGTTTATTATTTGTCTGACAGAATACCATGTAACATTGAGCTGGTGTTATTTAATTGGAGAGATTATGGATGAGCTGGTGTACTGGGTGCACCTAAGAATTTCTCATTTCTGACCATGAATCTTAACTACTTGCGCCGATAGTACACGCAACGAAATAGTACAGGGACCGCGTGCTAATCCAACTGAAAGGTGCATCACATCAAATGTAGGAGATAACAAAAATAAAGAAGACAAATCAAAAAAATTGGGAAAACTTCACTGCACGACCCCTATGTATGTATGTATATGTACCAAAGTACTGAAAATCAGATTGAATATTGTATCAGTCAGAATAATGGGTTAAGGATTAATAGGTTAGTTGAAGTCAAATCGAAGCTAAATTGGGATTAATCCGGTGAGAAAGTAAATATTTTAAGTTTATTTATATAAAATAATGTGTAAAAATTAATAAAAAATGATTTTTTTTTAAAAAAAATGGGTGAACCGGTCCATACGGTTCACTCATTGGACTAGATCAATTGGACCACCTGTTGACGGGCTGAATCAGCTGGCCCGATCCGATTTTTAATACCTCGATATCTACGTAGTCATTTAATATTAAAGAGCCAAAAACTTTTTAAAACATCATTGCATCATTTGTAGGACTCATATGAAATTATGTTTTTTTTACTGAAAAGACATTTATGCCCTTGTATTATACATAACTGAGATGCTCTTATAAATTTACTCATATGTCTTATAAATACGTATATTTCACTTGTAAATTCTCACATGTATCTTATAAATAGTATTTATTTTTGTAAATATTCTCCTTGTCTTGTACATGGCTTGGATGATATTGTAATTTTATTTATTTATCTTATAAAAAAATATATTTGACTTGTAAATAATCATATTTTACATTTATTGGCACCATTATTTTTTCACCCACAGTTTTAAATTATAATTTAGTCCTAGAGATACAGTGAAATTTTAGAAATATTTGGGGGTTATTTGATTTTATATGATTACAACGGGGGTGCACTGAAATTTTCCCACATCAATTTGGTAATACACACGCCTGAAATCTCGCATTCCTACATATGCATGCACATGACACCCTTTTTTTTTTCTGTTACAAAAAGGTTCGGTGAGTATTATCTTGAATGCTCGCTACAGCATTCATATGGACTAGTCAGATCGCATACATAGATATTGACAATTTGACATATTGTTTACCAACAATATATTTTTTTATTAATAGCAGGATTTACTGTTTATTTGGATTAGTAGTGGAGAAATGGCTTTTTTTATCATATGGCTTTTGGAAAAATAAGGTAAGATTAAAAGTAAGACTATAAATATAATTTATGTTTGGATTAGCGGTGGCTGAAGTGACATTTTTTTCTAACTTTGAACCTGTTTGGATTAGAGTTTAAAAGCTCGTTTAGATGTAAAATGACTGAAAAAAGCATGAATCTTATGTAATACTACATATATATATTATTTGTATATATTGTGATAATTGAAATGAAAAAATATAAATAGAATTTGGTAATAAAAAATTTCAATTATTATTAAAAAAAAGAAAAATACACTAAAATACTTAATTTAAAATGAATAAATTTATATTTAATTTAGAATACATATATGAGAATATAACAACCATTTCTTTAATTCCAATATTTTTAGTTTTCCGTAACCCATATTTTAACATTTAGAGCATAAGAGAAGGAAGACATGCTCTCTCTCTCTCTCTCTCTCTCTCTCTCTCTCTCTCTCTCTCTCTCTCTCTCTCTCTCTCTCTCTCTCTCTCTCATATTGTTTTCATTTTATATTGATTTTATCTATTGTATGAGTTTAATCACGTGGTGTGAGGGTGAAAGATGAGTTTCCATTGACTTTGAATTCTTTAACTAAAAACTAAAAAGAGAGTGGCCAAACAAGCACAGAGAGAAGGAGGGCACTGGGTAGGTAAAAACTTTAAAACGCATTGAATGTGTTTAACGGTAATCTACTTGCTTGGCAAAAAAAAAAAAACGGTAATATCATTGGGCTTTTGATAAAAGCTTCACCATTTAGCTTTTCACAAACGTGGATGTATAGTGTAAATTTTCTCAAAAGTTTAATCCCTAATTTTATCAAGCAAACATGAAAAAAAAATTCATTGCCAGCAGTTGGGCTTTTGAAGCTCCAATTAGGCTTAAGGGCATCCAAAAATTACAACCAAACACACACTACATATAACCAAAAGAAATTCATCATATATGATATTAGAAGCGGGACCGGGGAATTTACAAGTCTCTGACTTTTTCACAACAATAAAAACTAATTATTTCATAGCTAATTAAGTAATTTGACTAACTCCTGACGATAAATTCTCAGGTGCACCCAGTGCACCAATTCATCCATGGACTGTCCAATTAAATGGTGCTAGCTCAGTCTTATATGGCACTATCTGTCACATAAATAATAGATCATGGGCCCCACAATTTTTATCATTTAACTTTTCTCTCTCTTCCTCCCACCTTCGCTCCCAATTCCCTCTTTCTTTCATCCACACACACGACCCAGTTCTCCACCGTAAAACGCATTTCCTTCACTTCTCTCTTCAAGTGAGTGTCTGGCATCATTTTATTTTGGAATAACAAGTACTTATTATATAAATTGAGATAAAACTCTTCTCACATACTTATATCGTATAATGTAAATCATGATTTATATATATTTATTATCCAAAAATAAACTATCCCAAACGAAAACTAACTCACTCTTCTCTACCTCTCAGATGCGCAGGTTAAGTGTAAATGATTAAATGGGTGCGTGGCTTAACACTTAAAACATTACAAACCGTAAGTTCTTGTTCTCTTGCTTTTATCGACATTGTTTGGCCGGAGTCGGAGGCTAGTCTCCCTCTTTCTCTCCCACTGCTTCTCTAACCTCCACTCCAGCTTTGCCCCACCGCCACCACTCCCCAAGCCGCTCCTCTGACGATTCAGCGATCTCCTCTCTACCGGTAAGATCTTCGCCACCCGCACCCCTTCCTCCGGCCACTCCACTACCGGTATCCCCTCCTCTCACTACCGCCCATGGCTTCTCCTCCACTGGCCACTTCTCCCTTCTAGATCTGCAATTTCCGAAATTCCGATGATCATGATAACAAAAATGGCAAGTTCGAGACAATATTGTGGGTTTTACAGTGGAGATTCCAACCCCTAAGTTCGTTCAAACGCTGTGTTGAGTGTGGATGAAAGAGGGAGGGAATTGGGAGTGAAGGCAGGAAAAATAGAGAGAAAAGGTGAAGAGGGAATTGGGAGGGAGGGAGGGTGGGAGGAAGGGAGTGAAACAGGAAAAGATAAAAATTGCGAGACCCACTGTTTATTATTTGCCTGACAGAATACCCTGTAACATTGAGCTGGTGTCATTTAATTGGACAGATTAAGCGCTCGGGGTGGACCTAAAGATTTCTCATTTCTGACCTTGAATTAAATATAACTACTTGCGCCGATGGTACACGCAACAAAATAGTACACACCTCGTGCTAATCGCCTAATCCAACCGAAAGGTGCTTAACATCAAATGCAGGAGATAACAAAAATAAAGAAAACAAATCGAAAAAATTGGGAAAACTTCACTGCGCTACCCGTACGTATGTATATGGACGTAGTCATTTAATATTAAAGTGCCAAAAACTTTTTAAAACATCACTGCATCCGCATTTATAGAACTAATATGAAATTATGTTTTTTTTAAAAGACATTTATATCCTTATTTTATACGTAATCAAGATGCTATTATAAACTTACTCATATGCGTTGTAAATATGCATATTTTACTTATAATTTCTCACATGTATCTTATAAATAGTATATATTTTTGTAAATATTTTCTTTGTCTTGTACATGGCTTAGACGATATTATAATTTCACTTATTTATTTTATAAATAATCATATTTTATATTTATTAGCATCGTTGTCTTTTCACCTACGGTTTTATTTTATATGATTACAACAGGGGGCACTGAAATTTTCCCACATCAATTTGGTAATACATACACGCCTGAAATGTGCACAATACTCGCATCCCAACATATGCACATGACACTTTTCGTTTTGTTACAAAAAAATTAGGTGAGCATGATCTTGAATACTCGCTAGAGCATTCATATGGACTCAGAGATCGCATACATTGAACCTTGTGATCCTTGAGTCAACCTCTTACCGATTACATTAAGTATTGTTGGCTACAGTACACACATTTTAATACAAAAGAAACGTTGTGATATTTTCACCTCAAAAAAATTAAAAGAAACGTTGTGATATTGAATAAAAAAGGAGAATTATCAAAATATACCTGGTAAATTAATTATTGATTGCTATCAAATATACAAACGATCTTCCGAACGTGCAAGCGATCTTCTGTTTTGTGCAAGCCATCTTCCGTGTGTGCAAAAATCTTCCATATAAATATGTAAAATATCTTCTGTTATGTACAACAAATTTTCATATAGCAATCAACAATTAACTTATCTCTAAAATATTTTTGGGCAATCATCTCAATAAAAAAGGCTGTGGGAATCTCTCATCGCAACTACAAGAGATCAACTTGGCTATATATACACGCTACGCCTGAAACTCTGTACAAGCTAAAGAACTCACAAAGCCATGGACTTGTTCACGCTACTGCTGCTTTTTGTGTTTCCATTTCTGTGGGCAATCCTTCACAATTTCATCTCCAATAAATTCTCCAGATCTTCAAAACTCCTCCCCCCTGGGCCTTCTCCATTACCAGTAATAGGAAACATCTTAGCTCTTGGCACCAAGCCTCATGAATCCCTCACTAATCTCTCTAAACGCTATGGACCCATCATGACCCTTAGGCTCGGAACCATAACCACCATAGTTATCTCCTCCTTTGAAATGGCCAAACAAGTTCTTCACACTAACGACTTAGTCTTCTCTAGCAGAACAGCCCCAGACACTGCTTCTTCCCTCGGCCATGACAAAGTTTCAGTGGTTTGGATACCTGCTTCTGCTAAATGGAGATCTCTCAGAAGAGCATGCTCCACTGAACTCTTCTCCCCTACCCGCCTAGACTCCACTCAGTCTCTTCGTCATAAAAAGGTACAAGAGCTTAAAATTTTTGTTGAAGAACGATGCAAGAAAGGAAGGGCTGTGGATATTGGTGAGGCTGCTTTTACTACAGCTCTTAACTCAATATCTAACACTTTCTTCTCCATGGATTTGGCTTATTATAGCTCCGATAAGGCTCAGGAGTTTAAGGACACTATATGGGGTATAATGGTGGAGGCTGGGAAGCCCAATATTGTGGATTATTTTCCTCTGTTGCGGGGACTTGATCCACAAGGTGCACGAAAAAGGACGGATTATTATTTTGGCAAGTTGCTTAAATTTTTTGATCGTATTGTGGAGGAGAAACTGCGTTGGAGAGCCTCAAAGACTGAATCTGAGATCTCCAATGATGTGATGGATTCATTACTAAACCACATGATAGATGGTCAGTTGACTCGCGAAGAAGTTCTTCACTTGTTTCTGGTCAGTACCTTTGCTTTAATTTCAGCAGCTCCCCACAAAAAATGATTTGGGGTGTCTTAGGCCCCTCCCCTAATGCAATCTCTAATGCCCCTCAACTTTTTTTTCACCGTGTTTTTCCTTGTTTCTTTTTATTATTAGATTTTTTATAAAATGAGTGGTTTTTTTTTTGACATTCTATAGGCAAAAGAATGATACAGGTTACAATTTTTATGATTTTTTAAAATAAAATACCTTAAATTAAAATAAAACTACATAATTTTAGAATACTTCCTTTGAAAAATCGTAAAAATTGAAAATGGTATATTTTTACTTATAAAATATTAAAATGTCACTTATTTTATTTAGAATTTAATAATATCAAATTTAATGATGAAAAGAAACAAGAAAAAAATATTTAGAAAGTTAAGTAAAATTGATGAGGGGTATTAGAGGAGGGGTAGCAGACACCCCACGTCCCCCCTTTTGAGACTTGTTGCTCAATCTGATCTGAAACTCTGAATGAGATTTATTTGTAGGATTTATTTGCTGCTGGGATTGACACTACTTCAAGCACAGTGGAATGGGCAATGGCAGAACTTATGCACAACCCAGATAAACTGGCAAAAACGAAACAAGAGCTTGAACAAGTTCTTGGCGAAAATGGCAAGTTTGAAGAATCAAGAATATTAGAATTACCATATTTAAACTCAGTGGTGAAGGAGACTCTTCGCTTGCATCCACCTGTTCCATTGATACGTCGCAAGTCAGAAAATGGCGTGCAAGTTGGTGGCTTCGCAGTGCCTAAAAATTCACAGGTACTTGTGAACGTGTGGGCCATGGGAAGAGATTCCAATTTTTGGAAAAAACCGTATTCGTTTGAACCGGAGAGGTTTTTGGAGGGTCAAGATCATCATGGGATTGATTTTAAAGGCCGTGATTTTGAGTTGATTCCCTTTGGAGCTGGAAGAAGGATTTGCCCTGGATTGGTATTAGCGAATAGGTCAGTGCACTTCATGTTGGTTACTCTCTTGCATAACTTTGATTGGGTTCTTGAGAATGGTTTGAAGCCGAAAGAGATGGACATGAGTGCCAATTTTGGGTTGACTTTGAAGAAGGCTCAGCCTCTTCAAGCCATGCCTACTAGACTTAGAATTTAGTGCAATAATATCATAATGTTCTTGTTGATGAATAAATAAATGAGTATGATGTGATTTGATATTGGTCTGATACTTTATTAATCTCACAGTAACGGTTAATAGTTTGCGACAAGGAAAACCACCCCCTTAACAAATATTTTCATACTTCAATGGCGCCACATCATCTAAACTTTAAACTCTATTAAATTAAAATATAATTAAGCATAGTTTAATCTTAGTTTCATAGATGATTCCTCAGAAGTACTTTACATTTTATTTTGTTTGTAAAGAAAAGTAGACATCTTAATTAGTTCATGAGTTTTTTTTTTTCAAAAGTAAGAGGTTTTTTTTTCTTGAAAAGTAAATAAAATGAAACATTTTTTAAATAATTCATCAGCTAGTTAGGATTAAAATATGCTTAGTTGTTGTATTATAATTGAATAGAGTTTAGATGATATGACTCTCCTAGAGTAAACAAGTATTTTTCCTTAAAGAGAGATGATAAGTGTTCCATAGTCTTGTTCAAATTTGATAAGATCCTCTATATTTTAAATTGAAAAATATTTAGGTCAAGTTTCTTTTATTCATTACGTTAAGTTTTCTAATCATATGTGTCCATGCGTTTTATTTTTAAAATATTATCATTCAATTATAAGTCCCCAAGAAAAACATATAAGACATATATCCATTATGTGATTGGAAAACTTGATTTAACCAATATAAAGAACTTGATGTAAATATAATTCTTTAAATTTAGTACTTTTATTACAAATTTATTGTTCTTTTTTAAATTTATAATAAAATATTTTTTTATCTATATCTTTCTTCAAATTATATATATATATATATATATATATATATATATATATATATATATATATATATATATATATATATATATATAATTTAAATCATTTTACAGCACAATTGTCAATTTTCGAATTTACCCTTGTACATACAATTGAATTAAAACCATAAATAGGATGGTGATCTGGCTTGATTGGCCAATGCACCTTTGCGTAATAATGACACGTGTGGATTCTGCCTATCCAATCAACCAGAACCATCTAAATTGTCCCAATATAATTAAGGGAAAATCCTATTAAAATTAAAAGATATTTGAATTACACAAATTATAGTTAGGATTGCTAAACTTAATAAATTATTAATTAGGTTATATGACACAATTATAGATTTTAAAATTTAATGAAATGTCCAAAATACCCATGAGAAGAGAAGAGAAGAGAAGGGAAAACCAAAAAAAAAAAAATTTAACTTCAGCGAAAGAGAAAAAAATTCTCTCACTGTTGCGATTGTACTTCCTTGAGTGTTTACCTAAGGTTGTCTGCACCACCTACTAAAAGGCATAATCGTGAAGGTATTGGTTAAGACTCCCATATTTACTACTGAATGTTTTTAATTTTACATATTTATTTGCTTTTAGTCTTTAACTTTCGGACTGGACTTTTGTTTTCCTGTCTGTGTTTTGCTGGACTTTGCTCAATTCTGCAGCAATATAATGAAAATTTTTTTGAAGCTTAAAAAATAGCGATAGAAGAAGACTCAACCATTTGAGAGACGATATACCCTCTCTTTCTATTGTTTTAGTCACCATTTTGATCCCATTGCTACAGCATAGAGTATTATGAACATGATTAAATTAATAAATCCGTTTAATTAAGAGATGATTTGCTTGTAGGGTGATCTACTTAAGCTAGTCTCTACATTTCAATTGACTTGATAATGGAGGTTCCATGACAAATACTTCTGCAGAAAGCTACGTTTTCCCCCTATATGCGCCTATTCTAGGAATTGTAACTCTAAATTATTGACCACGATGAGGTTAAGGAAGATTTAACATTAGAACCAACTTATTGTTGCCTCCTTCACCGATTTTCTGACGTTGCCGACATCTACATGGTACCGTTAGGCTTCTACGTAGCACACAAATAGTTCTGCCCTCAATTTTACTTTTTTATAATAACTAAGGGGTATGGAGATAATTGACCCAATTTCAAAAATCCTAATTGTGTCACGTAACCTAATCAATGATTTGTCAAGTTTAGTGACCCAAATTAGAATTTGAGTATTTCAACCATCTTTTAATAGGATTTTCCCAATCCCTTATAAAGAATTTTAAAAATACTAAAAGACAAAAGGTGTTCCTAATATTTATAATATCAGAGAAGTGTTATGTAACCCCCTTCACGATTAAGGCCGAGATTTAGTTCATAAACATGTAATCGGTGTAGAATTACATACCTTAGATTCTTTTGGGACTTAAACAAAATCAAACTTCCCAAAATCATGGCTTACAAAAATTTTACAAAATCTGTTCATGACGGTCTCATATTCACATTTCAATACTAAATGGCCTGTACATGTTGATTTCATTCATAAATATCAGAGTATAAACAAATTCCCGACACACTCGGGTTCCATTCATTAATAAGGGTTTTACAAAGGCACAAAGCCCACAATTCATTTCCCTTAACCTGGGGATTACACAAAACTATACTACCAATCCCATTATATACAATTGTTTCCCAAAAACATCCAATTGATATACATGATAACCAATAACCCAAAATATACATCTAAATCAAAGCTCTATCCGCTCTTCGTTGCCCGCTTTCCCTTTGATCCTTATGCCCTGTCTAAAACATGATTTTTGGGAGAGTAAGATTCTAAAGAATCCCCGTAGTAACAAATCAATCATATAATGTACAATAATAATGCATGTAAGCAAATCATTAACCACAACAAGCAACTACAACGGCAATGGTTAGTATGACACATGTCATCCCTTACGATTGCTCATGTTGCATTGCATCACAGCAATCCACACAATACATTTCACCACAGCTAGGATTCATATAATGCATTTCATACACAAGCCATACAGGCAAGATACATACAGCTCACGGCTGGATTCACAAACACCGCCCCACGGGTCGGATTCATAATATCCATATCAATTACGACGGCAGTTCAAAGGCCGACCTAGAGATGACCACCGTCAATCCCTACACGGCTCACGTTGACCTGCTCATGCCATAATGGACCATGGCACACATTTCACAAATTCAACAATAAGTTATGCATGCCAAAACATCATACATAATATGAGAGAAGAGTCACTACCTTGATCCTTCCGGGCGTACTCCGGCACCGGTCTCTCCCGCCTAAGGCAAATATCGTATCCTAGAATCATGATTAGGGACGAAGAGTTATATTCTATTCCAAGACTTAATTAACTTGAAACACTTAATTTTGGTTATCATAATTGACCCTTAAGAGGCCACAAATGCCTCTAATAAAAGCCCTAAAAGGTTGGGAAACAATAGGTTAGAGATCTCCTCTCGAAAACTTAAAGTGCTGGAACACAGGGGTTGGCCGCGGCCAGCCCTTCCTTGGGCCGCGGCCAAAATATGGTCAGAAGGCCACTGGCCGAGGCCAGCCACTCATGGGCTGCGGCCAGAATCAGGCCAGAAAGGTTTGGGCCACGGCCAGCCACCTTGGGCCGCGGCCAAGAAATCCCCTGATTCTTGGCTGAACTTCCAAAATTCATAACTAATCCTAGAAAAATCGAAACAAGGTGATTCCAAAGCCAAATGAAAGGTATATAAGTCCTCTTTCAAGGAATAATATGGCCCATCACTAGAAATCACTACACAAATACAGAATCACCAAAAACTAAACACTACTCAAAACAGAGTTCTGTTTCCATCCCAAACTTTGGACAACCATATCTCACAAAATACTAAATGAAATGACACAAAATATATGTCCATTTTGAAGCTTGGGATGTGAAATTTAATACTGGAAAGTTTCATAATTTTATAACACCGTTTGGTCATTCAAAACGCTCGTTCAAACTGACTGCGAAAAACAGAGCTCAAACAAGACAGATTTCCAACTTTTCCCAAGTGATCCAAATGAATCCAAAATCAACAACCAAGCTTATTCCCACACAAAATCACTCAAGGAATACAATGGAAATGTCAAAATCACCAAAATCCTATTCCATTATCATGCTTTGGTTTTGGGTAACATTAACACTAAAATCTCAAATTCTCCAAACTTAATCATTTCAAACCCAATCAATTCTATCTATCCAAAATACATTCCAAACATACAAATTCCATACCAAACACATACCAAACTCCCAATGGCCCTCATTTTCGAAAATGGGCCCAAAATTCTAGAAAATTCAAACTATTTCAAATGATATGAAACTTAGATAGATAGAAAGGTCTCACTCACCTTATCAACTTTCTCAAAGGGAGTTCTTGATTCACTTCTTCCCAAAATTTCGTGTGGCCACAAATCAGCACCAATGGACCAACTACCACCACCAAAATGAAGCTCTTATGTCAAGGAACAACTTTAAGGAAAGGTGCTTGAGCAATAGAGATCATTTTCCTTACCTTTTCAAAGCTTTTCTCCCTTCCTTTTGCTGCCAAAAATGGCGCCCAACAGAGAGAGAGAGATGGAGAGAGAGGACGAGAGAGATGAGAGGGAGGAGGAGTGAAGAAATAAAACAATGATACTCCCTCCATGACTTCAGCGAAAAGAGAGGAGAGGAAGAGAGAGAAAATGATTAAAATACTCTCTTATTTGACTTTTCTCCTCATCACTCACCATACACACTTTTGGCACATGTCCACATGCCATTGGTTTACACAAAAATATGTCACCAATTAACTTATCTAATCTCTCCATTAGCCATTTAAATCACACATCCCATTTTCTCTTAGTAATTAATTTCTCTCTTAATTACCAACTCATGGCCAATAATTCCATTCTTCCAATTTCTCAATAATTATGACGTATTAATTAAAATAGCCATAAAACACATAATAATTTCCATTTAAATTCATAAATAACCACACTAATCCTCATTAGCCCTTAATCAAAAATTAGGATATTACATGTTAGTGCCTGATTTATCCTTTTTGAAATCAAAAGGAAATTACACCAATGCTCTTGACAAAATTATCTTCTTCATCCTTCAACAAAATCATCTTCTCCTCTAACAACAGCGACAGCGGCCTCCTCTAGCAATGACAGCTATTTCTCTAGCGACAACGGGATTTAGAACTTCAATCTCTACCACCATATACAACTTTTGCGATATCTCCAGCTCTCACATCAACATTGATATGATTCTCACACCAAACTCCTTTGTTTACTCATGAGTAGTACAAGAAAATCTTATATATGCTTAAAATAGATTCTGAGCAATGTGAAGCTACTGTAAGTGTGCAGGCAACAACTCCAGGTATGTACTCTACCCTTAAAAATGACTGGATATTGGATTTTGGTGCCAATTGTCATATAGTGAACAATATAAATTGTTTAGACAATTGGAAACCTTATTTAGGGCCAGCTAAGTGGGTTAAGGTCCCTAGTGGAGGAAGAATTAGGATAACGCATGTAGGAAACATTAGACTTACTAAAATATTGCTTTAACTAATGTATTTTATGCCAAAGAATTTTGTTATAATTTGATATTGGTAGCTAAACTTACATTATATAGTAAGTGTGTTGCATCTTTCTTGCCTGATTTTTGTGTATTGCACGACATGTCCAATAGGATTATTAAAGGGATTGGTAGCCATTCTAAAGGACTATACTTACTCAAAGGATCTTATCATTCTGATTTGTTACATTGTACTGATTTGTTGCATTATAGGACTAAGCATGAACATGCACACAATGTTATCATTTGCTTTGGCATTCTAGACTATCCTATTGATGTATTGAGACACTTGAATGATGTGAAAATTCTTGATCCTATTTAGAATAATGATAAATGTGAAGTATGCATTCAAAGTAAGCATTCTCGTATGCCATTTTCTTATAGTTCTTTTGAGTCCCGATCTTGTTTTGACCTTCTACATGGAGATGTGTGGGGACCAAATAGGACATATTTACCTAACTTTGGAGAAATTAAGGATAGTGGTTAAATTAATTAATTATATTTATTTCTCTAAAATATTCTTATTTAAAATTTAAAATGACATCCAATTACGTTGATTTTCTGTTTTTTCTTGTACCTCTCCGTCTTACACACGACTTCTCCAAGCTCTCACACAATCCAGTGTCGTCAATCTCCCTCAACAACTTCTGATATACTCTTATTAAATTATTAATATGTTTAATTATTATTGAGAAAGTATCAATACGGGGTATTTTGAGAAAAAATTGATAAAAATTAAAACTTTATCATATAATTAGGACCAAGATCAATTCTCAAATGTTGTCCTATAATTAGGACCCGAGGGAGGATTATTTTACTTACAATAATCTCTTGAACAGCCCCTGAAGTAGCCGTACCAACTCCATGTCCTCTAATAAGTATGGATATTGAGGTCTACATAATCGGCGTCTCTCTCCTGCCTCCTAGCCTAAGTGTGTGTTTGGATTAACTTTTTTTAATAGTTTTTATGACTTACGAGGTAAGTGTATGAGAGGAGTTTTGTCTCGGGTTGCACAAATCATGGTTTGGGAAGTTGCCAAACACACACTAATTCTCCAACTGTCCAACATATGAATAAGCTATATAATTAAAAATGCAATTGGCTATGAGTATAATAATTCGTAATAAAATAAATAATATTACTTATTTTACCCACCAGCTCACTCACTGTAAAAGAAAGTCTTCAATCCACCCTTATGGCGGATTGTTTGCAAGGAATGACTCCTTTTGTTCCTTCGAGAAACCACTTATGGAGTAAATAAAAGGGAGAATCCTTAAAAAATAATTTGAAAATGGTAAAATGATAAATTAAGTTTTTTTTTTTTCAAGAGTTAATTAGAAAATGTCGAAACTTGATAAGCAATTTTTAACTTATTTTTTGGGAAATACCTGATTTATCATCTTACAATTTTCAAGTTCTTTTTTAAGAATTTTCCTAAATAAAATCATATATAAAATTAACAACAAAGTAAAATACATTTATTTTACTTTTATTAAATTAATAAAAATAATTATTAAATCTCATATGTACGATTTGCTGAGGAGTTCCCCTGTACTGCACTAATCGAGCCCAATCAATTTCAGGGATGCCATAACACTCCCTACGGTTCATAACTACAAACCTGGTCTATAGGAGAAAACAAATATAATACTTATAATTGTCTCCCAAATATAATTAATAACTAAATCTATAATATTATATACATATATATTACCTTCACAATAGTATTCCAAATTTTGTTTTCGGTGTCATCATCCACACGGCGCAAAGTTTCATGGTAAATTGGGAAATGTAAAAATTTATGGCCTAAATCCACATGGTATCGATTGAAGACAGTGTCACCATGCCTCATAGGTTGATCGATCATCTCATTCCACTCTACAGTGACCCAATGACCCTGTGGCAACAAATAAACGTGCTGCTTCATTATAGCAGTGAGTGTTTGGAATAGTTTATTTTTAGGAAATAAACTCTTATTACGTAAGTCGAGATAAAACTCCTCTTACATACTTACTTCATATACCGTGAATTACGATTTATAAATACTTATTACCTAAAAATAATCTATCATAAACGAGAGCGTAATCTCATGAAAATGTCTATCAAGGACTGCGTGATTTAAAAATACAATTAAATAATTGGGATTAGAGTGGTAAACTGGGACGAGATATAAATGAACGCCCATAGGGAGTATATATAACCAAAAGAAATTCATCATATATGATCTTAGAAGCGGGACCGGGGAATTTACAAGTCTCTTTAACTTTTTCGCAACAATAAAAACTAACTATTTCATAGCTAATTAAGTAATTTGACTTACTCGTGACGAGAAATTCTTAGGTGCGCCCAGTGCACCAACTCATCCATGGTCTGTCCAATTAAATGGTGCTAGCTCAGTCTTACATGGCACTATCTGTCAGATAAATAATAGATCATGGGCCCCACAATTTTTATCATTTAACTTTTCTCTCTCTTCCTCCCACCTTCGCTCCCAATTCCCTCTCTCTTTCATCCACACACATGACCCAGTTCTCCACCGTAAAACGCATTTCCTTCACTTCTTCTCTCTCCAAGTGAGTGTCTGGCATTATTTAGTGTTTGGTATCACTTATGTAGCCAAATAAGTCTATTTTCAGCACAACAGCCCAAATAAAAATGTAACCCATTTTATAAATGTTTGGTACAACGTTTTTGTAAAAAAGAGAAACCCAAATTAGATGATTTATTGATAAGTCCAAACTTGAGGCTTCATTTTTTTAAAAACAAGTTGCGTCTTTTTGTTTATAAGGTGGCCTCACATGACATTGACAAGTAGTACAATGGGTTTTATTTATTTATTTTTATTGCCAATGTGCCACGCATTTCATTTTGGGAAAATTATGAAAAAAGACCTCACCAACAACTTATTTGTCAAATGGGACCTTCGTGTGCAGATCATCTTCCACATGTGCAAAATATCTTCCTTGATGTGCAGACGATCTTCCCTGTGTGCAAACTTCTTCCCTATACGTGTGCAGAGATCTTCCCTGCGTGTGCAGATATCTTCCTTGCGTGTGCAGATATCTTCCCTCCGTGTGCAGATGATCTTCCCAGGTCCCATTTAACAAATAAGTTGCTGGTGAGGTCTTTTTTTAGCAATTCTCCCTTTCATTTTTTGTCTTTTATAAAATAAAAAAAAAAGTACAATGCGTTTCATTTGACTCTGGTTTCTCCTTTTCTACAGGCAGTCTGGAAAGCATTCTAAAGGCAAAACAAAGATAAATAAATATTATTTAAATTTTAAAATCTTAAATAAATGATTTCCTAAAAATTTAAGTTGTTAATTGTTATACTTTTTTTATCAATCATATTACTTGTTAACAAAATCAATTTGAAATTTTAAAATTTAAGTAGTATTTTTTAGATTGGGAGAGAAGGGATTGGGGGTTATTTGCTCTAGTGGCATAATAGAGTGAATCACAATATATTTATGCTATTATAATTTCTGGAATTTCATTCTTAGTTTGGACTTCATCTCTGGAGTTACAAGTTTGCATTTTCAGATATCTTATTGGGCCATATGATATGTTACTGTTGGATATCGCATATATGATCTATATACAATTTGAAGAATATACAAATGCCCTTCAAGTTTTTACTTTTAAAAACACACTTATATAATTACTAATCCAAACATGTTTTGACTTATGAAAAATCACGTATTCAATCGTTCATCCAAACATAAATCACGAATCAAAAATTGACTTTTTTTTAAAGTCATTTTTAATAAATCAGAATCACAATAAGTCATTTTTTCTATTACTATCCCAAACACACACTTATTTTAGAACAATAAGTACTTATTACGTAAATTGAGATAAAACTCTTTTCACATACTTATTTCGTATACCGTGAATCACGATTTATAAGTACTTATTACCCAAAAATAAACTATCCCAAACAAAAACTAACCCACTCCTCTCTACCTCTCAGATGCGTAGGTTAAGTGTAAATGATTAATTGTGTGTTTGGAAGAGCGATGAGAAAAATAGAGTTTTTCAATTTAGCGTTTGGTAATTTTAGTTTTGGTAAAAGCTCGATTGTGTAATGTGATTTATGTTTGGAACAGCGATGGGAAAAATGACTTTTGTAAAAATAAAACTTGTTTGAATTGACTTAAGCACAAGTGACTTTTGTGATAATAGTAAGAGAGAGTGGGTGGAAAAATATTTTAAAGGGTTAAAAACACCAAAAAATAGTTTAAAATAATTTTTGGAACTGAAAAAGTACATTAAAGATAAAATTGCAATCAGTCTGATAACACATTGGGTACAGTTGAAAAAATATTTTAAGGGTTAAAAGCACCAAATAATAGTTAAAATTAATTTTTGTAGCAAAACAAGTACATTAAGGGTAAAATTGTAATAAGTATGATAGTACACTGGACACAACTGAAAAAATATTTTAACCATTCTCACTCTCCCCAAAAGCTAAATCAGTAAAAGTTCCAAATTTAAGCTTATACCAAAAACTATTTTTTCAATATTAAGCTTAATTAATAATTGGGGATACCAAATACTCACTTTTTTTTTCCAATTACCAATTGAGATTTTATCGCCAATTTAGTGTTAGGGGGCCAAACGCTGCCCCCAAACACACTGTAAATGGGTGCGTGGCTTAACACTTAAGACATTACAAACTGTAAGTTCTTGTTCACTTGCTTTTATCGACATTGTTTGGTCGGAGTCGGAGGCTAGTTTCCCTCTTTCTCTCCCACTGGTTCTCTAACCTCCACTCCAGCTTTGCCCCACCGCCACCACTCCCCAAGCCGCTCCTCTGACGATTCAGCGATCTCCTCTCTACCGGTAAGCTCTTCGCCACCCGCACCCCTTCCTCCGGCCACTCCACCACCGGTATCCCCTCCTCTCACTACCACCAATGCTTCTCCTCCACTGGCCACTTCTCCCTTCTAGATCTGCAATTTCCGAAATTCTGACGATTACTACAACAAAAATGGGAAGTTCGAGACAATATTGTGGGTTTTACAGTGGAGTTTCCAACTCCCAAGTTCGTTCAAAGGCTGTGTTGAGGGTGGATGAAAGAGGGAGGGAATTGGGAGTGAAGGTAGGAGGAAGAGAGAGAAAAGGTGAAGAGGGAATCGGGAAGGAAGGTGGGAGGAAGAGAGTGAAACCGGAAAAGGTAAAAATTGTGGGACCGACTGTTTATTATTTGTCTGACAGAATGCCATGTAACATTGAGTTGGTGTCATTTAATTGGACAGATTATGGATGAGCTGCTGCGCGGGGTGCACCGAAGAATTTCTCATTTCTGACCTTGAATTAAATATAACTACTTTCCCCGATAGTACACGCAACAAAATAGTACAGTGACAACGTGCTAATCCCACCGAAAGGTTCTTAACATCAAATGCGGGAGACAACAAAAATTAAGAAGACAAATCGAAAAAATTGGGAAAACTTCACTGCACTACCCGAATGTCTGTATATGTACGTAGGGATGGAAATAGGCCAGGCCCCTAACAGGGGCCTACGGCCTAGCCTACATAAAGCCTAGTCTAGGCTACTTAGTAAATAGGTCAGGCTCAGGCTCAGGCATATTGCTAGGGCTATTTAGATAAATAGGCCAGGCCTATTTTCATAAGGCCTAGCCTACAAGCCTACAGGCTTGGCCTTTTTAACTTTTTTTTAATTTGTATATATAATATAATCTAAATAATTTTATAAATTATTTATAAATTTACCAACTTAACCTTAATTCTAAGTTTTACATCTCATCGTTATTACATTCAACCATTACTTTCGCATAAATCATTCACCCCTACCTCTCTTCTCTTCCATTGCTTGAGATAGCAACACTAACTTTTTTTTTTGGTCGAAGAGAGAGTAACACTAACTCACTCCCCCTTAATTTGCGCCCTCCACTGAAGCATAATAATTGTTATGAGTTTATTTTAGTGTCAAGTGAAATATTATAATTTTAGTAATAGGAGTTTGACCCAATTTATGTCGGAAAAGAGATAAAATATAGTTTTACATGTTATTTGTTTTGCTTAGTCTATTTTAGAAAATATATCTCATTAGTCAACAAACGATTAATTTTTCTTATTCATATTTGCTTGGACAATTGTTATCATTAGACATTCTTTTCCTTTCCTTACTAAGCCCTTATATTAAGATAAAAATGGATATTAGGCTTCTAAGACATAATATAGGATTGTTTATAAGCTTGAAAGGTTATATATGAATTTGGAGGTATAGGTTTTACATGCTATTTAAAGGCCTATATTATTTAAGTAGGCCTTTAAACAGGCTTCAGGCCTTGTCAGGCTTTTTAAAGGCCCAGGCTTAGGCTTAAAAAAAAAGCCTACATACAGGCTCAGGCCCAGGCTCAGGCTTTGAATCTCTGTTGCAGGCCCAGGCCTATTTAGGCAAAGCCTAGCCTAACCTAGCCTATTTCCACCCCTATATGTACGTAGTCATTTAATATTAAAGAGCCAACAACTTTTTAAAACATCGCTGCATCTGCATTTACAGGACTAATATAAAATTATATATTTTTTTGTGAAAAGATATTTATACCCTTATCTTTTACACAATCAAGATATTTTTATAAATTTACTCATGTTTTGTAAATATGCATATTTTATTTGTAAATTCTCACATGTATCTTTTAAATAGTATGTGTTTTTGTAAATATTCTCCTTATCTTGCATATGGCTTAGATGATATTGTAATTTCACTTATTTATCATATAAATAAGTATATTTGACTTATAAATAATCATATTTTACATTTATTGACACCATTGTCTTTTCACCCATGGTTTTAAAATTTAATCTTAGGGATACAGTGAAACTTTAGAAATATTTGTGGGTTATTTGATTATATATGATTACAACGGGTTGCACTGAAATTTTCCCACATCAATTTGGTAATACAAACACGCCTGAAATGTGCACAATACTCGCAGCCCTACATATACACATGACACTTTTTGTTTTGTTACAAAAAAGTTAGGTGAGTATGATCTTGGATGCTCGCTAGAGCATTCATATGGACTCAGACATCGCATACATTGAACCTTGTGAGTCTTGAGTCAACTTCTTACCAATTAAACTAAATTTTGTTGGCTACAGTACACACATTCTAATACAAAAGAAAAGCTGTGATATTTTCACCCAAAAAAAATAAAAGAAAGGTTGTAATATTGAATAAAAAAAGCTGTGGGAATCTCTCATCTCAACTACAAGACATCGACTTGGCTATATATACACGCTACGCCTGAAACTCTGTACAAGCTAAAGAACTCACAAAGCCATGGACTTGTTCACGCTACTGCTGCTTTTTGTGTTTCCATTTCTGTGGGCAATCCTTCACAATTTCATCTCCAATAAATTCTCCAGATCTTCAAAACTCCTCCCCCCTGGGCCTTCTCCATTACCAGTAATAGGAAACATCTTAGATCTTGGCACCAAGCCTCATGAATCCCTCACTAATCTCTCTAAACGCTATGGACCCATCATGACCCTTAGGCTCGGAACCATAACCACCATAGTTATCTCCTCCTTTGAAATGGCCAAACAAGTTCTTCACACTAACGACTTAGTCTTCTCTAGCAGAACAGCCCCAGACACTGCTTCTTCCCTCGGCCATGACAAAGTTTCAGTGGTTTGGATACCTGCTTCTGCTAAATGGAGATCTCTCAGAAGAGCATGCTCCACTGAACTCTTCTCCCCTACCCGCCTAGACTCCACTCAGTCTCTTCGTCATAAAAAGGTACAAGAGCTTAAAATTTTTGTTGAAGAACGATGCAAGAAAGGAAAGGCTGTGGATATTGGTGAGGCTGCTTTTACTACAGCTCTTAACTCAATATCTAACACTTTCTTCTCCATGGATTTGGCTTATTATAGCTCCGATAAGGCTCAGGAGTTTAAGGACACTATATGGGGTATAATGGTGGAGGCTGGGAGGCCCAATATTGTGGATTATTTTCCTCTGTTTCGGGGACTTGATCCACAAGGTGCACGAAAAAGGATGGATTATTATTTTGGCAAGTTACTTAAATTTTTTGATGGTATTGTGGAGGAGAAACTGCGTTGGAGAGCCTCAAAGACTGAATCTGAGATCTCCAATGATGTGATGGATTCATTACTAAATCACATCATAGATGGCCAGTTGACTCGCGAAGAAGTTCTTCACTTGTTTCTGGTCAGTACCTTTGCTTTAATTTCAGCAGCTCCCCACAAAAAATGATTTGGGGTGTCTCAGGCCCCTCCCCTAATGCCATCTCTAGTGCCCCTCAACTTTTTTTCACCGTGTTTTTCCTTGTTTCTTTTTATTATTAGATTTTTTATAAAATGAGTGGTTTTTTTTGACATTCTATGGGCAAAAGAATGATACAGGTTACAATTTTTATGATTTTTTAAAATAAAATACCTTAAATTAAAATAAAACTACATAATTTTAGAATACTTCCTTTAAAAAATCGTAAAAATTGAAAATAATATATTTTTACTTATAAAATATCAAAATGTCACTCATTTTGTTTAGAATCTAATAGTATCAAATTTAATAATAAAAAAGAAACAAGAAAAACACATTTAGAAAGCTAAGTAAAATTGATGAGGGGGCATTAGAGGAGGGGCAGCAGACACCCTAAGTCCCTTTTGAGACTTGTTGCTCAATCTGATCTGAAACTCTAAATGGGATTTATTTGTAGGATTTATTTGTTGCTGGGATCGACACTACTTCAAGCACAGTGGAATGGGCAATGGCAGAACTTATGCACAACCCAGATAAAATGGAAAAAACAAAACAAGAGCTTGAACAAGTTCTTGGCAAAAATGGCAAGTTTGAAGAATCAAGAATCTCAGAATTACCATATTTAAACTCAGTGGTGAAGGAGACTCTTCGCTTGCATCCACCTGTTCCATTTTTGATACCTCGCATGTCAGAAAATGAGGTGCAAGTTGGTGGCTTCGTAGTGCCTAAAAATTCACAGGTACTTGTGAACGTGTGGGCCATGGGAAGAGATTCCAGGGTTTGGAAAAAACCGTATTCGTTTGAACCGGAGAGGTTTTTGGACGGTCAAGATCATCATGAGATTGATTTTAAAGGTCGTGATTTTGTGTTGATTCCCTTTGGAGCTGGAAGAAGGATTTGCCCTGGATTGGCATTAGCGAATAGGTCAGTGCACTTCATGTTGGTTACTCTTTTGCATAACTTTGATTGGGTTCTTGAGAATGGTTTGAAGCCGAAAGAGATGGACATGAGTGACAATTTTGGGTTGACTTTGAAGAAGGCTCAGCCTCTTCGAGCTATGCCTACTAGACTTAGAATTTAGTGCAATAATATCATAATGTGCTTGTTCGTTGATGAATAAATAAATGAGTATGATGTGATTTGATATATTGGTCTGATACTTTATTAATCTCACAGTAGCGGTTAATAGTTTGTGACAAGGAAAACTACCCCCTTAACAAATATTTTCATACTTCAATGGCGCCACATCATCTAAACTTTGAACTCTATTAAATTAAAATATAATTAAGCATATTTTAATCTTAATTTGACAAATGACTCCTCAGAAGTACTGTAACACCTCAAATTTTATTCACCAAGAATATATTGTAATTATTTTATATATTCAATGAAATGGTGAATAATTAAGGCTAAAGGAATTAAATATTGAAAATTGAAAGTGGAATAGTGGTTTCAGTGAAATCGCCAGCGAGACAGTAGGATTGTCATATAGTTTTGGAAGACCATATGATGACCAAAAAATATGAAATTTTACAGGGTGAAAGTAGACATCCTAAGCTTTAATTTGATAGGTATTATAAGCCATTTTGACTTGTGTATTGAGAATTATGAATTTTTGAAGTTTGCCCATTGAAATTGACTAATTTCTGGAGCAGCGGTCAAATATTGAAAATCAAGGAATGATATGATCCCAGTCAGTAAAATTCCATATTTTCCCTTGAAACTAGACTCAATAAGGGTTCCATAGGCTTTGGAATCGTATTAAAATGATGTCTACAAAATTAGTTATGATTTTTCAAATTTAAGGCAGAAAATCTGCCAAAATTGGCATTATTCCGAAAATTTAAGAAATAAAGTAATCTTCCTTTTCCTCTTGATTATTTTAGCAATTAAGGGATGAAGGAGGAGAATACAAGTGTCAAAATCCAATGAAACCAAGTGTCAACACCACATGAAATATGATGGAAATAATTGTTGTGTCATAAGTCCTTACTTATGTCATAAGGTTAGGTAGCCAACTCTTGTACCAATTGACTTGAGTAAATGGAAGGAACGCTTGATTTAGTTGGAGCATAAGAGGGAGCACGTTTTTGGCCAAGGAAGAAGGAGAATTGGTTCCAATCTAATGGAAATCAAATGAAGCAAGCAAGTCAAAGTATGGTATAAAGTGGAGAGGTATGGTGCAAGCATGGAGGGAAGTATGGTGGTTGGCATGTGTCACTATAACAACTTTAGATGAGATCAATGGTTTGGAATCAATGGAGCAATTTTATGAAGACTTTCTCTTCCCTTCCCTTCATGCATTTTCGTTCAACATAGAGAGGGAGAGAGTTTGGAGAAACTTTGAAGAGTTAGAGGGAAGAGGAAGAAGAAATCTTAAGGTAAGAGTTGATTCTTAAGCTTTCCTTGTAACATTTCCATTAGATCCTTCTCTAAACCATGTTTCTTCATGAATCTATGATCTTGAAGACTCATTCTTAGCTCAAGGAGAAGAGAGAGAGGACGTCCTAGAGAGAGAAACACCAAGGATCAAGAGGTAATCTCCAAAATTTCAACTTCTTAGTGTATTGAAGTTGTTGGTGATTGTTGTTTGGTTTTGTGATTTTTGGGTTGAGTTGTAAAATTAGAAAAGCCATGACCCTAAGGGGTTATGCTGCCCAAAATCCTTTAAATCATGATTAATAATTTTCTAAATGAGTTAACCAAAGATTAGAAGTGGAAAAGTACAAGTTTTGGAAGCTAAAACAAAAAGCTATATTTTTCTATTTTCCCTTCAATATTTTGGTCAGACCAGAAATGGTAGTAGGATTTGGATTTTCATGAAATAAATGGTTCCATTGGACTCAGTGGACAAAAATAGGTGGGGTTACAGTTGGACACTTTTTCGGTAGAGGCCGAAAAAGCATAATTACGAAAACGCCACTGAAATCACTAAATAGGGGCTGTCAAGGGTATTTTTGTAATTTGACAGTGAATTTGGTAATTTGGAGCCTGGAAATAGATTCCTTGGGTGAAAATAAGTCAGAATGGCCTTAGTTAAAAATTTGGGAAAACGTGCCATCGGGCCGGGTTCCCGGGGGCATTTTTGTAAATTTTCACCATAGACTAATATAACTACAATAAACATTATGGAAGAGTCTAAAATGATACTTGGATAGGTTATGACCTATTTCTGGTACATTTAATATTTTAGGACCGATTTGGAGGTCGGATATGACACGTTCTTCGAGGCACATTTAAAAAGGGGATATTAAAGCTTTGAGGTAGGGACATTATTCTTCATACACTATGCCATAAGTTATGTGATTGTGTGGATGCCAATGTTTGTAAATGCGCTTTATTAATCAACACGATTTATCCAAAGAGGGGTCAGAAGTGTCAGAGGCACTTACACCGGAGTTGGTGAAAACCCAACCGGTGCAGAATAGTGGGGTTGGGCCCTACTCATATATACATGCAGAATATATGTTTATAATGTTCATTAATTGGTGCATACATGGCATATATCATATTTACTTTTCGCATTTTCTATGAACGATAGCATGTTTCTACTGGGGTCCTCCAGAATCTCACCATATTTTTAATAAACACCTCAGCGGGTACCAGTGGGTCTAAGGGAAAAGATGTAGATGCCGGAAAGTGAGCGGCACGTGTTTCGAGGCAAGGACAATAACGTGGTCATAATTAGTCTATTTTTGTGATATTTTGGTGAAATTTGTAAACGAATATTATTATCAGTATAATTATACTTTTCTGTATGCCCATTGAATTCCGTCTTTATTACTCTTTGATTATCGAAATGGAAACGGGTGTTGACATTTTTGGTATCAGAGCTAATAAGAGGTTCTGGATTATCAGAATTGTATACTGATAAGGTTTTGTTTGCATGGCGACCGGACTATTCATGGATGGACCGAGTGAGCCGATAATCGTGATCGTGGATAGTGACAGCGAAACGATGGTAAACCAATGTGTTCCAGACAAAGGGCCGATGATCGACCACTTCGGATACGGGGTATGCGTATCGATACACAGCACAGAAAAGCATGCCGAGATTGCTCATGCACAATCCAAAGCCGAGGTCGGCATCCTAAGGAGTGACAGAGGTTGGCGAGACCAGAGATGCGCCAGAGGAGTACCCAGAGTAGGATTCCGACTATGAACCGGAGGAGGTTTCGTGTGATAAGATCCTCTATATTTTAAATTGAAAAATATTTAGGTCAAGTTTCTTTTATTCATTACGTTAAGTTTTCTAATCACATGCGTCTATGCGTTTTATTTTTAAAATATTATCATTTAATTATAAGCTCACATGAAAAACATATAGGATATATATCCATATGTGATTGGAGAACTTGATTTAACCAACTACTTGATGTAAATATGGTTCTTTAAATTTAGTTTTTTTATTACAAATTTATCGTTCTTTTTTTAAATTTATAATAAAATATTTTTTATTTATATCTTTCTTCAAATTATAAATATATAATATAATTTAAATCATTTTACAGCACAATTGTCAATTTTCTAATATACCCTTATACATACAATTGAATTTAAACCATAAATAGGATGGTGATTTGGCTTGATTGGCCATTGCACCTTTGCGTAGCAATAACGCATATGGATTCCGCCTATCCAATCAACCAGAACCATCTAAATTGTCCCAATATAATTAAGGGAAAATCCCTTTGGGAAAATTTTTTTATTAAAAGATAGTTGAATTATACAAATTATAATTTAGGTTACTAAACTTAATAAATTATTAATTAGGTTATATGACATAATTATAGATTTTAAAACTTAATGAAATGTCCAAAATATGCATGAGAAGAGAAGGGAAAACCAAAAAAAAATTTTAACTTCAACTATAGAGAAAAAAATTTTCTCGCTGTTGCGATTGTACTTCCTTGAGTGTTCACCTAAGGTCGTTTGCACCACCTACTGAAAGGCATAATCGTGAAGGTATTGGTTGAGACTCCCATATTTGCTACTGAATGTTTTTAATTTTGTAGATTTATTTGCTTTTAGTCTTTAACTTTTGGACTGAACTTTTTTTTTTGCTGTTTTTGTTTTGCTGGACTTTGCTCAATTCTGCAGCAATATAATGAAAAAATTTTTCAAGCTTAAAAAATAGCGATTTAAGAAGACTCAACCATTTAAGAGACGATATACCCTCTCTTTCTATTGTTTTAGTCACCATTTTGATCCCATTGCTACAACATAGAGTATTAAGAACATGATTAAATTTAGAAATCCCTTTAATTAAGAGATGATTTGTTGTAGGGTGAGCTACTGAAGCTAGTCTCTCCATTTCAATTGATTTGATAATGGAGGTTCCATGACAAATACTTCTGCAGGAAACTACGTTTTCCCCCTATATGCACCTATTCTAGGAATTGTGACTCTAAATTATTGACCATGATGAGGTTAAGGAAGATTTAACATTAGAACCAACTTATTGTTGCCTCCTTCGCCGATTTTCTGACTTTGCCGACATCTACATGGTACCGTTAGGCTTCTACGTAGCACACATATGGTTTTGTCCTCAATTTTACTTTTTTATAATAACTAAGGGGTATGGAGATAAGTGACCCGATTTCAAAATTCCTAATTGTGTCACGTAACCTAATTAATGATTTGTCAAGTTTACTGACCCAAATTAGAATTTGAGTATTTCAACCTTCTTTTAATATTATTTTCCTAATCCCTTACAAAGAATTTTAAAAATACTAAAAGACAAAAGGTGTTCCCAATATCTATAATACCAGAGAAGTGTTGGTGCCTGATTTATCCTTTTTGAAATCAAAAGAAAATTACACCAATGCTCTTGACAAAATTATCTTCTCCATCCTTCCACAAATCATCTTCTCCTCTAACAATGGCGACGGTGGCCTCCTCTAGCAAAGGCAGCTATTTCTCCAGAACAACGGGATTTAGAACTTCAATCTCTACCACCATATACAATTTTTGCGATTTCTCCGGCTCCTACATCAACACTGATATGATTCTCACACCAAACTCCTCTTTTTACTCATGAGTAGTACAAGTAGATCTTAGATATGCTTAAAATAGATTCTGAGCAATGTGAAGCTGCTATAAGTGTGCAGGCAACAACTCTCTCTGGATCACCTTAGAGTTTTTGGATGTCTTGTGTTTGCCATGAATTTAAACTCAACAGATAAATTGCGAAATAGGATAGAAGCATGTGTTTTCTTGGGATATCCAACCACTCAAAAGGGATATCTACTTTATAATATTAAAACTAGGTCTCTTCTATACACATTACATTCATGGAAAACATATTTCCTTTTAATGATTGTGGGAGTTCTGATCAATAGGGAGTTTAGAAGAGCAAAATTTAACTTGATTTTTTTTGATATTGTCCATGATTCATGTTCTCCTTCCATGATTAGAACTGATCACAACCAAGATACCAACATAGAGTCCCTAGATGGTGAGGAAGAACACTTAGACTGTGGAAATGTTAGGACTAATACATAGCAGCAAACTTCTAATAGACCAACTAGAAATAGGCATGCCCCTATATGGATTAGAGATTATGAGTGTAAATATCTAACTAATGCTAATAATCAGAGCCCTGAGCTTGTTAATGATGTTTTGTTTGATAGTAGCATTAATATGCTACATGTTGTATCTTTTTTTGACTTATCTCTCTTATATAAATGTTTTCTCACTTCTATTGATAAAGAGATTGAACCTGACAATTACTATCAAGCCTATAAAGACCCAAGGTGGATTGAGGCAATGCAGAAAGAGATTAAAGCCTTAGAGTCAAATAAAACTTGGAAAATAATGAACTTGCCCAAAGGGAAAAGACCCATTATGTGCAAATGGGTTTATAAAATCAAATACAAGGCATATGGTAAACTTGACAAGTTTAAAGCACACCTGGTTACTAAGGGTTACAATCAAAGAGAAGGAATAGATTTTTATAAAAAAAATTTCCTTGCAGTAAAAATAGTAACCATTAAAACCATCCTTAAACTTGTGGTTGTTAATAATTGGAAAATACATCAAATGGATGTAGATAATGCATTCCTTCAAGGGGATCTGCATGAAGAAATCTATATGACTATTCCTTAAGGCTTTGAAAGAAAAACAAATCACTTGAAGGCATGAAAAAATTAGAGAAATCTCTTTATGGGTTGAAACAAGCCTCTAAGCAATAAAATAAGAAACTGACCCAATTATTAATAAAGGGTGGTTTTCAACAAAGTAAACATGACTATGCCTTATTTTTTAAACAAACACAATCTGATCTGATTTTTATTCTCTCTTATGTTGATGATCTTGTGATTACTGGTAATAGTGTTAAATAATGATGCAAAAGGTTTTTTGCATAGAGAATTTAAGATTAGATATCTTGGTTTGCTGAAATATTTTCTTGGCTTGGATGTGGTAAGATCCAAACATGGTGTTCCTGTCGATCAAAGAAAATATGCTATAGAACTAATAGATCAAATAGGTTTGGATGGGTCTAAAATTGTCTTGAATCCTATGGAACAGAATTTAAGACTCATTGCTAAGGAAACTAAGTTAGATCATTAAATTGATGATGCCAGGCCTTATAGAAGGCGTGTTGGAAAATTGTTCTATCTTACTTTGACCAGACCTAATATATCTTTTACAATATAGGTATTAAGTCAATTTATGTAGCAGCCAATGGAATCTCACATGAAGGTTGCCCTTAGATTGATAAAATACCTAACGGACAACCCTAGTAGAGGGATTTTTCTTTCTACTAAGAACTCTTCTATTCTTGAATGTTATTGTGATTCTCACCACGCAGGATGTGTAGACACTAGGTGTTTTGTAATAGGATTTCTAGTTAGGTTTGGAGGCTCACTTATATGTTGGAAATTGAAGAAACAGAGTGTAGTGTTAATTTCATTTGTTGAAGCAGAATATAGAGCACTTAGGATGGTTGTTGCGGAGCTGACTTGGATTATTGGGTTGATGAAAGAGTTGCATATTAGTAAAGTGGAGCCAATAAGAGTATATTGTAACAGCAAATCAGCCATTCATATAACCACAAATCTTGTATTCCATGAACACATGAAGCACATTGAAGTGGATTGCCACTTCATGAGAGAAAAGTTGTTGGTTGTTATGATTGATTTCAAGCATGTATGGTTTGAGGAGCAATATGCGGACATCCTAACTAAAGCACTTGGTGGTGGACAACATAATTACATTCTTAACAAGCTGGGCACATGAATATAGAGTGCCCAATTTGAGAGGGAGTGTATAATATGATATATTGTAAATATATTTGTAATAATATGATAGCAAGTATTGTTGGTTAATTATATCAGGTATTTAATAATGGGCTTATATACAGTGTTTTTTAGGCCCACTAGCTTGTTGGGCTCAGCAAGATAGAATAAGGCTATATATATCTACGTCTTGGACTTCATTGTATAGATTGATTTATTCACAGTATTATGGTTAATAAGAGAATACATTATTCAGCATATTTCTGGGCTCGTTATCAATTTACAATAACACTGTCACATATAATCTTTTTCTTTTAACCTGATGCCACATATAATCATGAATTCTATCAATTAATAACTCATCGGTTTCACACTTTCATTAGTATACAGAAGTACATAACTACGCCTCATGACTTCCCCAAAGAAGAAGAAATAAGGCCTATTATCTACTTAATGGATGCTAATCCACTCATAATTATCAAACTTTAACAAATTTTATCCAACATGAAACCCTTTTTCGCATAATAAGAATGCCTTATTCTCACAGCCCCACAGCCACCTTCTTCTGCAAATAAGCTAATTTATCACGAATTGCACAGTACGTATCAGTACTAACTGTTACTTCTTCAAATACTTCCCTTTCAGCTTCTTCTTCTTCTTCCTTAGAGCTATAGTCAAGAATTGATGATAATTTTGTATAATGACAAGTTTGAGTACCAGATTGAGATTGTTGATGATGAAGCTGAGGCATGTTACGGCCACATCCAGGAAAATAATCACGAACTACTGAGTAGAACTTGTGTCTCTTAGGAACAATCCCATGACCTTCCATTAATGGCTTCCTCTTTATAACCACTGTTTTTTCTTCTTATTGTTCAAGAACTCAAGATTCTTTGTCAGTAACAGATTGTTGTGGAGGCTAAGCAGAGAATCTGCCTCACCCAGGTACTGGTGATGATGAAGTAGCCATGGGACGTGACTCTCTCAACGCACCAGAATACAATCAGTCCATGAAGTTTCTGCCTTTCTGATCTGTAAACAAGAAACCCAAGTCCCAACACATCACAATAAAAGAGAAAAAGGAGCAAAGAAAAAGAAACATGAAAGCAAAACAAAGAAAACGATGAAGGAGTTGAGAAAGATATATACCAAACAACAGAGAATTGGAATCAGAAATTGCAGAGTAAGATGGTTAACATGAACGCCTGAGATGGGAGAGCCTCTTAATATTTTAGTATTTTGATGAGCAAGACTCTAAATTTTTGAGAAAATTCTAAAAATATGTTACTTGAATTTTAAAATCTTAAATAAGTGATTTGACAAAAATATGAGTTGTCAATCTCATTACTCTTATTATGAATAAAACCAATTTAGAATTTTGAAGTTCAAGTGATATTTTTTCTTTTTTTGGATTCTCCCTTAATTTTTTGACAGGAGAAGACTTTCAAAAATGATAAAATGTGATTGGCACACTTTTTTCTTTATTTTGTTTTTATCTTCACATGTTCAATACAACTGTAGATTTAATTATTATTGATGTTGTTGTGGTGTTCGTCATTATTATTAAAGAAAAAATTGAAGTCAGTGGAGCTTGGGAGTTTCTTTTTTTTTTTTTTTAATTTAGTCAAAGGTTTCCCCTACAGAGATTTATAGGGTAAAAAATTTTTACCTCTTCCAATAAGTACATTTTCCGATATTCGAATTTGTGTTCTCCTCCTTTCATGAATAAGGCCTCTTACCACCTCAAATAACAACTTGTTGGTAGAACTTGAGTAGTTTTAAAATTGGGTTGAAACAGGAAATTTAAGTACATAGGTAATTTTAAATCATTTTGATTTAGATTACCATTAATAAATTTTTTTTGCCAACATTTTAGGAATTGGAATAAAGTACGGGGGTTTTAGAAATAAAAGGAAGCCACCAATAAAATTACAGGAGTTTTTCTTTTTTGTTTGTTTTTCACAAAATACCTTTCATTTTCTAAGAGAGATGAGCATCTTCTATTAGGGGACAATACTTGAAAAATAAAATTACCGCGCTTTTTTTCCAGTTTAGAAAATTTTAAAACTAATAATTTTAAGGGAAAACTATTCTTGAAGTATATGTAGTTTCCTTCAATTTTTAATTTGGTACATGTTTTTTTTCCCTCCTTATTAAATCTTTTAATCTTACTCTTTTAGCACCTCTATAGTTTGTAACTTTACTCTGTTAGCTTTGCTGGCCCTTGTACAGAAAGCTAGTTGTGTTAACAGAATAATTTTAAAGAATTTAATAAGGAGATAAAACTACACATGCCAAATTAAAATTTGAAAGCAGCTATAGGTACCAGAAGAATGATTTTCCCCATCTTAGAGTTAATCACACAAAATCACCTTTATTAATATTTGTTTTAACTTGTGAATTTTTCATATGGTATTTATTGGGTAATTACGAAACCATAGTTTTAAAGGCTTTTTTCTGTAAGCTGAGTAAAATTTTTCTCACATATACTTACCTCGTAAATCCTAAAAACTATTCTCTAAGAACTAATTCAAACATATATTAATCTAAAAGGTAAGGTTTGCATAAGTGAGATAAATGGATAGACTGCAAAACAGAAAAAAGCATAAACATGCTAGTCATGGAAGCTAAACTAACAGGATAGACAAACTTATATCAAACTTTTTTGTAATTGCACCATTAAGTTTTTTGGAAGGAGTATCTGACACCATCAATTTTTTTTTCCCCACTAAAATGTACACAAACATGTCAGAAAAATTTATTGTTAAAATTATACTTTTATCCTTTTTTTTAAATATCAAACTTATATCTATAAATGTAGACTACGTTGTACAAATTATTAAACAACCACATGAAGCGAAGCTAAGAGCAAGACATCCATCGTCATCATCTGCTCATACTTATAAATCTCAATCACTTTAAGTTGAGCCAAGCCGCTTTCCTTTATATCTCCTCTATTTTTATGGTTCATATAGAGCTTCAAAATATGTTTTGGGCTCTGTGTAAAATATTTAAATCTTGAAATTTAAAATTCCCTCATATATTATAATTCCTTCTCTCTCATTCATTTTTAACTTTTTTCTAATCCTGAGGTATTTTTCCCCCCTTCATCTCTCCAATTACAACAACACTATTATCTCTTGGTTTCCTCTACTCTTTCAACTTTAGTCCACCATCTCCCTTGACCCTTCCACTGTAGGGTGAGTTCCACCAGTGAGCTTGTGCTTATGAATCGGGCGGCGGTGGCGGAGAGAGGCAGCTTGGTGCCGACGTTCTTCTTTGTGAGCATTGAGCACAAGCTATTAACATCTAATTTGAAAAAAAAAAAGGAAAAGAAAGAAGAATAACCTTTAAAATAGGATTAAGGTGTAAAAATATATATGAGATTTTTTTAAAAGTGTGTCCAATATCAAATGTTTTTTTAAGGGCAAAAGTAACTCTGAACTTTCAAATTATATACAAAAATACATATTGATCATTAATTGACCGCTTGTTTAAATTTTTTGAAGGGTTAATGTGTAAAAATACACATGAGATTTTCCCAAAAATGCACCCAATACAAATACTTTTTTTAGGGGCAAATGTGATTATGAACTTCCAAAATAGGCGTAAAAATACATATTGACTATTAGTTAATTGTTTATTTGAATTTTTTGACTGAAAATGATGACATTGAGGATGATATGGATGATTAAGAAACGGCTTGGAGAGAAATACTTATATACTCAAAGAGTACCACATTATCTAAACTCTGTCTAATAAAAGCATAATAATTCATATCATATGTATCCTATTTGACTGATGACTTATTTGAAAAATTTAAATTTTATTTTGCTTTTAAGAAAAATATTGGGTGATCATTTTGTTTTAGTTTTTCTAAATGAAGTTTTTTTTAAAAAAAATAAGATAACTTTTGAATTTTTTCATGAGTCATCAGCCAATCGGGATTAAAATAATATGAGTTGTTATAATTTTACTTGACAGAGTTCAGATGATGTGGTATACTTGAAGTATATAAGTATTTATCCAACTTGAAATAATAATTTGCTGACTAGGCGAAGGAAATTAATTTTCACCTAATCCTTTATCTCCACCTGATCACTTCTTTTAGAAGAGAGAGGAAGAGGACTGGAAGGTTTAGGTAGAGATAAAGTGATAAGTTGGAGATAAAGGGTTAGATAGAAATTAATTTCCTTGACCCGGCGAGCAAATTATTATTCTTGCATGTTTTTTAATCATCCATGTTACCATTTTCAGTCAAAAAATTTAAATAAATGGTCAACTAACTGTTAATATATATTTTTGCACATATTTTGAAATTTCAATGTTACTTTTGCCTATCAAAAAAGCAATTGTGTGGGGTACACTTTTGAAAAAAAAAAATCTCAATTGTATTTTTGTACCTCAACTCTTAAAAATTTCAAACAAACAATCAACTAACAGTCAATGTGTATTTTTGTACTTATTTTGGAAGTTCATAGTTATTTCTACCCTTCAAAAAAATATTTGGTGTTGAGCGCATTTTTAAGAAAATCTCTTATATATTTTTGCACCTTAACCCTTTGAAAATATCTTTTTTTTAGTTGGCTTTTGTTTTAATGTTTTCGCCTTATTTTTATTTTCTTTGAATTATAGGGATGTCATTCCTGATTGCAATTTATTATTATACGAGTTGTAAATTAGAGTGAGAAATAATTTTTAAAAGGCAACATTATGTAAAACTCCATTAAACTTTGGGTCAATTATGTATAATATCTACTCGAAAGATAAAAGTAGTTACATATAACATTTTAATATTTCAAAGTTTAAACTTAACCTATCTAATATTTTATATTTTTTACTATGAACCTATTGCCGTAAATTCGCCATAATCTTTTAAATAAAACTTATCAAGTTTGATCAATATAAGATATTTGACATCTTACGTGACATCTTATATAAAATAATCAAATACATAATTGCAACGATTCACAGGCATCCCGTCAGTGTGAGGGCTTTATTGGCAAGCTGATATGTAAGCATTTTTATAAGGGTGCTTCAAACCCGGAGGCATGTTTTGACTCTAATGTACTTTGGGACCCAATTCATCTAAACTTTTGTTTATTGGAAAAAAAAATACAAAAACTGGTAGAGATTTGAGTTGTGTTGGACTTTAGGTCTAGTCTTGAAGAGTCAAAATATTCGCATTTATCTAATTAAAACATAAATTAAATCAGAATTTGATTTATTGGAAGATCGCGGTAATTCTGCTTCAAATAATTAATGGACGTTCTAAGAATAATATCTCCTAAATTATGTAAATTCCACCTTCCTAAATTATTATTCTGCTCGGCAAGCTCTGAAACCATAGTTTTAGAAGTACTTTTCCGCAAATCGAAATAAAACTCCTCTCACATGCTTATCTCATAAATTGTAAAATCTATTCTCCACAAGCTAATTCGAACACACACAGGTAAATATGGACAATAAAATCCTTTGCTTTGTAAAAGAGCCAAAAAGAGTCGGAAGCATAATCTTTAGAGAGGGTTGGAAGAAAGAAGAAATATTATTCAGAAAAAAAAAGGAGGAGGAAGAAATATTGTTTTTATAAAAAAAAATAAGAAAAGATTTCAAAAAAATACCTTCAAAATATCAAAATCTCAAATTAATTTTGTTTCATACAATAAATGATGTTATGACTATACTTGATTAACAATTCACAATTTATTTTAATAGGAAATCACTTATTTAAGATTTTTAAATTTTGAAGGTATTTTTCTGAAATTTTCCAAAAAAAAAATTTATTAAAAAATATGTAAGAAAGAAGAAATATTTATTATTAGTGTAAACATAATAAAAAAATAAAAATATTTAGGTCAAGTTCCTTATATTCATTATGTGTCACATGTCTTATTTTCTAAATATTATTATTGAAAAATGAATTCATATAAAAAAATAGAATACATGATCTTATATGATTTGAGAATTTGATATAATGAATGTGAGGAATTATGTCATCCAAGAGCCTAGTTTACACTAGGGCCTGTTTGGTTGGAGGGGAGGGGATGAAAGATGACCCCCTCCCCTTGTTTGGTATGAAAAATTGGAGAGGAGGGATTATAAATCCCTTCCATTCCCTCATTTTTATTCCCTCTAAATTGGGGGGTTTTTGGAGGGAAGAAAAATATTATGACTGTTTTGCCCCTATTACTTTTTCATATTTTTTGATACCCTTAAGCAGAAAATAAAAATATGCTCTGGACTCTGGAGATTTTAGAGTTTAGACCAAAATTGTAATATGTTATTAAATAAGTTATTAAAGTCTTATGCTTTCTCTCACAAAATTGTAATCTCTATTTGTTTTCTTTTACCAATAATTGTCTAACAGTGTGACTTAAAATAAATTTGTGTCCACTTGATAAAATAAATTTCAATTTTCATAATTTATTTAATTTATATTGAGGTGTAAAATAATTTAAATAATTTTGATTTCAAAAAAACTAATTTAAATTATTTATATAAGCAAAAATATCTAAACTAATATATAAGGGTAAACTGATAAATTAATAAAGGTAATTAAACCCGGACCGGTCAGTAAACCGGTCGGGGTATTGGGTCAGGGGTCAGTGGTTAGACCGGAGTCAAATTAGAGCTAAACTGGGACCAAACCGATGAGAAATGGAATATTTTATGTTTATAGTATGAAATTCTAAAGAAAAAAATTTTAAAAATTTTGACCCGGACCGATTTAGTACCCAGGTCGTTGGTTTATGGGCCGATTCAGCCGGTTCGGTTCGAGTCAGATAACTTAGGTTATTATCTCCCTTCCTATACTCTCTTAAATCAAATAAAGAATCATTAAAAAACCTTTCTCTTCCTCCCCTCCAACTAAACCCAACAAGATGATTTCATATCCTTACCCTCCATCTCCTCCCCTTAACCAAACAGCCATTCTTTTAAAAGCCCCTGACCCATGATTTTGTTTTAAAAGCAAAAGCTTAAAACTTGTGGCATTCTTAACCCTGAAAATATGGCATCATCCCCACCATCAAACGCATTGGAGGAAATAGAGGAGAAGCTTCCCGTTCCTCCGACTAATGCACCCTCGCTCGTCGACATTGCTGTTGCTGCTCTGCTTCAACATCATCTACTGGAGCTGTCCTCTGGTATTGGCTTTTTCTCTGAGCGTCTCAGCGTTCTGTGCACTCAACTTGAAAACCTCGACAGGAGAATCAACCATTTACTAGTGGCCATTGCTCTACTACGAGACTCCTCTGCCCCTCCGAATGCAAGCTCCGACGAGGATGATTAAGATTGAAAATCATCTTCCTGTTTCCATTTTGTTCCTTTTTGATGATGTTAAGAAAGGGGATAAAAGTAGAGGATACAGTTGTTTTTTTTTTTTTAATTTGGTTTGAGTCGGTCTGATCTGTTCTGTTCCGTTTTTGCTCTATTTCTGACTTTGGTTTGCTTTTATTTTGTAAAGATGAAATCTTTTTGAGAATGAATGAATGAGAAAACTTCTGGAAAAAGTTTTGCACCTTAACCCTTCAATATATCATCAGCTTTTGCTCTAAAGAAAGCAGAAACAAATCAGAACATGTACATAGCATACATATACTAGTAAATGTAATCATCATCATCATATAAATCCATAATCTTGCTAGACCTTTTCTGAAACATGCAGTGAAGCCCAAGGACAAGAGGAGAAAGAAGAAAGAAGAAAGCTACTTCTAATCACCGAAGTTAGATATGTATTGTTGTCAGTTAGACTCTATTTGAATTTTTTTCCCCTTGTGATCAAAGTAATGTTATCATTTTGTTCCTTTGTGCCCAAAAGTCCATCTTTGTGTTTTCTGGTTTCTTAAGGTCATCCCCTTTCTACACTGACATTGAAGTGTTTCTGGCCTTGTGCTCAAAATTAGGAGGGTTGTTTTGGTGGAATTAGCAGCTAGCCATCTCTTTCATGTTTTTTTCCTGTAGGAACTAGTTTTTGTGCAACCCGTTTTAGTTTTCACTTATGGCCTGTTTGGTTCACGAAGTCAGTGGGAATGTAATATTTTGGAATGATAATTACACAACACTTGTTTTGTATGCTGTTAAGGAATCATGAAATGAAATTTATATTTTATTTTAAAAGTTAAAAGTAAATGTGAAAAAATCATTTTAACTCTATTAAGGCTAAAAAGGAAGGGTATAAATGTCTAAATGTTTATTTATGAAGGGTATAAATGTCTAAATGTTAATAAGCTTGAATACGGACTACATAACCCAAAGCTATGTAATAGGGAATATCTGATTTGTTGTAATATGTTATAATCAAGATTACATTGGAATGTTTTACTATACTAATCAAACACATAAATTAGTAGAATGCATCATTATTACTAATAATCCCCTCTTTTATAATCGACAAAGCCCATTAAAATAGGGAAAATCCCTATAAACTATCCTTGAAATATGCAAATCCCTAATCAGTACATTGAAATCCAAAAATCCGGATCAGTCACGCGTCAGTACGGATGAACAGTGCGGGCGGCGCCAAAAGACCATTTTGCCCTTCAACCCTCATTCTCGCTACTTCAAAAATAACAGCACGGGGTTCTTAATTAACAACTCCGTATTCTTGATTAACAACTCCAGTTTCATCTTTTTACTTTCACAATAACAACACCGATCTTGTTATTATCAACTCCGGATTTTTTATTAACAATTCCTCTTTATTCTTCCACATATTCGCATCTCAAAAATATAGTGTTATTAATGTAAAATATGGTGTTATTATTGGACTTGAAACTTAAATTACGAAGTTGTGAAACAAGAAATAGGAGTTAATGTAGAATAGGGTATTGTTAATAATAACACTAGTGTTGTTATTGTGAAAGTAAAAAGATGAAATGGAGTTGTTAATCCAGAATACGGAGTTATTAATCAAGGATCTGGAGTTGTTGATTAAAGGGTGTGTTGTTAATAAAAAAAGAAGTGTTATTATTGGCCTTGAAACTTAAATTAGGAAGTTGTGAAACAAGAATACGGAGTTGTTAATCAAGAATCAGGAGTTGTTAATTAAGAACCGCGTGTTGTTATTTTTGAAGTGGCGAGAATGATGGATGAAGGGCAAAATCGTCTTTTAGCACCGCTCGCACTGTTCATCCGTACTGACGCGTGACTGATCCGGATTTTTGAATTTCAATGTACTGATTAAGGATTTGCATATTTCAAGGGTATTTTATAGGGATTTTCTCATTAAAATATGTGGTTGAAATGGGAGAAAGAGGCGTAGTGTTCCTTAAGTAATTATTTCTATTTTCTCATACAATTTTCTCTTTGTTGGGACAAATTTGCAAAACATTTTTTTGAAAAAAAAAAAAACGTAAAACATTTGGCATATTTTCTCTCTTGGCGTCATTTTATCAACAAAATTCTATTTATGAATTTGTTCAGAGGCATCAGGGGACTGAAGGAGAGACATATTTCTCATTTTCCAGATGAAAAAGGAGAAAGAGAAAAATAAGAAAACCCAAACCCATCATAAGAAATTCTAAATTAATGTTGGCTAAAACTTCACAAGAACTCTTCTACTGTTTTTTTAATTTAATCAAAAGTTTTTCCTTTTCGAGATTCAGAATGCAAATGATTTTTATCTATCTTAATAAATACATTTTTAAGGATTTAAATTTGTGTTCCCCTCTTTACAAGAATGATATCGCTTAGTCTCTTATCACCCTAACCAACAAGTTTGTTTTTTATTGAGAACTCTTCTACTTTTGATCATATAAAAGAACTTCTCATGTCATCAATGATTACATTCCTAAATGGTAAAATAATTTATTTAAGGAGAGACAAGAGGTTATTACAATTTGATACGGAACGTGTAAAATATAATGCGCTGTGTTCATTTTTTTTTTTAATTTTTGAATAAAATAATTACATTGTATTTCAATCTTATTTATTTAATGCCAATACTTTTCTCCCATACACAAATCTAATATGTATTTTTCCAACCGATTTAGTTGGGATCCCAATGTTTAAAAGGGAAAAATAGGAGAAAGCAGGCAGGGAATTTCATTTTTTTTAGACAAAAAATATTGATTTTTCTAATCTCAAGGACATATTAAAATTGTATAATTATATACATATTTTCCTTAAAATAAAGTTAATGTTATTAATTTCTCTAAAATGGAGAACAGGTTAAAAACGAAACATGTTGGCTAGATAATAAACGATCCGTGGGGCATGGAATCTAATTACGTACTAACAAATGAATAATGCTGCCACAGAGAATCATTAATTGTATGAATTAATAACTCATGAGTTTCTTAAGGCAGAAAAGAAGAAGAAATAAGGCCTATTATGTAATTAATGGATGCTAATCCACATCATAACTATCAAAATTGAACAAATTTAATCCAACATGGAAAACCTTTTTTGCATAAGAATTAAGAATGTCTTCTAGTCATAGCCAACAGCCACAGCCAGGTTCTTCTTCTTCTGCAGAGTAGTATGCATCATCACTAACTCTTTCTACTTCTTCTAATACTTCTTCTTCAGCTTCTTCTTCTAATATTTCTTCTTCAGCTTCTTCTTCTTCTACAACTACTTCCAATACTTCTTCTTCATCTTCTTCTTCTTCTTCAGCTTCTAGAACTTCTTCTTCTTCTAGTTCTACCACTTCTTCTAATACTTCTTCATCTTCTTCAGCTTCTACAACTTGTTCTTCTTCTTCTACTTCTACAACTACTTCTTCTAATACTTCTTCATCTTCTTCTTCATCTTCTTCTAATACTTCTTCTTCTAGTTCTACCACTTCTTCTAATACTTCTTCTTCTTCTTCTTCTAATATTTCTTCTTCTTCATCATCTTCTACAACTTGTTCTTCTTCCTCTTCAGCTTCTACAACTTCTACTTCTTCTGGATCTTCTTCTACTTCTGCAACTTGTTCTACTTGTTGTTCTTCAGATTCTTCTGGGTCTTGTTCTTGTTGTTTGGAGGGATAATCAGATTGTTGATGACGAAGCGTAGCCATGTTAGGGCCACATCCAGGAGGATAATCGCGCACTGCAGAGTAGAACTTGCGTCTCTTATGATCAGATTGTTTTTGTTGTCGATAATTATATTGGAATGGGCCAATTCCAGGAGGATAATCACGAACTGCAAAGTAAAACTTGCGAACAACCTTCTCTTCCATGAATGCCTTCCTCTTTCTAACCTCTGTCTCTTCTTCTTGTTCAACAACTGAAGATTTTGTGTCATTATCAGAACGTTGTTGAAGCTTACCAGAGAATCTGCCACACCCAGGTGGGTAAGCGCGAATTGCAGAGTGCTTTCGTCGAGGAAACTGGTGACCTTCCATTAATGGCTTCTTCTTCTTTCTAACAATGAATCAGAATATGAATCAGTCCGTAAAGTTTCTGCCTTTTTCAATCTTTAAACAAGAAACCGTACTCCAAATACACATTACATAAACAAAAAGGAAAAAGAAACATCAAAGTCTTGAAACAAACCAGAAAAAGATGAACCAGTTGAGATAAATATGCATACCTAAGAACAGAGTTTGAATCGGAAGATGCAGAGTAAGTCCTTAAAGTTTCTGCCTTTTTCATCTGTAAACAAGAAACCGAAAAATCCAAACACATTACGCAATAAACAAAGAAAAAGAAACATCAAAGGCTTGAAACAAACAAGGGAAAGATGAAAGAACGAGTTAAGAAAATAGAAACACATACGCAAGAACAGAACAGAGTAGGAATCAGAGAAACAGAGTAAGAGCGGTTGTAGTTAATTAGTGAGTGAAGAAGATGGCGCACATGAACTCATGAGATTAGAGCCTCTAAGTATTTAGGAAGATCTTTCTTTTTTAAAAAAAAAAATTGAACACTTACAACGTATTTACTTGAATCCCAAGGAGTTGCCTTTTTTTATTTTATGGTGAGAATTTTTCTAATTTTCGGACCGTTAGTGTTTGATTTTCAGCTTATGTATATGTGAAAGGCTATGTAATGTTTTTCAGTTTATTATTATATTTCGTCTTCGTTGGCATTTGGCAACATTAAGAAGAGTAACTCTTATGTTATGACTCATGATGACTTTCCTTTTTTTCAAACAAAAAAGACTTACAATGTACTATTTACTTGAATCCCAAGTTTTTTTGACCTGAACTTGAATCCCAAGTTACGTTAATAAATTACCTTTTTTATGGTGAGCATTTCATTTGTTTGTGGCATAACCAAAATTAAATTTTTCGGCACTAAATTACTTTTCATTAGCATAAATATTTATTTGACAATCCGCTGAATTCATATATATATATATATATATATAATTATTTTAATTATTTAATTTGACATTTCAAATATTTTTTTTGGCTACCCGGCTTGCGTCCTGAAAACACTGAAATCTAACTTGATAGTATTAAATATAAAAAAAATGAAGGCATTGAAGAAATAAATCTCTGAAAAAAACATTCTTTAGGGCACCAAAAATGAACAAATGATAATGGGATAAATTTTTATTTATTTATTTTGCTTTTATCTTCATATGTTCAATAAAACTATAGATTTGATTATTGTTGTTGTTGTTGTAAATTTTGTTATCATTTTATTATTAGAGAAAATTGAATTCACTAAAACTTGAGTATCTTTTAGCTCGTTTGGTTCGATTTCATGAGAAAAGATTACATGTAATCCTGATGTAATAGACTATAATGTTTGGTTGGGCTTATGTAATGTAAAAAGGATTACATTTTGTAATCCTAATTACACTACTATGACTGATGAATGGGGATGCAGGCATCCTGTAATCAAGTGAAACTATCACTATTGCCATTATATTTTTTTTAAATTGACCAAAGCGGTTGTCACGCCCTTATTTTAATTTCACCTTCATCAGAGTATTCGCGGAAAATAATATGCAGTTTGGTGGGCAACACAGGAATAACATAAACATAATGATAAAAAGTGCTCGATTACAGAAATTTCCCATAATTGTTCGTACATAATAATTACCATCAATATAGCCGCACAGGGCTACCAGGGTGTCTAAACCCGTCTGAGTGAAACGGAGACATTTCCCTGTCTTCGTTCCACCACCGCAATCCCCTCGTACGGTTCTTTTCTTTGTTCTTAGTGTATCTTCTATCTCCTCCTATCTAAATTGTTAGTAGGGGAAGGTGAGATTCGAGAGAATCTCAGAAGGAAAACAGTACCAATATGCATGTAAGATAAGTACTTAATGCATAACATGTTTGAATTACATAAACTCATGCTAACACAATGACTTATCTGCGTGCTCAATATTTAGTGCAACAAAACTATGGCCACAGTATAAACAGAAATAGAGCTTCAATCATTCATATATGTTTCACATAATCAAGCAAAGCAATAACATACATCAATACACCAGCATAAATATCAAATATATGTAGGAGAGGTAAGCTCACTAACTTAATTCTTTTCCACCTCGAACCGTGTGCTTCGATTCGCGAGCCAATCCCTCGGGCTTTCAACTTGATCCTACAATGTCAAATGTACCAGTTTAGACACTTCCATAGTGTTTTTGGTGATTATACGAGTCTATCGTAAAACTTTACCAAAATGCCCATGGAGACCCGGCCTTGACATACCTAGAGTTGGGAAAACGGGCCAACCCATGGGCCATGCGGGTTGGGCCCATGCGGCCCGCACTTCTGCGGGTTGGCATTTTGCCAACCTTAACCCGCAGTGTACGGGTTGCAAGCCAGCCCATGGGCCCCCATATTTGTTTTTGAAAAATAAAAGATCTTATTTTTAAAAAATAGTAAAAAATACGAGACACATACATATGAGTTATTAAATTTACTTTCCTAACATCAATCATTCCTCTTATAAAAATTTAAAAATATAATTTACAATTTAAGAGATAAAGTTATTAAATTTATCAAAGTTTATAAGCAAAATATAAACCCATCCTCAAATAACTAAAATATAATCATTTTGTTTAAAAAAGAAGGGAAGAGGCTAAGATTTTTTCTCTTTGAATTGGGAGGTGTCAAGATAGGAGTGGACAACCTATAAATATTGTGAAATTATTATATGTAAAAAAAATTTTTTGCAGGCCACCCCGAGAGCTGGCCCGCATCAGCCCGCGGGCCATGCGGTGAGGGCCTGTACAGCCCGCACTTTCACGGGTTGGGATTTTCCCAACCCTAACCTTATCCCAACCAGCAGGCTCGCGGGTTGGGCCCATATTACCGGCTCTAGCTGTACCTGGTCCGACTGTACTTTTCCTGAAATTTTGACTAAGGCTATTCTGACATATTTTCACCCAATGAATCTATTTCAAAACTCGAAATTATCAAATTCATTGTTAAATTACAAAAATACACTTGATAGCCCTTATTTCAGGGTTTCAAGGCGTTTTCGTAATCATGTTTTTTTGGGCTTTTCCGAAAAAGTAACCATTTGTAACCCACCTAATTTCCCCTACTGAACGCAATGGAATCATCAAATAATTGAAAGTCCAACCCTAAGACTCCTAACTAGAGCTAGCTGAAACTTATTAATTCTTCAAGGAAAATTGGGGTTTTGTAATTTCGGCCCCGTTAACGTGTTCCTTTCTTCTTCTAACCACTTTATTAAGTATTTAATTAGGTTACTACTACTATTTTAGACCCAATTTTAGCAGCATAACCCCTAGGCCATGTCATTTCCAAAAAATCAAATCAAAGACAATCAGATGAAATTTCACCGATTAAATTGTCCACAGCAGCTAGAATAAGCAATATACAAAGGTTTGGAAGTTACCTCAAGCTTCCTCTGGATTTTCTCAAAATGGCTGAAAACCCTAGCCTTAGAACACCCAAATTTGTGCTTTCAACACCTTACAATACATGAAAAAGAAGCTTAGGAACAATGTTATACGCGTTATGTACAAATTTAGAAATCGATCTATTTTAGGAGATTTTTTCTCTTTCTCTCTCTAAAAGCTCTCAACTCTTTCTCTCTCTTGGCTGCCGGAATGGCGTGTGAAATGAGGGCTGAATAAAGAGGATGATGATATATTATAATGCTTATGTCATCCTTTAGTTATTTATTAATTTTCCAAAATTTCGGATTTAAGGTAAATTTTGGCAGATTTTTTGTTCAACTTTGAAAAATCATAAATAATTCTAGAAAAATAAAATTAGAGTGATTCTAAAGGATATAGAACCCTTATTGAGTCTAATTTAAGGAAAAATATAAAATTTAGCCAACTGGAAGCACAAAAATCCCAGAATTTAAAATTTTGAATGTTGTTCCAGAAACTTTTCAGTTTTTCTGGGCTAACTTCAAAAATTCATAAATCTTTGTATATAGTTCTACTTGAGCCATATGACCTATCAAATTAAAGCTTAGGATGTCTAATTTCACCCTGTAAAATTTGATAATTTTTTCTCATAATTTGTTCTTCCAAAACCTCACAACAAACTCACTGCCTCGCTTAAAGCAATGAAACGACAAGCACTTGCAACTTCAATAAATTTCACTTTTGTATACAAATTTCTCATACTCTTTAGTTCACTATTTTATTCCCTTTAATACCTCAAATATATAAGAAACATTAGGGAATAAATTTGGGACACCTGATAAACTAGGGCTTAGACGTTCACTTAATTTAGGCTTATTCCCAAACTTCCGATCCTAAAATTATTTCTTTTTAATCGACAAAGCCCATTAAAATATGTGGTTGACATGAGAGAAAGAGGCGCAGTGTTCCTTGAGTAATTATTTCTATTTTCTCATCCAATTTTCTCTTTGTTGGGACAAATTTGCAAAATATTTTTTGAAAAAAAAAAAAAACGTAAAACATTTGGCATATTTTCTCTCTTGGCGTCATTTTATCAACAAAATTCTATTTATGAATTTGTTCAGAGGCATCAGGGGACTGAAGGAGAGACATATTTCTCATTTTCCAGATGAAAAAGAGAAAGAGAAAAATAAGAAAACCCAAACCCATCATAGGAAATTCTCAATTTCATGTTAGTTAAAACTTCACAAGAACTCTTCTACTGGTTTTTTAATTTGATAAAAAGTTTTTCTTTTTCGAGACTGGGACTCAGTGCGTATGATTTTCATCTATCCTAATAAAGATGTTTTTTGGGATTTGAACTTATATTCTTTTCCTTACAAGAATAAGCTGCTTGGTCGCTTATCACCCTAACCAATAAATTTGTTTTTTATGGAGAACTCTTCTACTTTTGATGATATAAAAGAACTTCTCATATCATCAATGATTACATTCCTCAACGGTAAAATAATTTATTTAAAGAGAGACAAGAGGTTATCACAATTTGATACGGAATGTGCAAAATATACTGCGTTGTGTTCATTTTTTTTAATTTTAGAATAAAATAATTACATTTTATTTCAATCTTATTTATTTAATGTCAGGACGTTTCTCCCATGAACAAATCTAATATGTATTTTTCCAACCGATTTAGTTGGGATTCCAATGTTTAAAAGGGAAAAACAGGATAAACCAGGCAGGGAATTTCATTTTTTTTTTTCCTAATCTCAAGAACATATTAAAACTGTATAATTATATACATATTTTACTTAAAATAAAGTTAATGTTATCAATTTCTCTAAAATGGAAAACAGGTTAAAAACGAAACATGTTGGCTAAATAATAAAAGATTCATGGGTCATGGAATCTAATTAAGTACTAACAAATGAATAATGCTGCCACAGAGAATCATTAATTGTATGAATTAATAACTCATGAGTTTCTTAAGGCAGAAAAGAAGAAGAAGAAATAAGGCCTATTATGTAATTAATGGATGCTAATACACATCCAAACTATCAAAATTGAACAAATTTAATCCAACATGGAAAACCCTTTTTTGCATAAGAATTAAGAATGTCTTCTTGTCACAGCCAACAGCCACAGCCACAGCCAGGTTCTTCTTCTGCAGAGTAGTACGCATCACTACTAACTCTTTCTTCATCTTCTTCTAATACTTCTTCTTCAGCTTCTTCTTCTAATATTTCTTCTTCATCTTCTTCTTCAGCTTCTACTTCTAATACTTCTTCTTCTTCTTCTACAACTACTTATTCCAATACTTCTTCTTCAGCTTCTTCTTCTAATATTTCTTCAGCTTCAGCTTCTAATACTTCTTCTTCAGCTTCTTCATCTTCTACAACTACTTCTTCCAATACTTCTTCTTCATCTTCTTTTTCTTTAGTTCTACCACTTCTTCTAATACTTCTTCAGCTTCTACAACTTGTTGTTCTTCTTCTTCTACTTCTACAACTACTTCTTCTAATACTTCTTCATCCTCTTCTTCTAATATTTCTTCTTCATCTTCTTCTAATACTTCTTCTTGTTCTAGTTCTACCACTTCTTCTAATACTTCTTCTTCTTCATCTTCTTCTTCTAATATTTCTTCTTCTTCATCATCTTCTACAACTTGTTCTTCTTCCTCTTCAGCTTCTACAACTTCTACTTCTTCTGGATCTTCTTCTACTTCTGCAACTTGTTCTACTTGTTCTTCTTCAGATTCTTCTGGGTCTTGTTCTTGTTGTTTAGAGGGATAATCAGATTGTTGATGATGAAGCTTAGCCATGTTAGGGCCACATCCAGGAGGATAATCGCGCACTGCAGAGTAGAACTTGCGTCTCTTATGATCAGATTGTTTTTGTTGTCGATAATTATATTGGAATGGGCCAATTCCAGGGGGATAATCACGAACTGCAAAGTAAAACTTGCGAACAATCTTCTCTTCCATGAATGCCTTCCTCTTTCTAACCTCTGTTTCTTCTTCTTGTTCAACAACTGAAGATTTTGTGTCATTATCAGAACGTTGTTGAAGCTTACCAGAGAATCTGCCACACCCAGGTGGGTAATCGCAAATTGCAGAGTGCTTTCGTCGAGGAAACTGGTGACCTTCCATTAATGGCTTCTTCTTCTTTCTAACAATGAATCAGAATATGAATCAGTCCGTAAAGTTTCTGCCTTTTTCAATATTTAAACAAGAAACCGTACTCCAAACACACATCACATAATAAAAAACGAAAAAGAAACATCAAAGACTTGAAACAAACCAGAAAAAGATGAACCAGTTGAGATAAATATGCATACCCAAGAACAGAGTTTGAATCGGAAGATGCAGAGTAAGTCCTTAAAGTTTCTACCTTTTTCATCTGTAAACAAGAAACGGAAAAATCCAAACACATTACGCAATAAATAAGGAAAAAGAAACATCAAAGGCTTGAAACAAACAAGGGAAAGATGAAAGAACGAGTTAAGAAAATAAAAATACATACGCAAGAACAGAACACAGTAGGAATCAGAGAAACAGAGTAAGGGAGGTTGTAGTTAGTTAGTGAGTGAAGTGTGATAGAGAAATAGTTGAACAAGATGGCGCACATGAACTCATGAGATTAGAGCCTCTTAATATTTAGGAAGATCTTTCTTTTCTTTTTTTTTTTTTTAAAAAAATGAAAACTTACAACGTATTTACTTGAATCCCAAGTAGTTACCTTTTTTTTTTTTTTTTTTTTATGGTGAGAATTTTTCTAATTTTCGGACCGTTGGTGTTTGATTTTCAGCTTATGTATATTTGAAAGACTATTTAATGTTTTTCAGTTTATTATTATATTTCGTCTTTGTTGGCATTTGGCAACATTAAGAAGAGTAACTCTCATGATGACCTTCCTTTTTTTAAATAAAAAAACTTACAACGCACTACTTACTTGAATCCCAAGTTTTTTTTTACCTGAACTTGAATCCCAAGTTACATTAATAATTACCTTTTTTATGGTGAGCATTTCATTTGTTTGTGGTATAACCAAAATTAAATTTTTCTACACTAAATTACTTTTCATTAGCATAAATATTTATTTGACAATCCGCTGAATTCATATATATATATATATATATATATATATATATATATATATATACATATGTATGTATGTATGTAATTATTTAATTTGACATTTCAAATATTTTTTTTACTCCCCGGCTTGCGTCCTGAAAACACTGAAATCTAACTTGATAGTATTAAATATAAAAAAAATGAGGGGATTGAAGAAATAAATCTCTGAAAAAAACATTCTTTATGGCACCAAAAATGATCAAATGTTAATGGGATAATTTTTTTTCTTTATTTTGTTTTTATCTTCATATGTTCAATAAAACTGTAGATTTGATTATTATTGTTGCAGTAAATTTTGTTATCATTATTAGAGATAAATTGAATTCAATGAAACTTGAGTAGCTTTAAGTTGGGGCTGACAGAGGAATTAGGAAATTTAAGTGCATAGGCAGTTTTAAATCATTTTAATTTAAATTATCATTTGCAAAAACATTTTCCAACATTTTCGAAATTAGATTGAAGATTTGAAGTACAGGTTTTCAGAAATAAAAGGAAGCCACCGATATACTTATAGGAGCCTTTTTAAAAAAAAAAAAAAAAAAATCTTCCATACTCCGACATAGATGAGCATCTTCTATTTGGGGATAATATTTGATAAAAAATAAAATAAAATTACCGTGCTTTCTGTCATGGGAAAAAGACAGAAAAATAATTTTAAAATTAAAAAAAAAAATTCTCAATGAGGTATTTCACAAAAAATAAATTGTGTATTGTTTAATAAGTTTCATCATCCCCTTATCAACTCTTGGTAACAAACCTAATTTAGAATTTTACAATTTTAAAGTTCTTTTTCTGTCAATTTCCCTTTTTTCATTTTAGAAATTTTTAAAACAAATAATTTCATCGGCTCAAATATCACAATTTAGAGTTAGTCACACTAAATCACCTTGATTAATATTTGTTTTAACTTGTGACTTTTGCTATGGTATTTATTGGCATCAAATCCAAACCATCAAAATTCAATCTAGAAGGGACAGATTTGCAGAAGAAAGAAAGCGTAAAGACTGCAAAACAGAAAAGGCATAACCATGGAAGCTAAACTAATAGGGTAAACAAACTTAAATCAAACTCTTGGCTTTTTTTTTTCTTTTTTTTTTTTAAATATCAAACTTACATCTAAAAATGAACACTACAACGTACAAATATTTAAATAATATTATAAGGTAAACCAACAACATGAAGCAATGCCAAGGGCAAGACATCCATCACCATTTTATTTGAAACCTCAAACCTCTGAGTCAAGTTGGTTTAGAAAAGGCCGGTCTGATGAGGCCAGGTATCTGCAGCCATATAAAAGGACAAATTAAAAGGTCAAAGTCAAACCTTAAGAATATTATGAGGGATGTAAATGTAAATCGTATAACAAGGGGACAAAAAAATACCAAGCCAGGAATATTATGCTATAATTCATAACTCTACAACAAGCCTCAATACTGATTTCAACAAGGACGAGATTGAGAAGAGCCTCTTGGGGACATTGGACAAGAGCCAATGCCAACCAAAAATTGGTTGAATGGCTCTAAGTACTCCCTCTGATCCTTAATACAAGACATACTCAGAGTTGATCTTGGTTATAAATATAAAACTTAGTTTTCATATTTGTCAATCTTTTTCTAATTTACTCCTATTGATGCTCTCTCAACAATAATCAAGAACGAAAGGGAATGAGAGAATTAAGGAAGACGGCTAGGGTGTTTTAAAAAATACATGTCATATTAACTAACTCAATTAACTTTCTTAAACTAATCAAATTAAGTAAATATGTCTTATATTAAGAAGCGAAGGAATATTATTTTTCTCAATCTTCACCTGCCACTAATTAGCCATTTAATGCAGTGGACGAAATTTCCACAACTCTGGGTAATTTACTCAAAAGCCACTTATCAAATAATTAATTCTTCACTAAAATTCATTTACTCTGGGTCATTTAACACTTTGACTTAGTCCAACTCAAAACCTATAGCTTTCACTGAACCAGAACTATAGAGACTCAAAGATTAATTTTCCCAACAGAAAACATTAACACTCCTACAAGTGAGCAAAACCCTCCTAGAGGATCTACAAAATAGAAACTTCTCCAGGACAATCATAAATAACACATATGATAACAGAAATAATTACCTCAATTCCGCGAGGGCCTATTCGGTTACGAGAAATAAAGTTGATTATCAAATTCGCAAACTCATCAGGTACATCTTCCTAAAAAAAGATCAGCCCAGAAGCTATTAGATCTCAAGTCAAAGAGATTGACAAAATAATATAATAAATGCTGCAAGATACATAACCCATAAGAACCTGTATAGCATGTCCAGTATGTCTGACAACCACCATCTGAAACTTCCCTTGCATTTGACCAATTGTTAGAGATCTGTCAAAACAAAGTGCCAATCAAATATCTGAATGCCACTGAACAATTCCATTTTAGTACTACCTAATGTGACAAAAATAGAAGTAGAAAAAATATGTTACAAAATACAGTACTATCTACCAAAACATTGAAAGACTTCACTTTCCAATTTATAAGTAAATATCATTGCCAGAAAGAGCTATTATATCGCATTTATGCTTTGAATACTGTCATGAGAATCCCACTCACATTATCAATATTAAGGTGAACTACGGTTCTGCATGCATACACTCACCTATTTTAATTATTTATAAGATTATATTCATTATACAAACAGTCCTTGTTATCTGAAAAAAAAAAAGGGACAATTCTCACCATCCTGTTTCAGGTGTATGCCAAGACATGCAGGGTATTAAGAGGACTGTACCAGAATGATGCAAAGAATGACCAATAATTTTTGTTTCAAAAAAAATAATAATAATAATGAGACCGTACATTTTACTATGAATTCAGTATTCCCCATACAATGCTGCCTCACATACTGCTAAAATAAAACAAAGAGAAACGGAGGAATTAAAATGTGGGAGTGTGGGACACATCTTCTGTACTAGTTCATGTTTGCCAGTAGATAGATGAATGATAATTTCTGGCATCATTTCTCATTCTGCTCCTCTTTCTGAATCGAATAATGGGAACAATAATCTTGTAGATGCTGAATACTTTATTAGATGAAAATAACACTATTCACGAAAGGCACCCAAACTAACCTCTCAAATACAAACCTACGCTAAGTAGCTTATTTATTTATTCATTTTTGACAATTATTCAGCTCTGCCACTTGAAACATACGGATACAGTTTCAATATCATTAATAATCTGGGGAAGGAGGTAAATTGAGAGCAGAAAAATTGTCAAATTTCATTCCAATGATAGAAATCAACAAATTAAAATGAACAGCAATTTATGTGAAAAAACAATAAATAATATGCTCCCAGGAAAAGCCCCACAAGCTTAAGAAATTAAGAAGAAGGGCACCTGTCCAATCTGTCTGTTCCAGCTAACAGCAACAGCTTAGGAACAGGACATGACAAAAATGTATCTGAAAGGCCTTCATACCTGTGAAATGAAAATTAAACACTTATATTTAAGCTTTAAGGTAGAAAATACTAGAAAAGCGACTATGAAAAGTTTTTGGATGGGAAATTCATCGTACTTTCACCTGTTTAAATTCAATAGTATTTTGTAGGGTTAATATAACTTTTGGTCTCTGAAGTTTGATCCAATTTTGGTTTTGGTCCCTCAAGTTTAAAATCGGTGGTTTTGGTTTATGAAGTTTGACCCTTGGTCCCTTAAGTTTGAAATTTTTGGTTTTGGTCCCTCAAGTTTACTTCGTTTATAATTGTTGGTCCCTCAAATTTGAGAAGGACTTGGTGGAAAACCGAACCGAGCCGAACCGGAAAAAAACCAAGTCCCTTTCAAACTTGAGGGACCAAAACAAAAAATTTCAAACTTTAGGGACCAAGGGTCAAACTTCAGAGACCAAAACCACCGATTTTAAACTTGAGGGACCAAAACCAAACTTGGAACAAATTTCGGGGACCAAAAGTTAAATTAACCAATTTTGTATAATAAAGATACATATTGTCATTGTGATATGCCAGATTAAAAAAAAAAAAAAAGGAATCTACGCAAATGATTTGAGGGAAGGTCCTTGATTATGAAATATATATTAGAATGGGTCGTCAGTGCGATATCAGCCAAAGATTGATCATGGTTCTGCTCATTCTAAGTGAAGCTGACACTGAACTTAATGTTACAATTGCCATTAGCAAAGGGACCAGAGAATACACTAAATACACTTTGTAGCCTCTTTTTCACTGTCATTTGAAAAATTTTCTCTATACCGTGTCAAGGAAGCAATTTGAGCATTTCCTAAACCAGATTGGCAAATTCATTCTCATCACCATAACAAACATAGTACAAGGCTTTAAAAAAAGTATAGGTCAACTATATACCCCCAAAAATCATGCAAAGGCATAAACAGATAAAAACAAATCAGATCCTAATCAAAACAAATTTTCCTATGATTAGGAGAAATATACATAGGTAATATACTCGGTAAATAATACAAAAAAAGACTGTGAAATGGGCCAAGAGATCAGCCCCATCCAACAGTTCTCATTTAATATATTTTTTCAACAAGAGTCAGTTAACAGTAAATAAGATTATACATACCAGCCTTTCCAGTATTGTTCAGTCTCTTCTAGCTGGGCTCGATAAACATAACTGCAACACAAAACTAAGATTTGACACTGTGCCCATCAAAAGGAAAACTTATCCCAAGACCTTTTAAATGTAAACTGAATAATGGAACATAAATTATATTTCAAAAACTTTTGTTCAAGTGCCAAATAATGTGAAGGGCAACATTACCCACCATTTCTTAGAATCATCATATTTTAATGTGGTAGGGATTGATACACGAGCAGAATCAATATTTCTCAAGGTGCCACCTCTGACACTCCATTCAATCTGCACCAATCAAATTTCAACTCACATAAAATTTTACTAGTGCGAATTAAATTATACTCAAGCATACTTTCAACCAAGCGCTAGCTATTTAACACTCTACATCATGTAAGGTAGATGAAAAGTGGCCGTGATTAAATTGTTTTCTTAGTCCCCTATTATTTTATTCAGGATAAAGATCATAAACAGAGTTTTTGAGGCAACAAGCCTGCCTCTCTAGTTCTAATAAGTTCAATCTATCTAATAACTCTAGAAGATAAGATCATTAAAAATAGATAAAATAAAAGACTACATATTAAATATCGAAATATTAAACCCCAGATATTAAATATTAAACATATCTAATATCTTGGGCCTTCATTCGTGACTTTCAACCCAGGTCAATTAACAAACAATTTGACATGTAATCACTGCCTTCATTCCCCCAAATTTTCACTAACATGTAATCATATTCTGTATTTATAGCAAGGACATGTATTGGCCAGGCCGTGGCAGATTAAATCAATTAAGGCACAATCAGTTGACAAGCGATTTTCCACCCTATAGTCTAGTTACCAAGGTAACCATACCCCACAGGCAAGGATTTTTGTATCAAAACGGATTTTTAACTGAGAAGAATACTGAATCTACTAGGAGTTGATTTGCAAGACAGCTTCTCTGCTTTGTTAGGCAATAAAATAAACGGATCCTATCAAATTAGCTTGACCACTAGCCAAAAGACAAGAATAGACACAAAATAAATTTTAAAAAAGAAAAGAAAAGAAAACTGCTTCAAGCCCTTAGACTTTTTCTTCCTTTTGGTATTTCTGCATCAGTTAAAGACCAGTTTTAACTTGCGAAGATGGAACTTGGCTTCCCATTGGTATTTGTCTCATCATCTTTTAGAGTTTAACCAGCATTCAAAGTTCCAAACAAACTAGAAAACTCATTAAATAAATTGCCTGCTCTTAAACTTAAAACTAACTATTTTATTATTATTGGTAATAAAAATTTAAAAAATGATTTTCACCAATAAGCATTGGAGGGGCTATTTCCACTCAAGCATGATGTCTCGAATTCAAGTGTGTGTATTATTTGATCAACTTTTTTACATTTAGGATAAAGTGATAATTTACATATTTGCCTCTGTTATGCCATATCAAACATTATTAAAGACCATACAATTCCTCTATATCATTTTCCAATCCCTTTCCATAAAGCTCATTTCTAGCAACTAAAAAGAATCTTCAAGAGAAAAGCAACTAACTCCCAACACTTATTTACTGAGTGAACTGACAACTATTTCTGTAACCTTACAAGACTACACGAGACTTCACTGCGTTCACAATCTTAATATCTCTTCACAACTACCTCAAAGCTGCTAATTAAGGTTTCTCAATCTAAGTGCAGACAGTTCATCTCAACATGTACCATTAAGATATAAGATCTAAAAAAAAATGTCAAGATGGCTCAACTGGAATTCTTTGAAGCTCATAATACCTTTTCCAATGAGTTACTAAAGCACAACCCCACGTTATTCAAGACATGCACACATAAAAGAGACACACTAATATTTAAAGCTGACAATTTGACAATTCTGAAGCACAGCCAATGACAAGAAAGTTTAAGAAAACAAATTAGGTTCAAAAGAGAAACAGATGTGTCAACCAGATAACTTAAAATCCAGAACTTACACCCTTTTCAATGCTTGGAAAATGCTGCATCCTGCCTGATAAGATTTTCTGCATATGAACCAGTGAAGCCATTGCAGTTCCCTGAAATTTAATACATCAACTTTTCAGTGCCTGATGCGTGATGTTAAGGAATTAAAAAGTCATCTGTAGATTGTCCCAAAAAAAAAAGTCATCTGTAGAAGCCAACCTCTACAACATCCACAACAACCAATCCAGCCAAACTAGGCAGTGATTTCCTAGCAGCAACATGCACAGCAACTGAACCTCCCATACTTTGAAACCAAAAAAAAAGAGCAAAGCATGTTAGCTTCACCAATATGTTTTATAGGAATAAATTAATGAAATGAAGAAAGAAGACACTAAACATGGAGCACAAAAGTTCCTCTAGAAAATGAAGAAACAATAAAGAAGATGAATATCAGTATGAGCGTATGTAAACTGAAATCAAACCCCCCAAAGAAGGAAAACAAATTTCACCAATGACACCAAACTAGGTCAAGCAAACTCTTTCAAATGATACAAACAAATAACAATGCCAGCATTCAATAATTAGCTGCATCCAGTGCAAAGCATAATGAAAATATTATATATAAGAGTGTGATGAAGGCCAATGGTGAAAGAGGGGAGAGAGAAAGAAAAAAGAGGAAGAGCATGGGAAATAAAGGGAGAAAAGAAGAATAAGGAAGAGAAGCAGAAAGGAAAAGGGAGCAAAAGAGAAAGGACAGAGACAACTGATGGCAACACACTTGTCCATAATAATTCGTCAAAGTACTGACAATTAAAATAACTTAGGGTTATCTATTGAGCCTAAATACCATATTCATCACTTAAACCTAACATAAATAAACCCAATCTTAAAATAAAAGTTAATAAAAAAAAACCTGACTTAAATTGCATGTAAAAGAAAGCATAGAATAGGAAATAACCTAAAGAAGCCTCATAAAGAAATTGCTAAAACATGATATAGATCTTTCCTAGTAATCTATGATTCCCCCAATCCCCACTTGAAAAAACTCAGAGTAAAACTGACAATAAGATTGCAGCAAGGCAAGGCAATTTTAAAATAACCCACCTGTGGCCAACAAGAACAATAGCAGGAGGAGAATCTCCATATAGCGACTTCACAACGGCCAATACATCATCGCATAGAGTCTGGAAAGAGAAAAAAAAGTGGGGATAGCAATTCATATAAGGACTTGAGCAGGATCCAAAACCATTGGCTCAACATCAAACACAAAAGCCAGCCTTAATTGGTTTAGTCTCTCGTACCTCAATAGATAAGTCAAGATCATTATCTGACAATGACTTCCCATGACCTCTCAAGTCCATGGCAACAACCCTGGCCTTCTCCTTAATTTTACTAGCTGATAAAGCAAATGAAAGCCTGTAGTCGAATTAGGCAATGACCTCCATCAGAATGCAAACTCTACAGTAATAAAGCAAAATTTATTGGGAATTTTGTAACTTATAATAAAACCTCAACTCATCAAGCTTTTGTGGTGAAGGTATCACGAAATATTTTTTTATGCCCATCTGCATGATAAATGCAGTGAATGAGGGAATGAATGCCTTAATGAAGAATGGTACTTGAGAGTTGAGACAGCATGACTTTCCAAAAGATAAGAATCTCCAATGTGAAGTACAATGCTGATGGAATGTTTAGGTACGAAGCCAAATTGGTGGCAAAAGGTCTTACTCTAACTTATGAGGTTCATAAACTTTGCTCCCATGACTAAGTTTAATTGTATAAAATTGCGTTACCTCATGCTGCTAATCTTAAATTCTTAATTGGCCCTCGCGATAGCCAGATGTTATGAATAGGTTTTGAATGGTTACTTGGACAAAGAGGCCTATATGGCTATGTCATTGCGGCCTAGCTTTGATGCTAAAAATAATGGGAAAGTAAAATATTTGTTCTTATTGTATATGTAGACAATATAGTAGTGACAACTCAGAATTGATTGCACTGATGAAATCTTAAAGTAAAAAAAAGCTCCAGCTGAAGAATATAAAGTTAGCTACCATGGGACTCTACAAGATTAGCTAGGAATGGAAGGTCAAAAAAGATATCGTCAGCCCTCAAAGAATGCATACCCTAAACCCTAAATCTCTCGTGTAAAAGTAGGATTTTGGAGTGTAATCCAGTTGGCACCCTTATAAAAAGACTACAAGGGGAAATCCCGCAAGAAAGCACATCTATTGACACTGAAGGGATTTCATGCGAGGGAGTCAACACTTTATCGCTTCAAATTTGTTTCTTTCCTATTCTAGCTCTCTCGATAATGGGATCCAAGTAATGGAAATGCAACCATGGACCCTTTAAACTGTAGCATCTTCCTAGTTCAGATAATATATAACTATTAAATTCCTCATTCTCCCTTTTCTCTACACACGCAGGACTAGCACGCATAACTACATGGCATGAACATGAAAATTTGAGAACAGTTTACTTGACTTTAACATCAAACATCATTAAATAAATGCCTGATTTAACAAACCAGCATACCGGAGAGAGTGTCATCAATCTAATTTCCATGATCAATCACGCTTAATGAATTATAAGAACCAAAAATAGAAGATAAATAATAGATTGTTCAGAAATGGCTAAGCATACCCAGAATAACCACCACCGTGTAAACAGAATACAACAGGCCCCTCAGATCCTGCCATGTATACATGGAACAACTGAATTGTTCGAAGGAAAAAAATTATGTCAGAAGAATATTTATCTGAATGGGCGTAAGGAACAGCGGGGGAGAAAAGGATTTTTTTTTTAAGACTAACATCATTTGAGTCCGGAATTTTAACGTCATCTTCAGTGTCGAAATAAGCCGACCAATCTACGGGTGAGTATTTTTCTGATGAACTCCTACAAGAATGAATACAATCGCCAAAATAAGATGAGAAAAAAAATGCATGAATTCAAACCCACACAACCAAAAAACACAACCAACACATGCACACCGCAGATAATGCATGATCATTGTGAACTTAGAAGGAAAAGCATAAAGAGAGTGTGAAGAAATTTACTGAGATGGTGGGCGATGGGGTTTAGAGGCAAAAGCAGAGACGGGTTGATCTTTGCCTTGCGCAGGATCCTCAGCACCATCTTCAGGAAGTGAAGTCAGATTAGAAGAATCCATCGCAACTGTTTCAAAACTCCTGCACGATTTGTCTAGATCACCAAATGAAAGTTGCACAGAGCCCTTCGGGCAAGCAGCATATGCTTTCATACTTAAATGTTTGTCGTGCGTACCTTAATATTTTCATCTCAATTTTTAATTTGAAATCTATGCGTTTTTTCTCTTAATTTAATGTTTTAATAATTAAATATTTAACTTTTCTCTCTTTTTTTTTTTTTTGCCTTCAATTTAACTTTTCTCTCTTAACATAATTAGCTTCTATGCAGGAGTTATAAAGCTAGCAAAGTAAAATTATAGATTTAAGGCTGTGGCAAAAAAAAAAAAAATTTATAGATTTAAGGGTGCTAATAGAACAAAATTACAAAATTTAATTAAGAAAATCATATAGATATCAACTTAAAAATTTCCAGAAAGTGTAGGAGGTACCTGCAAATTAGTTTTTCTCAAAGAAAAAAAATTAATTTACATACCTTATAATTTACTTTAAATTACATACCTTTATAGTTTATTTTATCTGAATAATTCCTTATTATTTGATTTGATCTTGCTATGCCTAGAGTTAGGGTATCCACTGCCGGTAATAATGACTAATCCCCTCGTATTGTAAATTTCCCAAAGGGGCTTTAGTTATGGCCATAAGACACTCTTCATACACATCTTTAGTTATGGCCATAAGACACTCTTCATACACATCTCTAGGGATCAAACCTCTTGACTAAATGCTTAAGGAACTCAGCTAAGAGCTAAGTATGCTAGGCCTCATGGTTTTTGATTTGATGATTTTAATTCATAGTCTTATGAAATTTTAATTAGGCTAAATTATACAAAATCTTCCTGAACTTTAAGTCAGTTGCAAATAATCAATTGTCATCTCAAAGTTTAAATTTAACACCCCCACCTTTTATTTTTTGATTACAAGCACCCTGTTGTTAACAGATCGTTATCTTTTTAATAAAAATTGTCACGTCAGATTAATAGGTGACTCGTGGCATCCTATATAAATTGCTGATTTTACAAAACCCCCTGAACTTTGATTAGTTCCAGATAAACCCCCCTCGCGGGAACTTTGATTAGCTGCAGATAAACCCCTGAATTTTAATCAGTTACGGATAACCCCATAACATTTCAAAATTTAAATTTAACTCCCTTAAAATCACATGATTTTAAGGGAGTTAAATTTAAATTTCGAAATGTTAGTGGGCAGAAACTGGAAGGATGAAGAAGAGAAGGGAAGAAAGGGCGCCTGAGAAAGCACAACCTGAGTGACAAAGTGATGTTTTTAGTGCAAGAGTGGAGTTAAAGGAAGAGAACAAAATGGATAAACAAGTTCAATTGTAACAAGCTTACTACCTATATTAATAACTATCGTTGCCCCTATTAACAACACATTTTAACCTTGTACACCAGGAGTTACAAACACAAAACTTTCACACCATAATGAAACGGTGGCAGACAATGGAGTGGGTGTGGTGGAGTTGTTGGCTTCCTTTTGACTAATTGGTTTCCTTTTTGACTAATTAATTGCATCTCTTTTTGCTTTAGTTTCATCATGGTGTTTATTTTCATGATTGTGTTTCCTTCCTAATTAGTATAAATAGGAGGGTTTTGTGGCCTTGTAATGCATTCAGATTTGAGTTAAGAAATTGTGTGTTTGGTTTCTAAACCACTCAAAGTTCTCATGAAAAGCATCAATGCGGGCAGAAACTGGAAGGATGAAGAAGAGAAGGGAAGAAAGGGCACTTGAGAAAGCACAACCTGAGTGACAAAGTGATGTTTTTGGTGCAAGAGTGGAGTCAAAGAAAGAAAACAAAATAGATAAACAAGTTCAATTGTAACAAGTTTACCACCTATATTAACAATTATTGCTGCCCCCTATTAACAACACATTTTAACCTTGTACACTAGGAGTAACAAACACAAAATTTTCACATCATGTTGATCCATTCTCACTTTTAATACATAAACAAAGTATGAGATACCAAAAAATGTAGCAAATGGAGGACGGAATCAATGGCCACCGTGGGTGGGGGAGAGGGAGACGCTAAAGGTACTAGGGTCGATGGGTAGAGGAGCCGCTGACCAAAACGAGCAGGTGACGCTGATGATTAGGTGACAACTACAGTCACTCAACGATGACATGCACAGTCACGTGACGACGGCGACGAGAAGATGATGGACAATGAATCAAGCATGGAACCTTATATTGATGATAATATTGATGTGATTAGCGAGGAAGACAATGGCAATGAATCTTGGCGTTTGAATGAGGAGAACAAGGATATAAAGAAGCTAATAAAGGAGACGATAAGGTCATGTTTGTCACCTTTAAACAATATTAATGCGATGGAAGGATTAGAATTGAATCCGGTGGAACAATTTGGAAGTGGGGGAGATGGCAATGAGAAAGAGTGAAAGCATTGGAGAGAAAAGAAGAATTGTGGTTTTGAATTGTCCTTTTCTTAGTTTCACTAAAGGGTAATTAGGTCTTTTCACAATTGGATTTTATTATTCAAATGTCCCACGGGACTTACTTGTAAATTAGAAATTTTAAAAGATCTTTGTGTCATATTTTGTCTAGCTTGGGATCTCAGTGCAAATTTCCCCTTTTTTTTTTTTTTTTTTTTTTTTCAGTTTTCAGTATGAAATGAAACACGTGCTTATGAGAACTTTTTCTTGAGAGCTTTTTACTGTTAAGTTTAGATTTGCATAAAATTTATAAGCACTTAACAGTGGAAAAAAATCAACAAAATAAGTCCCAATTGGCGCAACCCAATGAACTGGATCCAACTTTTTGTTTTATATTTGTTCAACTTTTTCTTGTATGTACCAAAAAACAAAACCTTTTTCATCTATTATTGTTTATGTATGTTCGAGTGCAACTGATATGAAATCAAGTGGTTGTTTAGACCTACTAATCATAAGTAAATTAATACAGACAAAATTTCTCTCATAAACTTATCTTGCACATTGTAAGTTACGATTGACAAGTTGTCTTTCAAGGTTTCAATCGCAATTCCTCGAATCTTTCAAATATGGATGTAATTGAAGGTTTATGAATTGTATGTGATGACCCACAGAAACAAAATCATATTAGATGTAAAGTTAATGGACCTTTTTTTACCACTCTTATTCATTAACAAGGATAATATAATAGTACATGATCGTGTATCAAACATGATTGCCTCAAATAGAATACATGCTCTCATGCAAGGTTGTCAAACTCATGAGTTTAAGCAAATTCGTGATAGTGATGTAAATTCGTATCGTGAACTCGAATCGTAAACTCGTAAGAATTTAGTTTTACCATTAAATAGATATTATTAGTATATAAGTAAATAATTAAAATATAAAAAGTTGACAACAATTTGATTTAAATATATTTTAAATCCAAATAATTGAAATTAAATCTATCAATATTCATAATTTATCATATTTAATAAAGAAATTTCTATAAAATTTATATATAAAGCCATTGAGTATAATCAAATTGAAAAAGCTAACACGAGTTTAAGGGTGTATTAATACAGTTTTGTAAGCTAGAAACGTAAAACCGGTAAACTCGATGTATAAACTCATGAATTTAACCAAGTTTACAACGGTCATGAGTTTACCAATAACTCGACTCGATTTTATAAGTTAGAAATGTAAAAACGGTAAATTCAGATATTCAACTCGCGAGTTTGACGACAATGCTCTCATGTATTATTCTTCTTTTTCGAAAACTGAATAGCAGCCAAGATTGAAGCACTACAGGCTTAACAGCGAGTAACTTGTCAGGCATTACAGGATTTTCCCCCATTTACAGGGTTCGACCCTTCACATTGCTATAGGAAAATAAAGTCTATTCTATTTGACCCAACTTCTGTTGTTATTTGCAATAATTTTGTGTGTAAAGGTAAAAGTCCAGTATCAGCTTGAGAAGTTAATGACAAGAGTGCATTTAGTTTAAGGGTCAGGCTTATTACTGATATTAGGCAAACTAACTTGTAAGGAAGACAATCCAGTGGTACCAGGGTCTCTAAGCTGATCAAGCTGTTTCTTGCCTCGGCGAAGCAAATATTCGATGTAGAGAAAATTTTTGCGATCTACCTGCTGGCAATTGCGTCTGAATTCTTCTGATACCACTGATTCTATCTTGCGTCTTTCTTCTTCGGGCTTGGAGCGAGCTGCTCGTAGAAACCCTCTGTACAGGCTAAGTACTTGCCTCTGCATTCCAGAAAGTCTTGGACCTTTTGAGGCTCCCATTGCACCTAGCCACTTCTAGCAATGGATAATGATGCAGCTTTTCACTGTACTTCCGAGAAAATAAGAAAAGCATGCTCAAAATTAGTAAACAATGTATCACAAATATGAGAAGCCATGATATGAATATGACTCACCACCTTATGGGAAGTATTGCAATTTAAAAAATTTCAAGATTTAAAGATTTGTAAGGCGCACGCATGCACAGTCATTTAGATATTTAAGCAATTAAGGTTTGAAAACAAGGCCAGCATCAAAATCCCCTGTGAGATGAATACAAATATGTGTGTATAAATATAAATCATACACATCAGGGCTGGGGCGGTATGGGCACTGCACAGAATTGAACCTGAACTCTTAAAATATCCATAAAGATTCCATTACAGGAGTATTTTGCTCAATCCTAGAAAGTAGAAACAAGGGGCAGTCTAGCAATTGAAAACTCAGATGCTAACTCATGTTATGGCCAGACAACCAATTAATAAGGGACTAAAACTTTTGGGGATGTCATATTTGCATGTTGAAATCGCCAGACGACACTGCCAAGACGCGTTTGACACACATATAGACATGTCAATAGTATCATTTTTAACAAGGACAAACAGAAAAAACTACAGCTTGGACACACTAAACATGGCCAAGACACAACAGACTCCAAGGAAGAGAGAACAAGCAAAATAATAAAGTAGAATGAGATACCAGAAACTTCATTTAATGAGATAACTAAAGCTCTGTCCTAATGTTTCCTTTTATTGCATGAGTAATGAATAATTTTCATAACATAGATTTACACCCACCCTTTATTTCATAAAAGGTTTGAAAAATAATATAATAAAATACGAAGAATATAACTAACATTGTGTCAAGTTATTTTGTGTGTGTGTGTGTGTGTGTGAAGTTTCATAGCTAACAACAAAGGAAAGATTCATCATTAAATGTCTAAGATTATCAGCTTCCATCATGACATATATAAATAACTCGTATTCAAGGTCCTACAATCAAGACATGAAAAATTGAATACACATTTATGAAAGAACTCAAAATGCAAACTAATAAACAAATGCACTTTTTCCAATAAAAATCAAGCTCATGACAAAAATAAATTGTATCTATCGTCAAGTTTTATAGGACTCTGCGGTTCCTTTGAGGACCTAGCACATAACATTTCCTCGAGCTTGAATTAACAAAGCAAAAGGCCTTTCAACCATTCAGCCAAACCCAGTCTAAAACAACTGGCAAGGCAGACCAAAAACAAACTACAGTAATCTGGGATGCAAAAACAGAAATGTAGAGTGAATTTGATGACAACACGCTCATGCAATAAAAGGAATAGAAGCCAGAATAATCTCCAACATGCTTCAATCAAACTAGGACCAAAACAAGAAACAATGGAAGCCAACATTTTACTTCCAGCCAATACATGTCTCCAAATAACCAAACCAAAACAGACAAAGGAGAAGGAGAAAAGCCAAGACAACAATAAGATAAGAAACCAATTTCATCTTCACCCTTTGACAACGTCAGTTCCAAACAGAACATGGGAAAGAAAGTACAGGCATATGACATTAAAGCGTTACCATTTTTAATGCAAAACCCGAAACAGAAGAAGAGATGGAATGCCACATTTTCAAGCACAAAATTACAACCAAAGGGTAAAGCAAATCCGTAGATGGTGGGGAAGAACCACTTCTCACAACATCCTCAACCAAAAAAAAAAAAACACATTTCAGAATGCACAGCTACTGCTTTTTGTCTTTTTCTCAAGCACATGATTTCTCAAATATTTCAGGCTTTGAAGCTCAAAAGGAACATTCCAAATTCAAAATCTTATGCAATTCGACAACAATTATCTCAAGCTCCAGAGACTTTGGAAGGATTGCCAATTGCCATCACGCATGGATCAATTATGCAACTAAAAGAAAACAGAAAAATGATGATAACGAGATTGAAAAGGCGCTATTCCTCTAAACCACATCAAGCAACACACCCCTTGGCTTTTGCTTTAAGGATGTCCATTGAAAGCGTTAATGGTAAAATAAAAAACTTCAACTACCATCAATGCTCTTAATCCTTTTCCACGTCTGATTATCCTCTTCGTTCTTGAGGCAACGATTCCAGTTCCCAAAATTTGAATTCAGAAAGCAACAATTCCAGTTCCAGAGATCATTACTTCCAGAATTAACATTCAGAAACAACAAATCCAAAGAAAGAAAAATAGCCGCTGCACAGAGAAAGAAGAATAAAGGGGATACTAACCAGCAATGTTCGCGACTTCACATAAACGTCATCACATTCCTCCCAACAACAAAGCCAAGGCTCATGTAATACCCAGCAGAGCAGTAGGTTCGCGGATTTGTGAGGACGGAGATATGTGAGAGAGAAGAGCCCAGATGAGGGAGAGGGGGAAGGCTGCCGCCGACTGCGACGGATTTCCGATTACCTGTTGGCTGTTGCACGTAATTTTGGCGGCTGTTTAAATACAACGTGTGTTTTTTCCCCGATTACAACAACGCGTGTCTAATATTTATATAAAAGGGTTTTAGCATAAAAATACCTATCATCTTTTATCTAACCATCGACCCCTCCGGAGCCACTAGAACCGGAAGAATTACTCCCATTGTCCTATTTTTTATTATTTTTTTATTATCTCACCTTCATTATTAGATCATGAAATGGATAGTTTAGATTTAATATTTTATAAAATTAATATTATTATATTTTATAAATTAAAATTTATTTAATTTTTATGGGTTATAATTATAAATGGTATAGATTATATTTTAAGAGTTTAAATATATATATATATATATAAGTTTATAATTCAGAGAGATAATTTGAAAAAAAATAATGAATATAATAGGTAAAATTAAAAATCTTTTATATTTAGAACTAAAATTTGCTTATATCTACTTAGGATTGGAGGTAGTATAATCTATTAGCAAAACATATAAAAGTATAAAAAAAATACTTAACTCAAATTCCTTATATTTATTATGTTATATTCTTCAATCGCGCATGGTCATATGCTCTACTTTTAAAATTTTATCATTTAAATATAAATGTTCATAAAAAAATAAAACACATAATCACGCATGATTGGATAACTTAATATGATAGATATAAGAAATTTAATGTAACTATTGTTCAAAAGTATAACATATTAAAATAAAAAAAAATGCATGAACCAAAATAATAGCTATAATCTATTAGTAATTGCCCACTATTTTTCATCAGCCTATAATTTATAAGTTTAACAAAGTTATCTTGTAATGAAATAACTACAACACATTAGTAATTAACTACAATTTAACTTTGAGTTAAATCAATGTGAATCTTTATAATATGATCGAATTTTAATTTTTGTCCATGTAATTTCAAAGAATTTTTTTTGCCATGGCTATAATTTCAAATAATTAGTTTTAGCTCTTACATTTTTATAATAATTTAGTTTGAATTTAATGATTGGTTCCTAATTTTGATTTTAATCCTTATACTTAAATTCAGACAAATCCTTATAAAATTATAAAAACCAAAACAAAGGATTTGAAACTACAATGGCCAAATTAAAATTTCATCAAACCATAAATAATTAAAGAATTTAATAAAATAAAAAACATACAAAAACTACATTAAAAATTAAAGTAAACTAGAGGTACTATAAGAATTAATTTTTCTTTTTCTTTATTACCTAATCCAGTGAAGCTAGAGATGAGAATGTCAGCTAGCCCGTAGGTTAGACGGTACAAGCCTTTGTAGCTTGCACTTTTTGTGGGTTGGAATTTTCCCAACCCTAATCCACAGTCTAGGTGGTGGGCCAGCTCGCAGGCTTGAGTTTTTTTAAGAAAAAAATCACATTTTTTTAAATGGCCAAAAGTTTAAAGCATATATATAAAAGTCATCAAATTTGCTTTTTTAGCATTAATCTTTTCACTTATAAAAATTTTAAAAACATAATCCCCAATTCAATAGATAAAATTATTAAATTTATCAAAATTTACAAACAAAAAACATTGAATTATCCTCAAACAATCAAAATATAATAATTTGGTTTGAGAAAGAAGGAAATAGGCTTAATATTTTTTCTCTTTGGAATTGAAAAATACCACGGTGGGAGTGTTGGACTTATAGGTTTTATGATATTAGATATTTTAAAAAGAAAAAAGAAAATTTGTCTAGGTCAACCCACCAACCTGCTAGACAATGTAACCTACACTTTTGCAGGATGAGATTTTCTCAATCCTAATCCCTGCCCAACCCACAGGCTCACGGATTGGGCCCCGCTCTAGAAGCCCACGTCAAATACAAACCGCATCAGCACAAAAAACACAGCACAATAACAAAGCGCAACATAAAAACCAGAAACATTCCACACTAACATCATCTACGCAATTAGCGTATAAGAAAGGTGTCAGTTTATGTTGAATGTGCAATTTGCTCTTAAGCTGGTTCGGGCAACTCCACTGCATTGATGCTGCATTCGATCAAGCTTGTGCGTCAAATCTCCCCCAGAAATTGTCACTTTCTCTATCTTTCTACTTCCAGTGTACAACCCAAAGCCAAAAATATTTATGAACAAATACATTCTCTTCCATCATCTTGCCTCGCACTCAGATCTGCGAGACCCTGTCGACAGGAGGATCTGATCCCGCCCATAGATTTGCAGGATCGACCAGCTCCCGATCTGCTTTTTCCGGCCAACTAATTCCACCGCTCGCCGTCGTTTGGTCAGTACACTGCATTTACCTGTTGCAGCGTGAGTTCAGATATAGGGTGTGGGAGTCCATTGTCCTCTGCTGTGTTGGTCTGGTTCTCTAAGCTAAAGCAAGGGGAATCATGTGATTCTTCGACGAATCGTGATTCGTGCGATTCTGGTGAGAATCGTGCGATATAGGGACGATTCAGATAAAAAACGAAACAACCATACGAGTCGCATCGCCCACAGCCAAATTGTTTCTGAATGGCGATACGAATCGAACGATTCATGCGATACTAATAACATTGCCCCAAACATTTTTGCATCTTTAGTTTCTTCTATTGCTGTAGTTTGGGGGTGAGAGGAGTGATTGAAATTGACGTTAAGGGAAGGGAATCACCGGTTAAATAAATGATAGGTGAAAGTTAAAGCTTATGTGAATAGAATCCTGTGTTGCATGTCTTCAATGTGCTCTGATTTGTGAAGGCCGAAACAGGGGTTTATTGTTGTTCTGAGTTAGATTTTGGGTTATCTGAAATTTAGGCTAAAGAAAGTAGAGTTGTTTAATAGATTATGGAATTGCTGATATATGGTTGTATAGATGTCTAAATTAAGTATAGTGACTTTAAAATGAAGGCTTAAGTCTTGTGATTGGGGCTGGAATTTTCAGAGGAGTTGTAGGAATAGTATTAGAATAATTCTTGATTGTTAAAATTATGGCATAAGTGATGTTTTGAATCTTCTATGCTGACAAAAGTTTTATTCGTACCCTGTTATTAAATCCGCATCAAAATGATTGATTATTGGTGGATGAGGGGTATTTGAACGTCATATGGATGTTTAAATGTTCACATGTTGAGTTTTTCTTGAAGGTGATGGTTTTTGGAAACTAGAAATATTTTTCAGATCATTAGGTGCTGCTGCTTAAATGTTTTTGAAGGTTAAAACTGATTATACATTGACCTTTTGAGATTTTTCAATGTTAAGCAAGTGCCCCAAAGTACTACGGTATGTTCAAGAATGTTAAATAAGCTGTAAACATACTATTTTGGTTGCTAAAATAGTATTATCTCAAAGCTGGAAAATTTCAAGATTATAGGATGTGGTCACGTGGTTTATATTGAGAGGCAAGATAAGTATAGGGAATATGAAATATTATATATTTAAGTTTGTGTCCAGTGTGGTGAGTGAATTTGGAAGCTATGATCTATTTAAAAATTTGATGTTGAATGATTCCTTATGCTGAACAACCACTTTAGATGGTTGAATGATACTTAGAGACATTAAAATGATAATTTAAACATTGTTCTTTAATTTAAAACAGTTTTAAAACCAGTTTTATCTGAAATTTTGAAGGAAATCAAAGTACAGTTGTATGTTATGATTGATTGATGAATGTAATCTGGAAGTAAATAAAATATCACTGTTTTAAATGGATTTGAGTAATTCTCTGAATAATTCACTCTCTTGTGTATATAAACATAATTCAATGTGGATTTACAATGCATCAAAATAGCTTATGAAGGCCTATGGCCACAAGACATCTAGTTGTTTCCTTGGGAGATGCTTCCAATATATGTCGTTGACTTCTTTACGGAATCTGCAAAAACAGATATGGTTTATATGTAAAAGCAAAAAAAAAAAAAAAAAGTGACATCTAATTGTAATACGTTTTGAATAAAATATTTATTGATTTAGATCATGGGGTACTACAAACCTTGTAGGTAGTTGCTTTAATGGTATTCTCGAATCAGCATTCCCATGAAACACCCCATAAGTCGCGTCATTAACAAAGGAATTAGCTGAGTTCATCAACATATGCTGCTGCTGAGGCTGATGAGCAGTGTATGTTGGGTCAAATGGATTTGCCTGCAGCTGAGCGTTGGCAGCCTTATGGACAGCCTGTGGTGGAGAGATGTTGCTTGATAGGGCAAATGGATTTGCTTGCGAATGAGCCACGTTGACTATTTGGATGGCCGACGGTCGAGCAAATTGATTCTCTGGCAATTGAGCCATTTGGACAGCCGGTGGTGGAGCAAATTGATTCAAGGTATGTTCTTCGTACACTGTGTTTTGATTTGCACATCTATTTAAGCTGTTGTGAGTGAGTGTGTCCAATCCACCACCCTTACATCCATGCACACCAAAATAATTAAATAAATGAGTGTCATATGGCATAAAATTGTATACTTGTCATATGTGCTTGTTTGAATATTGTTGAAGGACTAGTGAAAGACTTACCAATGGCTTCTCATTGGCTGAAGAAATATTGTTATTGGGAAGATCCCTTTGAGCTGCACTTGAGTTAGAAGTTGATGTGATTCCTATATAAATGCACAAAACACATTCATTATTGGCTATTGAACAAGCAATAAACTATGTAGCTAGTGAGATATATTCCTAATGGACTTGTGCAAAACGCAAAACATGGTTTAGTAAAATTAACAACTCAAGATAGAAGCATGTTTGTGTAGAAGATTCGTACCACCATTTTTGCAGCCATAGGTATTACCACAACCTTCGCATTGGCACATGTCAGAACACCCAACTTTAGCCTTCATTAAACAGGAAAAAGTATTAATGGAAATTAATTTTGAATTGAATTTTTCAATAAATCTTTTAAATAAAAGATTCAACCAAGTCATTGAATAGTTAAATTCAATAATAATAGTTTGATAAACAATTACCTTATAGCATGAGCAATTTCCCTTTAAACATGCTGTCTTTTTGCAGTGACAACTTATTCTAGGTCCCGGCAACTTGTTTGAGGGAGCTGGTGATTGGATGAGTTGGTGATAATAGCCACAAACTTGAGGAGTTGGCACATTTTGATATTGTTGGGCATGAAGATGATGTTGTTGATTCGAAAGATTTAGGAAAGATGGTGAAGCAGAGACATTCGGAAAAACTTGCACTTCTAAAGATTGAGAAGTTTGGTTTGGTTGAGGAGCTTCCAATCCCAAAGCTTGAGAACTAGCATGACTTCCAGGAACTTCTGATTGCAAAGTCTGAGACATATCTGTTGGAGGAGCTCCCAATTCCAAAGGGTGGGAAAATTTGTGCAGGTCAACCCACCAACCCTGCTAGACAATATGGCCTGCACTTTTGCAGGATGAGATTTTCTCAACCCTAATCCCTGCCCAACCCACAAGCTCACGGGTTGGGCCCCGCTCTAGAAGCCCACGGCAAATACAAACCGCATCAGCACAAAAGACACAGCAGAATAACAAAGCGCAACATAAAAACCAGAAACATTCCACACTAGCATCATCTACGCAATTAGCGTATAAGAAAAGTGTCAGTTTATGTTGAATGTGCATTTTGCTCTTAAGCTGGTTCGGGCAACTCCACTGCATTGATGCTGCATTCGATCAAGCTTGTGCGTCAAATCTCCCCCAGAAATTGTCACTTTCTCTATCTTTCTACTTCCAGTGTACAACCCAAAGCCAAAAATATTTATGAACAAATACATTCTCTTTCCATACAGGGTAGCTTTTATAAAGCTCTCTCACTCTTCTACACCCACAACATACCTATTGGTTCGTCCTTGTCTCTTCAAACCTATGCCACTTTGTTCCATGCTTGTGCTCGCCATAAGTACCTCCATGAAGGTACCGCTCTGCATCAATGCTTACTTGAGAGAGACCCATCAATTAAATATGACCTCTTTGTGACTAATCACATTATAAATATGTACTGCAAGTGTGGCCAAATGGATGATGCCCGCTTTGTGTTTGATCGAATGCCCCAAAGAAATATTGTGTCTTGGACTGCTCTCATTACGGGATATGCTCAATCTGGCCGTGTGGGAGAATGTTTCACTCTCTTCTCCAGCTTGATGGAGCACTGCCGTCCTAATGAATTTGCTTTTGCAAGTTTGCTTAGTGCCTGTGAGGAGAATGGTATCAACTTTGGCAGGCAGGTACATGCAGTTGCATTGAAAATTTGTTTGGATGCCAATGTATATGTTGGGAATTCTCTTATTACCATGTATTGCAAGTGTTCTGGATACAGTGGAGTTTTTGATGATAGAAAAGATGAGGGATGGACCATTTTCAAGTCAATGGAGTTCCGAAATCTTATTTCATGGAATTCAATGATTGCAGGATTTCAATCTCGCGGACTTGGGGATCAGGCCATTTGCCTGTTTACGCAAATGTATAAACACGGCATTGGGTTTGATCGTGCCACTCTACTCAGTGTCCTCTCTTCCTTGTCTGAATGCAGTATTACTGATGATATCGGCAGACATCTCTGGAGCTGTTTCCAATTGCACTGTCTCACTATCAAAAGTGGGCTTATTTCAGAAGTTGAAGTGAGAACTACATTGCTCAAATCCTATGCAAAACTTGGAGGGTGCAATTCTGACTGTTATAGGCTCTTCTCTGAAACAAGTTCTTATCAAGATATTATCTTATGGACTGCTATTATTACAGTGTTTGCAGAACAAGATCCTGAGCAAGCTCTTTTTCTCTTCTGCCAAACGCATCGAAATAGCTTTGAACTAGATTGGCATGCATTCTCAATTGTCTTAAAGGCTTGCGCAGCATTTGTTACGGAGCAACATGCCTCGGTAGTTCACTCACAAGTAATTAAAAAAGGTTTTCAAGAAGACACTGTAATTTCAAACGCCTTGATCCATGCTTATGCAAGGTGTGGCTCCTTAGAATTCTCAGAACATGTATTTGATGAGATGGATTGCCATGATTTGGTTTCCTGGAATTCAATGCTAAAATCTTATGCCTTACATGGCAAAGCTAGAGAAGCACTGCAGCTGTTTCGGCGGATGGATGTCAATCCAGATTCTGCAACTTTTGTCACTCTCCTCTCAGCTTGCAGCCATGCTGGGCTTGTTGAAGAAGGAGTGAAAATATTTAACTCCATGCCTCAAAATTATGGATATGTTCCTCAGCTAGATCACTATGCCTGCATGGTTGACCTTTTTGGACGGGCTGGGCGAATGGTTGAGGCTAACGATATGATACACAAAATGCCAATGAAACCTGATTCTGTAATCTGGAGTGCATTACTTGGATCTTGCAGAAAGCATGGTGAGGCCCACTTGGCCAAATTAGCAGTTGATAAACTTATGGAGTTAGAGCCTAAAAATTCATTGGGATATGTGCAAATGTCGAACATATATTCTTCTACTGGCAGTTTTAATGAAGCTTGCTTGATTAGGAAGGAAATGAGAGGCTCTAGGGTGAGAAAAGAACCTGGACTAAGCTGGATTGAGATTGGGAAGAAGGTTCACGAGTTTGCCTCAGGAGGTCAACGCCATCCACAGAGGGAGTTAATACTCGACCAGCTTGAGATATTGATTAGACAGTTAAAGGAGAAGGGTTACGTACCAGAGACAAGCTTTGCTTTGTATGACACAGAAGAGGAGAACAAAGAGGAGCAATTGTTGCATCATAGTGAGAAGATGGCATTGGTATTTGCCATAATGAATGAAGGCAGTTTACCTTATGGTGGTAATGTCATAAAAATTATCAAGAACATCCGTATTTGTGTAGATTGTCATAACTTCATGAAGTTAGTATCAGATATATATCAAAAGGAGATTATAGTGAGAGACTCAAACCGCTTCCACCATTTTAAAGATGCCCGATGCTCATGCAATGACTATTGGTGATATACAAACGTAATGCCCCATATTTAGTACACTACTTTAATTAACTGCCAAGTTTCTTATTTGCCGTGTACATGGTTAACATAGTCATGATTGACTTGTGATTTCTAAAACCTCTCGAAAGGGTTATCGAGATAATGTAAACTGATACTCCTTTGTGTACCCTGGCCTGAGGGTTGGATATATCTTAACTATGATTTCTTCTTAATTATGTAATAACTGTGGTTTTCACTTTTTGCTTTCAAAATCACTAACAGTGAAGATTCCTTTTTCTTTCCATTTGTCTAGTTGAATGAACTTTATGTTGTTAACCAGGAGCTGCAAGATATGGGATACAGATATGGAGAAGTTCCATGCTTTTGATGTTTGAAGCATTTGCTTAATTAGGGAACCAATTTATGCTGCACAAGGTGTGTCATGGAATGAAGGCTGCATGTTATTCTCCTGCAAAGACCATGTAAGGACAAGACGGCTGTTTATCTGAAGATTTAAGATGCTGATCCAGAAGCCAGGTGAGGAAAAATATAAAACATTAATATTTACTTCAGAGACCATAGACTAGAAGAAGGTGTGGCACTAGTGCATGAAATGAGAAGACTTGTTTTGGAACTTAAGCTGGACATGTACACTTATTGCAATATTCAGCTGGCAACAACTGTATGAACTAGCTGAGGAACTTTTTGAGGAGTGTAGATCAAATAATTATGAACTTAACCGGTGTTCCTACTGCATAATGATGACAGTTTTGAGAAAATTGGAGAATCATTTGAAAGCTGAAAATCTATTGGTCCTGGTGAAATAAGCAGGGATTTGAGCCCATAATTGCCACCATGCACTTGCTTACGGCTTCTAATAGAATCTCTGGCATCCCCAAGAATCTGAAGAAGTCCTTGCAAACTTGAGAAATGCTTGATTAGTTTTGAAAGCTCTCAACCTTAAACCTCTGTTACTGATGCATGTCTCAAATATTTTAAGGTTGGAAACAAGAAAGTTCAGGGAGATGAAAGAATTGGGCTTGGAACTAGACCAGAGAATGTGGACATGCTTTATCAGAGCTGTGAGCTTATAATGTCTAACTAAAGCATACTTGTTCATAAACTTATGGGAGAAAAATCCGAATAATTTCAGAGGGTGGCCGACATAAAGAGAAACTAGAACCTCTGGAAGACAATGGAGCTCTGAATTTGGTGAACCCTCTTTTGGGAATTTGAATTTCAGGTCAGTGCATCATGAGATTTCCATTTAGAAATCAAGAGAAGCATATGTTGCCATGATATATTTAGGTTGTTATCACAAGTTCTTTGCCAAACCTTTTAGTGTTGATATAGTTTTGTTGGTGGTGAGAAGATGCTGAAACAAACTCAACCTGAGGTAGTGGGTAAACTAAAGAAAATGGAAAGGAAAAGGAAAATAATATTTAAATTTTAAGAAGTCACATAACTTATCAATGGTGCCACTTTCTTTCTTTTTTTTTTTTTTTGCCTGCACAATGGTGCCACTTTCACTTGTGATAACAACCTAAAATAATATTTAGGTTGTTATCACAAGTTCTTTGCCAAACCTTTTAGTGTTGATATAGTTTTGTTGGTGGTGAGAAGATGCTGAAACAAACTCAACCTGAGGTAGTGGGTAAACTAAAGAAAATGGAAAGGAAAAGGAAAATAATATTTAAATTTTAAAAAGTCACATAACTTATCAATGGTGCCACTTTCACTTGTCATTAACAAGTTATAAAATTTTTCAGATATTATTTCTTTGGATGGGACCTTGTGATTTTCGAAGAAAGAAACTATAGGAGAGGCCAAATTATCTTTCAAAACAAATGGAGAGTACTGGAGTCAAAACATTTAACATTGTCTAAGGCCTAATTTCGTTACAAGGAATCTCTTTCCATAATCTTTGCATAATTCTTTATTATGTCCTGGTAATTGTAAATCAACAATAAATTTATATCATCACTTTCTACTCTTCTCATATCATCCTTTTCTGAATTTCATTTTCCCCTTCTTTTCCAATAGTTTGATCTCTCATTGTCAGCTTTTTAATTTTTTTCCCCACTATCTGCTTGTCATTCTCCCTTGCATTTACAAGATCTCTCCATTTTTATTGGTGTTTGTTTCTCCAGCACCCACATCATTAGGTTCTATGCTCTGTAGTTTGTTGTCGTCATCGACTAGATTGAACTCTTACAAAATAGAGGCTGAAGAAGCAGAGGAATCAAGGCAGAAGATGACAGATTGAAGAAAGAGACAGAAAAAAAAAAAAAAGAAGAAAAAAGAAAAAAAGGGTCGCACAGCTCATAGAAGGGTGGGATGCAGAGTTGCTGGTTTTTGTATGTAGAAGAAAATGTGAAGGAGTGCAATAAGAATAAGATAATTATATGACATATGCATATATACATTCCTTTCTATTCTTTTTTGTTAAATCAACCTCACTTAAAACAATTCTTAAGTTGTGGTAGTTCTTATTCTTAAATTGCAGAAAAATAACTTTTTAATTTTACTCATCGCTTAAATATTTCTGTATTCTATTTATAAGTCATTTTGAAAGTTTTTAATATGCATACGACTTTCTACACTTAATTTAATGTTCTCATAGCTTCAAATCCTTGTTTGTACATAAATCAAGGGATGAAGTTGCAAAAAATTATAAGAGGAGGGCAAAATGGTCATTTAGGCCCTTAAATCATGACAGCCCCAACTCTCCCCTGCATTTCACGATCAGAAAGATCAAGCAGAATAGGAGAGTGATCTTGAAGATGAGATAGATTGATAGAAGAGGATCAGAGGACGACGGAAAAGAAAACGGGAGGGAGAGGCCATTCGCTGAATGCAACACCGGAATCCAACTGAGGTGAGTACCCCAAACTTTTTTGCATCTTTAGTTTCTTCTATTGTTGTAGTTTGGGGGTGAGAGGAGTGATTGAAATTGACATTAAGGGAAGGGAATCACCGGTTAAATAAATGATAGGTGAAAGTTAAAGCTTATGTGAATAGAATCCTGTGTTGCATGTCTTCAATGTGCTCTGATTTGTGAAGGCTGAAATAGGGGTTTATTGTTGTTGTGAGTTAGATTTTGGGTTATCTGAAATTTAGGCTAAAGAAAGTAGAGTTGTTTAATAGATTATGGAATTGCTGATATAGATGTCTAAATTAAGTATAGTGACTTTAAAATGAAGGCTTAAGTTTTGTGATTGGGGCTGGAATTTTCAGGGAGTTGTAGGAATAGTATTAGAATGATTCTTGATTGTTAAAATTATGGCATAAGTGATGTTTTGAATCTGCTATTCTGACAAAAGTTTTATTCGTACCCCGTTATTAAATCCGCATCGAAATGATTGATTGTTGGTGGATGAGGGGTATTTGAATGTCATATGGATGTTTAAATGTTCACATGTTGAGTTTTTCTTGAAGGTGATGGTTTTTGGAAACTAGAAATATTTTTCAGATCATTAGGTGCTGCTGCTTAAATGTTTTTGAAGGTTAAAACTGATTATACATTGACGTTTTGAGATTTTTCAATGTTAAGCAAGTGCCCAAAAGTACTACGGTATGTTCAAGAATGTTAAATAAGCAGTAAACATACTAATTTGGTTGCCAAAATAGTATTATCTCAAAGCTGGAAAATTTCAAGATTATAGGATGTGGTCACGTGGTTTATATTGAGAGGCAAGATAAGTATAGGGAATATGAAATATTATATATTTAAGTTTGTGTCCAGTGTGGTGAGTGAATTTGGAAGCTATGATCTATTTAAAAATTTGATGTTGAATGATTCCTTATGCTGAACAACCACTTTAGATGGTTGAACAATACTTAGAGACATTAAGATGATAATTTAAACATTGTTCTTTAGTTTAAAACAGTTTTAAAACCAATGAATGATACTATCTGAAATTTTGAAGGAATCAAAGTACGGTTGTATGTTATGATTGATTGATGAATGTAATCTGGAAGTAAATAAAATATCACTGTTTTAAATGCATTTGAGTAATTCTCTGAATAATTCACTCTCTTGTGTATATAAACATAATTCAATGTGGATTTACAATGCATCAAAATAGTTTATGAAGGCCTATGGCCACAATTCATCTAGTTATTTCCTTGAGAGATGCTTCCAATATATGTCGTTGACTTCTTTACGGAATCTGCAAAAACAGATATGGTTTATATGTAAAAGCAAAAAAGAAAGTGACATCTAATTGTAATACGTTTTGAATAAAATATTTATTGATTTAGATCATGGGGCACTACAAACCTTGGAGGTAGTTGCTTTAATGGTATTCTCGAATCAGCATTCCCATGAAACACCCCATAAGTTGCGTCATTAACAAAGGAATTAGCTGAGTTCATCAACATATGCTGCTGCTGAGGCTGATAAGCAGTGTATGTTGGGTCAAATGGATTTGCCTGCAGCTGAGCGTTGGCAGCCTTATGGACAGCCTGCAGTGGAGAGATGTTGCTTGATAGGGCAAATGGATTTGATTGTGAATGAGCCACGTTGACTATTTGGATGGCCGATGGTGGAGCAAACTGATTTGCTGGTAGTTGAGCCATTTGGACAGCCGGTGGTGGAGCAAATTCATTCAAGGTAGGTGCTCTGTACACTGTGTTTTGATTTGCACATCTATTTAAGCTGTTGTGAGTGAGTGTGTCCAATCCACCACCCTAATAAATAAATAAATAAATAAGTGTCATATGGCATAAAATTGTATACTTGTCCTATGTGCTTGTTTGAATATTGTTGAAGGACTAGTGAAAGACTTACCAATGGCTGCTCATTGACTGAAGAAATATTGTTACTTGGAAGATCCCTTTGAGCTGCACTTGATTTAGAAGTTGATGTGATTCCTATATAAATGCACAAAACACATTCAGTATGGGCTATTGAACAAGCAATAAACTATGTAGCTATTGAGATATATTCCAAATGGACCTATGCAAAACGCAAAACACAAGACATGGTTTAGTAAAATTAACAACTCAAGATAGAAACATGTTTGTGTAGAAGATTCGTACCACCATTTTTGCAGCCATAGGTATTACCACAACCTTCGCATTGGCACATGTCAGAACACCCAACTTTAGCCTTCATTAAATAGGAAAAAGTATTAATGGAAATTAATTTTGAATTGAATTTTTCAATAAATCTTTTAAATAAAAGATTCAACCAAGTCATTGAATAGTTAAATTCAATAACAATAGTTTGATAAACAATTACCTTATAGCATGAGCAATATCCCTTTAAACATGCTGTCTTTTTGCAGTGACAACTTATTCTAGGTCCCGGCAACTTGTTTGACGGAGCTGGTGATTGGATGGATTGGTGATAATAGCCACAAACTTGAGAAGTTGGCACATTTTGATATTTTTGGGCATGAAGATGATGTTGCTGATTCGAAAGATTTAGGAAAGATGGTGAAGCAGAGACATTCGGAAAAACTTGCACTTCTAAAGATTGAGAAGTTTGGTTTGGTTGAGGAGCTTCCAATTCCAAAGATTGAGAACTAGCATGACTTCCAGGAACTTCTGATTCCAAAGTCTGAGACATATCCGTTGGAGGAACTCCCAATTCCAAAAGGTGAGAAGTAGCTCCCAATTCCAAGGGTTGAGAAGTAGGGTCGTCAGGAAGATCTTCCAAATGCATAGTTTGGTTTGGGGAATATTTGGATTCAAAATCAATCAAAGAGTACACATCATTGGTCGATGATAGTGGGTCACTTTCATCCATGGGAAACAAAACTTCCCTAGTTTGATCTTCAACCAAGTCCTAAAATTGAAATAAATTGTAATATCTTAGCATTTCATTTGCAATACTGCTATGGGACTGATGACAAGAAAGATAAAAAAAAATTAAATTTAATATTTTACCTATAACATAATAGATGTACATATTGTTGAATTATTATTAAAACTTTATTTTCGTATATCATTTTTTCTTTAAACATGCTTGTTGCCAATTTTTCTATTTCCCTTTTTCATGTGGCGTATGAGATAAATAATAATTTAATTCTTCTAAAAGATTTTAAGATTCCATTTTCAAGAAAAATAGTTAATCATTGGGCATGATGATATTGACTTACATCAACAGTATCGCCGCTAATGCAATCATACAGTTGTTGAAACAAATCAGCAGGGGGAGATGTTGGCAGATCATCATCTGTTTCCATCAAAGCTTCAGGGTAACGTTCAAAAGGGTCCTGAATTATTTTGAAAAAAAATTAGTTAGTAACAAAACAAGTAACTACAAAAAAAAAAAAATGTATATAAATTAGGGTTCTAAAATTTATCAACCAATAGTAAGGTTGATAAAGTAATTCTAAATCTCTTTTATATATAAAGGTACGAGTAAAAAGAGAGTAAAAGAATAACAAAACTATAAATGTTTTAGTAAAAACTAACTAATAATTGCTAGAAGTATTGAAGTGTTGATAATTGGTTAGTTGGGCAATCCTAAATTAAATAAAGGTGCTTTAAGTGTGAAGGGAGATTGATCCTCGCTAAGTAAAGAGAGAGGCAAACTTGGATCTCTATTAAGAGAGGAGTTTCTCTCAAGTTCCCAAACAATATTCATCTTTGACTACCTAATATGTCCTGGGTTTGGGAGGGTTGTGGATCGGGGTTTGACATAGTGAACCACAAAGTCAAAGGAGACTAGTGGACTCGTAATTGATCTTGATTAAAAAGCATTGTGGTGGCTTTTGCTACTAGCTTAAATTTTTGACACGATGGTTGGCACTAACTATCATACTAAAAACTTAAGATGGTAGTAGAGGTCCACTCAAATTCTCTCTCTTAAAGGTGATTTGGAACATGTTTTTGAAGGAAGTGGGATTTGAACTCATGCTTACTCTAACACCAAATATTAGGAAAGGAACAAACAGAAATGCCAACCATCGTGCCAAAAACTTTAGTTAGTAGCAACAGTCTCTTGTGACTTTGTGATCTTGTGTTTTATGGAAGTAAGATTCAAACCCGTGGCTCTAATACTAAACTTTAGGAACAAAACGTCAACCATCGTATTAAAGCTTAAGCTAATAGTAGAGGCCTACCCAAATTCCTTTCAACCTATACCATTATGCTAAAAGCTTAAGCTAATAGCAAAAGCCTACCCCAATTCCTTTCAACCTAGATTAAACATGGGTCTACTCGTCTCCTGCAACTTTGTGGCTTACCAGACCAAACCCAATCTACACCCCTTCATAGACTCAAGATATATCATCCTCTTCCTCTTAAAGAAGGTTTATGCTCAAACTTGTTTTTTAGGAAAGTGAGATTCAAACCCATGATGACTTTAATATCAAATCTTAAGAATAAAGTACCTCAAAAGTTTAAGTTAGTAGCAGAGGCCCACTCCAATTAAGCTAGTAGTAGAGGCCTACCTAATTCCTTTCAACTTAAATAAAATACAAATCCACCAACCATCTTGCCAAAAGCTTAATATAGTAGTATAGGCCTATTTTAATCCCTTTTAAACCAGATCAAATATTGGTCAACTTGTTTTCTACTACTTTATGGTACACACTAGAACAAACTCAATCCACACCTCCAAAACTCAAGACATATCATTTCCTCTCTCTTAAAGGAGGTTTGTCCTCAAACCTATTTTTGAGAAAGTAAGATTCAAATATGTTTTGACTCTAATACCAAAACTCATAAAAACATCAACTATCTTACCAAAAGTTTAAGCTAGTAGTAGAGACCCATTACAATTCCTTTCATTCTAGATTAGATGTGAGTCCTTAGCTTCTTACAACTTTATGGTTCACCAAGTCAAAACCCAATCTACGACCCCTCCCAAATAAACGAGGAGAAAATGAAAGATACAAGAGTTTCTTATGATAATACAATTCTCTTCAACCCCAACAATGTAAAAAGAAAGAGAAGAAGAAGAATATGGCACCCAATAGGTACGTACCAGGGAAAAATCGTTGGCAAGAACTTCAGAATTCATTGTGTGCTTTGCTTAAGGAAACGGGAGAAATAAAAGGAGGATGACAAGGCAAATGAATATATAAAGAGTTCTATGGTGAGTTAAATTTAATGGAAATGAGTTCTTTTTGTTTTCAACTTTTGCTAGCAAATGAATACTTTTATATTCACCACTGACGATGGGTTTAATTGCTTTACGGTGATACATCACAAAATTTTGAATTGTTTTATTTGAAAAATTAATATATTAAAATTTAAGAAGCAAAAAATTAAATTAAAGTAAATTAATGTGTATAAATTTTAACAATTTGATTTAAAATTTTTCTATTTCAGGCAACTTTATATGAGATTTTTTCTAAAAATAACTAGTATATTATTCAGTTAACACATTTTCAATTGATTTTAAATTTAAAGTTAATGAAATCAATATATGTTTTTTATCATGATTAATTTTAATTATTAATTAGTACTCTAGTTAATAATATATATAATATATATATATATATATATAGAGAAAATAGCTTGGTCAGGTAAGGCGAGAGCTTCAGCTCTCTTAGGTCGGTGCTTTCGGAGGGCTTCGTCTCTCTTGGATATCGGCGTTGATCGTTGTCTTATAAATTATAATTCTTGTCTTCTAGCTTTCTTTGGTCTCGCTTTCACCGCCTCAACATATTCGTCCCTCTGTCCCCATTCCTCTGTTCTTTGGACTCTCTCTGCCCTAAACTTTACCTTCTCAATTTCCGGCCACCTTAATCCAAAGTCTCTTCCATCTTGTTCTTGTTCTTTATCAGTCTTTTCTTCCCCATAAACTAGCTTTACGTTATAGATTGAGTATTGCTATGACAGTTTCGGTGCTAAGTTCTTTGGTTTGTAGCTAACAGATCCATGTTTGTTGCTGGGAGACATGTCCACCTTATTCTTCCATGCATCTCCCTCTATTCCAGATTCAACCCAGCGTTGAGTTTTCATTCGCCTATTTTCAGAATTAGTAGACGGTGAGTGTGAATTTCACTTAAGAAGAAAGTATGATTTCTTTAAATTTTCTAATGTGCAAGGGAGCTGTTAATCGTCCTTTTGGCAAGATCAGAATTTTGCTTTCTTTGCCAACAAAAATCTTGTTTGCTTTCTCTATTTCTCTGTCTGTTAATAGTCCTTTTTGGCAAAATCAGAATTGTTCATTCTCAATATGTGTCTAGTGAATCCAGAAAAGGCATTCGGTGTTTAACTTCATCACTTATACTTGGAGTTTCTACAAGCTTGGTTTATTAATGAGATTATATGATTGATCTGTTCTGTGTTATTCATAATGGGTTGAACCTTGAAAAAGTTTCAAGAAATGGACAAAAGTATTTGCTTTCTTAAATATATATATATATATATATGTTGATAAATGGGATTGACAATTAAGAAAGAAAAAGAGATATATCCTATATGGCCTAAATTTCAAAGGGGACGTACAACCGCAGAAAATGTGTTGTCAACATAGCAGATTATGCTGATGCTGTTTCTTGGTATCAAGAAACTTTTTTTGGTTTTAACAATATTTTGACTAATTATTGTTTTTCTTTTACAAAAGTATGGATTGTTTTCCTATTGGAGGAGTGTAATAAGTTTCAGAAATCTTGTTTGATATGCTTGGGAGGACAAGAGTGCTAAAAAACAACTTTAAATGAGCTTGCTAAGTAGCAATAGCATCTAACATGTTACGATACTAAAAGCATATGTAGATTGAAACTAACTAATTAAATGCTTTTCTGGTTAGTTCATTGTTCATTTATTATAAGTTGAAAATCATTATCCCTGTAAATTGAGAAATTAAATTAAAAATTTACTTAAATAGTTTATAGAAAAGAAACTAATATTCTTCACTAATATAAGCTTATGACAACTTCTGTTCTATGTCAGCTTATGCAATTGGGGCTTCAGCACCTAAATTGGCCTTATTCTGTTTCTACATTATTTTACTTGGCGATAAGACATTAGACAATGACATTGAATAAACAATTTTTATGCTTGAACTGCCCTTAATTTGAACTTTTAATAGAATATATGATTTTGTGATACATTGGTCTTTGTCATGTCCTTTTTTGTCAGTTCATTTGAATATCGGTGACCTTAAACTGTCAAAGTTGACTCATTTGCAATTTTAGCTACCCAGATGAAGTATGGAATGACTTTCTTTCAGTCATTGAAAATGAATCAGTGCCAAGTATGGAAGTCTGTTCTGCATGCATTGATAAGATGTGCTACTCAGGGAATCTTTCTGCTGGAAGAAAAATGCTACAAGTGTTGCTTGAGAAGAACATTCACTTTTCCTCTAAGTTGTTTACCCGCCTATTAGTAATGGCTAGTCACAAGAATGATGTTGATCTTTCATGTCAAAATTTCAAGAAGTTGCTGTTGTCTAATGAATCCATAGGTACAACCGTGTATCTTAAGTTCTCCAAAGCTTTCATAGGGATGGGTGAAAGTGTGGAGCTACTGAGATTTGTTATAGTATTGGAGATTACTCGTTCAAGTACATCAATCGTGAACTGCCAAAAGTGGGCAGAAGGATAAGGCATTGCTTAATTCCAATCACCTTAAAAGAGCGAATTTTAGCTTGGATTTGATGACATACAATAATGTATTAGATATTTTAGGTCGTTCAGGTCATGGGACGAAATGCTTAGAGACTTCGCATATATGGAGGAAGTTGATATTGTCCCAGATTTCATTTCTTTCAGCACAGCTTTTGAAGGGTTGGAAGATTTGATATGTTTATTGTACTTAAGGAAGATGGTTGAGATTGGAGTTGAACCCAATTTGCTTTCTTGTTCTGCATTGGCCGATAGTTTTGGTCTATCAGGAAATGTTGAGGCATCATTGAAGCTTTTCAGGCAGATGAAGATGACGAAGTTTCATCCTTCCATATACATCTATCGATCACTAATCGCAAACTTAAGTAGAGTTGGAAAGTTTCAATTGGCAGCAGGACTTTCGGATGAGGTGAATTCACCTTCAACTTGCCTAGCTAAGCAGGAGAATTTCAAACCAAAAAGAAGGCAAGGCAAATCTTAAGGTACATGGGTATGCATGGGATGCTATTCTCTGTGACTTCTCAATTTCTAGATAATGACTATCTTGTAGCATATTAACCATGAGAAAATATAGTCCTTTGCCCCTAAGCTAAGCTATCTGAAATATAGTTCTTCAATATGTGTGCACCGTAGATTGTCAACTAAGGAATTAACATGCATTTACCTGTACAAGATGCTTATTGTTACCTATATACATGATAACTATGTTATGTCCTGCTTTTTCCTTTTTCTTCTATACTAGTGTTTGTGTACAAGAGATAGTGTGTCACTATGTTTGTATTTGTATATGATTGCTTTCTGATTTTATCAGCAAACTAGACATTGTTATTGTATTGTTCTTTACAACTTGTGAATTATATAACTTATTAATAATTTTTTATATTTTATATTGATGACGCTTTTGAGGAAATAATTTTGCTTAGGAAGTATAGTGTTTGACATGCATATGACTATCTACACTTAATTTAATGTTCTCGTAGCTTCAAACCCTTGTACTGGTATCTTAACCCAATTTTTCTCAATTCCTTCACCATTTTTTATTTTAATAACTAACTTCTAGATAAAATGTTATGTATTCTGGTATTTAACCGTCGTAAAATTTTGCAGCTTTATATTTTTTGGGTTAAGGTGCCAATTTACCCGGAAGTATTGGCCGAGGAGTAATACTGTCTTAGAAGTTTTTTCAGATTTCGGAAGTTTCAAAATGTGGCAATCTTGTCCTATACCTTTAAAAAACTGATGTTGACCATTAACTTTTTAATGGTGAAGGGTAATATTGCTCTATTTTAATACTTTTGGGATAATATTGCTTCTTAACTGAAACTTTCAGGCAAATTTGCATCCCAACCTTTTTTTTAAACTATTTTTTAAGAATATCATGAAACTGTGCCATTTCTAAATGATATATATAAGGATGGACCTGAGCTCCTGATGAAAAGATGGCCTAGACGCGTACTCCTTTGCAAACCAATTGAATTATTGTTGGATAGGTTGAAACATCTTGAGCAAGATGTTTTCTTTCGATTTAATATAATTTAAGCACATGTACGCACACAAACATATGACGTGTGCTCAAACCTGAGAATATGGGATCTTATCCAAATATGGTAGGTGGCATTGCTGCTTGCACAATTAGCCATTAACTTGAGTAAGATATTTACACAGGTTAAGGGACTTGATTTCTATTATTAGATGTTATTCCTAAAAAATAAAGTAAATTGGGAGGTCCAACAATATTATAATTTAGAGCCATCTTATTTATCAAAAAATCACATAGGCGGCTGAGGCTTATGTTGGATTCACGCCCACATTATGAAGCATAGAAGATTTTCCTTGGGTTAATTTATGTCTTGTATAATCACATTTAGTTCTTTCTAAATTTAATTTGGAGACATTAGATAGGTACGTAATGTAACATTCAACAAATTTAATAGATTTTTACAAAGCATATTTAAGGTTTAGGGATGTTATTTAAAAATTAAAAAGCCTTAAAAATAATTTATTTAGTCAAGAGCTTAGTTTCAAGCCAAAATTTTATAAAATTTCAAAAAAATAATCATTTAAAATATATAAACGCACAAAATAATACAATTGTTTTCGGAAATAAAGTAGTTTATGGAAAAGTTTGGGCCTGTTTGATTTTGTTTTTTGCGTTTTAGTGTCCAGAACAGTTTTATAAATTTGTTTTTAAGAAAAGTTTTGAAAACCAAAAATAAAAAAACATGTTTGAATAGTTGCTTTAAAAAATTTGTTTATAAAGTGACGTGACGGTCGCAGACAATGATGTACTGGTGGTCATTACTAGTAGTGTAGTGTTGATAGCCGATAGGTGGCGGTTTCAAAAAATAAATACTAAAAAAACAACTAAACTATTTTTATCTTTTAGTTTTTAAAAATAACATTTTGTTTTTTTTAAGAACAACTTTTTGAAGATAGTTTTCCAAATAAGTTTTTTAGGTTTTTTGTTTAAAACAAAATTTTTTTTTTTAAAAACACGATCAAACAAGTCCTATATTTCCCATTCCGGCCAAAAAAAAGGAAAAAATTTATTTCCTGAAAGGAGTTTTAACGCCATTTTATAGAATTATAGGCCTATTTCCTTAATTTTATTCTGTAAGAATTATTCTATTGAGAGTCTTTTTTGTCAGAATCGCCACAGGGTGTCAAGTATAGAGTAACATTTTATGTTATTAAGTTAAACTCACTTTTTGTTATGTAGTAAATAGAGTTAGTTGTGATAATATTTTATAAATATTGGTTCACATTAATGAAAAATATACTATTCCATTCCATTTTCCCCAAATATTGGTTATGATATGTGTGCAGATGATCAATTAAATAGTGCAAGTGTACACTGTTGTAATCAAATAATATAGAAGTAAGTAGAGTATCGTTCCCACGAGGATTGATCACTAAGTACCAAAATAAGCAATTTTAACTCTATTTAGTCGATCGATTAGTTGGTGATTGAGAATACAAAATAAAAGAAAGACAATTAAATATGAATGCAAATGATATGAAAGCAAATATAAGAAAAAGTTCTAGGGGTCAGATTTCACTTAACAAATTCCAGATTGAATCACTTATCTATTCTAGCCCAATTTATTCCACATGATTGATAGTCGAGTTTCCTTAATTTAATTATTAACCTCTTTCAAGGTCAAACAATTCTATAATTAATTGTTAATCCAATATATTCCTATATGAATTTAAGCAATTAATCATGCATTAAGATTTATGGAACTCAGTAAAACTACACAACTCATATGAATATATTCCTATTTCATATGCAAGTCATGGTTTTAATTATAGGATCGATACACATGCATCTCCTTCCGGTCTCAACATGTATATTGAAATCATTTAAAAGATTGCCAGTCAATCAAAAGCATTAAGAATAATAATTAAAACTCAATCATAAAGGAGAAATTCAAACTAGATTTAATAAGTTAAGATTCAATTCGTCATTAATAAGTTACGTCATCACTCTAGAAAAATGAAAATTTAGCTCATGATAAAATTAAAAACAACCAAAAATAAATTGACATTATATAAAGCTAGAATGAAATCCTCAGAAATATTGCATAAACTTGAATATTAAATTCTTAAACATAAATATACAACCAAAAGATGCATGAAAAATGAAGAAATCTAGCCGTCCATTTAGGAGGTAAAACCTTTCATGTAAGCGGCATGCAAAATGTAATACAATCATAAGCCTTCCAAGATGGAGGCATGCAAAAAGTAATATAATCCTAAGCCTTCCAAGATGGAGGCATGCAAAAAGTAATATAATCCTAAGCCTTCCAAGATGGAGGCATGCAATGCATGAAATTAAATCTAAAAATTAATACAATGAACTCAGAAATGTTAGAGAAAGATCTCTCCCAGTCAGAGAAGGATCTCTCCCTATCGGAGAAGGAAACCTCTGCTTCTCTTCCTCTTCTCCTTTTTGAGCTTGGCCTTGATCTCTATTTATAGGAAAAAAACGTGTGCTACAGTATTGCTACAGTGTCTGAAGGCTACTACAGTGATCTGGCGGCTGCTACAGTGACTGTTGGCAACAGCTACAGTGCCCGGCGGCTCTACAGTGCTTCCGTTGCTACAGTGACTTCCATCCGCTATAGTGTAACTTCAGTCCGCTACAGTCTAACCATCTGCTACAGTGATCATGTTGCTATAGTACTTTCATTTTTTTATTTAAATGTTATTTATTCCAAAAACATTATTTATTTATCAATCACACCCGAATTTATTATATTAAACACAAATATTGTCCATAAAATCATCATATAAGGGAAAATAAATATGCAAATATTTTATTTATCAGGTTACATGGTATCTAGAGCCATTTAGTTTACTCCTCCATCTTTCACTTTCTTTTCTTGCTCTTCATAGATGAAATTAGAATGCATATGTTGATGTGAGCTGGCTACACTTAAACCCATTGTGAATCAATTTGAAAGGCATTTAATTAATTAAGTGTGTGTTCGGCAGATAAAAAAAAGCGATTATTTGCTTAAACCAAGGTTTTGTCACAAAGGTATCCGAACACTCTCCAAAATGTGACAATCCCGTTTTTACTCCACAATCCCCTTTTTAAGGGAAAAATCTATTCTCACGATAAGCTATTTCACACCACTTTTTAGAGCAGATTATTACCGTTGGGAGTAATAATTATCCAGCTGCCCTTGTCCTTTTCTCTGATCTCTTTTCCTTTTTTCTTTCCCTTTCTCGTTTTCCTTCATTCTCGTCTGTGATTGCTTTCATATTTTTCTCTTTGCCTTTCCCGTCTTCCTTCATTCTCGTCTCCGATTTCTTGATCGAGTCTTCCCTTTCCTTCTCCCTTTCCCTTTCCGGTCAGCATTCTCTTCTTCGCCGGTGAACAGATCCCATCTTCCCCTTGTCGTTCCCATTCTGTTGCAGATCAGAAACGCTTGGCCTCACGGCTTCGATCTGAAACGCATTCCCTTTTCTCGAGGCGAACTTCCAGCAGTGAACATATTTTTGACAGAAAATCGCTTCAGAAATCTTGCCGGCGACTTCGAGAGGTTCGGCGATCCAGATCTAGCCGGCGAGTTCGGTGGCTACTCCTCTGTCTGTGGTGGTTCTGAGCTCCGGTGACTTCCTCCAGGTACACATGTGTCGTGTGTGGTTTGTGGTGGTAGCTCATAATTCCGTTTGTGTGTCATTTTCCTCTGCGTCTGTGGTGGGCTTCTGTTCTCTGGTTATGGTGCAGTGGTTATGGTGTTGTGGTTATGTTGCTCTGGTTTATTCTAGTCTGTCTCGATCTGTTTCTTCTCAAGCTATACAGAAGCTCAACTCTTGTCTGAGTAATTTCAGTGTTACCTCTACCTAAATCGTAGTTTTTGATATATAATAAGCGAGGACGAATCTCAGTTTCATATCAAACACATACTGTAACATATGGGAGAGAGGGACCCCAAGATGTCTCGAGTTTCGACACACTTGGATCCTTAGAAAATGGAGGACTATATTAATAAACGTAAAACTATACTTGCTATGAAGGTCATCCTTTGCAAGTTTATATAATGCTACAATGACATCTATAGAACAAACTGAAACTTTTTTTAACATAACAGGGCAAGTTTAGAACTTGAGATTACATCTTGCATAGACACCTAAGCCAACACCATGTCTGCATGCAAGCGGTCACTATACCTGGGATATGGCATACAAATTGAAACTTGAAAAGCTAGTTCTTGCTTTTTCTTTCCCTTTTATTATGGTGTTTGGATCATAGGATAATTATTTTCCATTTAATGCTATCCAAAGCATAATGCCATAAATCTTGACTGTTCTTCTTTGCTTTATTGAATATATGTGCATATGTATAAATTGTGGTGATTTTGTGTTGGATTAGAAATTGGATTAGGTAACTGTGTGCAGCTATTTTGTTAATTGAGGAGGTAAAATTGGTGGAATTGTTTGATAGATGAAGTTTTGAGTTATTGTGGCAAACTAGTGTGGCGAAGGCATTATCAATCAAATTATAGTCTAGGAGTTATGTATCCTCTTTAATGTAGTTTGAAACTTTAATGAGAGCGCTTAAACATGTTGAGAGTAGAATATATTTTATGAAATTATTGAAGAGCTCAGAAGATAAACTACTCATTTGATTGTTAGGAGGAGGGAGTTCTAATTGTTATTAGTTCTTATTGAGAGTTAAAAAAAATTGGCCATTTGTTCCCATATTTTCTGTTTTTAACCTATTTTTACTATTGCTATTCTACCTTCGATGAATTGTTTTTCTCTATTGTCTTCCATTTTGATTTGATATCAGTGTTGTTGTATATGATATGTCTCCTAGTACTTGATGCTTTTTACACCTACATTTGAATGAAAGTGGTGATGTAATTGTGTACAAGTGTATTGGGAATGGGGAAATTGAATGGTTGGGTTCCACATTATTTTGCTCACTTCTGTTTGTTAACTCAAATTAATCAGGTCTCTACATTTTTGTTTTCATTCGCAGGAGCTTTGATCTGCAAGATTTTAGCATAGCTTGGAGCTTTGGAGCAAGTGTGTCGATCTGCTTCTCCTCTCAAATGGGCCTCATCCAACTAGCACAAGTATCCAGAAGATTAATCCATACTAGCTTCTTCCACTCTCCAAATCTTTTTCCTGCTTGTTATATTACATCAATTCCTAGTTCCCTAGTTTTTGTAGGAAGTTCTATTTTCTATCAATATTCATAGATCATTTATTATATGCAAGAGCATTAGTCATGTGAATGTTTTCATATTTTTTCGTACTCTCTTTTTGACAATATGTTAAATGGTATTTTATCCATATTTTGACTTACTCTGTTATTGACATTTACTCGAAATTTGTACTTTGGTGTTTTGTAGAAAAGATTTCTTATTTTAGCAATTTTTTAATATACTTATATATATATATCTCTAGAGACTAGGCAGGAGTGGTAAAAAAACAGAAATTAAAGACACGGACACACTTGCAAAAATCAAAACCATTTCAAAGAATTTAATGAAGAATAATATATATATATATATATATCTCTCTAGAGACTAGGCAGGAGTGGTAAAAAAAATAGAAATTAAAGACACGGACACACTTGCAAAAATCAAAACCATTCCAAAGAATTTAATAAAGAATAATATATATATATATATCTTTAGAGACTAGGCAGGAGTGGTAAAAAAAACAGAAATTAAAGACACGGACACATTTGCAAAAATCAAAACCATTCCAAAGAATTTAATGAAGAATAATATATATATATAGATATATATATCTTTAGAGACTAGGCAGGAGTGGTAAAAAAACAGAAATTAAAGACACGGACACACTTGCAAAAATCAAAACCATTCCAAAGAATTTAATGAAGAATAATAATATATATATCTTTAGAGACTAGGCAGGAGTGGTAAAAAAAACAGAAATTAAAGACACGGACACACTTGCAAAAATCAAAACCATTCCAAAAAATTTAATGAAGAATAATACAGTGGGTTTGGCAAGAGATAACCCAGGTTGTGAAAGGAGATGAAAAATAATATAATGTACGCCTTCAATATGTACATTTGATCTAATTTTGTAATTTACTACATAATTGACTAATGTTATAATTTTATAATTTTTGCATCTATTTTTTTATATTACATAATTGACAAATGTTATAATTTAAAAATTTTTGGACAAATTTATTTCATTTATTGTAATTATTATGCAATTTAATGTCAAATAACACTTAAAATATAATCTTATCCTTTATATGTAATTATCATAAAAGTTAATGTCCTTTTTAGTCATTTGACCATGAAAAAAGCTATTCTGATAAAATCATCCAAACACTCTCATTTTATCAAAATCACTTTTTCCCATAATCTATTTTCCTATAATCTATTCTCCAAAAGCTATTCTCTCCAGAATCTATTCTCTAAAAGCTAATAAGAACACACCCTAAGAAAAACAGAGGGTTGGATTGGAAGGAGAGACAACAAAGGAAAAATAGAAGAAGAAAACTTGGCACCAAATTGGACAACAATAATTTATTTTTATGAAATATAATAATGAATTTCAATTGAACAACATGTTCAAAATTCATATGACATATAACAATCTAAAGAGTTTTAGTCAAACATCAAGTGCCATTTTTCCTTTAGTCTTTACTGCTTTTCGACCCTACCCATTTGCACTGCCTGCATTGAATACCTGCTCCTAATTAGATATTTTTCTGGTTATGTCAATGCAATGAGAAAAAAAAAATTGACTAGCTAATATGAAACAATTTAGATGTATGTTTATTGGGCAAGGGAATATTCAAACATATCATGTTCTGATACCATGGTCAAAGGAACGATGGGGTGTGATTGGCAAAATAAATAGAAAAATAAGACATAACACATATGAGATTCTATTCCATGAATAAAGTTCCATAATTACAAGACATAAACTTTGGTTCAAAGCAAAGAGGGGTTTGTGCATCCTGGTCTGATACCAAATTTTGACCTTGTTTCTATAACATGGTATCAAAGATTGGTATTAAAACATGATCGGCAAAATCCAGTATCTCTTGGGGTGATGGCGGATGTCTTGCTTCAGTTAGCAAGTTGAACACTTTATTCTTTATTGTTTTTTTAAGCTCAATAAAGACATCTTATTTAATAATTTAAACTAGATTCATATTTTTGTTAGTCTTATCATGCGAATATGTAGGTATAGAAACTTGATGTGTCGCATCATCCCAACTATAGGTGAAGTTTTTAGAGGTTTACTTGCTAAACCTACATAAACAATGTTTTGATAGGAACTAGAATACATTCAAATGATTTACTAAAATGTATTCATATATTTTAGATAAACATAACATGTATTTTTTTCTTCTTGTCCAACTAGATGAATGAGGTAAGTACATGTGATATAAATAGAACTTCACCTAGGATGGAGAAGCAGCATTAAAGGGAGAGACAAATGTGGTCTTGACAGCCAACGAGTGAAGTGCCATTGAAGCCTCACATTTTTCTTTGGGCTTTGTAGATACTGGAAGATCCAATGGGAACTCAAGTCCTGTAAAATTGAGAAGCACATTAAGTGAGCATACTTTAGCCTCCAAACAAAACATAATGTCTAGGCCATAAAAGAATAACTTTTACCATTATTGTCTACAAAAATAAATTTCCCATCACTAGGGCGTATAAATGAGCAAAAGCCTAAACCACATGTTTTTGTAAGCCTTTTCTCCAAATTGCAAGAGATACAATAGTTGTTTTAGCACTTGCTAGAGAAAGGAAACCGATAAGTGATGTCCAATATTGAGGACTAAGATTGAAAAAAAAAGCTAGACTATAACATAATTTACATCTATAATTTAAAGTTTAAACAATAAAGGAATCGATGATTTACAAGAAAAATTACTTATCCATGCATTTTCTTCTTTAATCTTTTTATTAACTTTCCTACATACTCTTTAGTAGCCTGCAAGTAACACTAGACTTGTTAGGTATATTGATAAACCAAAGAAAATGATTTCTATCAATATATTTTGATAAACAAGAAATTTATCATCTTGAAAAAAAGTTCTAAGTAGACCAATTATGGTATCAAAGCTTGGTATCAGAATATGATTGACAAAATCCAGTATCCCTTAGTGTGGTGATAGGTGTCTTACTTCGGTTAGAGAGTTGAATGCTTTATTCTTTATTATTTTTATTAGCCTAGTAAAGCCATCTTATTTAATAATTTAAACTAAATTAATATGTTTTCCATCTTATCATGTGAATATATAGGTATAGAAGCTTGATGCGTTTACATCATCCTAAACACATGCGAAATTTTTAGGGGTTTACTTACCAAACATCCACAAGCAATGTTTTAATAGGAGTCAGGTTATGAATGATACATTTAAATGATTTGCTTAAATGTAGTTCATATATTCTAGATATACTCCCTTTATCCTATTCATTATAAACTATAAACATCACCAAGATATATCTTACACATATACAACTTATTATGAAAAAAATTATATTATATAATATTTTTATAAAACTATCACACCAAATTTCATTGTGTACCTATACGAACTTCATTTTACTAGCAAAACCATAATAAATACAATATTAACATGTGTTAATAATATATATATAGAAAATAGCTTGGTCGGGTAGGGCGAGAGCTTCAGCGCTCTTAGGTCAGTGCCTTCCTCTAGCGCTTTTGGAGGGCTTCGTCTCTCATGGATATCATCGTTGATGGTTGTCTTATAATTCATATCTTCTCACTTTCTTTGGTCTCGCATTGCCAGCCTCAGCATATTCGTCCCTCTTTCTCCGTTCCTCTGTTCTTTATACTCTCTCTGCCTTCAACTTCACCTTCTCAGTTTCCGGTCACCCTAATCCATTGTCACTTCCATCTTGTTTTTATTCTTTATATCAGTCTTTTCTTCCCCATAAACTAGCTCTATGTTATAGACTAAGTATTGCTATGGCAGTTTCGGTGCTAAATAAGTTCTATGGTTTGTAGCTAACAGATGCATGTAAGGTGCTGAGAGACGTGTCTAGCTTATTCTTCCATGTACCTCCCACTATTCCAGATTCAACCCAGCCTCGAGTTTCCATTCGCCTATTTTTCAGAATTAGTAAATGGTGAGTGTAAGTTTCACTTAAGAAGAAATCATGATTTCTTTCTTTAAATTTTCTAACTTTATAGATTCTCTATTGATGTTTATTTAGGATTAAAATTTAAGGATGCTATTATGGCTTGAATTGGTGCTGGACTAAATCTTTGGGGTCATATGAATGCACTGACCACTTGAAAGCATTTGTTGCTTGGTTAATGGGAAAGTATTGGTGGCTCGCTGCACTTTAACTTTGAAGGAGCATGCGATGAGTCAATACGTTTTAACCAAGCTGTACCTGTTGCACTAGAATGTACGTGGAAGGCTATTAGGTGGGGATGATCAGGGTTAATGTATGAACAAAATGCTAATTCCAGTACTATTGAGACCTCTATTGAAAAAAGTTTGGGCTAGTTTGAGTTAAGGAGGAGATTAGAGGTTGTTTATAGCAAGATGAACAAGATATCTGGGATAGTGATAACAGTTTGTGACTTGGATTGTGAATATCAGAATATCTAGGATAGTCATGATCTTCATTCTTCTTTAATGATTAAAGTGATGGCTTGATGCATATGGTTTATTGAGGTTGGTTTTAAGAATACTCAGATTGCCTTTGGTTGCCTTCCATTGATGACAAAATTAATGGTTTCTTGACCCTGTTAGGGTGTAAATGACTGGCCTATGTTTGGTGAAATGCAGTCCCTAGAAAGGGACGAAGATACAAGTAGTAGTTCTCAATGGAAGCCACCAAAACGTAATAGAATAATCACCTCTTGCCATGCCTTTTATCTGATTATTGTTGGGAGGGATGTTGGTCCTTTGGGTGGTGGGGATTCCATTGGTTGGCTCTTAGATAGTCAATAAGGGGTTTTCAATCTCAAAATGGATGGATAGACAAGTGCTTGTTTGAAGTATAAATCGACACTTTTCATCGATAGGTCGATGATGTGATTCTCTTCTTGAGAATTTTCTTATCTCAAGGAAATTTCTCATCTATGAGTGGATTCCCATAGAAGCACATTTAGTAGCCGTAGATAGGTCTTGTCCTTCAGATTGGGTGTTGCAACCCTTATTTTGATTGCAGATGTTGTTGCTGAATGATGCTCTAATGGTTCTCTTTATGTTTTGTTATTTAGTTTTATCCTTTTACTCTTTTGTTTTATTTAGTTGCTTTTAATGTAGTTGCGTTATTGGGTCCTGCTCCAGTTTGGTTGTTTAGTTCGATGTTCCTAGTATAATGACATTGTACTTGCAGTTTCATGATTATTGAATTTCTTGTTAGCCAAAAAGAAAAAAAATCAGATGTATGTTTATCACGCCAGGGGATATTCAATGCAATGTTGAATGTAACGGCCCAAATTTTTATTTATGAGATTTAACTAATATTAAGATGAAATTTATCTTGAAATATTGGAGTAAGGGGACTTTACTCATAACTAAATCAAATTTCATAAATAAAAAATTAATAAAATTAGGTAGAATTAACTAAAAGTATTTAAAATATGTTACCAAAATAACATATTATAACTACTTAAATATTATAAAAAAATTACTTGAACAAAATACTCAAGCTTACCCCAATTCCTTGAACTAGAGCTGGGAATTCAGGCCGAATCCGTCGGGCCGGCCTGTTTAGGCTCGAGCTTTTCAAGGGCCGGGCTTATGATTTAGAGACTAAAATAGAAAGCAAGCCTAAAAAGGTCGGCCTTGGAGGACCAGTCCTGCAGCCCTGTAGAGTCGGCTCTTTTAGGCCCGTTTAATATTTTTTAAAAATAAATTAATATATATAATATTATTATATGAAATTATCAATATGAGAGATACGTAAGTACCTAATAAAGTATTAATAAGAGGTAAACACTTATTAAATGGTTTGATTTATTTTATTCTCTTCAATAGTTTATTCATTTAAACTTTAAAAAGAGGTTAATTTAGACTTTAGATGATTATTTTAACTAAAAATTTATGAGTTTTAAAAATAATATATCTCAATTTAAGATAAAATAATAAATAAATTGTAAAACTTAAAAAATATTTTTTTTTAGTTAAAATGAGTTCAAGCCCGTTTAGGCCCGAGCCCATGCATGGTCAACCCCATAGGGCCACGTGCTTTAAAAATTGAAGGTTTTTTTAAGAAGCGGGTCTAAACGGACCGGCCTGTTTAAGCCCGAGCCCGTGAAAGGCCGGCCCGTATTCCCGACTCTACCTTGAACTGTAACAGAATGTTAGAAAAGTTGTGAAATTAAAAATAAATAAATAGACTATTACATTTGATGGGTCAAGTACATGGGATCAAAACCCGAAATCATCACCAAAATTTTAAAACTGGTTGCATCCTCCTCTGGTTTGTCTTCAATTTGGGTAGTGAGCGTGGGGATTTAGCTTTCTCCTCTTGTCCTTTTTTTATAAGAATGTGTTTGATTTTGTTTTATCTAAAGGGTTGATTTGAGAAAAATAAAGTGGTTTAGAAACCATACACACAATTTTCTTAACGTCTCTCAATGCATTACAAAGCCTTAAGCCCTCCTATTTATACTAATTAGGAAGGGAATATAATCATGAAATTAAGCATAATGATAAGGATAAAGCAAAAGAAATGCAATGAATAAAGAAAAGCACATCCACCGAACACTCCACATCACCTACTTATCTGCCTACTTGTCTGTTACTGTTTCATAAAGCTAGGCTTGGTTTGAATAAATTGTGATTTAGGGTTAGGTGGCCATAAATTCAAATTTAATGGTTTATTTTAATTTGTTGGAGGTTATATTTATAATTGAATGTATTGGAATTAACGTTTATGATAAAATGTCAACATTGAGAAATTTATTTAACTTATTGGATTTATTTTAATTTATTCGAACTTAATATAATCAATGCATTGGATTTGAGGTTTATGAAAAATGTAATATGATTGGTTTGACTTATAGAGCAAAGAGAGAAAATTTTTTCATTTGAACGTACAATTTTATCCTTCATTTATTATTGTATTGATTTTATTTTCATTGTGTAAAATGTAAATTAAATAAAGATAAATTTAAATAGTTATTGAATTTTAAAGCAGAGTTAATGAATTATAAAGTTTTTTTAGTCTTTGTGAAACATAATATGAGTGATTTATAAATAGAACTAGAGGAATATGATTTATAAGAGACCAAAGTTTCGCAACATGAATCATGTTTTGAGGAAATTAGAAAATTTAAGAAATAATCAAGGGATAATCCGAATTAAATCCAGTTAAAATAACAAAACTAAATTTAAACCTACACTTTAAACAAATTCTTAATCAAGTCAGCCTTATAACTCCTCATGAATCTGGAAAAGAATGATAAAACATAAAGATCTTATTTTTAATTACCTAAATGGAACGTTGACAATGAATCATTAATACCTCTCAACCACCCCTTGTGGTGGCACATGCATACAACATATGCAACAAATGAAGAACACAAAATTGTTGCATACTTGTTTTTGCCCAATCCATTTGCTTGGAGTCCCAAGTGTTGGAATAGTCTGCTGATAAGATCATTTTATGCCCCTCATATTGTTGATACATTCTAAATACTAGGGTTATGGAAACCGGCCGGTAGACCAGTTCAGTCCAGTTCCCAATTTAAATTTTTTTTTTTAGAATTTCATACCAATAAGTCTAAAATCTTCAATTTCTCATTGGTTTTGCCCTAATTTGACCCACTGACACTTAACCCAGTACCCTGACCGGTTCAATACCCGGTCCGGATTTTAATACCTTACTAAATACACCCGCCTTGTTCATGAACATTCTTGATCACCTTGTTTAGATTGGTAATTTGGTTAGTTCATTCCAACTTTGAATGAAAGATACCTTAATTCAATTGCATAATGATGGTTTTCACCATCTCTTGCAAGGCATCATCATTCTGATCAATCTCATCTCGATGAAAAGCACAACCTAGAGTTACATGAAGGGGGGAAAAATCCATATTTAGTTGCTTGAGCAATTAAGTCTTCACTATCCTTTTGCATTCTAGCATTTGCATTAATTCAAGAAGTTAATCCACAAGGTGAAAGCCTATTGATCAATAACCCTCAGTTCAATCTCAGCCTGTCTAGGTGGACTATTATTTTGTAACGGACTAAGTATCACAAGATTTTGTTTGATGACAAAGTCAAGTCTATTCAACAATTTAAATGGAAAAGACTACATTGAGAAGGTTCTTTTTTCACTTTCAAACGTCTAGGAATTGGATTACATTGGATTGTTTACTCACCATTATTCATCTTTAGTGAAGCAACTCTCCATCCGTGGCCTTTGAAAAAGCATATCCACATTTGCAAGCAGATTCTTGCAAGATCGAGCACCACAATCACACAAAATTTATTGCGCTTGCTTAATTTCTTTGTAAGTGTTAGCACAGGGTTTATTAAAGTATAGTGTTCGTTTGGAATAACTTATTTTTGGGCAATAAGTGCTTATAAATCGTGATTCACAGTATACGAGGTAAGTATGTGAGATGAGTTTTATCTCGGTTTGCATAATAAACATTTATATTCAAAAAATAAGTGTTCCCAAACATGCACTTAATCCTCAACTTGTAGCTTTTTCTGTACTTGTCCTTCTCTAGACTCTGTATTGTAACTACATTATCCTCATTTAATACCATTTTGATCCTTTTATTAAAAAAAAAAAAAAGAGCAAAGAAAGTAGGATTGGAGGAGTACTCAGAAATTAAAAATTAAAAATAAGTCAATTTATTTTAATTATGAACACAATTTGCAGTGTGTTTCATCGGGGCCCATCAGATATGTGATAATTGTGTTCTGCTTCTTTTATGCCAAACTCGCTCGCGTCGCTCGCTTATCATCTTCCTCGATGCGCTTTGAGTTGCTGTAGTTTCCAGTAAGGACCCATGAAGACTCTGAGCCTATCTCTTCCCTCTCCTCCAAACCTCGCTCCTCCTTCTTCATCCCCCAAAGGTCTTCTTTCTCTCTCTCGCAGTTTCAGCATCCCACAACTCCGCAAAGCCATTTCGACCCTCGACCTCGCCCACCACCACCACCACGACACACGCCTCCACCTCCTAAACTCCTCCATTCTCCTCAAAGCATGCATCAGGTCCCGTAATTTTGAGCTCGGCAAGCTCATCCATCGTAAGCTGATCGAATCTGGACTCGAGTTTGACTCTGTTCTTCTCAATTCACTCATCAGCCTCTACTCCAAATGCGGCGAGTGGGAAACAGCGCTTTCCGTGTTTCAGAGTATGGGTGATAACATGAGGGATTTGGTTTCTTGGAGTGCTATGATTTCTTGCTTTGCCATTAATAACATGGAATTTGATGCCGTTGTCATGTTTCTTGATATGCTTGAACATGGGCTTTTACCTAATGAGTATTGCTTCACCGCAGCGATTAGAGCGTGTTCTAATGCTCGGTATGTTTCCATCGGGCATGCAATATTTGCTTTTGTGTTGAAGACTGGATATTTTGATTCTGATGTGTGTGTTGGTTGTGCATTAATTGATATGTTTGCGAAGGGCAGCAGTGACATTGAATCTGCTCGTTTGGTGTTTGACAAAATGCGGGAGAGAAATATAGTTACTTGGACCTTGATGATTACACGATTTGCACAACTGGGTTGCCCTGGAGACGCCATTGATTATTTTTTCAAAATGTTACTAAGTGGGCATAAACCAGATAGGTTTACTCTAACTGGTGTTGTATCAGCTTCTGCGGAGTTGGGGTGGTTATCACTTGGCCAGCAATTACATTCTTGGACTGTAAGGTCGGGATTGGCTTCAGATGTGTGTGTTGGTTGTAGTTTGGTCGATATGTATGCAAAATGTTCAGCTGATGGTTCAGCGGAGAATTCTAGGAAAGTATTTGATCGTATGCCAAATCATAATGTCATGTCTTGGACTGCACTTATAACAGGATATGTTCAAGGTAATGGTCAAGACCAGGAAGCCATAAATTTGTTTTATGACATGATTCAGGGTCCTGTGGCACCAAATCATTTTACATTTTCTAGTGTTCTCAAGGCTTGTGCAAATCTTCCTGATTTATGCATGGGTGAGCAACTTCATGCCCAAACAGTTAAACTTGGTCTTTCCTCAGTAAATTGTGTAGGAAATTATCTTGTTAGCATGTATGCTAGGTCTGGAAGAATGGAATGTGCTCGCAAGTCTTTTGATATTCTATTTGAGAAGCATTTGATTTCTTATAATACACTTGTTGATGCCTATGCTAAAAGTTTCAACTCCAAAGAAGCCTTTGAATTTTTTCATGAAATTGAACACCCTGGTGTAGAGGCTAATTCCTTTACATTTTCTAGCCTCTTAAGTGGAGCTGCTAGTATTGGTGCAATAGGTAAAGGTGAGCAAATTCATGCTCGAGCTCTCAAGTCAGGATTTGGCTCAGACCTCTGTGTCAATAATGCTTTAATCTCTATGTATTCTAGGTGTGGAAACATAGAAGCTGCTTTACAAGTTTTTGACGACATGGGAGATTGCAATGTCATATCTTGGACTTCTATTATAACTGGTTGTTCAAAGCATGGATTTGCTTCAAAAGCGTTAGAATTGTTTTATGAGATGCTTGAAGCTGGGGTGATGCCTAATGAGGTCACCTACATTGCAGTTTTATCAGCATGTAGTCATGCAGGTTTGATCAATGAGGGATGGAGGCACTTCAATTCCATGTACGAAATCCATTGTGTTGTCCCAAGAATGGAACATTATGCTTGCATGGTTGATCTGCTTGGTCGATCTGGATCACTTTTAGAAGCTATTGAATTTATTAACTCAATGCCTTTCAAGGCTGATGCCCTAGTGTGGCGTACCTTTCTTGGATCTTGTCAGGTTCATGGTAACACTGAGCTTGGGGAGTTTGCTGCAAAAATGATTCTTGAGCAGCAACCTCATGATCCAGCTGCCTATGTTCTACTATCAAACTTGTATGCATCAGAAGGGCGATGGGAAGATGTTGCAGCAATTAGAAAGAACATGAAGCAGAAAAATTTAACAAAAGAAGCAGGTTGCAGCTGGATTGAGGTGGAAAACCAGGTACACAAATTTCATGTAGGGGATACTTCACACCCCGAAGCTGAGAAGATCTATGATGAACTTAATAACTTGGCTTTGAAAATAAGAAAAATTGGCTATGTCCCTAATACAGGTTTTGTTCTTCATGATGTGGAGGATGAACAGAAAGAACAATATCTGTTTCAACATAGTGAGAAAATAGCAGTAGCGTTTGCTCTTATTAGTACCCCCAAATCAAAACCAATTAGAGTATTCAAAAACCTTCGGGTTTGTGGGGACTGTCATTCTGCAATCAAGTATATATCATTGGTAACTGGAAGAGAAATAGTTGTTAGAGATGCAAACCGGTTTCATCATATGAAGGATGGGATATGCTCTTGCCATGATTATTGGTGACCAAGATCGAAGATACATCCAATTGAACGTAGACTTCGAAAGTGACCTGGACTGACGGATTATTGTTACCTTGCCCGCAGGTACTTCAACTTTTGGAAGTCATTCGCTTGCATGAGATTTAGCTCAAAACAGCACAGCTTTGTCACACCACTGAATATACATAGGTTAATATTAGAAGAGCTGGATCACTTGCCCTCTTGACTTGTTGGCTCCAATATCTGATAGCTGACGGTCATGACTTGAGGCAATTATTTTTCCATCTTTTGTGTTTGCAAGAGAAACAATAAAAGATTTTGTTTGCAAGATGGAGTACTACTCAGGATTTGCGGGTACAAGTAAGTTATGAGACACAATAAAAGAGTATTTGTCAAGGAGGAAGAAACAATTGAGCTTGTGGTACTTCTGTATGATTGGGCTCAGACGGTGGTTTAGCTGTTCATTGGCTTTAACGATAGATGCTAGAGATATATCAAGCTTTAAAAAGGAAAAACTGTTCATTCAGAATACTGATCAAGGAGTCTGCCTGGGATCCGTGCTGTTTGACCTCCATAATATTTATTTGTTAATCCTTGACTGGTAAATATGAGGATACACTTTGCTATCGCTGAATTCTAGAAATTAACAAGGGAAGGTTTTATGAATCACGGCTCTGACTGTGGAAATGGAGAAGTTGATTTCTGTGCTCATAAATATCTTCATAGACATTGCATTCTCATAGCAAATATGGCTCTTTCCTTAAAGAATCACCAGATGCTGGTATTCTTAGTTTTAGAAATGGAGACCAATCAGTGCTTTTATGATAGAAGCAGTGGCACTAAGGCAGACATTGAAGATGGCTCAGGTTATGGAATTAAGAAAGATATGTAGAGACATATTTTGCTAAAGTGGATATCTGAGGAGATATTTCTTTATCATAACAGAGGCAAGTCGTCTTTCCATGTTCATTCTGTTTGTTTTGCTGTCAGATGACAATAATAGAAAACTAATAGCTTTTGATTGGTGTCTGTACTGGACTATGCCAGGAAAATTTCAAAATGTATCCTTCACATTCTCAAAAACTAAATGTATATAATGCATTTTAGAAGGATGGGGAGGGGAAAAAAGAGGTGATGAGTGCAAAGATGGGATGTAAGCCCTACAAGGAATAGTTTCTATTGTGGCACCTTTTCTGTAAATGTAGATGATTTAATTTTTCAAGGTTGAAATCAATTTTGTCAGTCCCTCAGTTAATTCTATTATTTTATTTAGATACATTGTGTCTCACAGTCATGCTTCATCAGTTTCTTTTAGTTCCCTTTTAAAAGTTGGTGGTGGTTGAATTTAGCAAGGTTCTTTCTGGAAATATACACTTCATATTTTATTTTGGCCATTACAATGATAGAATGAAATTTTGTCGGCGTCTATTTTTTTGTATCGTGATTGCTAGTGATTCTTCTTTTGGTTAAGAAGCTTCAAATTTGGGTGTGATCATTGCAGCAACAAAGTACTATTCTTAAATGGGCATTCCAAATTTATTATATTGCTAGAAATCTCGTAGAGACAGCTTTTAGTAATGGGGTTAGATTGCTCTGTTCAATCTCTGGTTTGAATCAGCTGTTTAAACCGTTTAGTTAAAGCCAAAGGTGATATTGGAAGATGTGTCCTTGCAAAGTGTGTAAACATGTTGTACCCCAGATGATTGCTCTGTTCAATCTCTGGTAGATGGAATATCAGTTCATTCTGGCTGGGATTCTAGCTTCGTGTTTGTTGCTTCATGTAGTTTTATTCAAATGTTTTCGTGAGATTGATGTTCAATCTGTACTTTGTAGCTGTCAATTTTATGTTCATTAGCTGATAGAAAATGTAAAATAGTAGTTTGCTTAGATGCCCTGTGTGGCAGCATATACTATTTGGCCAATAATTACAATTACAATATTTGTCGGTGATTTGTTTTGTATGTTTTAATGGGGTACATATGAGTTTGTCCCTTGAGGTTAAGAAAAAAATATTATGGATAGCGATTTAAAGGAAGAGAAGACACAATTTGTGTTGGCTTCAAGGTTTGTTTTGTATGCATACACTCTTGACTGATGTTCTTATGTGGGAATTAGGATGAATCTGTGTCAAGCAGAGCTTGAAGACTTTACCTTGTAACTTTAGGAGCTGTTTGGTATGAGGGATTTGTACGAGAGGAGAGGAGACAGAAAACTTTTGCGAGTTGGAATTTTTTAAAAGAAAATAGAAAAGTGAAGATAAAAGTTTTTAATTAATTTTTCTTACTATTTTCTTTTACATCTTCACTTTGTAAAAATTTTATAATCCCACTAATTTTGAATATGGATAGCTGGGTCACTATTAAAGTTTGTAATGAATATAAACACGGAAAAGTTGAAGTGACATATATTAAAGAGAAAATAGTAGAAAGTTATTTAAGATGATTTGGATACATTGAAAGAAGGTCATTGAATACACTGATAAAAAAGATTGATCAAGCAGTATCGAGTCATTTGAAAAGGGGTAGATGAAGACAAAAAAGAATACTAATAAAATTATTAAGTGACATTTTTTTGTTAACAATCTCTCTAAGAATCTGGTTATTGATAATGATAGGATTTAACGGCGCTATACGATCTTATAGCCGAATGTACCTAGTGAGATAATGTTGGACAACAGGGCCAATGTTGCTTTCATTTTCATGTCTCTAATGATTAGACGCTTTGACAACACACCTGCATCTGCATGTATCTTTGTTTTGTCGGTAGAGGAATTTAAGTGAGGTGTTCATTTCTTTTGATGTCTTCGGTCATTATTGTACACAGCACCTATAAACAAATGTTAAGAATGATCAGCAAATCTCATGAATCAAGATTATTTTACTCGTTTCTGTAGGACAATGGTTGCTAAAATAACAACATTAAAGTGAACTTTTCTTTACAAAATAACAATTTCTCAAAATGTTAATCTGATTAAATTTCATTCAAAAGTCAAAACAATTTTGATAATTGACGCATTTAATCATTACTAACATAGTCCTTCAGATTTATACTTTGAATATGATATTGGACAATAAGAACCACTCCAAGTATTGCACCGGAAAGTAATGGTTTGTTTTTAAATTTGCAACCTGTATCTTCTTCGTGAATACATACATTTGAAGAAAAAACATGACTAGTGTGATAGAAATAAAAGTACTATAAACTAATCAACAAAACCAATAAAGGAGAAGAAGACTACTAATATAGAGTTAGTTTAACAATGTATGACCTCACTAGATCCCTGTGGGTCTCAAGTTCTAATCCCATAAGAGATATCGGTACTGGGAGGAGCAACCATGAAACCTAAACCCATAATTGGAATAATAGGTTGCTTGGATACAAAATCCAGAAAAGGCGCTGGATACTTATTAATAGTATTAAAAAAAAAAAGAAGGGAGCTTGAGGGAAGAAACATTCCTTCCGGATCTTTTGATCAAGAGACAAATAAGAGAATGTTTTTGGACCGGAATGTAAGAAACAACTGACTATTGCCCCTTGTATTAATTAAAAAATTTCTGTACTTGATCACAATATGCAATGAAGATTTTGTCAAGTGTATGGAAATGAGAGATCTAAATATCGTATAAGACACAATATTAGTTCACAGTAGAATTTAATGAATCTGTACAATTGTTAGTTTACATTGTTTGGGTTTTAGTTTATTGCTTTCTTCGAACCAACCGTCATGAAAGTCTTTTGTATGCCTATCCCACCTTTCTTGGACAACTCAGCTTCCTTGATATACTTCCTTTGCTTTAGTTTCTTGATCATCCTAAGCCTTTTGGGGTCAACAATTTTCTTTCTTTTTTCCAACTTCTCTTTCCTTCCCTCTAAATCAGCATCAATGGCCTTAGTTCTCTTATCATCAGGTAACAAAGCCAATCTAGAAAATTTCTTGGGGCTCACTATTCCCAGTCTCTCTTTGATCTCCTTGAAAGCCGGAACGAGGCCACGTCTTATGAAGCATCCTTCAACAAGCTGCATAGAATTTAGTTTTGGGAGGTTTGGGGAATCTTTTAACTCCAGATCCCAGCAAAATGGGGAATCTTTTAACCACATCCTGAGGGAGTGAGCCTTTGCTACAAGGACTCCGGTGCGCGTCTTACAAGGAAGAAACGGTGAACCCATTTCCCAAAGGCATGCCTTCAATGTGTTATTGAGGGAAACCATGTTATATTCAGCTGTTCCAGTTATAAGCACAACTGATTTTGGTGACTCTGGGCAACCCTGCAAGGAGGCATCCTGCCATAACACAAATCCAATATGTAATAATTATAAATCTAGCCATCCACGTCAGCACACAAGTTTTAATGATAAATACCAACCTATAATGAAAAGAATATAGAAAAATAAGTATGGGGTATTGCAGTTTACCTATAAAGCCTTGGCAGAACAGCCTCAGACACATGCACCTATTTAAAGATTTTTCACTTCATTAACGACTGTTTTGTTTTTTTTGGGTGAAATCATAAACATCTATCATCATCTCACATAGAATCTCAAATCTCAAAGGAGAATGATCACATTGGGACTATTATAATTATATAATTTTTCTCTGAGCTAATGCTTGGTTGATTAATACACAAAAAACCTGGAGAAAAAGAAATGATGAACATACATTGACATAGAAACAGAAAGAGGACTAGACTACAAATTTCTGGGAATTAATTCGTCTGGTATCATTTCATTCATTGACACAGAACACATGCTGCTCTCAATCCTTTAACGTTGTCAGAATACTGGATGAGTTGACTTTTTACGTCATGCATATGTCTTAAAACTTGTAGCGCAATCTTTGAATGCAGAGTGAGTGAATGAGTGTGTGTGTGTGTGTCACATGAACAGGCTTCAGTAGGAAAAAGGAACTTGCCTGCATGTGGTCAAGCCACAATGTAAGACCAACCAGAGCTGAGCCAGCAGATAATTTTCTAAAATCAGCACCCCAATCCTTCTCAGCAACTCTACAATTAATAGATACATGTATCAAGCAATTTAAAAGGAAACTCTAGGCAATAATTGATAAAGCACAAATAATTAACTTATAGTTGGTGAGATACATCGTTTCCAACACTGAAAATTGCACTTCTGACACCATAAATCACCATTTGTTTCAATGACTAACTAGGCCACTTTTTTAATTCTCATTGATTATTTTCTTTTGGTTGTTTTGAATTTACCCACTTACTCAGAATATGTCTCAGCAGTTTCGAACTTCAATAGAGGCATAACACAACTAAAAGTTTGGAAAAGAGCAATTGACACCAACCTAAAGATATCATGGCGATAGATGCTTCTTTTGATTGCCAATTGGAAAACCCACGACGCAGTAGCCCGAAGTTCAAATGCCCACAAGAGATCCACCAAAGCATTGACAAAATTAAAGGCTGCATTGTCTTCCAAAGGTTGTATTTTCTCCAAATACTGGTCCACTTCTAAAACTATTGATTCACATTTTTCTCTCAGAAGCCTGCAGATCAAAGTAATATACTTTAATTGAACATTTATATAGACTTATTTATGCATGTCTGTATATAACAGGTGAAGCTTCCAATTATTATAGAGAACTCATGAATACCTGATTGGAAGATCAAACCCGGTAGCCTGGAGCATACTTAAAAGATTAATGGCCTCATTTGATCCTTGAGACAAGCTTGCAGCTTTGATGAAGCAAGTCCATATTCTGTGGTCTGGTTCCAAGCCTACTTCCTTCATCTCCGTGATCTTTTCAGTTGCAGCTTCATAATCTCCATGTTTAAGATATGCATCAATAACAGAGCTATAAGGTAGAGTATCTGAAACTAATCCAGAAGTTCTCAAGTTTTCAAGCACTTTTTCAGCTTCATGAGGCTGCCCAGAGCTGCCATAAGAAACCATAAGCAAGTGCATGGTAGCAACTGTGGGCTCTATGCCTGCTTCCTTCATCATGCCCAATAGATTTTCAGCTTTCAGATGATCCCCAGAATTTCTATAAATTTTCATCATTAAATGGTAGAAAGAGCGGTCTAGTCTATAACCATTTGATCTAAGCTCTTCAAAAAGTTCCTCGGCTGGTTGTAGTTGTTGTTGCTTACCAAATGCTGCAATCAAGCTTTTGTATGTGTCCAGCTTAGGCTCCATACCCAGTCCTCTCATCTTATGCATCAATGTCAAACCTTCCTCTGGTCTACGATCTCTACAGTACATTATAACTAAGGTATTATAAGTTTCCTCATCTGGTTGTAGACCAGAATCTTGGATCTTTCGGTAAACAAAGGCCATCTTTTTGAAATCATCAATAACAGAATACAATTGAAGTACGGAGTTCCAAATTTGAAGATCAGGCTTAAATCCCGCTTCTTCCATCTCACTTAACATGGCTCCTACATCCCTGACACGTTTAGCTTTACACAACAATCTCATCATGATTCTGTAAAGATTCATAGTAGGAAAATAACCCGCAGCTTTCATTCCATGGTATACCTTCTGCACCTCAAATAAGTTTCCTGCCAAAGCAAATGCTTCAAGGATCAACAGTGTGGAACTCTTACTTATCTTAAACCCCATATCTTGCAGTTCTTGAATAACCAAATAAAGTTCATCCAGTCTCCCATCGATAATCAAAGCTTGTAACAGTCCATTTATGGAATCAACAGTTGGGGTAGGACCATCTCTCATCATTGTATTAAAAATAGCTCTAGCTCGCTCATAACATCCACTTAAGGCATAAGCATGTATTAAGGCATTCCAGATTTTTCTATCCACTGTTGAACATCTTTGCTTCAAACTTCCGACTAAACTTTCTGCCTTTTGCCATAGCTTTAACTTTCCATATGTCTCGATGATATCCATGTAAACAGATACATTATCAACTATAATGCCCATTTTTTCTGCATAATACAGCAAGTGGTGGGCTGTCTCTGGGATTTGCATTCTACAGTAGACAAACACCATGCACTGGTACAGACAGACAGATGGCTCTAGACCACAGAATCTCATATCAGTGAAAATCTGAGAAGCCACCTCAAGGAGGTCATTCTGCTTGCATTCCTGAATAAGAGACTCATACATAGTATAACTTCTACTAAACGAACCAAGGGCCCCATTATTTCTATATTCCTCCAAAGCAGCATCTAACTTTTGAGCCTTGCAAAGTATAATGATAAGTGCCTCAGTTAACAGTTGACTAGAGTCTGGAGCATGCTCTTTTAGGAACTCGAGCAATTCGCATGCTTCTGAATATCTTGCAGAAGAACTATATGAACTGATAATTGATAACAGAGTCTCATGATCCAATTCATAGCCCTTGCAGATGGCAACTTTCAATTTTTTAGCAGCATGATCAAAACATTCTCCTTTTACAAGAACAGAACAAATAGCTTGTGGATTCATACCACTTCGTTCTTCAAGATCTCTTACAATGTCATCAACAACTTCCCACTTGTTTTCCCTCACAAGGACTCGTAACAGGGTCTCATAAAGGGTATTATCTAGCGTGAGGCCTTCGCAAACCATTTCCCTATACAATATTATTGCATTTTTTATCTCATTGAACCTCAGAAAGATATCCAACATAACTGAATATGCTAAACGGTCAGCTTTGATCCCAGACTTAACCATGCATTTAAATGTCTCCTCAGCCTCCACTCTCTTTCCAGCCTTGGCGTAAGCACATATCAAAGCACTATATGTATGCAAAGTGGGCTTCACTCCTGCATCCAACATTTCAGACATCACATTTGCAGCTTCCACAATCTTATTTCCCTTTCCAAGTGAATCGATTAAAACAGTATACGTAACAGCATCAGGATTTTGGCCAGATAATTTCATATCTCTATAAAGCTGCAGTGCCTGGTCATATTTCCCTTGCTTTCCATACATGTTTATGATAGTATTGTATGTCATCTCATCCTTACCCAACCCAATTTTCACCATTTCTTCGCAAATATCTCTAACCTTCTCTGCATTTCCTTCTCTTGAATAAGCATACAACAAGGAATTATACGTTACTGCATCAGGGAAAAATCCTTTAGATTCCAATTCTTTAAATAGATGCTCAGCTTTTCCAGAATGGCCACATCTACCATAAACTGAAATCATAGCATTGTATGTCCATAGATCAGGTAGACACTTGTTTTTCTCCATGTCATTAAAAATCTTGATTGCTTCCTCCAAATTCGACTCTCTTGAACAAGCACTTATAAGGGTATTATAAGTAATTATATCTGGTTTAAGACCTGACCTCCTAACTTCATCTAAAAGTTGAAGAGCTAAATCAGGCACCATAGCACCAGACTTCATCCTGGCATTAATCAAAGTATTGAAACTCACCAAGTCTGGTTCGCATCCTCGTTCACGCATTAAATCAAGCAGTTCTTGTACCTTCTTGAATCGACCATTCCGTGCATAGACACCCATCATTGCATTGTACACTTGGACTGTATTTTCCAAGTCTAACTCAGCCCGAGTGAATATTTCCACAGCTAACGCTTCTTGATTAGCTTTCCCCAGCACCGACAAGATTGTGGCGAGCATCCTCGCATTCGGCGAGTACCAATGACGCAAATTCAACCACTCATAGACCTCAAGTGCACGTTGCCAGCTCTTTTGCCCAACCCATTTCACTACAAAGCAAAAATCAGTCGGCGTCATCTGAACTTTCCGATCATCCAACACACACGCCACGAAATCCTCAGATTTCAACGCCAGAATCCTATCCGTCAAATACTGTACTCTCTCCCTCCAATCTTTCGCTCTTATAAGCGCCAATTTGTTCATTTTCTTTACCCTAGTCTTGCTGCGCCTCCCCAACGCTTCTTGAGATTCATCACTCACATCAATAGGTGAAACATTATCTTTGTCCTCCTGGGTTTCCTCTTTAGCCTCAAAAAAACCTGAACTCTCAACAGATGAAGAAACTTCCCTGTCTTCTACATGTGTATGCGTAGATGGGTACATCTCTGAGAGCTTCAAGTGGGGCCATCTAATTGAAGGTGATGCTCTGCTGTATGTGAACTTCTGTGTAGTGGCACTCTTGCGCTTCTCATTGTCGCTATGCTTGAGTTCTTCAGAGCCATTGCTGGTGGTGGCATCAATGGAAGGCGAAGCAGTAGAGGTTGAAGAACAAGGCAAAGGAAAAGCAGCGTTTCGTGGTAGCCTTGAATAAGTTGAAGAAGAAGAAGAAGAAGAAGAAGAAGAAGAAGACTTGGAATTGGAATCAGTTCGGTGAATTGAGGAAATGGGTGCGACGGGCAACACCGGTGAACCCAACATGGTGGTCTGGCGGAGCGAACATTTGGAGAAGATATATTATCTTTTTTTTTTTTTTCCCCAATTGAGAAGATATATTATCTGATCCATGAAGAAGATATTTTTATATGAAGTTCAAAAAAAATAACTCAGAAATATTTGGCAAAAAAAAAAAAAAAAGACAAAGAAAAAACTCAGGAATATTACAAATATTGAGGAGTATAATAGAATATGTGAAAATATTAGCCCTCCGTTTTATTATTATTTTTTTGTTTGCACATATGGCAAGCTAAACTTGAACCAAAAGCTACCTAAACGGGCTATTCTTTTTTTGACCGGCAAATGAATACTTTCAAGCCATGGAGGCTAATAAAAGTCTTAGCAACAAGCCGAAGTAGAAAGTGCAGAGCACTACAAAAGACAAAACATAAAGGACATAACAACATAGATTAATTAGCCAATTCCTTCTTTGTCGGCTGCCACTGGACTTCGCTGGTCAACACAAGAGAAATCTTCAACATCAGCTTCACGAGCGATTATGGTAGCTAGAGGAGATGGTGATTCTAAAATCCAACCGTTAGGTTCCATCTCCCTTGAAGCTAAAGCGGCCTAGCAATCCGCTACAGCATTCCCCATCCGGGAAATGAAAGAGAAAGAGATCAAACTTCGTTCAGCTAAAATGTCAAAGATATCTGTCAGTATTCCATGAGCTTGCCATGGGCAATATTCCAATTTTTTTGAAGATAAGGCAGAGTGCAGCTCCTTGCAATCAGTTTCAATGATAATAGGAATATTACTCCATTCTCCAGCAATCTTTTATAGCGAGTTCTGTAGCCAATAGTTCAGCAAAGAAGGGTGAAATTGCATTTACCTTTTCAGCCCTACCCCGTTGGAGGCGTCCTTCTTAGTCCCTACAAACAATTCCAATTCCTGCACTCCCACTACTTCTGTAGTAGGCACCATAATTTATTTTAATAGAGGGAGCCTGTGGTTTTCTCCACTGGCTAGTTGCTTTAATTGCTACAGGGGGCTTTGGGGCAGCGAGCACTATATTGGCATCATAATATTCCTATACACAACGGCTTGCTAGTTCAATGGCTGTAATAGGATCTGGGCTCTCATCTTCAAAAATTTTCTTACATCTGAGTTTCCAAATAAACCAGCAGAGTGTAGCCACATATGATTTACAAAATTCCATATCATGTCCATCCCTTAACAGCAAGTCTTCCATCCAAAACTCCACATTATGCACATTGTAAGGGTTTACTTTTATTCCCACAGGGCATCCGAACCAGGTCATACAAGCCCAAGGATAGAGTAAAATGAGATGTTCCACTGTTTCAGTTTCTAACCACAAATTGGGCAGACTGGGTTTGGCTCACAACGTCTGCGAAAAAGAGCCTCTTTTGTTGCCATAGCTTTGTTCAACATTCTCCAAAGGAAGGATCTTACTTTAGGCATCACCTTCAGTTTCCACACTGCAGCCTATATTCTGGGTTCAACCTTCCTTAAGGTAGAGGCTCTAGTTGCAACTTTAGCATTCGCCCCTACACTAATCATGCTGCGATAACCACACCAAACTGGGTATTTTCCATTTTTTGCAGCTGCCCAAATCAGTTTGTCTTATCTTACAATATTTGAGAGAGGAATGTCCCTTATCTGTTTGAGGAATCTAGGCTCCACACATCCTTCAATAGGTGTAAGGTTCCATTCCTTGTCTCAAATTAGTGCAGCAACTCTTATGTCAGGATTAACCTCACAACCATTTAACTTAGGAAGTATATGGTTATCAAGCTCAGGAATCCATGGATTGGTCCATACTTGTATATAATGGCCTGTGCCTACTTGCCAACACAAATTCTTGCTAAGGAAATCTCTACCGGCTAGAATACTATCCCATGCCCAAGATGCCTTATGTCCCTTAACAACTGACATAAAGGATGTTGCCAGAAAGTAAATATTCTTCAATATCTTAACCCATAGGCTATCCGGATATTGGAGGATCCACCAAGCCTTTTTTGCCAGGAGTGCTTCATTAAACCCCATAAAATCCTTGAAACCCATCCCTCCATCCTTCTTAGATCTAGACATAGATTTCCATGCTACCCAGTGCGTTTTCCCTGCCCCAACATCATTTCCCCAGAAAAAATTTGAAACAAGACTATCCAGTGACATACATGTTTGCTTTGGAAATTTAAAACACGTCATGGGATAGATAAGGATAGCATTCACAACTGCTTTAATCATAATCTCTCTACCAGCAAAGGAGAGACACTTCTTCTTCCACCCTTGAATCTTCCTTCCTATTTTATTCCGAACATAAGTAAGGGCTGCGTTCTTTGATCGGCCTCATAGTATAGGTAGGCCAAGGTAGTTGCCTGGGTTATCTGCTTCAGTAATGTTCAGACAAGAAGAGATTTCCTCTCTCACCTTCGTAGGTGTATTTGAAGAGAAAAACAGGTTGGACTTTTCATAATTCACTCTCTGCCCAGAAACATCACAATAATCCTGTAAGCATTTCATAAAAAGGCTACAATTTGGAAAATTTGCATTCATAAACACTATTGTATCATCGGCAAACAAAAAATGTGTCAACATAGGACCTCCTCTTGCCAATTGAATTCCTTGAAAATTTCCATGTGCTGAGTGAAAAGCAATCATAGAGGAAAGTGCTTCCGAGGCAATAATGAACAAATAAGGGGATAGTGGGTCACCTTGTCTAAGACCCCTTTGGGGGGTGATATTAGCTATTTGTTTTCCGGACAATTGAATATTGAAAGAGATACTTCTCACACATCTCATAATCCATGAGGTCCATTTACTACAGAAGTTCAACTTCAACAACATTCCCTCCAAAAAAATCCCACTCTAACCTATCATATACCTTATTCATATCCATTTTCAGGGCTACCTCAAATTTTGCACTAGTCTTCTTGTTCTTTAGGTAATGGAAAGCTTCATGGACAATGATACTATTGTCCTAAATAAGTCTGTTGGGAATGAAGGCTCTTTAATGTTCTGATATATAGTCATCCAGCACTAATTTTAATTTGTTTGCCAAAATCTTAGCCACTATTTTATATGCAAAGTTACACAGACTAATAGGGCGGTATTATGTTACACTTTCCGGGTGATCAACCTTTGGGATGAGGATAAGATTAGTAACATTAAGAGAATCTAGTGCCTCTTCATTTTCAAAGAAACCTCTAACCATAGAAAATATAGAGGTACGTACCTTATCCCAAGAATACTGGTAGAAATGTCCATTGAACCCATCCGGACCCGGAGCTTTAAAAGCACCTAGCTGGAAAGTAGCCTCCTTCACTTCGGCTTTTGTAACTGGGAGTGTAAGCCAATGGTTTTGTTGTTTTGAGATCTTTGGTTTTACATAATAGAGCACTGTATCAAGATGGCTGTTAATTTGGGAGCAGAACAGTGAAGAGTAGAAATCTGTAACCACAATAGCTACTCCTTTTTCATCCTCTATCCATGTACCCACATTGTTTTTCATCCGAACAATCTGATTCTGTTGTCTTCTAATGATGGTGGATTTATGGAAAAATTTAGTATTAAGATCTCCAGCTTTAAGCCAATTAGATCTAGACCGCTGCCACCAGTATAGTTCTTCCCTCCTCCAGACTTGCTCTAGCTCCCTTGTTAATAAATCAATGTCTCTCTTAGATTCATCTGTGTATATCTCACTCTTCAGCTTCTCTATTTCCCTAATTAGCTCTGAAATAATTCTTCGGTTGTTTGGAAAAATAGAACGGCTCTATTTTATCAACATTCTTCTACATCTATCCAGGTTATTAATAAATGCCAAAATCTCATTCAAAGGGCCATCATTTGTTATCACCCAGCATTCACGAATTCTGCTGATAAAATCTAGATGTGTTACCCAAACGGCTTCAAACTTGAAAGTTCTTGGAGTCTTAGAATCATTAAAACAAAGTTGGATCAAGAGCATATGATGGTCAAATGCTAAGGGTTCAATGTGAAAAACCACAGCTTTTGGGAATGCTTCGTTGAATTCTAAATTTCCCAAAGCTTTATTAAGTTTTTCTTTAATATGCTCATTTTCGGTCCTCTGGTTGCACCAAGTAAACCTGGAACCTTTTGCTTCAATCTCCATTAACTCGCAATCATAAATCACTTGCTGAAAATTAGAGACCCATCGTAAAGTGTGTGGATTTCCTCCAAGCTTCTCTGATCGTGACAATAGATCATTGAAATCCCTTACGCAAAGCCATGGAGCTATCATTGACTTTGCTATACCCCTTAGCTGATCCCATATCATCATTCGGTCCCCTTCTTTAGGTGGTCCATATACAAATGAGATATATTTAGGAAAAACCCAACTTGAGGAGTCCACATTTGTATGGATAATATTTTTAGAGCTGCTGATTATATTCACTATAATAGAATCCACCCGCCACAATGCTAGCCCACCTGATCTGCCTATTGGGGAAACATACCAGGCTTCCTCAAAACCATATCTTCTACATATGCGCTCTAAATAACTGTTGCTTTTCTTTGTCTCCATTAAGAAAACAATCTAGGGTTTATTTTTCCTTACCTCCTCTCTGAGGTTTTTAACTGTCAATGATACCCCTAATCCTTAACAGTTCCAAGCAATTATACTCATGGCTCCTGGAGGGCTGATTGAGGACAGCTACTGTGACCTTCAGTAATACCACTTGTCTCAATTGTCTCCTTCACCCTATTAGAACTAAGCCAACTATCAGGAAAGTCAATTTCCTCCGAGATGTGTGTATCAAAGGGGTTTTCAGTTGCTATATCCTTTCTTTTTCTTATCTCACTCTTAACACTGTGAATGCTCTTTCTGCACCTCCCTTTACCTGGCGATTTAGGACATCTGTTAGAACAAGTTATAGCTTCTACATCATCGAATAGTCTCCTTCTCTTGCTTGTCTTGGGTGATTCAGGCTCACTGGCCCTTCTCTTTAAATTGAAATTTCCCAGTTTTTTAGCAACATCAGAAATAGGAGATATCAGAGTTAATGGTACAACCACTTGACATCCGTTCTGTACATACATTATTTCACTGGGCTCTCAGTCCATAGGGGATTGAGGAGTTTTCGTACCTGGGCTCCTTCTTAAATTGCCCAAGATGTTAAGGCCTTTTCCTAAAGAGGGGTTTATTCTACTTATTGGCTTATGGGCCTTTTTGATCAAACCCGGCCCCATCTCACTACTAGTTACAGAAGACTTTGTAGAATTAGGAATATTCATGACACTTTCGTACCTGTCTTTAACTGCCATTCCCTCATCCCAACACATTAGGCGGCTTGCTTTTGCCATCTTCTTACTCACCACTCCTCCTTTTCCTTGGTTCTGCATCTTGTTAGACCCACTCTCACACGCCTTTGATTGAAATTCCGCACGCGCCGACCTGCCTAAGCAGCTGTCTTCTTCCTTCCATGATGGTATGACTTTAATTAAATTAGAATCAAGATCTCTTTCAGCTCCAGTTGCCAGCCTCGCCCCATAAGCCATTTCTCCATTTTCATCAAATGCCACCTCATTCTTGCAGGATCTGCTATCATGTCTGATTAAGCCATATTGGTAGCAAAAAGCTTGGAGTCGATCATATTTTACTGAGACCCACACCTCCGAGTCCTCAAGTCTGTATACCCAAAAACCGTGGATTAGAGGGTTTTTTAACATTAATCAAGACTCTTGCTCTCCCAAAACTACGAAGAAACTTTCCCCCTCCTTCAAACATGCATGATAACAGCAATTTGATCTTCCAAAAACTTCTCCTTGCAAATTGACGCAAGTTCTGGCAGGGGGAAACCTGGCGACCCTCCATTTTAATTCCTTCAGAACAAATAGACCCTTTTAATTTAAAACGAAATCAGATTATATTTGTAATCATGACAGTTTAGCAAATTATGTGAACAATCATTTTCTGATAGATTATCTTCTTCTCATCAAAGGTCTACTCCAAAACACTGCTATGTTCCTCGCTGGGTTAAAAAATCTGATAGGATTTAAAAGCCTGAGATAAATCAAACTCATTCAAAGCAGGAGACCGAGAGGCATGATGAAATAAATACTTTCTTTAATGGAAAACCTAAAGGGTTTATAGTTTATGTTGACTTGAATAATCAAATTAAGCAGACCTCGCGAGATATGGAGATCTCTGTACAAAAATGCATTTTTGATCTGGTAAACGAGTTGAGCGAATACATTCCTCTTCTGACTTGCCCATACATCTATTTTAAGGTAAAGATGTTGGGATAATCCTAGAGTTGGTAATTCGGGTCGGGTTCGCAAAAGACAAACAAGTTTGGGCCGCCGTTTGAATTCGGGCTGGGCCCCAATTTTTTTTTTTTTTTTTGAGTTTTTCCCCTTAAATGTCCTTAATCTCATTTATCTCCTTTTCCTTTCATGATGTGTTTAATTACTTCTCCATACTTTTTATTTGACATTTATTTTCATCTTATATTTATTTATTCTACTATTATTAGATTTAAAAGAGATATGTTTATATAGTTTTGTGATGTGAATAGATGAAAAAAAAGAAAAGTAAGAATGAAATTAACTTCATAACATAAATGTATAAAAGAAAAGAAGTATGATATGAGCGGGTGAAAGAGAAAGAGAGTAAAATTTTTTAAAAAAGAGTGAAATTTAAAAAAGAAATTGACGACCCGCCAGCCCGCCTAAACGGCCTTTGCCAGCTCGCGAATGTAGCCCGCCCCATCCCCCGTTTAGATAATCCAACATTAAATATTCCAAATATATATTGTGTAAATTCTACAAGAGAGAGCAGCAACGGAAGATTTGATGAAATACCTTTAGTCATAATGATTATGCATGTAGTATCTCACAACCTAAGAACTTAAAAGTGGAAAAAGAGATTAAAAGGAAATAACTCAAGATTCTTCTAATGGGAAGATGAGACACAGTGATGGTTTGGGAATAGCCGTCACCCGTCAGGGAACCCTAATGAGCAAGTGGGTTTTCCACATTCAACATACTACTCTAAGACCCAGCCTAAGTTATTTATAGCCTCCTATCAAGGCTTATAACAGCTTTACCTGCTAGGCAGGTGACCTTCAACCAAATCTCTATCAAAATCTTGTGCAGGCCACAATCAAGGAATATTTTATCCAAAATATATTAAACTGATAATATTTAAAACAATTAGATAATATCTAGAATATTTAACATGATCAAAATAATAAACTAGAATATCCTTCATATGATCAATCAATAAATATATCTAGATACAATTTTGAATAAACAAAAGGATATAATATTATCGTTTTAATAAAATATCTAACAGTCTCCCACTTGGCCCGCAACCTAATGCTATTTGGCGAGTAAGGTTCATTTAATCAATACTACAAGAATCATGACGGTAAGTCCCCTTTGATCGAGTATTACCTTCCATGCATCACAAGTGGTACCCTTACTTAATGGGTCAAAACTTGATGAATAAACCCAAAATATTTCTTCGGTTCCGATTTAAATGTTTGCTAAAGTCTCATAATTTAGGTGCCAATAATTGGGACAACAAACTTCAATTTGAATTTCATCACTTAATAATGTATCATCTAGATCACTAAATGTGATCCATCTGTGATGAGATATTTGATCCTTTTGATTTCAACAAAAGCATGCTCTTTATTAAATGATCTATTCTCTATGTATTTATAACTTCTTGACTCTATAGTCATATAACACCGTTAATTAGTTTAGATTAATTTAATAATTCCAAAACCCTTTGATAAAAATCCATAATTGGCAATCTTTTAACTTGCCTCTAAGAATGACTAAGTCAAGCAATACATGGTGGAACTAAGTAATCAATGACTGTTTAGCAATCTCATACCCCTCCATGATGCAACTTGTTTGGCAAATGTAAAGATGTATCATAATGTCAACTCTTTTATAGTTAACACATCTTACAAGACACAATAAGCTAATCAATCCACAATATGTAAAACATGAAACTTAATGTACATTTGGTAATGTACCACATGACTTTTAGCTCTTCAGTCGTTATTCAAGCAAAAAATATGTTTGACAATTCTCCTAAAATTCCTTTGCAATGGCATTGCCGATTTGTGCGAACATTTAAGCAAGCCTACACCTTAGAACTTGAATTAAAAGGAATAAGATGATATTAGAGACATACGGACAATCTAATCATATTCTCATAATAGATGTTACTCTCAACAATCACCATTATTCATGAATGTTCAAATGTTTGTAATTGTAAGTTACTCATGATAATCTCAAATATTTTGAGAATAATCTCTTCATGCATTCCAAAAGAATACTACACCTAATACGGTCATGTCACAACTTTGAACAATGGTGATTTAATCATTTATAACACCCTAAGTCAAAATGCACAAGCTATAAATGAATCATCATTTTGTATCATATATATGACTCAACTCCCACTAATCCAGTGATATAATAAAACTTACGATGTTCTCAATATGGTCTTATATGTAATCACATCATGATACCTTAATTATTACTATTGTGAGATTTACTTATGACAAAATGATCTCCTAATTCTGTTGACTAAATTCTCTTTATTACTTATGTGACCATCTCTACTAATTTACATATATACCTCTCATTATGTCCAAAATGGAAAGATACAAATGAAATCTCAACTCAAGATAAACATTAACTACCATGAAGATATGGAAGGAATTATACATGAATATAGGAGGAAATACCTCACTAAATCAATTCCCTCTTTATAGAGGAGTTATTACAAATAACTTTATTTGTATTACTTAATGTTGCATACTAGCAACTTTACAAACAAACTTATGTTGTTTCTTACTTTACGTCTATCATCAATTATTACCTACATTTGGAATTTATAATCACTCTTAATATTTATATTCTAGTCAGATTTCCTGAAATACATCACGTAGTAACTATGAATTGTCAGATTTTAATCACCATTGGTTTCAACCTAATCCATTGATAGATTGAAGCCTAATAAGGTGAGTGCCATGCAAAATCAATGTTATACTATTAGAGGTGGGAATCCTCCATATGTGATCATTCTCTATGAGTTTGATCACTCCCACAAATTTTGACATTCCTAAATAATCCGGCATTTCAAAATACTATACAAAACTGTAACTAAAATGGACAACTTACTTAAATTCCTAAGACATCTCTGCATTTTCACCAAAATATACAGTCTCAGTATATTTTCCTTCCACACTCTTTCTCTTATAAAACAATTCTTTTTAAGAGTATATTTTAAACCGGGCTTCCAACCTTTAAGATTTCAAAAGGATTTAAAACTTTTGTTGGAATCTCATAAAAAATATATAGTTGTCTTTAGTGTGTCCTTAAGAGGAAAACAGTATCATCCAAAATGTCTATTAACTTTATATTTCTTCTAGCTACAATTTCACCTATATTAGGTGAGTTCAAGTATGAAGAGACTTTACATATAGACTAAGTTCTAGTCCACTAATGATGTACTTATCATGTCACCCATCTTTTCCAACTAATTTTACTATATTAATCTGATTATCAGATTTACCATACAATTTTGCTCTATATACTCTAAATGTATTGAATGACACTACTCAATTATAAAGCAGACATCATTTGCCTATTGAAAGGTCAACTATAAGGAGAGATGAATTAAAATTAGAACATAATCAATGGCAAGTGCAATAAAGGCATCTTACGCTATCATGGAGAATCACTTTTACAGTCAACAAAACAATATAATAACAATTATAAGAAATTATAAATTTTTCCTTTTAGCCTTTAAGTAATTATTGACTTTGCCTATCCTTATGTAACTGTTAGCCGTCTAGCTTAACCGCAAGCATACGGATCGTCACAAGTAGTATAATAATATTGTTCCCACAAGGACTAAGGCAAAAATGAGTTAATTATCACATTTATATTCTTAATTAGGTTGAGGGAGAGTAATTTGAAAGAAATTTTATATTTAAGAATTAATTGATTAAAAGAGAACTTCAAGACAAAAGGAATCTAGGATTATCTATCCCCTATTTATTTCATGAACTAATTAATTTACCCTCAATAAGCAATCAAACGAAGATATGTATTTGTCTAAGATTCAAAGACATTCAATAACGCTTACTCGAGTCAAAATCAAATATTTATCCTAATAAACTAATCAATTTCTTGTATTAACTTATAAGGACTACCTTTAAACATCAATCTTAGTATGACAATGCTAGGTTAGTAACTATATTGTTAAGAGTGTGAATGATCAATTAAATAGTGCAAGTGTATACTGTCGTAATCAAGTAATATAGAAGTGAGTAGAGTATCGTTCCCACGAGGATTGATCACTAAGTACCAAAATGGGTAATTTTAATTCTATTTAGTCGATCGATAAATTGGTGATTGAGAGTACAAATAAAAGAAAAATAATTAAATATGAGTGTAGATGATATGAAAACAAATATGAGAAAAAATCCTAGGAATTAGATTTCACTTAAAAAATTCCGGATTGAATCACTTATCTATTCTAGCCCAATTTATTCCACATGATTGATAGCCGAGTTTTCCTAATTTAATTACTAGCCTCTTCCAAGGTCAAGCAATTCTATAATTAATTGCTAGTCCAAATATTTCTATATGAATTTAAGCAATTAATTATGCATTAAAATTTATGGAACTCAATAAGACTACACAACTCATATGAATATATTCCTATTTCATATGCAAGTCATGGTTTTAATTATAGGATCTACACACATGCATCTCCTTCCAGTCTCAACATGCATATTGTAATCATTCAAAAGGTGGCCAATCAAATGAAAGCATTAAGAACAATAGTTAAAACTCAATCATGAAGGAGAAATTAAAACTAGATTTAATAGGTTAAGATTCAATCCGTCGTTAGTAAGCTACGTCATTACCCTAGGAAAATGAAAATTTAGCTCATGATAAAATTAAAAACAAAATCAAAATAAATTGACATTATATAAAGCTAGAATGAAATCTTCATAAATACTGCATAAACTTGAATATTAAATTTTCAAACATAAATATACAACCAAAAAGATACATGAAAAACTGGAGAAATCTAGCCGTCCATTTAGGAGGTAAAATCTTCCATGTAGACAGCATGCAAAAAGTAATACAATACTAAGCCTTCCATGTAGGAGGCATGCAAAAAATAATATAATACTAAGCCTTCCATGTAGGAGGCATGCAAAAAGTAATACAATACATAAAATTAAAAATATAAAAATAACAAAATTTATTCAGAACTATCAAAGAAAATATCTCTCCCTATCAGAGAAGTATCTCCTTATCAAAGAAAATATCTCCACGCCTCCTCTGAATCTGCGCCTGATGCTTTGTATTTATAGGCAGCGTCGTGTCACTTTTTCCACGATGCTACAGTATTTTGTCAATTTTTTCCACGATGCTACAGTAACATCCTGCTACAGTGATTCTATCATGAATAGTGACTGATGCTACAGTACTGACCTTTTTTTATATTTTTATTTATTTTTTTGAATACTATTTATTTTACACCCAAATATATTATATTAAGCTCAAATATCGTCCATAAAATCATCATATAAGGGAAAATAAATATGCAAATATTTTACTTATCAAATTTCCCCACACTTAGCTCTTGGACGTCCTCGGACATGGAATGACTAATAAGTGCTTCCAACAAAATCAGAAGTGTCAAGTCATAAGTAAGAACACAATTGAAAGATAAAGAGATCATAGTATTCATGAATCAACGAAAATATAAATTGGTAACTTTGTTTGAAAATGAATAAACCGAGTTTGTAAATGTAACTCATTCTCTCAATCTCTCAAGTGTTTAAGGGTAAGTGTTTCGATTAAATTCAACCAAAAAAATGGCACTAACATAGGCTTGCTAAAAATCTCAATCTCCACTATTTAATTCACATGCATAATTCAAATCAAAAAGACTTATTAAGGGTTGTAATGGGGTTAAGGTAAAAGGAATGTAAAACATGATATGAAAGGCTATATTTAATAAATTTAATAGAACAATTGAAAAATGGTCTACTTATAAATTTATCTCATCATAACAACCCACAATTCAAATACTTGACACATTTTTTTTCTTTTTTTTTTCTCTGTTTTTTTTTAGAATTGCAACTGTAAAGTTGATGATATATACACCCCCACACTTTGTCAATAGCCCATTTCATAAGAATTTCAAATGCTTCACTCATCTTTTGAATAAAGTAAAAGCACTTGATATATCATTAAAGCACATGTTAATGAGTTGAGAACAAAGAAATAGTCAATTAGGCTCAAAGGGGCTTGTCAACGATATAATTGCAAGGTTGGCTATTTGGCTCTAGCTAAAGAAAATGAATGCCTTTATCATTTTTGAAGGTGCATGTGAGATGTAATTTCAATCAGATTTAAAGCAAGTTCTAGAGTGACAACTTAATAGGTGAATATCACACACAAAAGAAATAATCATTATAGGCTCAGAAGCTCACAATTAGGGGTTTTTAAACTCAGTTCATTCAATCTCAAAATTCATCACCAATTTCAACAATCAGTTGTTCATTAATGCTATAAAATCTCTAAATTCAATTGATCCATCCGCTACAGTAACGTCCTGCTACAGTGATTCTGTCATGAATAGTGACCGACGCTACGGTAATGACCTTTTTTTATATTTTTCTTTATTTTTTTAAATACTATGTATTTTATACCCAAATATATTATATTAAGCTCAAATATCGTCCATAAAATCATCATATAAGGGAAAATAAATATGCAAATATTTTACTTATCATATATCTCTATGATACTAACAAACCATCCGTTTAATATACCTAAACTTCAAGTCTAACATGATTTTACCCAAGTTCTACACTTAAATTATCTTTCTCAAGATTAATTTAAATGAACAAGACAACTAAATGATGATCAGGCATTTGGAGGCATTAAGAGCAAAATAAAATCAATACAAAAACTTCATTCGATGCAAAAAGAGAGTAAACAAATAATTCAATCCATAAATAGGTTCAAGAAAATCCTCGAATAAGAAAATTAGCTACTCATGTTCATCAACAAACCAAAACCATAAACAATAATTTTGTTCATATCATAAACTAAGAAAAAGAGAGAATAAAATTAATGGAAAATCAAGTTTAAAGCTCCAAATCTCTTTGAATCTTCAAATCCCAGCTCCCTAATCTTTGCTTCTCGCTTTGCTCCTCGTCTTCGCTTCCCTCGGTTCTGTCTCGAGTCCGGCTTCTATGTTTCTTTGCGTCCCCCATGTGCCTTTTATAGATATAACTTAGGTGATTTCTTCGTTTTTGTTGTGGGCCCCATGTTTCCAATCTTTTCAAGATATGATATATCCTTGCGTTCAACTGCACTGTGTGTAGCCTTTGAGGTATTAATGTATAATCATATATCTCCACACACGTCATCCTGAGGCATAATGGGAGGAAAAGTCAAAATATTAAAATAATGGTGATGATGATGATCAATATCTTTATCTTATTTTAATCTATATTTTTTCAGATTATTAAATTATTATTGTTTATCATTATTTTATTAAGAATTTGATATTTATCATGAAATCTCTTCAAATCGATATCTTACCAAAATCGGACTAAAATTCCTTTGATTTATTGTAGATGACTCCTAAATATATTAAAATATGTCTCAAAATTATCTAAAAATAGGGAGTCATCAGTAAATTGAGATTAATTTAATGAGACAATTAGATCTCATACTGTTCTCTCACCTCTCATTCTAGAATCATTGAATACTAGAACTTTCATGATGCCAAGTTTGATGAAGAAGTTATAGTGTGTGTTTGGCGCTGCGTTTTTCATGCCAATTCATGCGATTGTCGGCCATTCGTGCGATTGTTGGCCTCCTTGAAATATTGGAGTGTTTGGTTCAGCGAATCTGATGTTGGCCTTTTAGATCCTACGACGGTAAAATGCACGATAGTGATTAAGCTCTACTTTGGAGCTTTTAGATTTAGCATATTGCTTATTATACCGTTATTTGGCATTTATCTTCTTCCTCATCGATCTCTGATCTCTCTCATTCATCTTCATCTCTGTCTTCTCCCAAGTCTCTCTATCTTTCACCACAAGATGGGTCCGATTGTGGCGACCCAATTGGTGACGGGTCTGGGAGTTCTTGCCGGAGTCGTCCCGATCAAATCGGGGATGTACCAAAAGCCCATAGCCGGACCCTTCCTGCGCTACCCCACTTGCAATGACATCAACCAAGACTCTTTCCTCTACTCTCGTTGGTTCGACGGCGACATCGGCTGTCGCACTTGTTCCAGGTCGGGTCGCATGATGTGCAGCAATTGTGGCGGCTCCAGAACTGGACGGCCCTTACCCATAAAACTCATCGTTCACTCGTCGAATCGCTCCACTCACTATTTCATCAGTCTGATTCCAGATTCACCGTCGAAGATCTTCAGTTGGCCTCAGATAAATCACACACCCACTTTGTCTCAACATATATAAAATAGTTTTATTTTAGGATTTTTCCTGGAAACCCCCAAATGGTTGAAGAAAGTATATGGCATCTGATATAGATTATGGGGATGTGATTTTAGAATTGTAGTGAAGGTTGTTACATATGGTTAAGCAAAACTTGTAATTAAGTTTAATTAAAGAAGTAATCAGTTATTCATTTGACTGAAAGTTTGGATTGATTTAAACATTTATTAGGCAAATACTATTTGGTTAAAGTTGGTTATCCGACACAATTTGGTTACCTTAGTCCCTATAGATGTGAGAGTAATCATTTGCCAGAATTTAGCCACCGACCTGAATTTAGAAATACTCACGAGACCTTTAATTTTTATTATTTTAGTTTGAGGTCTACTATATAAAGGACGTTTAGATGTGGAATGATCAATTTGGTAATAATATTTAGATAATAATAGTATAAATGAACAACCTTCCATGACAAATTATGGTAGGCGATCTTCCTCTTAAATGAATCATATTTGTGACTCAATTAGAGACCTTTAATGTATTTTTTTAGTAGTAAAGAGCACCAAAAACTTATAATACTGATTTATTGATTTCCACCCACTCTAAAATATTTTTCAAGTAGAACCTAATATTTTAAAGTAATTTTTAAATATTTACTTGATTTTTTAAATATTTTTCTACCTACTCTCTCTTACCATTATTACAAAAGTCACTTATGTTTAAGTCAATCCAAACAAATTTTACTTTTACAAAAGTAATTTATACAATCGTCAATCCAAACATAAATCATATTACACAATCTGACTTTTTTCAAAAGTAAGATTATAAAAAGTCAAATAGAAAAAAGCTATTTTTCCTATCGCTGTTTCAAACACATATATATTTCATCTCCTTCTAGGCTCAACAATTATCTCTAACAAATTTTATCAAACTAAACAATTAAATGTAAAAATCATGCTGCAAGGTCAAAGTAAAACCTAATCATGCTTACAAAACAACAATAAGAGGCAAAGACAAAACCATCACAGACAAGTGTATGTTTACCAATATAAATCATACAATTATAAATTCGTGTCACTAAGGTCTACCTATGGGTAAAGACATTAGCATAACATGAATTTATCTCGAATTGATGAATCTAGAACGTAGTTATATTTTCTAATACCTATGAGTTACTTAGAAAATAGAATGTCATTATATTCCACCCTAATTAAAGATACAATTATAATTATCTACCTGTAGGTAAAGACTAGTTATAATCATATATTTAATTACAATTAATATCTCTAAATATTTGTATGATATATTTTGTTTGTTAGAACAAACTAGTGTGTGTACCTAATGATGATGCTGTAGATACTCCTCCATACTACATACTCATCACAAAGACATCACACCATTTTATATACTAATTGTACATATAATCATAATTTGATATGGTAAAACCTGATGTGATTAAATATGCATACAACATGTGCATAAGAATGTTGTGGCTATTCCTTAAACAAAATATGTATGCTAATCAGTAATATTAAATATGTACAATTTAAATGCCATATATATACACACAATGTCAATAGGAATCCTAATTATTTAATCAACTTCTCAAGATTGATATTATAAAGTCCATAAGAGATTATATATGCATTTGTAAGAGGGCGCTGTAACTACCGCTCTAGCATGCAAGTCAATCATAAATATCAATCTTGTACACTTAAATTCTGTATATGCACAGCTTTATGAAGGACTTAACCAAATAATTTAATCAACATAAGTGACTAAATATAATCCTCACACTTTGATTAAATTAATATTACCCATTAAATAGGATTGATATTTTAAAACATATAAGTGATTATATATACATTCAATAGAGGATGTTGTGGCTATTCCCCAACATGCATGTAAATTACAAATACCAACCTTGAGAAAGGTCATTGATTTTGAACCCGAAACCTGGACACCATAATGGGATGTTCTCATGCAAATCCAAAAGGCGCAATCCAAAACAAAATGAATGGCAAAAAAAAACACGACATTAAGAAGAGTTAATAACTGGGCAATTTAATCAAAATGCCAACAAATAAGATGCCCATATTAAAATTTGCATAACATCCGAAGACACATAAGCAAAGGTGATTATTGGAGAGAATAAATATTACTTTCCCATCAACATAAAAATCATCCCAGACATATACTAAACATTAGCATATAAATAAAATTATATGAAAACCACAAAAGCTCAAGATCATCGCAGAATATACAGAAAACTCAAACAAAGAGAAATAATGGAAAACAGCACATAGACCGTGCTATATAATTATTCTCATATTATTTTTCAAAATAGAAAAATAAAATAGCATGCATAAAATACTAGGCAGATGGGAATCAAAAAACCTGCTATGATACCACATGTTGGAATAATCCAACATTAAATATTTCACATATATATTGTGTATATTCCATAGGAGAGAGCAGCAGCGGAAGACTTGAATACCTCCAGTCGTAGTGATTCTACATTTAGTATCTCACAATCTGAGAACTTAAAAGTGGAAAAAGATATTAGAAGGAAATAACTCAGGATTCTTCTAAAGGGAATATGAGGCACAGTGATGATCTGGGAATAGCCGTCATCTGTCAGAGAACCCCTAAGGAGCAAGTAAGTGGGTTTTCCACATTTAACGTAATGCTCTAAAACCCAATCTAAACTATCATAGCCTCCCATTAAGGCTTGTAATAGATTTACCAGCTAGGCATGTGACCCTAAACCAAATTTCTATTCAAAGCTCGTGCGAGCTATTTAATCCAAAATATATTAAACTGATAATATTTAAAACAATTATATAATATCTAGAATATTTAACATGATCAAAATAATAAACTAAAATATCCTACATATGATCAATCAATAAATATATCTAGATATAATTTTGAATAAATAAAAGTATATAATATTATCTTTTAATAAAATATCTAACAAAAGAAGCTTCAAAGACTTAGGTTGAAGACAAGTACAAGGAAAAGATGCTTATCTTACGGGGGTTCTGTTAATTTCCTTCATCCTCCCAAAAAAGTACGGTTGAAAGGTCTTAATTCATTTCAAGTAAAAGAAAGTCATATGGAATTTCATCATTTCCCATCAATTCGAGATCAGTTTTCTTTTTTGGCTCATACTTCTGTCAAAGCTACTAGGGAAGAGGCCCAAGTAAAGCTTCCCGAGTAGCCATGAGGATATTAAGCTGGCACTGTCGTGACTTTCGCAAGGTCACGACAGTTAAACAATGCAAGCAGCTTGTTGGTAAACTTCAACCTGATTTTGTGTATCTTTTTGAAACTAAATTGTATGTTGAAGCTGCTTGTGCTCCTCTCCTTCGCTTAGGATTCAATTTCTTTTCGGGTACTAGTGCTGTAAATTGTGGGGGCAATACTGTTATAGCATGGAGGGGTGTTTTTTAATGTTGAAGTTCTGGACCAATCTTCATACTTTTGCCACTACTTTGTTTCTAGCAATGAAAGCTCCGTTTCATACTACATCTCTTTTATTTATGGTCCTCCTAAATCTTCTCTCAAATATATGTTGTGGGATTAGATCAAGTATATCAGCGGTACGATTGAGATGCCATGGTTGTTGATCGGTGACTTTAATCAAGTCCTCTCTTGGGAAGACAAATCTAGTAAAATGGATTCTTCATCTAGTATATCTAACTTTCTGCATTGTTTGGATGAGGCCAATCTTGTCCAAGATTACCCAGTATGGTCCAGCCTTCACTTAAACCAATAATCGAAGTGGATCTAAAAACATAATGGAAAAAATTGATATGGCATTTTGTAATCTGGAATGGATGCAAGCTTTTCCTTCTTCTTTTGTCAACACCCCTTCCTCTAGCTGCATCAGATCACAGTCGTCTTTTTTTCTCTACTGATTGTCAAATTATCAAGAAGAAACATAAAAAATTTGAAATTTTTTGGCTAAATTTTAAAGACCGCTTTCCACTATCCAAGACTGTTGGTCTTAGCCTATAAATGGCTCCCCTGTCTTCAAGGTTCATAGTAAGCTTAGCAAAACACTCACCTCGTTGATCACTTGGAGCAAAAGTAATATTGGTAATCTTACTTGCCGGATTTCTATGGCAGAACAAAAACTTCATCAGCTTTCTATGTCCTTTGATCTTGATATGTCTTCTTCTGATTCTCATATTTCAGCCTTCTTAAACGCTAAGCATGAATTAGACTTTCTTTATGACTGTGAGGCTAGTTGCTCAACGAGCCAAGGTCAAGTGGGTTGTTGAAGGGGAAAGGAATATTGGCTATTTTCATGCTTTAATTATTAAAAGATCCACTTCTAATCATATTCATAGTTTTCAAAAGTCGGATGGAAGCTAGTCTTTTGAAGAGGCTGAACTATCTGAAATGGCTCTCCATTATTTTTAAGGCATTTATCAGGATCAAAATCAGGCTTCTATTAATCAAATTCTGAGTGGTTTCTCTCATATATCACTGTCCTCTGTAACATACTGAATTTTATTCCTAAATTTGAGTAAATGTTAGAAAAAGATTATTTCATGATAAATATGTAATTATTTGAGTAACAAGAATTTAGTCAAAATATGATTTATAAAAAAAATATGAAATTATTATAATATATGATGGAAGAAGAAATAACAAAAAAATAAAAATAAAATTGAATGAAAAGAATAAAGAGGATATGAACAAAATGAAGAGAACAAGGCACAGCTGGGCAAACGGGCCGGCCCGTGACGGGCTCGGGCCTAAACGGGCCGGCCCGTTTAGGCCCACGTCCTAAAAAGAGGCCTTATTTGACGGCCCGGCCCGTTTAACTGAAGCCCGCGGGCCGGCCCGCGGGCTTTTGGCCCGTTTACATTTTTTTTTGCTATTCCTTTTTTGTTTCTTATTCTCATAAAGACTAAAATACCTAATTTAAAACATAAATATCATCAACACTAATTTAAAACATAAATATTATCCAAATTTAATAGAACACAAACACTAAAACTTAAGTCCAAACCATAATTAATGTTCATAACCAATTAAATAAGTTCACAGCCACAATCAAACAAGCCTACAAGCTTCAAATGTCAGTAATAATATAACACCTGATTTGGATTTTGGCGTATACATGCAAAAAAAGAAAAAAGAAAATCAAAGAAGAGAAGCTTCAAATGATGTCTGAATCAATGTGAGAGCATTTTTTATATGAGGGTTAGGTTAGGTTAACTCTACCTCTGACCAATGCTTACTGCCCATTGTCTTGTGCCCATTTAAAAAAAAAAAGGTTAAACGGGCCTAAAAGGGCCGGCCCTACAGGGCTTGCGGCCCTACAGGGCCGGCCCTTTTAGGCCCGCTTCCATTTTTAGCCTCCAAATCATAGGCCCGGCCCTTGACGGGCTCGGGCCTAAACGGGCCGGCCCGACGGGCTCGGCCCGAATTCCCGGCTCTAGAACAAGGGGGGATGGGGTATTTTATTATAAATTTTCTTTATGGGCCTTTTGGGGTAATTTTGCACCACCCCTTTTATTTTTATTGGTTCAGAGAGAGAGAGAGAGAGAGAGAGAGCCGAGACATTTTTATTGGGGTCTTCTTCTTCCTCCACTGTGCGTCCTCCATTTTCATGTGAGGGGGAAGCTTTAGAAATTATTATGGTAAATAAAACTACTTCTATTAACAAAACTTCCTTCATAAAAATTGTTCTCCCCAACTAGCTCTTTCTAATGGATGTATTTTTGAGATGATTAGAGCAAATTTTTAGATTAAAGTTTGAAGTAAGTGTTGAGTTTTAACAACAAGACCATGAGATTGCAGAGATAATTGAATTTTATTGGTTTAGATTTATTTATTGATTGATTTGAGGATTTTAAAAATTAAATTTTTATTTAAAAAGTTTAGGGTTTTGATATATACGGTATTTTTTCCGATAAAATTTAAATTAAATGATTGATTTGGAATTTTTGAAGGTAAGATTGAATTTTTATGGTTTAGTTTTGAGATTTAAGCTTGAGTTTGAAGGTTGGAATTTTAAATGAAATTGTATGTTTGAGAATTTTGGGATTTTTGTTAAAAATAAACTATTTGGAATTATTAAGGATTTAATGAGGGATTTAAATTTTTAGAGAAAACAGAAATTTGTGTTAAAATGAGTAGTTATGAGTTATGTGTTATGAAAATGAAAGAGATCTAGGATAGGAGATATATAGAAGAGTAAGACGATAAAGAGAAAATGTAGAGAGAGAAAGGAGGGGAGCAATTCTCATTCAATTTCTTATTTCTTATGGTCACAATATTTTGTACAACGCCTCTATTTATAGGCCTTCAAGAGTAACTACCAAGAATCACAATTAATATACAATAAATGGTACAATTAATATTATATGATCCTTTGTATTATTAAATAGCCTTTTAATTTCTCAACAACATATTTATTAATGTTGACTAGGATATGAGTCAATGGATATCCATATAATTAATATTCATAGTATTATGGGAGATTTGATAATCTTTCTTTGCTTGGAAAGTACAAATCTTAATTTTATATATAGCTAAGTTGTTTGAGCTAATGGAAACCCTATGTTTTGTTGGGATGATTAAGTATGGCCTAAAGTGAAATTGGGAACTCTAGAGGGGATTAAGTCCCAAGTTGTTATTTTTACCACCCAATTAGTTGATAAATTAATGTGTGGTGATTTTGATTGTGTAGATTGAATTGTGATTGATTGATATTGAGCATGAGGCCTTGATTGTGGTAATAGTTCTTTGTTTGGCAAGAGATAACCACTTTCTACTTGTCATAGATGCTAATGTCATACTTTTAAGATATTTTGATAATATGAAATAATGGAATGAGATATGTACTTTCCATTGGCATGTTATATTCTTGATTTGATAAAATTGTCTTGTGAGACTTTGGATTTGAAGAGAAAATGTCAAGTGTTGAAAAGAGGTTTAATCTTGAATATTGTTTGTAAGAGTGTCACCATGAACAGTCATGAGATAATCATTATGCATTATTGACATTGTGATATTGGTGGATTTGATTGTGATTGGTGAAGAGAGAATAGAGACAATACTATCACGTGATAAGACCTCCCATTAATAAATATTGGGTTGGTTACTCGTCCTTATTAGGAAAGGCCTTTATGGCTCAATCGTCCTAAAGAGAAGGACATGTTCTTGTAACTCTTTTCGTTTCTAAGAGAAATAAATAGGCCCTTGTGGCTTTGTATGAGAAAAAAAAATTACTATCATTTGATAAGGCCTCCCATTGGTGTACATGGGGTTAGTTATACGTCCTTATTGGGATAGGCCCAAGTGGCTAATTCGTCTTAGAGAGAAGGACAAGCTATTGTAGCTCTTTTCGTTCTAAAGAGAAAGGAATAGGCCCTTGTGGCTTATGTGTACATCTCCATAATGATAAGGGTAGGCCTTCCTAGGTTTTTGTGTTTGCATATGCCCTTTAGGAGAGACTCAGATGAGTAAATGTGCGTACTTATAAGATTATGTGAATGATATTCTATGTATTGATATTTTTTATCCTACTTGATAGGTTTTCTTGGGCTTATGTGTGTGTATGCCACCTTTGGGAGGAACTCGAATGATTTAATGTGTGTAACTATGAGATTATTGGAATAATATTATATACATTTCTATTTTTTATCCCACTTGACACCTCATTAACACATGTTGGTGAATTTTGGTTACTGAGGCTTTTGTCTCACCATATTACTTTTAACATTTTTCAGGTGATAGTTCCCATGTGAGAACGTCAGAGAGAGCTTCAGAGGCTTAAATAGCTCCTTATCTTGTTATAGCTTTGGTGTTTATTTATGTGTTTACTTTTATGTATATTGCCACTCATATGACTCATTTTGTATATTTTGATTTAACTACATAGTTTTGATTAGACTGTCGCTAGCCAATGAGCAGCCTTTAGAGAATTCATTAAATGGTGTATGGATCCACATATGTATGTTTTAGATACTTTTTGATGTTAGAAATGTGTTTTGGTATTATGTGGAAGATAGTTTTATTGCTTGGGCTTATGGTTGAATGTTATATTCTGGGCTTCATAAAGCTTAAGGTCGTGTTGATGTGATGAATAGTTGTAAGAAAGAGTTTTGTTTTAATAATCTTGTTAAATTGGTTGTGTTTGTTTTCTAACATGATTTAGTGTGTGAGATGATAAGATATGTTTTATCATCCATGATAACTTTTAATGGTTTTGTTTCAGTTTTTTCTATCATGGTTAATAATTATTTTATAAAGAAAGGTTTTTACACCCTTTTTATCATAAGAGGATTTTTTTTTTTTGAAATTATGAAACCTATTACTACGATGGAGATCAAAGAGGCAATATTTGGACTTCCTAAGGATAACGCCCCTGGCTTGGATGGTTTTAATGCTCATTTTTATCAAAGGTACTGGGAATTGGTAAGTGAGGATATTTTCAATATGGTACTACACTTTTAGTATTTAGAACATCTTTTACAAAGTCTCAATAATACTACTATTGTCCTCATCCTTAAGTATGATATACCACAAACTTTCAAGGACTTAGACCAATAATCCTCTGTAATGTTGCATACAATATTATATCAAAAGTTTTAAGCAATCAACTTAAGAAGATCTTAGGGCCCATTTGGTATAGTGGAATTAGATGTATGGAATTGGAATTGGAAATGGATTCCATGCTAATTGCATGTTTGGTATGATGGAATTGGACCTAGAATTGGATTCCACATGGAATCCAATTAAGCTTATTCCTTGAAGATGGCTTCCATCCAATACCTCAAATTTGCAAATCCATATACTCAATTCCCACATTACCCTCTCTTCCTTCTCAATCATCATCCACCACCGAGGCAACTTCACAGTCTTCCTTCTCATGCAATGGCAACCTTAATCACCTCACCACAAATCAATGGCAAAGAACCTTCAGTGACCACTCACTATCGTACATTCTCTAGCGTCCTAGTTCCAGTCGAGTAGATCGTCATCATCATGCAAGATTGGAGATCACCCGTCATTCCATTCCTACTTATTTCGAGAAGATCAATATATTGACGCCATCAACAATTATTCTAATGAAGTGGAGGCCGTAAAATGATGATCCAAAAATGGAAGCTCACTATGCATAATGACAATGCCGTCAATGGAAGTAGCTTGGTTCATCAAAGATCATGCTACTCTAAACATGTTGATGATGGAAGACAAAGACATTATTGAAGGCATGGAAATGAAGACATCTGAAGGAAAGATTTCAAATATGCTATGGATTAAAGTTCCTGAGATCTCCTAATTTGAAAATTTTGAATATTGCAGTTTTTTGATGGAGATAACGATGCTTTTGTTCTTTAGGGAAGATTTTTTATTTTTTAATTTAGAAGGGCATTTTGGTATTTTTATATAAAAATTAGATCTAATTTCCATGATATACCAAACATACTTTTAAACCTCATATCCATCTCTATATCCATATCCATTTTCATCAAAATCAATTCTAGTATACCAAACGGGCTACTAGATAAATTGATTGCTCCTAATCAATATGCCTTTCTCAAAGGTAGGTTGATTTATAATAATATCCTTCTTGCTGCTGATTTTTTCTCTCAAATTGACTCTGCAACGGAAGGTAGGAAGAAAGTCAGAGCTTTGAAGGTTGACTTCTCAAAGCCTTTTGACAAGTTGTCTTGGAATTTTATAGTTGCAACCAAGAGAAAAATGAATTTTCTGGGTAAATGGATCAATTTAATCCTTCAATGTATTTCCTTAGTGCAATATCAAGTTCAGTTTAATGGCAAGCTTACCTCTACCATCATTCCTAATCGTGGTCTTTATCTAAGTGATCCTTTATCACCTTACTTGTACATCATTTTTGCAAATGTCATGTCTGGTATGATATCTAAGTTGCAATCGTTTGATCATTTGAAAGGTGTCAAGATATGTCAGCTGTCCCAACCCATTACTCAGTTGTTACATGCTGATGACTCGCTCTTCTTTTTTGAAAGTTTAGCTCAAAATGTCCGTTATGTTAAATTGACATTTAATATGTATGGTTTATGGTCTAGACAGGAAAGTAATAATACTAAGTCCTTTATTGTCTTCAGTCCAAATGTTCCCCATTCTGATAAAGTTAAATTATCAAAATTTGTGGGATGTCACTTCTCATCTAGATTAGGGAAGTACCTTGGGACTTGATTGATCTAGGTAGAAGTAAGTCTCCCATTTACCAATGGGTAATTGATTCAGTAGAAAGACGTATAAGTTCTTGGCAATCGAAAAGTTTCAAGACTTACTCTCATCAAATCTATTCTTGCATCTGTCAATATACATATCTTGTCTTGTGTCAATCTGCCTCAATACATTTGTGACAGACTAGATGCTTGTTGGGCCAATTTTTTTTGAGGTTCTACTAATTCTAAAAGGAAGATTCATTTGCTGAAGAGAGACACTCTTTTTCAACCTACTAATAGAGGGGGTTTGGGCTTAAGACTACCAAAAGTTGTTAATCAATATCTTTTAACAAAGCAAATATGAAAAATCATCTCATTTGAGACTCCTTCTTTATTGATATCCACTTTGATGGTGACATATATAGATCTTAACACTCCCTTGATAATCAAAGAGCCTTACAATTCATCTTGGATTTGGAAGGGCATTGTTAAAAATGCAAATATAATACTAGTAGTTGAAAAGTTAAAATGGTGCTTCCTTACTTGTCAACCACCACCTTTGGTGGGCTATATAATAGGATCAAGCCTCCTTGACGAGTATTCATCTAGTTGCGGATCTATTATTGCATGTCCTTTACTATTGGAACTCAATTACTTGGAACTTAGCTAATTAGCACCTTATACTCTCCAGATATAGCAACTACTATTATGGGGATCCCTCTCTCCATTTTAAACTTTTCTGATAAATTGTTGTTGAATGGTAATGGTTTAGGCTCTAATATTGTTAAAGATTGGGTTGCTCCACTTTTTTGTAGCTAGAATGATGCTACTTCTAATAATTTTTGGAGGTTCTTGTGGAAAATTCAGTTGCCTTTTAAACTGCTCTTTTTCTTCTAGAAGTTATTGAATAATGCCCTACCTTCTTATGATATCTTAAAGAAACATCATTTGAATACTTTCGGATTATGCTTATTTATTTGTGAGGCTGAGGAAACACTTGATCATACATTTCTATCATGCCCCCTAGCTCAGTCCCTTTGGTTTGGCTGCCTGCTCATAAGGATTCTATCTTTGAACTTCGAAGAGTTTTAGGGGTGGTTAAAGCAAACTTTGATCCAACTCCATTTTAATGGTTTTTCTTCCACTGTATGTGAAATTATCTACTTTTTTAATCTTATTTAGAGAAAACACAATAAGGCTCTACATCATGGATGTCGCGCTTCTACCTTGACCATCATTCATGAAGTTCAACAAATTACATCTATTTCAGCTTTAGCATATAATGGCTCATCTTTGGTTAATACAATGTTTACCTTTATCTAATTCTCAAATCGCACTCAATGTTGAAGGTTGTGATTATGTTTAAGAGCCTCAATATCCTCTATAAATATAAAAGCCTGAATCATCATTATTGTCATAGCATCATATGTCATAAGGGTTCTTCTCTTAAGGAATTCTTGTGGAAATCTCAATCAGCATATGGTTTTGTTTTCCTTTCTAAATGTTTAAGAGCCTTATTATTTTGGATTCATAGGTCTGGCCTCATAGCAGCTGACTCCAAGCCTCCTCTTACAGTCTATTGTGTCAAGAAATGCTTCATCCGTATTCCTATCCAACCATCTTACCTATTGGCTATCACTTGGTAGGAGATACTAGCATTGCTTTTTGACTTTTCTTTTATTGGTGTCAATACAATTTCTTTGCCTTCTTTCCTTAAGTTATGTAGTTTTCATGCTGGTATTTTAACTATATGTAACTTGTAAAACTTGTTTTTGCTTAATATCATTTTGACTTGAATAAAAAAGGGACAATTTAGCAATGCATAAATCTAAATAAATAAAAATAAAACTGAAATAAATTATATGAATATAGAAAGTCTTTAATTTTTGAGGTCAACGAATAAATTTTGCTAGAATAAAGTTTGAAACGAATTTAGGGTGAAATTTTATATTCTTTTATAAGAATGGAAAAAATATATGATATTTTAAGAAAATGATATGATTAGTATTTGAATTAATTCAAAGATATACTTATTTGCAAAGACTGTATATTTTTCTGCTAACAAAACTATATATTCATTATATTATAATTGAATAATTAAATAATAAAAATATAAATAACAGAAATGTCTATTTTACTAGTAATGTTTTTTTACTTTTGTTTCACCACCATAGTATTTATTTTTTAATCCTTTAGGCGGCTTGATTCCAATTTTAGCAAATTCTATTGTGTTTGGATTAACTTTAAGAGAATAAATTCTAAAGAAAAAAAATGATAAAAAAAATTTCAGGAATACATTTTGAGTAAAATAGATTTTGTGTAAAAATTGATTTGGGAAATTCAAATAAATACCATTTGAATTTATGAAACCCCAAAAAGTCTGTTAACACTTGTAAATGACAGAGGTGACAAGAATCAAATTGAGATTTTAAAGTGTTTGTGATTTTATCATAATGCCCCTCAATTTTTTAAATAAAAAGAAAAAAAAGAAAAGAAAAGGGCACCTCGCCGGAGCACCGTGTTGGTGAATTTCTTTATGTGGTTGGGTTTTTTTTTTTTTTGAAAACAATGTGGTGCCAAGGTAGGAATTGAACCCACCCTACATTGGTTCCAAAGAGGCATGGTGGCCAGCCTGTTTAACATATATATATATATATATATATATATATATATATATATATATATATATATATATATATATATATATATATATATATATATATATATATATATATATATATATATATATATATATATATAAGTAAATATATGTATAGTACAAATGAAACCTTAATTGTATTAACTAAATCAGTAATAGAAATAACTAAATTCGAAATGATATTGACTAAATTCGTAATAATATTTATTAAAGGCGTAATGATATTGACTAAATGAATAATGATATTTACTAAAGACGTAATAGTATTAAATAAATGAGTAATAATATTCGCTAAAGGCGTAAATAAAATGACTAATAGCATAATGGTATTAACTAAAGGCGTCATAATATTGACTAAATAAGTAATGATATTTATTAGAGGCATAATGATATTAGTTAAATGAGTAATGATATTCACTAAAGATATAAACAAAAGGACTAAAGGTGTCATGATATTAACTAAATGCGTAACGATATTAACTAAATAAGTAATAGTATTGACAAAAAGCCTAATGATATTGACTATATGAGTAGTGAAAATGGCTAAAGACATAATGATATTGACTAAATGAGTAGTGAAAATGACTAAAGACATAATGACATTGACTAAAGGTGTAATGGTATTGACTAGATGGGTACTCATATTCACTAAAGGAGCAAAAAAATTGACAAAAGACATAATGATTTTCATTAAATAAGTAATGGTATTAAATAAATAAGTAATGATATTGACTAAAGATATTTATTCTTTAAGTGAGTACGTTCACACCTTTAGTCAATATCTTTCCTATCATTTTGTCAATACCATTACTCATTTAGTCAAATATCATTAGGCTTTTGGTTATTTTCATTACTCATCTGGTCAATACCATTACCCCTTTAGTCAATACCATTAAGCCATTAGTCATTTTATTTATGCCTTTACTGAATATCATTACTCATTTAGTTAATATCATTACACCTCTAGTCAATGTCATTACTCATTTAGTCAATATCATTATGTCTTTTGTTAATACCATTATGAATTTAGTCAATACCGTTACGCTTTTATTTGTACCATACATATATTTACTTATGTATATACCTCTTTGAAGCCAAGGTGGGGTGGGTTAAATCCCACCCTCACCACCTTGGCATCACATTTTTTTTTCAAAAAAAAAAAAAAACCCTACCACAAAACACAAAAGCCATTAGCACCAAAGTTCCGACGGAGGAGGGTGCCAGACGGCGGTGCTTCAATGAGGCGCCCTTTTCTTTTCTTTTCTCTTTTGATTTAGAAAATCGAAGGGCATAATGGTAAAATCACCAAAACTTTAAAAATTAAAATCCCAATTTAATCTCCATCACCCGTTTGTCATTTACAAATATAAACAGATTTTTTTGGGTTTCATAAATTCAAATTGTATTTAGAATTTTCTCAAGTGATTTTGATATAGCTTATACTCGAACATCTCCATGAGGGAAAAGAATACTCTTTTTCATTAAAAACAAAGGATAGAAAAGAAGACCTTAATTTCAAAAAGATATCATTTTTCTCATTAATATAATTTTGTTGAAGTGCATTACTTTTTTTGACACACCTTGTAACCCCCTACCTTAAATAGCGTAATTATAATTCGATATCACTTAATTAAGTCGGTTTAGAGACCGTCGAATAGTTCAAAACTCATTTAAACTCCCTTTTATAGTAGGGACTTTACAAAATTTTCAAAACATCTTTCCTATTCCGGTCTCAAATTCAATTATCGAATATAATCACCTGTGCAGTTATATCACATTCATATATCAGAGTGTACAATAAAATCCCGGCAACCCCCGGGTTCATATATATAGTCTAAGGGTTCCAAATTCCCTACTAGGGGATTACACAACCGTGATCAGTATATTATTTACAACCCAAAAATAATATACAGTAATCCAAAATCCAAGTAGATAATCAACAATTCCATGTTCCCCAAAATCCCTAACCGCTCCTGGTTGGTCGTTTCCCTCTTAAGCCACTTGTCCTGTCTGAAATGTTAGTCATTGGAAAGAATGAGATTCAAAAGAATCCCAGTAGTAACAAATTCACTCATACAATATGTAAACATATAGCATGTAAGTAAATCACAGCCAACAGCAACAATAGAACATGCTTTTCACCACAAGCGACAGCACTCATGGCTGTATAATAAAGTCACCAGCTTTCGCTGTATACACAAGTCACCAGCTTTCGCTGTATAATATAGTCACCAGCTTTCGCTGTATACACAAGTCACCAGCTTTCGCTGTATAATATAGTCACCAGCTTTCGCTGTATAATGAAGTCACCAGCTTTCGCTGTATACACAAGTCACCAGCTTTCGCTGTATAATATAGTCACCAGCTATCATTAGCTGTATAAGCAGCAACATCACAACTTCATCACAACTCATCACAGCACATGACCAACATACATACAATACATTTTCACAAAGTATAAGGGAAGTGTCACTACCTTGTTCTTTCCGGACGTTCTCTGGTACCGTTGGTTCACGAGTAGGGCAAATGTCGATCCCTATAAACCAAATCAGGGACAACCAAACAATCTCTTTTCCAAGTTCTTAATTCCATAATACTTTAAGTTGGTTATCATTTGAACTCTTTAGGTAACTATTTTAGGTATAAACATATGCCTAAAGGGTTGGGAAAGGCTATACCAAAAACCACCTTTAAAAGTGTAAAATACTGATTTTTGGGGGTGGGCCGCGGCCCACAATCCTTGGGCTGCGGCCCAAGGCTGTCCAGAGACGCACAGAAACATTTGGACTGCGGCCCAACATCCTTGGGCTGCGGCCCAAGAAAATCCAGTTTCTGGCTGAACTTCCAAAAATCATAACTAATTCAGGAAAAATCGAAATAAGGTGATTCCAAAGCCAAATGAAAGCTATTTAAGTCCTCTTTCAAGGAAAAATATTGGCCATAACTAGAAATCACCACAATAGTCCAATTTACCAAAAACCTAACATTGTACCAAAATAGGGTCCAGCTTTGATGCCAAACTTTGGACAGTTCAAACTCCCAGCCCACAAAGCGAAATGATACAAAATTTATGTCCATTTTGAAGCTTGGGAAGTGAACTTCAAAAATGGAAAGTTTCATAATTTTCTAATATCATTAGCCTATTCAAAACGCCCACACAAAAAGACTGCCCAGCACAGACCCTCAATGGATAGATTTTCCAGATTTTCACAATAGCTTCCAATGGTTCCAATTTCACATCAAATACCATTCCCACATAAAATTTCACAAGAAATCCATTGGAAACACTAGAACCACCAAATTCACATCACATTTACACATATTTAGTTCTTGAGCACATTGCCACACAAAGCCACATACAAGACTCCACATTGCAATTGCTTTCCATTTCAAATTCCAAACTTATTCCAATGGCACAAAGGCACAACATGACACCAATTGCTACCCAAACACCATCCAATTCATCCATTTTGAAATTACACTAAAATCAGGGCAAATTCCACAAACCACAATACTCAACCAAAAGTCACAAGACTTTGGTCAAAAGAAAGCTCTTACTCACCTTTTTCACTTTCCCAAACTAATTTCTTGATTCCTCAACCTTCAAGTTTTCTCAACCACAAAAGCACCTCCCCTTGAGATTCTAAAACCATAGAAAGAAAGCTCTTAGCAAGAGGAACAACTTTAGAGAAGGAGATTTTGGCATTTGAAGTCAAAACCTTACCTAAATCACAAGGCTTTCTTTTCTCTTTCCTCTTCAAAAATGGCGCACAAGGACTTAGAGAGAGAGGGAAAATATGAGATGATGATGATGAAGATGAGAAGCAGATCTTTATTGCCTCCTCACACACACAAAACGAAATGGAAAGAGAGAGAAGGATGGGAAATGAATAAAAAATCCATGTGGACTTTTTGACCATGATCAAGGGTGCACATATTGACACTTGTCAACATCTTGCTCTCCCTACTATGACTTCACATAGATTTGCATGCACAAGATTCCACCTCTTTGCTCTTTCAATCCTAGCCATTGATCTCAATTACCAATGAATTTCCTCTTCGGTAACTGTCCAATCGGTCGGTAAATTACCATTTTACCCCTGAGTATCACAACACTTATCAAATCACCACTAAACACATTCTTCTCCTTCCTTTGTACCATTCACACACCCTCCCCTCTATTTTCATTCAATTTAGATATTAATCCGATATTGAACTTAAATACAGGGTTTGAGTTCTGGCTGTAACATATTTCGATCATAATTCTTGTCATGTCCTCCAAAAATGTTGGTTTAACATTAATTACCCTTACCTTCGGAATTAAAGTCCCTTAATCACAATTCGGGATATTACACACCTATCCTAGCTCTCCCCATGGAAGGGACTACTTACACGCCCACTCACACACACAAACACCACGCACGCTTGCCCCAAGCCTTGTGCAGATTGATCCCACAACCTCCTCAATAAGAGAGGTGGGGTGGTACCATTTGGGCTAAGGCTTATTGGTCGCTAAAACGCATTAATGCTCTACGGTTTACAAGAATGAAAGGTATTGCAACCTTTGGAAATAATTAAGCACATTATTGGTTCCCTTTCCTTCACATTCACAAGCCTAGCCTTCACTCATAAGGTAAAGTTACAAGTTGTCCAATAAAAGGTGAGGTTACAAGAATCTATTTCAACATCCCCCAAGAATTCCAATGGTTTTCTATACAAGTTTGGTGGGGCATAGTTATTTGCAAACAGAAGCAATATAAGCAAGTTCTTTTTGTCATGGTATTATTTGCTTAAGAGGCTCTCCATCACAGCATTTTAAATGGAACAGGAGATTTATAATATCATTTTGTCTTTCTTCACAAAAAAAAAAAAAAAAAAGGGAATATCCACTCTGCCGAATTCTAGAAATTTACAAGGAAAGTTGTTTGAAGTACATTTCAGGATTTGACCTGAAATGGAGAATGGTAATTGCAGTGCTTGTACAAATCCTCAGGCAAGGCAAGCTCTCACTTTAGAGTGTGTTTAGTTCAACCAAGGGAATGGGAAGCAGAAAGGAGAAGCAGAGAGTCAATGATCCTTTGTTTGTTTTGATGGGAGGAGAGGAGAGGTATTTTAATTATTTTTATTTGGTTTATGAGAAGAGAAAAAGGAAAACTAATAATGAGTTTTTTTAAAAATATATATATATATACACATGGTATACATTTATTTAAAAAAAGTTTAGAAGATATATTATAAATTGTTGGCCCCAAAAACAAAGAGATTAATAATATTAATAACATAAACACAACTAAGCCATCCCATGAAGACTTGTATAAAAAGGACAATGCCAAAACAAAAGAAATGAGCATCATAAGCACAACTATAGATTTATTTTCATTAGGAAGGATCCATAAAAAGCGAAGCAAAAGCCACACGTACATAATGGAGTTCATGAGTAGCAACTATAGATATATAGCGCAAACTCCTCTCGTGACTCCTCAGCAAGCATCCAACACAAAAGTAACCAAACCACACCACACCACACCAGTTGAGTTTAGTCACTAGTACCTTATTTATTTATATGTTTTTTTATGTTTAAGTATAGTAATAGTGAAATTATCAAAGCTTAAGGTAAGTGGTGGGGCTTCTCCCAGTCCTCTAGGCTAGTTGGGCGGAACCAGGCCTTCTCCTCCAGAACAGAGGCCGCGGTACCAGCATTCGCGGCGGAGGCTGCCACTGGTGGTTGGAAGTTTTGGTTTTCTGTTGGAGGCCCAAATACACCAGTTTGTGGGTGTGGGGCCCAATATTTGTCGGAGTGGGCTGATTGGATTACATGGTCAGGGACCACAGTTGGGCAAACTTGATCATCAAAATTTTTCTCATACACTGAACTGTAGACAGCCCTCCTGCATCAATTCGTTTTGGAATAAAACATTTAGAATTTGGTTGTATGAATTTATTTATTATTTAAAATTGAAAATTCTTAAAATATAATATAGTTTTTTTTAAAAAAATATAAATTTAGTTATAAAAAGGCAATTAGCATTTGAAAATTCTGTTACATAAATATTCTAACATTTTAATCCTAACATGGAATTCATCCAAAGGTCATGAATGTCCATGGACAACAGAGGTCACGTGATAAACACATGACACATGGGGATTAAAAAGCAAGAAGCCAGAATTAAACATGTTTCAGCTATCGAAGTTCAAAATATTAATTAATAACTTTATAATTTAGTAACATGAAAATTCCTGTGAGCCAGGATCAATCCTGCTTTTAATGCATAGCGTTCTAATTCCCAAAAAAAAAAAAAAAAGGTTTAAAATATTAGAAGGCATTTCCCATGCCTTCTTGGGCCTTTTCACATTACACGTGATCCCCAACAAACAGAATGGTGAAGGGGACTGATAGCGCATGCCATTCCCATCCTACCTTCCCCATACACCTTCCTTGTAATATAATATTATATAATTCCTAATTGGTAATTTAAACAAACAAATCACATCAATAGACTCCATTATATTTGTCAGGTACTTATCACAAAAATTATTTAAATTATTAGGCACTATCTTAAAGAGACCTTCATTGAATCTAATCTGTTGTATTTAACTGTACATGTCCAAGGTTGGTTTATGGTCGTTCACAAGCCGCCAAAGATTGGTGCCCATAATAATCCGTATTGTCGTTGCCAAGTAGTACGGTGACTATTTGATTGGGATAATTTATATTTTTATAAATAATTTTAAAAGCTTGATTTTATTTTATTTTTTTGACCTTCAACTCACAAAAAAAAAAAAATATATATCATGATTGCATTTTCTTAATGGGCCACAAGATAAATACCATGCTGCTGACAGCAATATGACAAAGGTCTAAGGGCAGTCCTCTCTCATCTAGCTTGCTATATACATAAGATTCGAATCCCCAATAAGTAATGAAAGTAATGAAAGTTCTTTATGGCAAAAAAAAAAAAAAAGTTCTTACCACTTACATTAATTGTTATTAATATGAGTTGTATAATTAAAAATTATTGCAAAAAACTTTTAATAAATAATAACTGACTTTAAAAATCTTCGGGAAAAATTTATATAATATCTGGACGGCCTCAATGCTGTTGTAAGTTGTAACACGGCAGCATCATTGTGCCGCTGTTTCTATAGCAGGACGCCTGGTCCAGTAACACTGATATATTGTGCAAATGGAAAGAAAATATATATTGTGCAATCTCTATTTAGTGAGTGCAAAAATTATTATGTGATAGCTACTCATTAGAAGGTTCTTTAAATATTACTCCCACTAACATTTGATATAAGACATATTTAATAAATTGATCTTAATCTTAAATATAAGACATCATTTTCATATTTGCTAATCTTTTTTTAATTTGCCCATATTGATGCTCTCTCAATAATAATCAAATAGGAAAAGGAATGAGGAAATTAAGAAAGATAAATAGCGTGGGTTTTAGAAATTACGTATCATATTAATTAATTTAATTAACGTCCTCAATCTAATCAAATTATGTAAATATTTCTCACTTCCTCCGGTCGTTGAATTTTTTTGGAGAGATTAAGGAAGCTAAATAAGTTATTTACTCATATCATATGTTGTATATCTTTATATTATATATTAGTTTAGTCAAACTAATTAGTTTGTAGAAAAAAAATAAAAATATAAATACTTTAAAGTAATTTAATTAGCTTCCTTAATTTCTAAAAAAAATTAACTTTACCTTATATTTAAGACCGGAGGGAGTATATTAATTTCTCTCATATGAGAGAGTAGACGCCAAAGTTGTCAAAATCACAAATTTAAGCAAACTCGTGACAATGACGTAAAATCATATCATAGATTTGAATTATAAACTCTTAAGAGTTTGCTTTTATCAACAAATAGGTAATAATAGTATGTAATTAAATAATTAAAATATAAAAAATTTAAAAAAAAAATTGGATTCGAATATATTTTAAATCAAAATAATATAAGAAGGCAAAAATTAAATCCATCTTTATTCATAATTTATCATACTTAATAAAGAATTTTTTATAAAATTTATATATAAAGCCATTGAACATGATTAAATCAAAAAAGTTAGCACAAGTTTAAAAGCAATCTAATACAATTTTATAAGCTAGAAACGTAACAACGATAAACTCAATGTGTAAATTCACGAGTTTGACTGAAATTACCACTATCATGAGTTTGAGCGTGATTTGACTCAATTTTATAAGATAAAAATATAAAAACAGTAAACTCAAAAAGTTAACCCACAACATTAACACCAATAGTAGAAGCATTTTCCATGCCTAGTTTCGCAGCACATTCATGTGTGAAGTGATATCCAGCCAACAATTCGGGAAGGATCTCAGTGAGAAAATAAAGTGGCTCCCATATATAAATATAAAAAAAATAATATATATATATATATATCCACAAATTAATTATTCCTTCAGGCAAGTCTTTATCTTTTTATCACTAGAAAAGTCTGAAGTCTAGATATTATTGCCCAGGTAATTACCATCTTAATTATCATCTCCCTACCCCCACATACTTTCTTCAAAAAGTACTTTATAATCCTAAATCCTAATTCAGTATATAATTTTAAAGAAACAAATGGAATAGTTAATAAGCTTATTAGGCATTAACTTAGGCGAATCTTAATTGAACCAACTCTAGAATTTATGTTCAAAGTCAACTTATAAACATTGAAGCGCCGTGCAGCCTGATTTGGCCCCCATAGTCGTTATAATCTCTTGCAGGTATTTTGTGACGAGTGTAAGAAATGTAATTATATTTATGAGAATGACACGTGTCCTTTTCCTAAAAAAAATTCAAAGCCCGTTACCACTAATGTCTAAAGCCAAGGAAAAGACAGACGCGATGCCTTGAATAGAAAATGAGAGTCTAATTTGTATTCTTCAAGTAAATTATGAAAAGGTCAAGTTAACACAATATGGCTCTGTTTTGATATTGACTATATTTTGAGGGAAAATTGTGACGTTGATAAGAATACTGAAAAGTTAAGATATATTTTAAAAAATACTGATACATTAAAAACTAATATAATATATTATCTCCATAATAATTGGTAAAAAATAATGATATATCATGAGTCAAACAAAATCGGGTAGCCATTGATAGAGAAGCTGCATCAATTTTTTTTTTTGGCCAACAGAGAAGCTGCATCATGGTGTCGTTTGATATCGTGAAAAAGTATAGTACATCAAAAATGTCAACTATAAGAACCAAAAAAGAAAAAAAATCAAAGAATATATATATATATATATATATTATTTGATGAAGGGTTTCCCCCTTAAGGTTTCGAGCGTAAAGGGTTTTCTCCTCTATCAATAATTATATTTCTTGAGATTTGAATTTGTGTTCTCCTCCTTATAGGGGTGAAAATGCTTATCGTCTCAACCAACAACTTGTTGGTAAAATCAAAGAATACTTATTATTAGGAACTTAATTTTTAAAATTATTTTAAAGGTCTAAGAGACCAAATCTAATTTCACAATTAACATTTTTTTATCTCCATACCTAAAAAACAAATTCTCATTAACAAATTAATGCAACAAAACACAATAATTGTTTGGATGAATTAGATGGCTCCGGTTTGTTAAACATTAGGTGTAGTTCACAGGTGATCAAATTTTTTTTTTTGACCAGACAGGTGATCAAATTTAGAACTTTATGCAACAAATGGAATTTGGGGGGGGGGGGGGGGGGGGGGGAAGATAAAAGATTATTTTCCATGATGCTTTTGATTTACTTAATGGAAGGTGGCAGCACTCACCAATAGACAACAATTCATTATGTAAATGAACACCCCAACTCAAAGGGTCGGGGTTGAGAGAAAAAGGGAATAATCGCCTTTGGGCATCTATTTTATAAAAAACGAATTGCCATTCAAAAATAAATATATGTGGAATTTTAAATTTAAATGAATCTTACGCATTATATTTATTTCCCAAAACTGACAGAAAGTTGAAAGGACACAAACATAATTCCAAGTTATACCGAAGTGGTTGGACTAAAAATAAAGGGTTTGTTTGTTTTGGTGATGAGATTGTTTATAAGCTGTTTTTTATGTAAATCGGGATAAAACTCATCTCACATATTTACTTCATATATAGTAAATTACGGTTAAAAAGCTACTTTTAAATATTCCAATAACCATTCAATGAGCACAAAGTATGGGGAAGTGGAATGGGAACTCATTCTGAGATAAAAAGAATTTTAAAAAAAAGGCAGAAAGAAAAAGAGGAAAGGCAAAAATAAAATCTTAAATTTCATAAGAAAAAATAATAATTGCCATTCAAAAATAAATATATGTGGAATTTTAAATTTAAATGAATCTTACGTATTATATTTATTTTCTAAAATTGACAAATAATTGAAAGGATACAAACATAATTCCAAGTCATATCGAAGTGGTTGAACTAAAAATAAAGGGCATGTTTATTTTGGTGTTGAAATTGTTTATAAGTTGTTTTTTCATGTAAATCGAGACAAAACTTATTTCATATATTTACCTTATATATCATAAATTATGATTGAAAAACTGTTTTTAAACATTTCAATCGTTATTCCAACCAGCACAAAGTTTGGGAAAGTGGAATGGGAACTCATTCTGAGAGTAAAAGAGTTAAAGGAAAAAAAGGCGGAAATAAAAAGAGGAAAGGCAAAAATAGAAAAGATAAGAAAGGCATAATTTCTCAATTCGTATACTTGACCGTACAGGGAATAAGCCAAAATATAAGTGTGCGCTTCGTCCCAAAAAAACACACAGAAGGACAAATAGCTCTATGATTAAGGAACAAGATTCCAGGAAAAAGATTTTGGTCATTGTTCTCCTTTCTTGAATTGATTTCATGATATTAGAACGGAAAAGATACTTAAATAAATTAAAATTTTAAATTTTAAATTAATGATTTTCTAAAATTATGAGTTGTTAATTGTTATATATATATTTTTTGTTAATCAAATTACTTTTATTATCAACAGAACTAATTTAGGGTTTTAAAATTCAAGTGATATTTAAATATATTTTTTCCTATTAGAAATTGACAGTGATTTTTTTTTTTTGTAATAACAAACCTACAACTAAAACATAATAGAATTTGTAAGGAAAATTTATAATGAAAGTCAAGAAAAATTTATCGCAAATTGATTTCAATGAAACATTTGTGAAGAATATTTTGCAATGAAACATTTTTTATGACAAATTCGTTTATTTTCTTGGAGTGAAATGAAATCAATCCCCGTACAACATCATCAAAAACAGCAATAAACCGAAAAGAACCAATATGATGACTGATGAGAAGGATTTTCTCAGCAAAACAATCACGAAAACAACAATAAAAACAAGATAAAATCATGGGACAATATCACCAAGGTCCCAATCAAAAAAAATAATATCACAAGAATCTTATAATTTATTAATGGTAACCCTTTCACTTGTTAATAGTACTTTTCTGATATTATTTTTTTTTTTGTTGGAATCTTAATGATATTTTCTCTAAAATCAACTACTCCATGCATGACAAACCCAAATAAAACTGATAGAATTATAAGAATTCACTTGAAATTAGAGTATGCTTTTAGGCTCAAATAGCACTTACAAAATTAGTTACGGATCGCTCATCAATAAATAAGGTCCCTCCATTGCTAGGGCTTAGACTCACAATCTTTTAAGATAATCCTTTTACCAATTAGCCCAATTTTGAAAATGCAAGGTTAAAATCTACTTGAGAAAGGAACAAGGCAAACACTATTCTGGACTACTTTCCTGTACATATACAGACTTGGTAGACATGCCCCAAATTTTTCAGGATTTATCTCCGAAAATCTCTTGCGTTGCACAAGCCAATCAAAATTACCAGCTAGAAATAAGCAAAATAAAGTGAAGAGAAAGAACAAATAAAACAAGAATTATGCTCTAAGGAAACAATCAAAGACCAATCCAAGAAGGAGGTTCTAATTTGCTCTACAGAACATCGTCAAAAACAAGCAAAACAAGCTGGAAAGGACAATCTAATTAAGGCTTGTTTGGTTCAACGTTTTCTTAAAAAATAAGTCATTATTATGTAAGCCGAGATAAAAATCCTCTCACATACTTACCTCGTATATCGTGAATCACGAGTTATAAGCACTTATTATCTAAAAATAAGTTATTCCAAATGAACACTTAATAAGAAGTATTTTCCACGAATTACTTTCTCACGCGCTAGCTCTACTTAAAATCACCCCCAAAAAAAAAAAACGCAGAACAAACTGAAAACAAAATCCAATAGGAATCAATTTCCGATCGAGCAAACAAAAAAATCGAGAAAACCAGAGACCAAATCTTACTCCAAATGCAGGAATCGGAGAGAAAGACATACCTGGAAGCGAGAGCAGAGGCAGAGGAAGGAAGGAAGTGAGTTGCGAGAGGCGAGTTGTGAGTCCAAATCTGGCCGGCGACTCGTTTCCCCAAGCTGGTGATCCCTCGGCACTGGGAATTGGCGGCCATGCAATGAAGATGGAGTTGGGTCCGAAGACGTTACAGAGGGAAAAAGAGGGAGAGAAGCAAAACGAACACAGAGGCGAAGAAGAGAGAGAGAGAGTGTGTGTTGCTTGGCGGGAATGTGATGGGGAAAATGGATAATTTATAGATCCAAGAAAGGGTGGCAGAGGCAAGATAACTGTTTTTGAGTGCGCGCACTACAGTGTGTGTGATCGATGACACTCTGGTAGTTGGTTTGTTTGTTGGTTGGTTAATTTATACTTAACACGTAGACCGTGACTTTTGAAAAAATGGCGAAAAAGTATGTTCATGTTAGTTTAGAGAAAACTTCTCTCATAAATTTATCTTATATACTGTAAATTATGTTAAAAAAGTATTTTCTATTGTTAATCTAAACATGCACTATCTCCCTTTCATTTCCTCCTTGTCCCTTTCTGAAATTTTTGTTTAACAAAATCACTCTAAACAAACACTATCTAAATACTCTCTCCAGTACTATTTATAAGAGTTTGCTCAATAACTAAATTATGAGATTTAAAAAATGATTAAAATTAATTTAAAATAATAAGTACGTATGAAATAAACTTTGTTTTTTAAATATGTTCTTATTTATGAGGGAAAAGTATGATAGAGAAATGAGTTAAATGTTAGAATCATCAACATTTTAATTAATGTAATACATATTATTAATAAGGGGTAAAAATGAAAAAAAAAAAAACTCATTTCATATTCAAACAGTTCTTGTTAGAATTTTATAAGAAAAACCAAGGCAATTCAAATTTTGGTTTATTATAAAAAGGGCCGGAGGGAGTATTTAGTTTTATACCCCTCTGCTCATAAACATTATATTGGATTTAATTTGTAGTACAATTTCCATTACATATTATATCATATATTTATAACCGGGGGGGGGGGGGGGTAGTATACTTGGTTTTAAAGCCTGACTCGGGTCGGCCAATTAGATATTCTCCCTCTTATTATATATAAGCTCCTTTCAACTAAATTGTGAGACTCTAAAAAATAATTAAAATTAGTTAAATGTAATAAATATGTAGGAAATATATTTTTTCCCCCAAAAATGCCCGTAGTTATGAATGGACAAGAGAAAGTAATGATAAAAAAAATGATGAAAGAGAATATATGATAAATAGATGATGTGAGTGAATAAAATGTACCACTTTAGTCCTATTTATAAGTCCATTTTGATAAAAAATTTTAGTCTTTATTATAAGTCTAGTATCAGAATAATAAATGCATGTGTTACATTTTCCCCCTATTAATTGTAATAAATAAAAAGAATTTATTCATGTTAACTTTTGGAACTAATCATAAATAAGAAAAAAATTGAAATTTAGTCCATTATTAATGAGTTAACTAACTCTCTTTAGTATGTAAGAGTTAGTTAATTTAGACTTATAAATAGAATCAGAATGATAATAAGAGATAATAAAATATAAATACTTAGAGGAAAAAATATAAAAAAAAGTGCATTTATTAGTAAGATAACTCAAAAGGGATCTTCTAAAAAAAGATAAGTTCATTAAAAAAAAAGGGGGGGGGGGGAAATTATACGTAGGGATGGAGGGGGTAAATCATTAAATTAATTCGATCAAGGATTTTGGACAAATAAATGGAGTTATATTTTATATTTTTGGTTCGCAGGAATAAATGCTTGTGATGGAAGGGCCTCGTTACCTCTTAGTATTTTTTTTTTATTTTTTAAACCAATTTGATATGACATTATTTTGAATTAAAATAATAATAATTCATCAAATTTATGTTTTAATAATTTAATTTTTTTTGGTAATGTGATATTTATATGTTTGTGTGAATGTTCTATTTATTTATGAATTTTTTTTACCAAAAAAAATTTATTTATGAATTTATACATTTGAATTAGATATTATATTTTCTTCATTATATTGAATATATATATATATATTAGTTATATTATTTTCGTTATGATTGGGTTAACCACAGTTTTAATCACCATGGTTTCTTGAATCATTATCGTGATCAATTTAATCATAATACAATTTTTAGTACATTGAATAAATAAATATATGTAAAATACATATTTACCCCACCTCAAAGGGCCTCTCACTCTACCCAACCTCATTTATTTCCATCCCCCCCCCCCCCCCCAAACAGTTTGGGTCTCAAAGAGTTTTCGTCCCCCTCATTAAGTCTGCTTCTGAGAATTTGAATTTATATCAAAACATTTATTATTTCAACCAACAGTTTGTTGGTAAAATCAAGGAATATTTATTATTAGGAAATTAATTTTTAAAATTGTTGTAAAGGTCTAAGAGACCAAAATCTAATTTCAAAATTAAAATTTTTTATATCTCCATACCAAAAAAAAAAAAAAAAACATTCTCATTAACAAATTAATGCAACCAAAACATTAGGTGTAGTTCACAGATGATCCAGTTTGTTAAACATTAGGTTTAGTTCACAGATGATCAAATTTAAAGCTTTATGTAACAAATGAAATTTAAAAAAAAAATGATAAAACGTTATTTTCCATGATGCTTTTGATTTACGTAATGGAAGGTAGCAGCACTCTCCGATAGACAAGAATTCATTATGTAAATGAACGCACCAAATCAAAGGGCCGGGGTTGAGAGAAAAAAAGAATCATCGCCTTTGGGTCTTTATTTTATATATAAAAAGAAGGAATTGCTATTAAAAAATAAATATTTGTGGAATTTTAAATTTAATTGAATCTTACGCATTATATTTATTTCCTGAAACTGAGAGAAAATTGAAAGGATACAAACGTAATTCCAAGTCATATCAAGTATGGGAATTGGTTGGACTAAAAATAAAGTATGGGGAAGTGGAATGGGAACTCATTCTGAGATTAAAAGAATTAAAAAAAAAAGGTGAAAAGAAAAGGAGGAAATGCAAAAATAGAAAAGATAAGAAAGGCATAATTTTATTAATTTCTCAATTCGTATAATTGATCGTACAGGGAATAAGCCAAAATATAAGTGTGCGCTTCATCCCAAAAAAGAATAACAAATACCTCTATGTAAGGAACAAGATTCGTGGAAAAAGATTATGGTCATTGTTCTCCTTTGTTGAATTAATTTTCAAGATATTAGAATTTTCAAGCAGTGGGTCAAGGGTTAGTTGTAACACCTTAAATTTTATTCACCAAGAATGTATTATGATTATTATATATATTCAATGAAATGATGAATATTTAAGGCCAAAGGAAGTAAATATTGAAAAGTGAAAGTTGAATACTGTTTTCAGTGAAATCGTTTGTGAGGCAGTGAGTTTTTCATATAGTTTTGGAAGACCAAATGAAGAGCAAAAATTATGAAATTTTATAGAGTGAGAGTAAATATCCTAAGATTTAATTTGATAGGTAATATGAATCAATTGAAGCTATAAACAAAGAGTTATGAATTTTTGAAATTAGTCCAAAAAATCTGGGAAGTTTCTGGAGCAGCAATCAAAGATTGAAAATCTGGGAATGATATGATCCCAGCTAATAAGAGTCCATATTTTTCCTTAAAACTAGACTCAACAAGGGTTCCATATGCTTTATAATCACTCCGAAACGATGTCTGCAAAATTAGTTATGAATTTTTAAAGATTGGTGAAAATTCTGCCTAGATTTTCTATTTGTGTGAAAATGGAAGAAATAAATTAATCTTCCTTTTTCTCTTAATTATTTTAGAAATTAAGGGATGAAGGAGGAGAAGACAAGTGTCAAAATCCAATGAGACCAAGTGTCAACACCACATGAAAGATGATAGAGATAATTGTTGTGTTATAAGTTCTTACTTATGTCATAAAGTTAAGTAGCCAACTCTTATACCAATTGAATTGAGTAATGGAATTAAAGATGCCAAGTGTCATTATCATATGAAGGGGGATTAAATTATAATTTATTTGGATGAGCACATGTCAAATTGCAATGCTACATGAACATAGTAATTATGATTCATGATAAAATGGTATGCTACCTTGAGTGTAAGGTTGGTTTGGTTGGAAGAGCACTTATTTGGTTAGAAGAGCAAGAGGGAGGAAGTTTGTTCAAAACCAATGGAAAGCCTAATGGAGTAAGTGTGTCATAATATGAAAGAGGTATGAGTTGTGATATGGAGGAGATATGGGTTATGACAAGTGTCACAATAAGATCTCATCTTGAAAATCAATGGCTAAGAGGAAAGAAGAGACACTTGACTAAAACACATTTCCCTTTCCTCTTCCCTTCACATTTCGGCCAAGAGACAAGAAAGAAGAGAGAGAGAGAGCTTGAAGAAGACTTGGAGTTTTAGAGACAAGAGGAAGAAGATCAAGGTAAGAAGATTGATTCTCTTAAGCTTCTCTTATCATTTTGCTTAAGAAAGCTTCTCTAAACTCCTTTTCCTTATGAATCCATGATTTTGAAGACTCATTCTTAGCTCAAGGAGAGAGAGAGGAGATGCCTAGAGAGAGAGAATTCAAGATCTCAAGAGTTAACCTCACAAACTTTAGATTTATGTCAAGTTTGTAAATTTGAAAAGCTCTAATCCTAAGGAGTTATGCTACCCAAATTTCTTTGAATCATGGTTAAGAAGTGTTTAAATGAGTTAATAAGGGATTAGGAGTGGAAAAATACAAACTTTGGAAGCTTAAACACAAAAACTCCATTTTTTCTTTTTTTGAGAAACTTTCGGCAAAGGTTAGCACAGGGGGTAGAAGTTGGATTTCACAAAATAGATGAGTCCATTGGATTCAGTGGGCAAAAATAGATGGGGTTACAGTTGGTCACTTTTTCGGAAAAAGGCCGAAAAAGTATAATTACGAAAACGCCCATAAAACCCTAAATCGGGGCTGTTGAGGGTATTTTCATAATTTGACATTGAATTTGGTAATTCTGAGCTTGGAAATAGATTCCTTGGGCGAAAATAAGTTAGGATAGCCCTAGTCAAAATTTTAGAAAAACGTGCCATCAGGTCGAGTAGGCAGGCCGGGTCGAGGTCTCTGGGGCATTTTGGTAAATTTTCACCATAGACTAATATAACCACAAGAAATACTATGGAAGAGTCTAAAATGATACTTGGATAGGTTATGACCTATTTCTTGTGCATTTAATATTTTAGGACCGAACCAGAAGCTGAAAGTGATATGTTTTACGAGGCACACTAAAAAGGGATTGATAAAACTTTGAGGTAGGGAACTTACCTCTCCTATATGTATTTGATATTTGTGCTGGTATATTGATGTATGTTATTGCTTTACTTGATTATGTGAAACATATATGAATGATTGAAGCTCTGTTTTTATTTATGTTATGGCGATAAGTATGTTGATTGAAACATTGAGCACGCAGATATGTCATTGTGTGAACATAAGTTATGTAATGCAAGCATGTCATGCATTAAGTACTTATCTTGAATGCATATTGGTACTGTTTTCCTACTGAAATTCTCTTGAATCTCACCCTCCCCTACCAACAATTTAGACAGGAGAAGACAGAAGATATGCTGAGAACAAAGTAGAGAACCGTACAAAGGGGATCACATTGGTGGAACGAAGACGAGAAGATGTCTCTGTTTTACTAGGATGAGTTTAGACACCACGTAACGCTGCGAGGTTATATTAATTGTAATTATCAAGTAGGAACCTTTATGGGGAATGTCTGTATCCGTGCACATAATATCAGTATATTTATGCTATTCCTGTGTTACCTACCGAACTGCATATCATTTTCTGTAAATACTCTGAAATAGGTGAAAATAAGATAAGAGTGTGACATTTTCATAACTAATTTTGTAGACATCATTTCAGAGTGATTCCAAAGGCTATGAAATTGTTATTGAGTCTAGTTTCAAGGAAAAATATGGACTTTATTAGCTAGGATCATATCATTCCTAGATTTTCAATCTTTGACCACTGCTCCAGAAACTTTCCAGATTTTTTGGACTTACTTCAAAAATTCATAACTCTTTGTACATAGCTTCAATTGATTCATATTACCTATCAAATTAAAGCTTAAGATGTTTAGGATGTCTACTTTCACCATGTAACATTTCATAATTTTTGCTCATCATTTGGTCTTCCAAAACCACATGACAAACTTATTGCCTCGCAGGCGATTTCACTAAAAACACTATTCAACTTTCAATTTTCAATATTTACTTCCTCTGGCCTTAAATATTCACCATTTCATTGAATATATATAATATTCACAATACATTCTTGATGAATAAAATTTGGGGTGTTACATCAGTGGAGGAGTAAAAGGCTCAAGTTAGGGAACTTACCTCTCCTACGTGTATTTGATATTTGTGTTGGTGTATTGATGCATGTTATTGCTTTACTTGATAATATGAAATATATATGAATGATTGAAGATCTGTTTCTATTGATGTTATGACCATAAGTATGTTGTTTGAAACATTGAGCACGCAGATATGTCATTGTGTTAGCATGAATTTATGTAGTACAAGTATGTTATGCATTAAACACTTATTTTACATGCATATTGGTATTGTTTCCTACTGAGATTCTCTCAAAGTTCACTCTCCCTTACCAATAATTTAAATTGGTGGATTCAGAAGGTACGCAGAGATTAGATAAGGGAACTATACGAGAGGATTGTAGTGCTGGAACAAAGACGGGAAGATGTCTTCGTTTCATTAGGACGAGTTTAAACACCCAAGTAGCCTTGTGTGGTTACATTGATGATAATAATCATGTACGAACCCCTATGAGGAATTTCTGTAATCATGCATGTCAACACCCGTTTCCATTTTGATAATCGAAGAGTAATAAAGATGGAATTCAATGGGCATACAGAAAAGTACAATTATACTGATAAAAATATTTGTTTACAACTCCGTTATTGTTCACTAACGGAAACAGAAAATACAGCGGAAATTTAATATTTACAAATTTCCAAAATATTAAGGCATAGACTAAAGCATAACCACGTTCATATCCTCGCCTCGAGACATGTGCCACTCACTTTTCAGCGTCAACGTCTTTGCCCTTTGGCCCACTGGTACTCATTGAGGTATTTGTTTAAAAATAGGGTGAGATTCCGAAGAATCCCGTAGAGACATAATATCGTTCATAGAAAATGCGAAAAGTAAATATGACATGCGCCAAGGTATGCACAAATTAATGAACAATATAAACACATCATCGTCATGTATACATGAGTAGGGCCCAACCCCACAATCTACACCGGTTGGACTTCTGCCAACTCCCAGTGTAAGTGCACCTATGGCACTAACTGCCCCTCTCTAGGCAAATCATGTTGATTAATAAAGTGCATTTACAAAACAATGGCATCCACACAATCATATAACTTATGGCATAGTGTATGAAGGATAATGTCCCTACCTCAAGGCTTTATAATCCTCTTTTATATGTGCCTCGAAGAACGTGTCGTATCCGGCCTCCAAATCGGTCCTAAAATATTAAATGTACCAGAAATAGGTCATAACCTATCCAAGTATCATTTTATACTCTTCCATAGTGTTTATTATGGTTATATTAGTCTATGGTGAAAATTTACAAAAATACCCCCGGGAACCCGGCCCGACCTCGTCGTACCCGGCCCGATGGCACATTTTCCCAAAATTTTGACTAAGGCTATTCTGACTTATTTTCGGCCAAGGAATCCATTTCCGGGCTCGAAATCATCAAATTCACTGTAAAATTACGAAAATACCCTTGACAGCCCCTATTTAGTGATTTAAGTGGCGTTTTCGTAATTATGCTTTTTCAGCCTCTACCGAAAAAGTGCCCAACTGTAACCCCACCTATTTTTACCCACTGAATCCAATGGAACCATTTATTTTATGAAGATCCAACTCCTACTACCAGATCTGTGCTGGCCGAAATATTGGTCAAAAATTGGAAAAATGGAGTTTTGTGTTTTAGCTTCCAAAACTTGTACTTTTCCACTTCTAATCCTTGATTAACTCATTTAAACACTTCATAATCATGATTTAAAGGATTTTGGGCAGCATAACCCCTTAGGGTTATGACTTTTCCAATTTTACAACTTAACCAAAAATCACATAAACCAAACAACAATCACCAACAACAACTTCAATACACAAAGAAGTTGAAATTTTAGAGATTACCTCTTGATCCTTGGTGTTTCTCTCTCTAGGACTTCCTCTCTCTCTTCTCCTTGAGCTAAGAATGAGTCTTCAAGATCATAGATTCATGAAGAAACATGGTTTAGAGAAGGATCTAGGGGAAATGTTACAAGGAAAGCTTAAGAATCAACTCTTACCTTAAGATTTCTTCTTCCTCTTCCCTCTAACTCTTCAAAGTTTCTCCAAACTCTCTCCCTCTCTATGTTGAACGAAAATGCATGAAGGGAAGGGAAGAGAAAGCCTTCATAAAAATGCTCCCTTGATTCCAAACCATTGATCTCATCTAAGGTTGTTATGGTGACACATGTCAACCACCATACTTGCCTCCATGCTTGCACCATACTTCTCTTTTGTGTGCACTCAACCTTGCCATGCTTCCCTTTTGTGTACACTCAACCTAAATTATCATTTCCTTCTCTCTTGGTTGGCCAAAAACGTGCTCCCTCTTATGCTCCAACTAAATCAAGTGTTCCTTCCATTTATTCAAGTCAATTGGTGCAAAAGTTGGCCACCTAACCTTATGACATAAGTAAGGACTTATGACACAACATTTATCTCCATCATCTTTCATGTGGTGTTGACACTTGGCCTCATTGGATTTTGACACTTGTCTTCTCCTCCTTCATCCCTAAATTTCTAAAATAATTAAGAGAAAAAGGAAGATTACTTTATTTCTTAATTTTTCAGAATAATGCCAATTCTGGCAGATTTTCTAACTTAACTTTGAAAAATCATAACTAATTTTGTAAACATCGTTTCAAGGCGATTCTAAAGCCTATGGAACCCTTATTGAGTCTAGTTATAAGGAAAAATATGGGATTTTACTGAATAGGATCATATTATTCCCAGATTTTCAATCTTTGATCGCTGCTCCAGAAACTTTCCAGATTTTCTGGATCAACTTCAAAAATTCATATATTTTTGTAAATAGCTTCAATTGAGTCATATGACCTATAAAATTAAAGCTTAGGATGTCTACTTTCACTCTATAAAATTTCATAATTTTTGGTCATCATTTGGTCTTCCAAAACTATATGACAATCTCACTGTCTCGCAGGCGATTTCACTGAAAACACTATTTAACCTTCAATTTTCAATATTTAATTCTTTTGGCCTTAAATATTCACCATTTCATTGAATATATATATAATAATTACAATATATTCTTGGTGAATAAAATTTGGGATGTTACAATGCACATATTATCTGTATATTTATGTTATTTCTGTGTTGCCCACTGAACCACGATTTAATATTCCGCTGCAAGTCAAAATAAGTAAGGGTGTTACAATAATCAACATTTTAATTAATAATACATATTATTAGTTTGGGCTGAAAATGGAAAAAAATTATTAAATATTCAGACAACTCTTGTCGGGTTCTTGTAAAAAAAAAACCAAGACAATTTAAATTTTAAACTCTTATTAAAAGGATCAGAGGTAGTACTTAGTTTTATACCCCTCCGATTCTAAACATTGCATTTAATTTGTAGTGCATTTTACGCTATAAATTAGATCATACATGTATGACTGGATCTAATATACTTGGTTTTAAAGCCTGATTTGCGTAAGCCAATTAGACCAATACCCTCCCTATCCCTATATATAAAGTCTTTTGAACCGAATTACGATATTCTAAAAAATAACTAAAATTAGTTAAATGTAATAAATATGTAGGAAATATATTTTCCCCTCTAAAAATGCCTATATTTATGAATGAGTAAGAAAGAGTAATAATAAAAAAAGGATAAAAGAGAATGTGAATGTATGGTAAATAATACCACTATAGTCATATTTATAAGTCCTTTTTTACAAACAATTTTGGTCCTTATTATAAGTCAAGTTTCAGAGTAATAAATGCATTTGTTACGTTTTTGCCCCTATTAATTGTAATAAATAAAATGAATTTATTCATATTAACTTTTGGAACCAATCATAAATAAGGCAAAATTAAAAATTTAGTTCATAATTAATGAGTTAACTAAGTTAAAATGGAGATGGAAGTGGTGATGAGAATCAAGGCATGAATTTTCCTTTTTATTTTTGGGAATAATTGTCACACCCTTATCTCAATTTCAACATTTTTCAAAGTATTTGTGGAAAACAATATGCGGTTTAGCAGGCAACACAGGAATAACATAACTATACTAATAATATGTGCATGATTATATAAATTCCCCATAGGAGTTTGTACATGATACTTACGATTAAGGTAGCCGCACAAGGCTACTAGGGTGTCTAAACTCATCCCAGTGAAACAGAGACTTCTTCCCGTCATCGTTCAACTACTGTAATCTCCTCGTATGGTACTCTGCATTGTTGTTTACATATCTTCTGGCGTCTCCTGTCTAAATTGTTGGTAGGGGAGGGTAAGATTCGAGAGAATCTTAGTAGGAAATAGATACCATAATGCCTGCATGATAGATGCTATGTGTATGACATGTTAGCTTTAACTATATGTTTGCCCCATAATGACATTTCTGCATGCTCAATATTTCATGTAACAAAACTATGGCCACAGCGAAAACAAAAACAGAGCTTCATTTATTCAAATATACTCTACACAATCAAGTAAAGCAATCACATACATTATTACACAAGCAAAGATATCAAATACTTGCAAGTAAGGTAAGTCCCCTACCTTAACCTTTTTCCGCTTCAAAACGTGTGCCTTGATCTACGTACAAACAGCTTGGGGCTCCATATTCGATCCTATAATGTCAAATGTACTATTTAGACACTTTCATAGTGTTTCTAGGGGTTATATGGGTTTATCTTAAAAAATTACTAAAATACGCCCGGGGACCCGACCCGACCCTGCTGTACCCGGTCTGGTTGTACTTTTTTTGAAGTTTTGACATGGGCTATTCTTGCATATTTTCACCCAAGGAATCTAGTTCCGGACTCAGAATTATCAAATTCAATGTCAAATTACAAAATTGCCCTTGGCACCCCTACTTTTAGGGTTTTAGGGGTGTTTCCGTAATTATACTTTCTTAGCCTTTTTCGAAAAAGTGCCCAACTGTAACCCCACCTAATTTTTGCTCCTGAACTCAATGGAACCATCAAATCATTGAAAATCCAACTCTAAGACCCATTTACAGCCCTAGCTGAATTAAATGGGTGTTCCGGGAAAAATCGGGGTTTTGCGATTTCGGCTCCGTAAACACGTTCCTTTCTACTCCGAACCACTTTATTAACCATTACATTAGGTTACAACTAACATTAAGACCCAATTTATGCAGCATAACCCCTAGGCAACTCAATTTCCAAACTTTAAAACCGATAGCAATTCGGTGAAATTTCACAGATTAAATTGCCCACAGCAGCCAGAATAAGCAATATTTGAAAGTTTGGAAGTTACCTCAAGCTCCCACTGGCTCTCCCTTGATATGGCTGAACCCTAGCCCTTCTTAACAAGGAAAATTGAGCCTCAAAAACCTTAAAGAACATGAAAGAGAAGCTTAGGAGTAGAGTTATACGCGTTAGGAGCTAGATCGTCGGAGAAATCAGCTTATCTTTCGACTTCTCTTCTCCTTCTCTCTCTAAGCTCTCAAACTTTCTCTCTCCTTGGCTGCTATTTCATGCCAGAAATGAGCTTGGGAGGAAGATGATGACCTTTTATTTTAATATCTAATATCATATTTCATTTATTTGATAATTTCCCAATTTTCGGATTTTTACAAAATTATGGCAGATTTCTGCCCAAACTTTTAAAAATCATAACTAATTCTAGAAATATTTAATTAGAGTGATTCCAAAGCCTATAGAACCCTTATTGAGTCTAGTTTCAAGGACAAATATAGAATTTTTCTGAATGGAATCACAAAGTTCCCAGAATTTCAATATTTGCATATTGGTCCAGAAATTTTACAGTTTTTCTGTGCTGACTTCAAAAATTAATATCTTTTTGTATATAGCTCTAATTGATTCATATGATCTATCAAATTAAAGCTTAGGATGTCTACTTTCATCCTGTAAAATTTCAAAATTTTTGCTTATCATTTGTTCATTCAAAATCACATGACAAGCTCACTACCTCATAGACGATTTCACCAAAAACATAATTATATTCTTCAAAATTCACTATTTTACTTTGTTAATACCTCAAAGATATAAGAAATATTAGATGATATATTTGGAACATCTATTAAATTGGGGCTTAACAGTTCATTTAATTTAGGCTTATTCCCAAGCCTCAAATACTAAATTTCGGGGTATTACAATAATTATTTGGGCATGTTTGTTGTATGCATTTCAGAGCCCAAAAATAAGAATTGGTTTTACCCTCCCCCGAGAGCTTTTTAGATATATATATATATATTTTACTGATAATTTTCAAGAACACCACTCCCTCTTGTTTTCTCTCCTTGTTTTAGCGCCTGTTTGGATTTTACTCGTACATATGATATTTTTTTAACCAAATATTAAAAATGTGATAAAGCATTTATGACCATCCAATCTTGCATAACATCTGTGTGTGTGTGTATTAGAATGAAAGGTGTAGATTTTTTGTTGAAATGGTGGGGATACTTAATATATATATATATATATATATATATATATATATATATATTGATTCTTCAATTCTTATGTTCGTGTTGGCTAGGGATGGAAATAGGTCAGGCCCCTAATAGGGGCCTACGGCTTAGCCTACATAAAGCCTAGCCTAGCCTATTTAGTAAATAGGCCAGGCTCAGGCTCAGGCATATTGCTAGGCCTATTTAGATAAACAGGCCAGACCTATTTTTATAAGGCCTAGCTTACAAGCCTACAGGCCTGGCCTATTTAATTTTTTTTTTTAAAAAAATTATACTATTATATAAGTATATATAATATCATCTAAATAATTTTATAAATTTACCAACTTAATCTTAATTCTAAGTTTCATATTTCATCGTCATTATATTCAACCCTTGTCTTCGCATAAATCATTCACATCTACATCTCTTCTCTTCGATCGCTCGAGATGACAATATTAACTCACTTTCTCTCCCCTAATTTGTGCCCTCCACTAAAGCATAAAAATTGTTATGAGTTTATTTTAGTGTCAAATGAAATATTATAATCTTAACAAGGGGAGTTTGTCCCAATTTACGTACAAAGAGTAAAATAGGTAAAAGTCTAGTTTTACATGTTATTTGTTATGCTTAGTCGATTTTAAAAAATATATCTCATTAGTCAACAGACGATTAGTTTTTCTTATTTCTATTTGCTCGGACAAGTGTTGTCACTAGACATTATTTTCTTTTCCTTACTAAGCCTTAATATTACGATAAGAATAGATGTTAGGCTTTTAAGACATAATGTATGATTGTATATAAGCATGAAGGGTTAGATATGAATTTGACGGCATAGGCTTTAAAGGCTATTTAAAGTCCTACATTTTAAGTAGGCTTTTAAACAGGCTTCAGGCCTTGTCAGGCCTTTTGAAGGCCCAGGCTCAGGCCTAAAAAATAGCCTACATACAGGCTCAGGTTTTGAATCTTTGTTACAGGCCCAGACCTATTTAGACAAAGTCTAACCTAACCTAACCTATTTCCACCCCTAATGTTGGCCAAATTATGCAATCGCGTGGATTATAATTTAGGAATGCGAATGGACGGTATGGCATTCTTCTTGTCTTTTTCCCAATAATATACTCTTATCTCTTATTATAAATGATGATTACGCATTATTATCGTGGAAAATTATAGAAAAACAATTTTAAAATTGTAAAATCTTAAATAAGGTATTTTTAAAAAAATAAGTTATGAATTGGTTATCAAGTTTCATAATTCTCTTATCAACTCTTGGTAATAAGCATAATTTAGAATTTTACAATTTTAAAGTTCTTTTTTATATCATTTTTCCTTATTTTATTATTATTATTGTTATTATTATTATTATTATTATTATTCTCAGTACAACTTGGAAAAAGCGAAATATAGCATTATTACATGAAGAAAAAAAATATGTCATCTTCATTTTTTTTTTGTAGAAAAAAATTACTGAAAAAAACTAAGAAAAGGGTTACACAACCTATTAGGCCAAACTAAGAATACCCACCCCCATTTATTTCCATCCCCTTTCTCCAGAGGCCAAAAGTGGTATTCAGAATATTAAAAAAAAGAATTTGATGGGAAAAAGATAGAAAAAGAACTTTGAAATTATACAATTTTAAATCAGATTTTTTTCAAAAAATAAGTTATTAAATACTTATTAAGTTTCGTTATTCTCTTATCAAATCTTGATAAGAAACCTTATTTGAAATTTTGTAATTTCAAAATTCTTTTTCTATCTTTTTTCCTCAATTGATTTCATCACAAAGCATGCCTTTTTATTGAAAAAAATAAAGGGATTTAAAAAAAAAACTTAAAAAATACTAAAGGACAAAAAAGGTGTTTCAAATATTTATAATGACAGAGAGGAGTGAGTGCTTGATTTATCCTTTTCAAAATTAAATGGAAATGACAATAATATCTCTATAAGTTTAAAAAACGTGTTACCATTTTTAATAAGGGTTTAACAAATTTAGATTAGGTTTTCACAATTTTCAATTAAAAATCATCACTCGTTACAATGACAAGGTATTGATTCTCACTTCTGATAAAGGTTTCACAAATTTAGATAAGCTTTTAACAAGTTCTAATAAGATTTTAAGAAATTTCAATTAAAAAAATCACCACTTGTTGAAATGACAAAGTATTGATTTTTACTTTTGATAAGGGTTTCATAAGTTTAAATAAGATTTTAACAAGTTCTAATAAGGTCATTATAGCAAGTGATTATTTTTTCTTTGAAATCTGTAAAAATTTTATCAGAACTTATTAAAATTTTATCTGAACTTGTAAAACCCTTGTTAGAAGTAAGAATCAGTACATTGCAATTATAACAAGTGGTGATTTTTTAATTAAAATTTATGAAAATCTTATCTGAACTTATTAAACCCTTTTTAAAAATGGGAGCACATTTTTTAAACTCAAAGGGACATTTCTATCATTTCCATTTAATTTTCAAAAGAACAAATCAAGTAATTACACCTCTATAACATTATGAATATTCAGAACACTTTTTAAGTTGTTAATATTTTTGAAGGTTTTTTTTTGGGGATCCCCAACAAAGGAATAAATGCAAAGCATGCTGCTTTTAATTTTTAATTTTAAAGAAATGACAAACTTAAGTTGAGCGATTTTTTTTATTTATTTTTATTTTTTTTGCCAAAGATGCTTATGCTGCGAGGACTTCGCTTTTTAAATAAACCGACTAGGACTTCATTATAATTAATAAAGAAGAACACGAATCCTCACAAAAGTTTCACCCAATTATAACGAATAATTGGTTTAATAAGTAAAAGATTATTTTATAACCTACAAAGGGGCATGTATTTGAGCCTCCTTACGATGTAATTAGGACTTTGTTCCTGAATTTTTTTTAATAAATTCTAAAAATATAGCTTAACTGAGTTAAATAGTATTATAAAAATAATTATGCTTTACTCCTGTACGGTCTCCTCACTCATGCAAATTTTGCATGGTTTTGATAAGTTTTTGCCTTTTTGAGATGTTTATATTTAATATTTTATAAAATTTTACATAAACTTATAGAACTTGAAAAACCGTTTTATAGTTCACATCAAAGTATGAATGAGTCTTAATTAGCAATATACAAAGTTAACAGATAAGTGACAAACAGAGGAGGATTTATAAGGAGCAATTGCCAACTTAAACCTCAAAGTACTTTACTTAAACGTATCCCATGAGGAACTGTGCCTGAAAAATAATAATCAACTACGGGGTGAGTCATATGGACCCAATAACCACAATTCTAATTTAACAAGTACACAATAAATGATTACAAGATAGTTAAGCATGTTAAATATAAACTCATATAATATAAAGTATAAACATTTTTCTACAAACAATAGTAGTTCAAGGAGTAATTAAGTATGCATAGGATTCCTTTAACTATCCTTATAACCGCTGACAAAATCCATGGGCTACAACACATAACATGATTCATTTTTATCACAAGATTGCACCAAGCTCTCCAATAGTGAGGTGTAATTCGGCCAAAAACTATAGAGCTCGTATCAGACCATGGGTTTCCTTTCCTTAGAACATGAAAAGGGGTCACATGTCTCTTGAACTAACCCTTACCTAGCCAAGGAAAGGTGATACCAAAGGCCCTGAGAATGTTAAAGCCAGCCACTGGGAGCCAAGTGGAGGCTGTACCATGTGGTGTAATAGCATCAAACCTTTCATAACCACAACTCCATATAATTCAACACAACTCTTTATGCAATCCAACAATTCAACATAAAAAATCCAATATCATCATGTTTTTCTCATAATCAATACTTAATACCATGCATCATTAACATTCAAATAAACTATTCAAGCCCACTTAACTAACAAGTTTACTAAAAATATAGTTTATATTGTCATTGTACATATTTCATATATAAAATACTATAACATATGTATAGCAATTAAAAATACCAACATACACTTATAATCATTTCAACAAACATACAAGATAAATTGGAAAGTGGTTACCTCTCACCAATGCTAATAAAGAATACAACGATTCTCGTTGTGCTTAATTGCAACTAAGGAGAGTCTACATGATAGATGTGAATATTCATCAATAAAATGAAAACTTAGCAATGGTTAACAATTGGTAACTAAACCTCCAACATCCCTTTACTTTGATCCCTTAGATAAATTTATAATATATCTATCATTCATATACTTGCCATTCCAATTATATTCTCCTTATTCTTCCACTTTATTATACTCATTAAAGTCATTAATTAACTTCCAAATATTCAACTTAAATTATAATTTTTCAATTCTAATGTCAAATGTTCAAATTCATAATTATCTTTTACTTAACAAAATCATTTATTTTCTTTAAAATTCTCAATTCAAGCATGGAAAATGAATTCCACAATTTCAAACTTTTCGTAACCTTTTATTTAATTCCAAATGACCTTTTTTTTAAAAAAAAAAAAAAACTATAAGACAATCTATAAACTACAATGTCACTATTATTTAGAAATTCCCTTTTTTTTTCTGAGTAAGAATTCGAGTACTTAATGATAACTCAAATCAAGTCCAATTACTATAAAAATTTAAACACAAAATTCTTATTACCTAAGCTTTCTAACTGAAATAACTTCTTAGTCAAACAGTGTTCATATTGCTCATTCCAAAAGTACCTCAAAAATTCGCAATAATTCCTCCATAAATGGAAAACCACCCAAACTTATAATTTAACCACAAAATCAACTTGCAAAATGTATTTCTAAGTAACCCATAGCCAATTATCAAAGTCACAACCAAGTATTTACTTTAAAAACTAAAATCCCCTTCTCTTACTTAGGGTTCAATCACAACAAACCTAAAGTGTAAAAATTTAACCTTATTCAACAAACTAAACCTATTAAAACACTACTACAAAAACTAGTTTTAGTAGCACACTTTTTGTAGCACTTCCTCAAGAAAATGCTACAACTCTTATATTTTTTTAAAACACTAAACAGCGGTAGCACTTCGTTGGGGAAGTGCTACCGAAGACAATTGTCTTCAGTTGTGCTTCCTAAAGGAAGAGCTACACCTCCTGTAATATCCCAATTTTTGATTAAGGGGTAATGACTTCAAAAGTGGAGGTGATTATTGATAAATAAACACTTTTGGAGAATCCAATGTGAATGGTGATTCGAATGTGTTATAAGTAGTGCCAAAATCCTGTATTTAAGTTCAATTATGGATTAACATATAAATTGACTTTAAATAGAGGGAGGGCACATAATGTGGTGAAAGGAAATGATATGATATATTTGGTGGTGATTAAGTAAGAATTACCTTAATCAGGGGCAAAACGGGAAAGTTACCGACCGATTGATCAGTTGCCGAAGAGGAAGCTCATTGGTAACTCAAAGATCAATGGTTGTGATTTATTGTTATGATATTAAGAGGGTGGAATCCCATGTGTGTGGACTCATGTGAATTCATGGGAGATGTGGCAAGATTTTGACAAGTGTTACAATATGAGCCATTGGATTAGGTCAAAATTTCAACACTTTTTCCTCTCTCTTTCTCTTTAGGTCGGCCAAGCTTGGGGAGGGAATTAAAAATCTGATTTCCCTTCATCATTTTCATCATTTCATCTCTCTCTCTCTTCCAACTCCATGGACGCCCAAGCTTACAGTGAAAAGAGAAAGTGAAAGGCGAGGATTTAGCTTGCCTAATGCCTTCTTTAGCTCAAATGATCTTCATTAATCTTGTTCATAGTGATGATAGCTTCATTGTTATGGTTTTATATTTGTTAAAGAAGGTATTTTGCGAGCTTGAGGAAACTTGAAGGTTGTGGAATCAAGAAACAAGCTTGAGGAAGAAGAAGAGGTGAGTATTTTTTTTGGTCATTGGTTAAGTTTTGTGAATTTTGAATTTTGCCTTGATTTTCATGTGATTTCAAAATGGATGAATTGAGTGGATTTTTTTGGTGCAATTGGTGTCACGTTGTGTTTTGTGGCCATTGGAATTGATTTGGGAACTTGAGATGGAAAGTTGTGCAATGTTGAGTTTGTATTGTGAATTGTGTTGACATGTTGTGAATCTTGTGGAAACATGTCAATGTGATATGAATTTGGTTGTTTTTGGTATTTCCAATGAACTTCTTGTGAAAATTTGTGTGGAAATGAGGTTTGATGTGAAAATGGGACCATTGGAAGCCAAAGTGTGAAAACTGAAATTCTATCTAGTGTGAATTCTGTTCTGGGCAGTCTATTTGTATTGATGTTTTGAATGGGCAGATGATGTCTGAAAATTCTGAAAATTTCCAGTCTTAAAGTTAACATTCCAATCTTCAAAATGGACATATAATTCATGTCATTTCGTTTTGTGAGCTGGTAGTTATGATTTTTTAAAGTCTGGGATCAAAACTGGAATATGTTTTGGAGCAGTGTTGGATTTCTTGCAATTCTGTATTTTCGTGGTTATGTACAGCCTTGATCCATATTTGTTTTTGTGTATAAGACTTAAATATCTTTCATGTGGCTTTGCAATCACCTCATTTCAATTTTTCTGGAATGTTTTATGATTTTTAGAAGTTCAGCCAAGAAATAGGATTTTCTTGGCCGCGGCCAGAGGTGCTTGGTCACGGCCCAAATGTTTCTAACTTGTTTTTGGCCGCGGCTAGTGGATTTATGGGCTGCGGACAACCTCCAAAAATCAGTATTTTGCACTTCTGAAAGGTAGTTTTTGGTATAGTCTTTCCCAATCCTTTAGGCATGTGTTTAGGCTTTGAGTAGCCACCTAGAGCTTGTGAATGAAAACCAACTTTAAGTGTCATTGGAATAGAAAATAACCCTATGTCCTTGATTTGGTTTATATGGTTTGATGTTCACTCTGATCATGAGTAAGCTGTGCCAGAGCACACTTGGAAAGAATAAGTGTAGGAAACTTTCCTCTCCAACATGCTCTGATATTTGTTTTGGTGTATTGATGCATGTTATTGCTTTGCTTGATTATGTAAAATATATATGAATGATTGAAGCTCTGATTCAATTTATGCTATGGCCATAAGTCTGTTGTTCGAAACGTTGAGCTTACAGATTTGTCATTGTGTGAGCATAGTTATGTAATGCAAGCATGTCATACATTAAGCATTTATATTGTGTGCATATTGGTATTGTTTTCCTAATGAGATTCTCTCGAATCTCACCCTCCCCTACCAACATTTTAGACTGGGTAGGTGGATCGAGGATGGAGCAAGCAACCAAGGGCAGTGAGGACTTCCTCGGATTGTAATTTTGGTTGTTGGTTATCATTGTTGTTGGGATAACTATATGTTTTGTTGTGGATGTATAGGTGTATTAGATTTCAAAAGGTATTTGTGAAAACCCTATCGTAAAGATGGGATATAAAGGAGTTTTATTTATTTGTTGGTCTCTAATTCATTTTAACCGCATATTTCGGATATAATTATGGAAGGGGGTTACACCTCCTATATTGTTTTTTATTTTTTAAAAATATTAAACAATTGTAGCACTTTCCAAAGGAAATATTATAAAAGATAGCTTTCTATTCATTTCATTCTTTTATTTTATTTCTAAAAAATATAATTTTAATTGTTAGATTAAAATAAATGAATTATATATCTTACTTTATATAATTATAAATTTTAGAAATAATATAAAAATAAATAATTATATAAAAAACTTGCTCACACTATCTATAACACTATCCATATGTATTCCATGTTACAGTAATATAGAAAGTAAATATATTCAATGATGAATTCAAAGTGTTGGCAAAAAATATCATGATGAAAATATTTCTATGACATTTTTTTTATCTTCATAAACTATATGTTATTTATTTTATATTAGAACCATAGCCACACTTGACTTTGCCGCTACAGTGAAAATTGGGAATAAGTATTGCTCTGTGTAGCCTTTAATTAGGTGTAGATATGGTTTTCTCTTTCAAGTTGAGACTGGACCTAACGGCTCTTTGTTGGCTTGGGTTGCTCCTTCCATCCGTGGTTTGTTTTACTCTTCTTTTTCTCCTTCCTTGCTAAATGTAAGAATTTGCATATATAGGCAACAAGGATCAGCCTTTCTGTAGACATGGTTTTTGCTTTTCGAATTTTGTTTGGTAAATTTAAGTAAATACTAGAACCAAGAAAATTTGTAAATGTATTAACTATGAAGATTCAATTTAATTGTGATAGTTGAAATAATAACAGATTTCGAGTTTGATTACTTTAACAGAATTTAATTAAATTTTACCCCTTTTGATTTATTTGTTTGCTCTTGCTTAGTCTTTTCTTAAAACAAATATTTATCTACATATATTTAATATACAAAATCCTTTTAACAACTGTATTGTTTATAATATAAAATACTTTTAAAAAATTGTATGGTTTATCTATATATATATATATATCCTTGCTCAAGATCGGATTACATGAACCGTATTTTTCGGCAATACCTAGATCAGTTTGTTGTGGTATTTATCGACGATATTTTGATATACTCTAAGAGTAGAGAAGAGCATGAGCATCATTTGAGAATTGTGTTGAATATATTGCGTGAAAAGCAACTCTATGCTAAATTGAGTAAATGCGAATTTTGGCTATCAGAAGTGAAATTCTTAGGCCATGTTATTTCGCAAGGAGGGGTCTCTGTGGATCCTAGTAAAGTGGAAGCAGTACTGAACTGGAAGAGGCCAGAATCTGTGGTAGAGGTACGCAGTTTTCTGGGTCTTGCTGGTTATTATCGGAGATTTATTCAGGATTTCCCCCGTATTGCGTTGCCGATGACCAAGCTCACGAGAAAAGATCAACCGTTTGTGTGGGATGAGAAATGTGAAAATTGCTTTGTGGAGCTGAAGGAGAGGTTGACTACGGCACCTGTGTTGATTGTGCCCGATCCCAGTTTGACATACGTTGTGTATTCTGATGCTAGTGGGCAGGGATTAGGGTGTGTCCTTATGCAGCAGGGACGTGTGGTGGCCTATGCCTCTCGACAGCTCAGACCTCATGAATTGAACTATCCCACTCATGATCTAGAGCTTGCGGCTATTGTGTTTGCCTTGAAGATTTGGAGTCATTATTTGTATGGTGTGACTGTGGAACTGTACTGCGACCACAAGAGTCTCAAATATCTGTACGATCAGAAAGAATTGAATATGAGACAACGACGTTGGATGGAGTTGCTTAAGGACTACAACCTGGAAATAAAATATCATCCGGGTAAGGCGAATGTAGTCGCTGATGCTCTTAGTCGAAAGACTGTGGTTGTGGCAGCTATGATGATACATGAGGAGAAATTGATTGCTGACTTTCGTGATATGAATTTGGCGAACCAGATCATCTGTGCCAATTATAATGTTTCCCAAGGGGAAAGTGATTTGAGAGCTGAGATTGAAGAGGCTCAGAGGCAAGATGACTGGATACAGCGTAACCTGGCTAAGATTGAGCGAGGAAAAGTTCAAGGCTATGATGTGTCTCCTCGTGGATTAGTTCGCTATCAGAACAGAGTGTGCATTCCACTAAAGGCGGAGTTGAGGCAGAAGATCTTAGATGAGGCACATAAGAGCCGATATACTCTTCATCCGGGTATGACCAAAATGTACCATGGTTTGAAATCTGTGTATTGGTGGCCGGGAATGAAGAGTGATGTGACGAAATATGTAGCAAGGTGTCTCACATGTCAGAAGGTGAAGATTGAACACCAAAGACCGCCTGGTTTGTTGCAGAGTCCTGAAATTCCGGAATGGAAATGGGAAAGTGTAACCATGGATCTTGTTGTGGGATTACCCAAGATCAGAAATTATGATGCGATCTGGGTTATCGTGGACCGGTTAACGAAGTCAGCACACTTCTTACCGATCAATGCTAGTTACTCTTCGGACAAGTTAGCAGAGATTTATGTTCGTGAAATTGTGAAGCTCCATGGTGTACTAAAGAATATCATCTCCGATCAAGATCCTCGTTTCACTTCGAGATTTTGGAAGGCATTGCATGAGGCACTGGGTACTCAGTTGAGATTCAGTACAGCCTATCATCCTCAGACGGACGGACAGTCAGAGAGGACTATTCAGACCTTAGAGGTTATGTTGCGGGCATGTGTTCTTGACTTCAAAGGGAGTTGGGATCGTTTTCTTTCACTTGCGGAGTTCGCTTACAACAACAGCTATCATGCGAGCATTCGAATGGCGCCGTATGAAGCCTTGTATGGAAGGAAATGCCAATCGCCATTGTGTTGGAATAAGTTGTCCGAGAGGAAACTCTATGGGCCGGATCTTGTGGATCAAACCTCAGCTCAGATTCAAATCATTCGTAAGAGGCTTCTTGCAGCTCAGAGTCAGCAAAAGAGTTATGCGGACAAGAGGAGAAGGCCTCTAGAATTCGAGGTCGGTAATCATGTATTCCTGAGAGTATCTCCTGTCACCGGCATTGGGCGAGCTATAAAGCGAAAGAAGTTAAGCCCGAGGTATATAGGTCCTTTTGAGATCCTTGATAGGATTGGGCCTGTTGCATACCGAGTAGCCCTACCTCCGAGCTTGAGCAGACTTCATGATGTATTTCATGTTTCCCAATTAAAGAAGTACCAACCGGATCCATCTCATGTCGTTGAGTATGAGAATGTGGAGTTGCGAGATAACTTCACGTATACGGTAGAGCCAGAGCAGATAATTGAACGAGAAGAACGTCGGCTCAGACACCGGAGTATTCCTTATGTGAAGGTGATCTGGAAGGGTATGTCACAGCGGGAAGCAACTTGGGAGACAGAAGAAGATATGCGAAGGCGATATCCAGAGTTTATGGCTCAAGTGATGTAGCAAATTTCGAGGATGAAATTTAATTGACGGGGGGAGAATTGTAATATCCCGATTTGTGATTAGGACTAATGACTTTGATAATTATTGTAATTAACTTGATTAAACACTTTTGGAGTCAATGTAATAAGAATTTTGGGAATAAATACATGTGGTATTTAAGATCAAGGGTTAAGATTCATTGATAATGGGTCGGAATCCTATGTGTTGTGATTTTGGTGAGCTCATAAGGAAGTGAGTGGATGATGACATGTGGCTTAATGGAGGCCTTTGGATGAGGCACTAGAGGACAAAAATCACTTTTTCCTCCCTTTTCTCTTTCCAATTCGGTGGAGTGTGTGTGTAGGCAAGGGAAGAAGTCTTCATCATCATCTCCTCCAATTTCTCTCTCCTTCCTCCATTGTTCGCTGGACAAGCAAGAAGAAAGGGGAAGAAAAGCTTGAATCTTGGTAAGTTGTGATTCTCCTTTACTCCAATCCTCTTCTCTAATATTGTTCATCTCAATGAGAGCTACATTGTGATGATTGTAGAGCCTTGAATGGTGTTGATTGGGACATTGGCCAAAATTGAAAGTTGAGGAATCAAGGTTCTGAATTGGGCAAAGAGAAGAGGTAGGCATTTAGAGCATTTTGGTATATTGTTTGTGATTTTTGGCTAAGTTTGGTCAAATCTGGAATTTTGCCCTAAATATGCCTATTTCTGGAAATGTGAAGTTTGTTATGATTGATGATTGAAAATGATTTAGTCTGGAGATATATGATCATTTAATGTAATCTGGAATGTTGGAATTAAGTGTAATGAAATTTGGATAATGTGTATCATTGAGACCTTAATGAATGATTGTGGTCAAATTGGTTTTTAGAGTGTTTATGAAGTGGCCAATATGTTCCCTAGTTAGTGCTTAGAGTGTATGAGCATTGTGGAGATTTTGGGAACCTTTGGGTGAGGATTTGACCATCTGGTGTTTTCTGGTTTTTGCTGCGTTCTGGGTCTCTGATGAACATCACTCGAGCACGAGATGATCATGCTCGAGTGATGGGAGAGTTTTTCCCTGTTCTGCTTCGAGTGCGCTTGGGATTTATGAGCAATGCTCGAGCACATCGCTTTGTGCTCGAGTGAGCGATGAACATGCTCGAGTGAGCTTGGGCCTGCTCGAGTGATGGTGTAAGTTCAGAGTGAAGAGTTGCTTTCGGGTCTTCACTTGCTGGTGGATGCCACGAGTGTGCTCTGACACTCGCGAGCATAGCCTTCTCACTCGAGCACTGGGGGTCATGCTCGAGTGAGATTGTGCTTCGGGTGGGAGTTGTGCTTTCGGGTTCTCACTCGCGAGTAAGGTGCTCGTGTGTGCCTTCTCACTCGCGGGTGTGAGGTGTGTGCTCGAGTGCAATTGGCTGTGCTCGAGTGATCCTGTGCTTGGAGAGATGTGTGTGTGCTCTCGGGTGCTCACTCGCAGTCTCACTCTCTCTTGTGCTCGAGTAATGTCCATACTGTGCTCGAGTGAGAGCATCTGTGCTTGAGTGAGATGATCAAAAATCAGTGTTTTGCCTTCGAGTAAGGGGTCTTTTGGGTAGTGTCTTCCAACCCTTTAGGCATATGTTTAGGCCTCTAATAGTCACCTAAAGAGTATTATTGAAATATACATATGGAAAAGAGATTGATTGGTTGTCCCTAATTGATATAGGATTTGACATCTGTCGCTCTCGCGAGGCTAAGGTGTCAGAGCCAGTCAGGAAGGATACAGGTAGTGACTCTTTCTTTATGCCTTGTGTGATACATTGTATGTATATTATGTCATTGTTTTGAAACGAATATCGTATGCTGCAAGTTTTGTGAAAACTGTGGAAGCACCACTATACCAATAGTCCCTGAGTCGCTAACAACGGTTCGGGTGAAGGTCGTATGCCTTCCTGGCGGTAAAAGGGGATGAGGTTAGGGTGTCGTATATGTGTATATGTGGGCCGAAAGGCTAATTGTGAGCCAAAAGGCTATTCGTGGAGACCGACGGGCCATTTGTGAAAGCCGAAAGGCTATATTTGAGCCGTGTGGCTATTTGTATGCACTGTCACGCCAATAGTCCCTGAGTCGCTAACAACGGTTCGGGTTAAGGTCGTATGCCTTCCCGGCGGTAAAAGGGGATGAGGGTGGAGTGACTTGTGTTGCTGTATAAGATGATTGGTGTGCATATTTTGTGATTGCATGTGGCATGAAATTGTTGTTACTACTGGGATTCTTTAGAATCTCACCCCTTCCATATGACTAACCTTTTCAGACAGGGCGAGTGGCTCGAAAGGGAAGCGGACAACCAGGAGTAGTTAGGCTTACTCCGAAATCTAAGTGGTAGTTGGTTATCATAGTTTTGGATGTGGGGTTGACAAGTGTACATAAGAATGTAAATAATTATTTTGGTTGTGTAATCCCCATAATTGGGAAATCTTAAACCCAAGTTATTTATGTAAGTAACCCGGGGTTTGCCGGGATTTTGGTTTCCGCACTCTGATATTGTTTATGTGATTTGATTTCTCATAGTAGTTATATCCGTACATGAATGTGAAACCAGGATCAAGTATGCTTTAGAACTGATTTTGAAATATCTCATCTTTTGAATGAGGGATCATAAATGGTTATTTTATTTTATTGGTCTCTATTTCACTTAAATTTTGTAATCCGGATGTAAGTACGGTGAGGGGGTTACAGTTTGCGTCTTCTTTTGCTGTGTCACTTTTCAAGTTTGCAGGTGACTCTTCAACTTCTATTGTCATTATCTCTGTATTGATTTCATTCAGCAGTACTCAAAATTTCCTATAATTATTTATCCATATTTAATTACTTCAAATTTCTAAGTTAGTATTTCTGTCAATCAATTTTGGGCAAGCTTTATTTGTTTATCAATATTTATTTTTTAAGACATGCATATGTTTGTTATGCACTGGTTTGAGCATTTTAACAATTTAGATTAAGAGATGAATGTTCACTATCGTCTTGCTTTTGGACACATTCTTCCTTAAGCTTCTTCACCTCTACTTTAATGTTATGTAATTTTTTTTTGTAGACGGCATCCATTTACCTCCTTGGAATGTGGATGTCTTCCCTGATGATAATAAAAAAGTGATGAATAGTACAATATACTATATAAACTATTTTATATGTTGGACACCACAGCCACCAAAAGAGGGGGAAATAATTGGTAGGAGGAGGTTATTTGTATGATCATAGCCAATTTAATAAATTTAACCATATTAAAGAGATGCATAAAAATCAAAGTGGTTGTTGGTACCTTGAATCTTATGATGAGTTAATATTAAAATTATCAATCAATATTAATATTTATTTTAGGAGATTTGATCTTATCGAATGAAAGTAAATTGGTGGAGGCAAAGTATTGCATCTTCAAATCATAGAATAGACCAGAATTTTGTCATACAAAGATCACATATATATAGAGGCTCTCTTTCTAAAATAAGCACCCTTAGCAAATGACATCCTTTTCTGCTGTTACTTGCATAATGACAATTTTCTTCAAGTCTCATATTACATCTTGGCATATAAAGAAGAGATTGATTTACAGGATTGTGTTGGAGTTGGATATATGTTACCTGCAGAATTATTGCCTATGTCTTTTAATTTTCTTAATGTGCATATAATGCACTGAATGGAGCATTTTTGAACCTTGGAAACTAGACACCAATTTTGTAGATGAAAACTCAATCAAACCCTGTTTTCAAGAGAAGGGAGCTTTTATAAGTATCAAAGTACTGCACCTTCTAAAAGTATACATACACATCATGTGTTTTTTTTGCCTCACATCATATGTTTTTGACAGTTCTGATTCTTTATGCTTACTAACTTGCACTTGACCAATAACAAAAGGCCATGCAAGCTTTTTTTAATATAAGTGGAATGGCAAAACTTTTCTTGCCTTTCTTGTTTTGAGGAGGATGATATTTGTGGAAATTTTACAACTTTTTTTGAAGATTTATTCATGCTCCTATTATGAATAAGGCTTGTATCTACCTTGAGCTTATTTCAATTTGGCTGACTCATGCCTATAATAAATTTATAGATTTACATTAATAAGTGTGTCCACTTGTATCTCTATGTCTTGGCAAGGTTAGAAGATATAATGTTAGACTTGCTCACATTAGAATAACAAAAAAAAAAAAATAACATGTATATAAATAGGAAAAAAAACTCAAATGCAATGTCTTAAAATTTTAGGATAAGATATAATGTTAGACTCGATTATATGCATTTTCATTATACTCTAAGTCCACAATTTATTGTATGAAGGATGTTGAATAATATAATTTACTTGATATTCTTTTAGTATATTGGTTGCTAGGTATAATATATTGGCAAATATGATTTTTTTCCTTTTACTATGTGCTGTGTAAAATCAATGAGATATGTTGGAATAATTGTTTCATTAGAAACTATCAGTTTAAAGAGAGGGTTTAGGACCCCTGAAACTTTCATTTTTAAGTTTTTATGTTGCTTGTTTTATGTTAAGATAAAGAATAAAATATAAGTTATTAATAGACACACTAGTTGAGCAATATTAAGTAGGGTAATAGTGTAATTTGTAATATCCCAAAATGCATTCAAGGGCTAAATGTAAAACAGTGAAATAAAAGGATTAATGACATCCTAATTAATTTTGTGATGATCAAGGGTAAAAGAGTCAATTGCCACTTGATCTTGAAGATAGATTTGGAAAACAAAATGAAGGACCAAGATTTGTTGTTATTAAGTAAAGGTAAAGATGAAAATGATTAAAGTAAAAGACTCCTCTTTTTCTAAAATTGGACTACATGACTCAAGCTTACATAAACAAGACAAATGCAACCAATTTCCTCTCCTTTTTCCTCAATATTTCGTCCAAGACAAGAGCAAGAAGGAGAGAGGATCTAATCAATACAACTTCCTCATTTTTGAGAAAGCATATTGACATCCAAGCCAAAAGAAAAGCAAGAGAAAAGAGTTTGGTCGAAGTCTACCTACTTTTGTAAGAAAAACATGACATACATACACATGTAACATATAAAGATATATGTCAAAACCAATTTCCACCTTTCTATCCATGAATAACGTCCAAGGCATCAAGAGAGAGAAGAGAGTATAATTAATTGTTATCTTCATCTTTTACTCAAAGAAAATGGTCAAAGGCATACCAAAAGGAAGAAGAAGATAAGTCAAACAAACCTCTCCATCTTTGTCAACATTCACGGCTAAGAAGGAGTGAGAAGAGTGAATGGACTAAAGCAATTAATTCTTCATCAATCATCTAAGGAAAATTCAGCCAAGTGAGGAAGGGGTAGGAAAGAGAAAACCTAACCAAATTGGAGTAATTACACATTAGAAATTACCATAGGATTTTACCAAGAAAGAACAAATATGGACCATATATTTTCCTCTCCTTTTGTCCAACTTTTCGGTAAGGTTTTAAGGAATAAGGGAAGCCAAAAATATGATTATTCATCACTCATTTTCTCTCTCTCCTAGTCAGTTTGTAGCAACTACAACAAAAAAGAAAGAAGAGCAAAGTGAAGGTGAGACATTCTTGCTTGATTTTCACCCTCTTAACCTTTTCTATGGCTAAAACACTCTTCATAAATATTGTTCCTCTTGATGAGAGCTTCAGTTATATGATTTTAGAATTTCAAGAGGAGGTGTTTTGAGCCATCATCTAAGAACAAAAGTTGAGGAAGCAAGAAAAGAACACAAGAAGAAGCAAGAGGTGAGTAAGAGCATTAATTTGATGTATATGACGCTTTGATTGGCTGAGTTTTGGTGGGCTATTATGACAGCCCTAATTTCTGTTTTTAGGGTATATTATGGATCATAAAGCTTTCATCTTATGTATGTGCTTATATATTGGTTTGGAGGCAAATGAGCTAAGCTTAGTTATTAAATACTGAAGTGGTTGTTTGCTGTGAAATACCCTCACATTCTGAACTCAACAAGGCACCATAAAGTAATGGGAATTTTTTTTTATTTTGATGTAACCATTATGTTCTACAAAAAAATTGTGAGTATAGCCTCGGGTTGTGAATTTTTGGTCGTTGAAACTCAAAATGCAAAACTGCATTTTCTATCGAACAGGATTCCAGCGAGGTACCCTGATTGTGTGGTGTTTTTGGATAACCAAATGATGTCAAAAAATTATGAAACTTTTAATTTAAATAGTAGACATATCAAGATTTAATTTTATAGGTCATTTGTATCATTTCAATTTGTACATTGGGAGTTATAAATTTTTGAAGTTAGGTCATGAAAACTTGGTTGAATTCTGACAGTGTGTAATAAATGAAAATTCTGGGAATGTTATGTATCCAAATGGCTATGGGTGATATTTTTCCTTGAAAATATCTAAATAAGGGTCACATAGCCTTTGAAATCAACCCATTACGATTTTAATAGATTTAGTTATGATTTTTCAAAGTTGATGAAAAATTCTGACAGATTTGGTGACCTATGTGAAAATTGAAGATGTAATGTCATAATGTAATATTGTTGAACTCCAAGGTTAGAAATTGGTCTTTTAGGTTAATTGACCACTTTAACTCCTTAGTTGACTTGATTAACTGTCCTTAATGATAAAAAACTTGTGTGTTTGAATTAAAGAAGAATTGGATTAAATAATAACCTGTCGCACGTAATTCTAATTATAGAATTTGACATTTGCCCTGCACGTGATAAATTGGTGCCAGAGCATGAACAGAAAGAATAAGGTAGTGACCCTTTCTCTTATATTATGTATGATATATTGTATGCATGTCTTATTATTAGGTTGTGAAATATGCCGTTGTGAAACCCGCCGTTGAGAAACATGCCGATGTGGATATGCCATTGTAAATATGTCGTTGTGAAATATGCCACGTGAAATATGCCGATGTGAAACATGCCATTGTAAAATATGCCATTGTGAACCATGCTGTAATGAAATATGCCGTTGTGAAACATGTTGTTGCAAACACAGTGAAAGTTGTCGCATAAATGCCGTTGATGTGTTGTTGCTTGTGGTTTGCTTACATGCTTTGTGATTGTACATGTTATAAGTGAACTATTACTACTGGGATTCTTTTGAATCTCATTCTTTCCATTGACTAACCTACAGTCAGGGCAAACGGTTCAAAGGAAATGTAAGTAACGAAGGGCAGTCAGAGCTTATAGTTAGGAGTTTTAATTTTGATAGTTGGTTGTCATATTTTGTTGGAAATTAGTTGTATATATTGAATGGTGTAGTGTAATCCCCTGTACGGAAAATTGTAAATGGGCAATGTGCCCTGTAAACCCTTCATTAAGTAAATGAAACCCAAGTATTGTCGGAATTTTTTTGTTGCACTCTGATATATATGAATGAAATCGAACTGCACAGGCCAATTATATTCATAATGTGAACGTGAGACCTTACTAAATAGGTTTTAGAAAATTTTTAAATTAACCGCTGGTCTCTATTTGAATTTAATGACGCATCTCGAATTATAAATTTGGCTATTAAGGTAGGGGGTTACATAATTAGTGAACAATGAGGTGTTATCTAACTAATATTCTATAATAGGTTAAAGGTATGGATTGAAAATGGATGTCGTCTAATCATAGTTCAAAGGAATATAGGGATGATATGAAAAAGTTTATTAATTTTGCAATCAAGCATGCATAAAATCCAAGCAAAATTTTGTGCCCTTGTTTAACTTGTTATTATAGAGAGAGAATTAGTCCAGCTGAGTTGTTAGATTATTTAATATGTCATGGAATAGATCAAAGCTATACACGTTGGACAAGGTATGACAAGAAGAATGATACATGTAATAAGGTGGATACCACATGTTGTTCTTTGAATAAGTTCAACACAAGTATGTGTGAGGAAGACGATCGTCTTAAAGAAATGTTAAATGCAGTTAAAGAGGATCTCTATGATTGTCTTCAATTATATGAGAGCTTGAAAAGTGATTCAGAGAAACTCTTGTATATTGGTTGTACTAAATACACAAGATTGCTAGCGGTGTTGAAATTGTACAACCTGAAAGCACGCTATAGATGGAGTGATCAAAGTTTCACTGCACTACTTGCACTTTTGAATGACATGCTTTCAGAAAAAACTGAACTTCCTATTAAAACATATGAGGGTAAGCAAAATCTTTGCTATACTGACTTAGGTTATAAGAAGATACATGTATATCCTAACGAATGCATTTTATTTTATAATGAAAATGAATCATTAGAAAAGTTCCCTAAATATAATGCATCATGATACGGGAAGAAAGCCTCAAGTCCTTCAAAGGTACTATGTTATTTCCCCATTATAACAAGATTTAGGCGTATATACAGTAATGCAAAAATTTCTAAACAGTTGACATGGCATGCAGATGAAAGGATTCAAGACAACAAACTTAGGCACCCTGCAAATTCTCCTCAATAGAAACAAATTGATTATAAGTACCCTAAATTTGAGGAAGAAAGAAGAAACCTATGCCTTATATTATGAACGGATGGAATCAATCTGCATGAGTTCAAAGTAGTACCCATAGTACATTGCCAATGATATTGATGATTTATAACCTTCCTCCACGGTTGATAATGAAATGTAAGTTTATGATGTTGTATATGTTAATTTATAGCCCTAGACAGCCTGTGAATGATATAGATGTATATTTGGCCACTCTAATGCATGATTTAAAAAAGCTAATATGGGAAACCTGTGTGAATGTGTATGATGGTTATAGAAAGGAAAGTTTCAAATTGAGAGCCATGTTGTTTGGCACAATTAATGATTTCCTAGAGTAAGGTAATTTGTCAGGATACAACATCAAAGGATATTGTGCATGCCCAATATGTGACGATGACATTCATTCAATGCAATTGGATCATTGTAAGAAAACTATTTATATGGGACATCACATATTCTTACCTTAAAAACATCATTGGAAGAAGTAGAAAAATATTTTTAATGGAGACTCAGAAGAAGGTAGTCCACCAAGGATTTTGACAGGTGAGAAGGTTTTTAAGAAGGTAAAAGACTTGGATAACAGTTTCGGAAAAGCTTTTGCAAAAAATGTTGTGACAAGTAGTTGGAAGAAAAAGTCCATTTTCTTTGAACTTCCATATTGGAAGTTCTTTCATGTAAGACATTTCCTTGATGTGATGCACATTGAAAAAAATATTTGTGATAGTGTCATTGGCACGTTGCTTAATATGGAAGTAAAAAGTAAGGATAGTGTCAATGTCAGGTTGGATTTGGTAACTATGGGTATAAGAGTAGAGTTGGCGCCAGTAGGAAAAGGATATCATACTTACCTTCCTCTGGCAGCATACACTTTGTCAAGGAAGGAGAACAAAATTCTTTTATCAGTTTCTACATGGAATTAAAGTTCTATAGGGTTACTCTTCAAATATAAAGAACCCTATATGAATGAAAGACTTAAAGTTAAAGAATCTAAATTAAGTTACATGTATATGTGTCAGGGTGTGTTTGGTTCAGCTTATTAGGCAGAAATAATCCCGTTTTTGGGCAATAAGCCCAAATAAAAACGTGTTGCATTTTTGCAGTGTTTGGTTTAGCTTATTTTAATTGCATCACGAGTAGACTAAGTTACTTATTAAATAAGCTCCTCATTTTAATCATCAACACTTATTGTCCAAAAATAAATCGCTTATTCAAACATAAATCACATTATAAAAACTGACTTTTCTATTAAGTCATTTTTAATATGTCAGAATCATAATAAGTCATTTTTCCTACCGTTATCCCAAACACACACTCAATCTAAATCTCAATCTCTTATTTGTATGTCTCAAAATTATCAGTGTACTAACGTCTTCATAATGATGCAATTATCTTATAGGAAAATGGATTCTCCAATTCCAAATAATAATGACGCCCCTGATCTAAATTTTGACATTCCTAATATGAATGACAATATGAACAAGTGGTTTCTCGTGGTAGGATTGTTATGTCTCAGTTGATCCAATGGAAAAGTAAGGGCATAAAGTCATCACTTGGGTAGAGTGTCAAGGGTCAACCAATTGAACCCAGTTGTGACAAATTTCATAGTTTTATTAGGCTGTAACCCCCTCCGTAATTATATCCGAAATACGCGATTAAAATGAAATAGAGACCAATAATAATCAAATAACATTTACTAACCCATCACATGATGGGTTTTCAAAAATACCTTTCGAAATCATTTATAAACTTGGTCTCATATTCACATTTCGAATACAATTACTACGTGAAGATAAATTACATTCATATAAATATCATAGTGCAAAACATAATCATCCCGCCAATCTCGGGTACATACCTTCGCTAAAGATATATAGGGCACAATTGCCTATTACAATTCTTCAAATGGTGGTTACACAATCTCATCTCGAATGAGTCCTGCCGCTCCCTCGATATATAGGGCACAATTGCCCATTATCAATATGCAGGCAAGATAAGTGTTTAATGCATGACATGCTTGCATCACATAACTCATGCACACATACAATGACAAATCTATAAGCTCAATGCTTCGAACGACACACATATGGCCATAGTATATATTGAAACATAGCTTCAAATCATTCATACATGTTCCACATAATCAAGCAAAGTAATAACATGTATCAACACATTAATACAGTTATCAGAGCATGCAGGAAAGATAAGTTCCCTACCTCCAGTCTTTTCTCCTCGATTTATGTGGCCATAACTCGGGGCTTCACATTTGATCCTACAATGTCAAATGTACTATTTAGATACTTCCATAGTGTTTCTAGGGGTTATATGAAGCTATATTGAAAAATTACTAAAATACCCCCGGGGACCCGGCCCAGCCCCGCCTTACCTAGGGGTGTTCGGGATCGGGATCGGGATCGGGAAATGCCATTCCCGATCCCGATCCCGAGAAGGGTTCGGGAATGAAAATCATTCCCGATCCCGATCCCGATCCCGAAAATTTCCCGATCCCGAAAATCGGGAAATTTCGGGATCGGGATCGGGAAATTCCCGATCCCGGATTTACTTTTTTTTTAAAAAAAAAAATCTTTATATTAAATTTTTTTTGTTGTGTTTCCTTTAGTCTAGTATAAATATATAATTTGTTTAATATTATATTGTATCAAATAAGTCTAATATAAATATATAATTAGTCCAATACATGTTTAAAGTTGTCGATTCAGCTGCAAAAAGAATAAAAACAAGAACAAAAAATTAGAACTATTTAATAAATAATAAATGAAATTAACTAAATAAACTAAAAGAATAGATATTATCTTAAGGATGTTAGGGATTTTCACATTTTATTTTACATTTAGTCTTATTTTCTTAAATATTTTTAAAAAATATATATTTGTATAGATATATTTTCGGGATCGGGAAAAAGTCGGGATCGGGAAATCCCATTCCCGATCCCGATCCCGATCCCGAATTTTTCCCGATCCCGAAATTACATTCCCGATCCCGAAATTTTCGGGACGGGAAAATCCCGTCCCGATTTGCTCGGGATCGGGACGGGAAGGTCGGGACGGGAAATTGATGCACACCCCTAGCCTTACCCGCTCCGGCTGTACTTTTCTTGAAATTTTGACATGGGCTATTCTAACGTATTTTCGCCCAAGGAATCCATTTCCGGACTCAAAATTATCAAATTCCATGTCAATTTACAAATTTATCCTTGGCAGCCCCACTTTAAGGGTTTTAGGGGCGTTTTCGTAATTATGCTTTTTCGGCCTTTTCCGAAAAAGTGATCAACTGTAACCCCCCCTAATTTTCACTCCTGAACTCAATGGAACCATCAAATCATTGAAAATCCAACTCTAAGACCCATTTATAGCCATAACCAAAATATACAAGTACTCCGGGGAAAATTGGGGTTTTTCGGTTTCGGCTGCGTAAACGTGTTTCTTTCTACTCCTAACCACTTTATTAACCATTACATTGGGTTAGAACTACCATTTAGTATCAATTTGAGCAACATAACACCTAGGCTAACCCATTTTCCAAATTTACAAACAAAGACAATCCGGTGAAATTTCACCGATTAAATCAACCACAGCAGCCAGAACAATCAAAGATTGAAGTTTCAGAGATTACCTTAAGCTCCTTCTGGCTTATCCTTCTTGTAATATCCTAGATTGTAATCAAGGATTAATAACTTCAAAGTGATGTAATTAATGATAATTAAGCACTTTTGAAGTAAATGTGGTGTAATGTGATATAAAGGTGCTTAGTGATGGTTTAGTTAGTATTGTGTCAATCAGGGGCAAAATGGTAAATTCACCGACCGATTGGACAGTTACCGAAGAGGAAACTCATTGGTAATTGATATCAATGGCTAAGATTGAATAAGCAAAGGAGTGGGATTGTGTGTGAATGTTCATATGTGAATTCATGTAAGAGGAGATAAGATGGTGACACATGGCAAAAGGTGGACCATAGGATTGAGTCAACATTTCAAACTTTTTTTCCTCTTTCTTTCTCTTGCTTAGGTCGGCCAAAGGCCCCATGTTCAAGGGAAAACTGATCCTATTTTCATCATCCTCACCATCTCATCTCTCTCATCTTGCCTCCATTTTCGCTCAACCAAGAAAGGAAAGAGAAAGAAGAAGCTTGAGTTTTAGGTAAGGTTTTGTCCCTAAATGCTCAACTCACCTTTATTAATATTGTTCAAGGGGTTGAGAGCTTTATTTCTATGGTTTCATATTTTTGATTAGTGGAGTTTGAGAACTTGTGGGGATTTGAAAGTAGGAGAATCAAAGAAATAGCTTTGGAAAGAAGTTGTAGTGAGTATTTGATACCTTTTGGTATAATTGTTGTGGTCATTGGTTTGGTTTTGAGAATTTCGAATTTTTGCCCTGATTTTTGGTCTAATTTGAATGCTTGAATTGGTTAGGGTGTTGTGTAGAATGTGGTGTTAAATTGTGTCTTTATGCCATGGGAGTTGATTTGGAATTTTTGGAATGAAAGGAATTGCATTGTGGTGGATTGTGTGTATATTGTGTTGACATGTAAAGACTTCGGTGGAACATGTCAATATGGATGGAATTTGATTGTTTTGATGGCTCCAATGGTTTCCTTGGGCAAAATTGGTGTGGGAATGGTGTTTCATGTGAAAATGGGAACCATTGGAAGCAATTGTGAAAAACTGAAAATCTGTCCATTGAAGGTCTGTGATGGGCAGTCTTTTTGTGTGGGCGTTTTGAATAGGCTAATGATGTTAGAAAATTATGAAACTTTCCAGTTTTGAAGTTCACTTCCCAAGCTTCAAAATGGACATATAATTGGTATCATTTCGTTTTGTGCACTGAGTTATGGTTGCCCAAAGTTTGGGATGGAAATTGAACTCTGTTGTTGGACAGTGGTTAGTTTTGTGTAATTCTGTATTTTTGTGGTGATTTCCAGTAATGGCCAATATTTTTCCTGGAAAGAGGACATAAATATCTTTCATTTGGCTTTGGAATCACCTTATTTCGATTTTTCTTGAATTAGTTATGAATTTTGGAAGTTCAGCCAAGAAACTGGATTTTCTTGGCCGAGGCCCAAATGTTTCTGAGCATTTTTTGGCCGCGGCCAACCCTCAAAAATCAGTATTTTGCACTTTTGAAAGGTAGTTTTTGGTATAGCCTTTCCCAACCCTTTGGGTATATGTCTAGGCCTCTAATAGCCACCTAAAGAGTCTAAATGAATACCAACATAAAGTATTATGAAATTAGGAAACTTGGAAAAGAGATTGATTTATTGTCCATAATTTGGTTTATAGGATTCGACATTTTCCGTCCTCGTGAGCCCACTGAGCCAGCAAACGTCAGGAAGGAACGAGGTAGTAACTTTTCTTTCGTACTATATGTGATGCATTGTATGTGTGTATTATCATTGATTTGTGACAAATTCGTATGCTGTGACATTGTGAATATGTGTAAACACCGTCATACCAATAATCATGAGTAGCTAACAACAGATCGGGCAAAGGTTGTGTGCCTTCCCGACGGAGAAAGGGGATGAGGATGAGGTGTGATATATGTGATTATGTGGGCCGAAAGGCTATTTGTGAAGGCCAACGGGCCATTTGTGAAAGCCAGATAGCTATATGAGCTATAAGGCTATGTGTATGCACTACCACGCCAATAGTCCCTGAGTAGCTAACAACGGTTCGGGTTAGGACAGTGTGCCTTCCCGACGGAGAAAGGGGATGAGGGTGGAGTGTGATTTGTGCTGCTGCTGCTGTATAATGATTTTCTTACATGCTGTGTGCTTATGTGTGGTATAAATGTTTTGTTACTACTGGGATTCTCTTGAATCTCATTCTTTCCTTTAACTAACCTTTCAGACAGAGCGAGTGGCTCTAAGGAGAAGCATACGACCCGGAGTGGTTAGAACCCTGTAGGGACATTTATTTTGGATGTGTTGGTTAAACCTGTCAGACAGGGATCTTGTAAATTATTTTTGGGTTGTATTTAGTAACAGGATATAGTTGTGTAATCCCCTATATGAGAATTGTAAACCTTCTAGTGAATGAATGGAACCCGGGGGTTGCCGGGATTGCTATTAGATATTCTGATATGAATGAATGTAAATTAACTACACAGGTGATTATATTCGATAATTGAATTTGAGACCGGAATAGGAAAGAAGTTTTGAAAATTTTGTAAAGTCCCTACTATAAAAGGGAGTTTTAAATGAGTTTTGAACTATTCGACGGTTTCTAAACCAATTTAATTAAGTGATATCGAATTATAATTACACTAATTAAGGCAGGGGGTTACACGTCTTATGGCTGAACCCTAGCCTCTTTAAACAATGAAATTCCTTGCTTCAAGACCTTAATTCACATAGAGGAATAACTTAGGAGAAGGATTATACACGTTAGGTACGAATTCACCGAAGAAATTGACCTACCTTGTGAGATTTCTCCTCTCTTTCTCTCTCTAAAAGCTCTCAAACTTTCTCTCTCTCTTGGCTTTTGGTTCAGCACGAAAATGAGAGCTGAAGATGATGAGAAAATGTTTTAATTTACATGCTGATGTCATCTTTTATTTTGATGATGTCATAATTCCCATTTTCGGATTTTCTGACAGATTTTCTGCCCAAACTTTGAAAAATCATAACTAATTCTAGAAAACTCAAAATGAGGTGATTCCAAGTCCAAATGAAAGATATTTAAGTCCTATTCATAGGAAAAATATTGGCCATTACTAAAAATTACCACAAAATTCCAGAATTACATAAAACTCATCACTGCCCCAAAACAGAGTTCAGTTTCCATCCCAAACTTTGGACAGTCATATCTCCTAGTTCACAAAACGAAATGGAATAAATTATATATCTATTTTGAAGCGTGAGATGTGAACTATACGACTGGAAAGTTTCAGAATTTTTAGACACGATTTGGTCATTCAAAACGTTCACAAAAACTGACTGTCCAGAATAGAGTTTCACTAGACAGAATTTCAGATTTTACATCTTTGCTTCTATTGGTTCCATTTTCATACCAAACATCATTCCTACATAAATTTTCATAAGGAATCCATTGGAAACACCAAATCAATCAAATAAACATCAGATTGACATATTTTCACAATAATCTCAACATGTCAACACAATTCACATTCAATTCTTCCCTCTATTCTAAGTCAATTTGGATGTTAATCCACAATTGAACTCAAATACAGGGTTTTGGCGCTGCTCACAACACACACGAATCACATTCGAGTGCCAAATCACATCATATTCTCCAAAAGGGTTATTTATCACTGACCACATCCACTTTTGAAGTCATTAACCCTTAATCACAATTTGGGATCTTGCTAAAATGGGGATTAGCAGTCCACTTCTCTCAGGCTTATTCTCTAACATCGAGTCTCAAAATTCAGGGTATTACAGTAACTCGAGACACAGTACCTTGCACATATGATAATTGGAAACGTGTCCCAAAAGACTACAAGGACTTCATTTGTCAAGAAATTAATGTAAAAGATAAATTGGTGCTTTAACATTGTGTTAGTTTCTATTCATATAATCACGCTTAACACCTTCAATATATATATTTTTCTTGAAGTCATGTTTTGTTATTGATGAGACTCGCAAGGAGTATGTGCTTTCGAAAGCTTCTTGTCTTCTTAGAAAGTTTCATTCAGATCTTGCGAAGTGGTACTTGAGAGATGATGATGGAAACATTATTACATCACCACCAGAGATGTATGAAGGTATTATCTCTCAAGAAGTATGGAATGACTTCATTAATCACATACACCCCCACAATTTCAGGTAATAATAAACTTACGGCTACTTGTAGTTATCTAAATATGAAATATCAATTTATGGAAGGACATAAACCATATGCATCGATTGAGCAAGACTGAATATGCACATACACATTCTATATTGTTTTCATCTATTCCTTTTCTATGAGTGACGTTTAACTTTAGTAAATTGTTCAATATGTAGATCAAAGATTCACATGTAGATGCTCAGCTATCATGACATGTTTTATGGGTGAATGGCCATGTCAACCGCAATGATCAAATTGTTGATGAAGAAGTTAGGAAAATTGCATATTATTGTGTGAGTACTATATGTTGTATCAAGAAAAATTTGTTTAAATGATTCTATTTTGTAATAAATAATTTTATATTCCTTTTTTGCTAGGAAACAATAACAAAAGAATCACCAGAGTAGGCCCATCAAATAGGTCGTGATGATATACTTAGTAGGGCCACAAATGTCCCTGAGGTGCCTGGTCATATTAGAGGTGTTGGTTTTAGAGTTAATCAGACTTCTTACTTTAGACAAAAACACCGCTTTAACAAAAGTGATGTGGCAATGTTAAAAGAGGACTGAAAGAGGAGATGTTTTCCTTTAAGCAATAAATGTTGGAAAAGAACCAACAATTGGAAGAACAAAACAAAAAATTATTTGAACAAATTCAAAATCTAATACATGGGGTAGCTAGAGTTTTAGGATCTAATAACTGCATTTTTGTGCCTAAAGTCCCTATCCCTTCGGTAATTTCTTTTGTAGTTAACTTTTAATTGCATTATGATTTATCATATTTCAATCTGTTAACTCATTATTTTGTTGTAGGGTGAATCAAAGAGCAAATTACATCTAGATCCATCTTTTAAGCATGCGGTTATAGTGGGCATTATCTTCAACAATGTGAATGAAGTTCTGCACAGTTCCCTATTGCCTATTAACACGCTAAAAGTAAGAATTCAAATTTGCACTAATGAAGATGCCCAACTATCGTACCCTACTCTTGATGATGAAATGTGGGTCAGGGATGTTGTGGGTCTTTATGTTGCATGGCCTACAGGTTTCATTGAGCCTATACAACCTAAAGGCAGACACGCTATATGTTAGATCTCATGTTTTGATGATAACAAAGAATGGTATGAAAAAGACTTGAGTAATAAATAAGATTGAACAAAGCAATAACAGGGAAAAGTATTACTTGAAGTAAGCATTGGAGTAATGAAGAAAGGCCAAGAGAAAAAGCTGAGAAACTTGATGAGAAGCAAGTTTTCTAAGGCATTACTCGAGTATGTACTCGAGTAATGAGACAAAACTTGAAGTTACCAGAGATACCTTCCAGTAACCTGCCAACGTTATTCGAGTAAGTACTCGAGTAATAGTGTAAAAGTTTTCAAGTTGCTCTCGGCCTGCCAATGTTACTCGAGTAGTTACTCGAGTAACCAGGTAAATACTTGGAGTTGCTCTCGGCCTACCAATGTTACTCGAGTAGCTACTCGAGTAACCATGTGAAAATCTTCCAGTTGCTCTCGGCCTGCCAATGATACTCGAGTATGTACTCGAGTAACTCTGTTTTAGAAAATGTGTTGCTCTTGGCACTTTGTGCCACTGCCAATGTTACTTGAGTAGTTTCTCGAGTAACACACTGAGGTAAGTAAAAACTTGAAGGTAGTACTCGATAAACTTGATTTAATTTTATCTCACTTTCCTCGAGTCATTACTCTAGTATGCAAGGATTTAATGTTTTTTTTAAGTGGATTACTCGAGTATGTACTCGAGTATGCAGTGTTATGTTTGAAGGAAAACCTCAAGTCATTACCCGAGTAAGTGATGCACAAAAAGTAAGTTTACTCGAGTATGTACTCGAGTAACAAGGTAATCAAACTTGAAGTGCTCTCAGCCTTGAAATCCTGCCAACATTACTGGAGTAGAGCATTGAGTAATCAAAAGTTTATTTGAAGGTTTACTCGAGTTGGTACCCGAGTAACCTATGAAGTTGTGAATACATTACTCGAGTAGGTATCCGAGTAAACAACTATTTCCAAAGGTTTGAGATTTAGTTTATTCCATGCACTACCCAAGTAATCTTATATTTTTTTATTGACTTGAAGTTAATCAAAGCTTTCCCGATGATACTCGAGTAAACTTCAAGGGATACTCGAGTAGCTACTCGAGTAAGCAAACCCAAAAATTTAGAAATCATTCAAACGTTCTTTAATTTGTTTTCTATATGATTAACCTTTCATTGTATTAGTATTTCTAGCATATTTACAGATAAACAATGAAGAAATCATATCAAGTAAGAGAAGTCAAATGAAATGTTCAAATGCCAACCACCGCCAACAGATATTTTTCAAAAACTGGAAAAGTCAATAGTGGCTGCGCATTCTCCAACGGACGAGAAGAAAATGTTCCAACGGTCATCACCAACATATCTATATATATGGGAACATCCAAACAGAGAAATATACAGAACAACAAGATTACACTAAAAAATGTATTATCAAGTTCATTACTCTGTTTTTACATTGTAATTGAAATTCTATGCTTCAGTAATTCTTATTTACTCTTGAGAGAGATATTTCATTCAAACTCAATATTTGTTATTGAGATAACTTAAGGTTGTGGAACCTTGAGTTGGGATTGGATTACAACTTGTAAGGGGGAGCGAGTGTCCAGGTGTAGGAACTTGCTTGTACTGAGGTGCCAAGAACCCACTGAATCTTGGAAGTTATAGCGAAACTCTCAGAGAACTTCTGAGGACTGGACGTAGGTCAAAGTGGTTGTGGCCGAACCAGTATAACTCCTGGTGTACACTTCGGTGATATTTCTCCTTACTCCTTACTGCTTTAAATTCACTGTCAAAGTTTATATTGGTGACGAATTTTTAGTATCACCTAATTCGCCCCCCTCTTGGGTGAAACACTTGCTTTAACACTATAATGGTTGGCAACAACTCTAAAGGGTTGACAACAATACCAAAAAAGAAAAGCACAACCACTAAAATAGGTCAAAAGAAATTTACCTCAAGTCACCTTGGTTCAGGATTGATTAAGATTGTATAACAAAGGATCTGGCATAATCATGAAATTTGAACCAAATATCTACAAAATTCCTTATTACTTTAATGATCTTCAATTACAAGAGTTAAATGACATTCTTGCTCATAAATGGGTTGGTGCTAAAACTATCAGTATCTGGATAAGGTACTTTATCATCGTTAATTATATCATTTAGATGTTATTGGTTTTAATCTATTTGTATGTCTTATTATACAAAGGTATTTGTACCATAACATATCGAACGACAATAAGATAAGGGATAAATTCTCATTTATCAGCCCGCACATGATAAGGCAACATGAGGGGACTAATGACATTAGGGGTGTTCAACAAATTCTCGTCCCAGTCCCGAGCATATCAGGACGGGATTTTCCCGTTCCGAAACTTTCAGGATGGGAAAAATTCGGGATCGAGAATTTTAAATTCAGGATCAGGATCGGGAATGGCATTTCTCGATCCCAAATTTTCCCCGATCCCGAAATAGTAGACTTTTTTTTTTGTTTTTACTTTTAGTTGTTTAGGTGAAGGCCCATTTTGGCCCAGGCACGCACTAAAGCAGATCTACATGATACATTAGTCATCATCTTCAGGAAAAAAAAAACAGGTCATTACTTATCAGACACACACACATTTGGACTCATCAGCTCATCGATCATCACTCTCGCTCTTTCAGTCTTAGTCTCGCTCTCGCGCTCGTCTCAACCATAAATCGATAATCATCACTCTCGCTTTTGTAGTCTCAAACCTCAGTCTTGCTCTCGCACTCAAGTCTCAACCACAAATCGATAGTTATCACTCTCGCTCTCTCAGTCGCATAGTCACACATTCGAACAGCTTCCCTCATCGGCATCCTCATTCTCCCTGACGGAGACGGACGTTCGAATCCCATTCCCGGTCGCTCATCACCTTGCTACTTGACGGATGACAGTGCTGCCTTGCTCTGGTCAGCCTTCCTCTGTCTACATCTCTTCTCCAAATCCCTAGCTTCCAGATCTTATCGTCAAGCTCTCAAGCTCTGTAAGGCATCTAATTGCCATTGGTGTTGCCTGCACTCAAGCTCTGTATTGTGTCTAATTGCTCTGTTCAGTTTTCATATGAATTCACTGATGTTTCCTGCATTTACTGATGTAAAGGATGAATTTATGCTATTGAATTAATTGATGTTTCATGCATTCACTGATGAAGAGAAAACACATATATTGGTCCAAAATCCTGTTGATTTGGTCCAAAATCCTGTTTTTCTCCTTTCTCGGTTTTTGTTTACTAGTTAGAATTGAAAATCTGATTGTGAAAGGGGAAGAATTAGGGAAGAATTAATAGGAGATTAATAGCCAGCCATTGGAAACTCAAAATGGATTTTATCAGATGGAAAATCTTTGGGAATTCAGGAAATTCCCGATCCTAAGCTTGGGAATTCCCGTCCCGTCAGGACGGGAAATTTTCGGGATCGGGATCATGAATGAAATTACTTCCCGAATACTTTTCAGGATTGGGATCGAGAATGGGATTTCCCGATCCCAAACACCCCTAAATGACATAATTTCTCAATCAAACGAAGTCAAATAGTTGTTCTATGCCAAGGAAAAACTTAATATGTTGTTCGTAGCACCTTTCAATCCGGGGTAAGTCATTTGTGGTTGTCCTATATGGAATGATTTTTTTTATCTAAAGGCAAATTTTAACTTGTATAAATAAATTTTGAAAAATATTTTAGGAGGCATTGGACTTGGATTGTCATCAATCCTATGGCTACTAATGGTCCATTCATTTACTATATTGATCCTTTAAAGCATGGTGAACCAAAGGACCTACTGTCCAGACATGTATGTTAAGATTATTTAATGAGTATGTGTGCATGTGAGTATATACTTGTGTGATTCAAGAACCATAAAAAATAATTTGTTCTTTTCATTTTGTTACTGTATTGACTAGCTTTCGAGGTTCTAAAGGGTTCAAAAATCCTAAAGCTATGGATTCTTTAAAAAGCTACAAGTGGAAGAAAATTATGGTGTTTATAAAAATTTACTCAAATATTGAGAATAGATCGTCTGCATGCATAAGTTGATATAATTCTTTGATGGCATTTTTGTAGTGTGATAAGTAAAATATTTACATATTTAATTTCTCTTATATGATGACTTTATGGATGATATTTGAGCTTAATTTAATGAATTTGGGTATAATTGATAAAGAAATAATGATTTTGGGAAAAAAATGAAATTTCTTGAAAAATACTAAATTTGACCCTGTTTTAGTTTTTAGGCAATATCTAGAACTTTAGATGTTGGACTGGGACGTTCATTATATGGATAAAAAACTAAGAAAAAGCTCTACAACTTTCATGTTGAACCAAAAACCCAATGGTTACAATCGCTACCGGCGGGAAGCATAACTACATGGGATATCATGGCGCAGAAATTTTTAGAAAAATACTTTCCTTCAGCAAAAACTACTAAATTGAGGAATGAAATGACCTTATTTACCCAATATGAACAAGAAAGCCTCTATGAAGCATGGGAAAAATATAAGGAGTTGTTAAGGAGATGTCCTCATCATGGGTTACTAGATTGGTGGCAACTACAAACTTTCTATAGTGGGATGACGCACATCTCCAGAATTCTTGTAGATGCTGCTGCTGGAGGATCTTTAATTGGAAAAAGTCTAGAGGATGCTTGCAATCTACCTGAGGAGAGGGCAGCTAGTGCATACCAATGGCCTTCCGAATGTAACAGTTCAAAGAAAGCATTTGGAGTGTATGAGCTGGATGTTCTTACAACTTTGTCTTCTCGAGTTACATCTATATCTAAGCAAGTGGGTTCATTGACAAACCAAGCAAATGTAATCAGCACTCCTTCTAAAGCCTGTGATCGATGTAGAGGACCTCATGTGAGCATGCAATGTCAAGAAGGACACCCATTCATGCAGGAGCAACCTCATTACATTGGGAATCAAAGAAATGACCCATTCTCAAATGCTTACAATCCAGGTTGGCAAAATCATCCAAACTTTAGTTAGAGGAATAATCAAAATGTGTTTAGACCATAAGGGAATTACCAGCAACAAGCTCTTCAACCAGCAAATCCATCATAACAGAAATTGAATGTGGAAGATGCACTGGCCCAACTGACCATAAATACATCTCAATTCATGGCTAGGACTGATGCAACACTTAAAAGCCAAGAAGTCTTAATAAAGAACTTGGAGATCCAGATGGGTCAAATTGCAAATATGCTGAATTCCAGGCAACCAGGAACTCTACCAAGTGATATCGAAAGAAACCCCAGAGAGCATGTGAAGGCCATTGCACTAAGAGTGGGAAAGAATTGAAAGATCCTATAATTAAAAAGAAGGATGAAGGAGAAAAGAAAGAAAGTGGAGAATACCAGAAAAAGGAAGTACAAAAATCAAAGGAGGATGATGTGATACCAGGGAGAATCAGCTTTCCAGATAATCTTCCTCCATATGTACCACCAATTCCATACCCTCAGAGACTTGCGTAGGCAAAGCTAGACAAGTAATTTGCAAAAGTTTCTGGAGGTTTTCAAAAAGTTATATATCAACATTCCTTTTACAAATGCTCTTGCCCAAATGCCCAGTTATGCAAAATTCATGAAGGACATTCTCTTAAATAAGCATAAGCTTGAGGAATTTGAGACAATTGCACTTACTGAGGAATGCAGTGCTATTCTACAAAAGAAGTTACCACCAAATTTGAAAGATCTAGGAAGCTTCTGTAACGCCCCAATTTTTGATTAAGGCCTAATGATAATTATTGAGGATAATTATCGGATTAAAGCGAAATAATTATGGGTTTGGTGGCTATATTAATTAATATGCCATAATTAGTGGAGATTGAAAGAATGAAATAGTTGAGCAATTAGTTAGTGATTAATAGAGAAAATTAATTACTAGCTAAGAGAGAAATGAGAAGTGTGATTAAATGGCTAATGGAGGGATTAAAGTAGCTAATTGGTGGTTTACCTTTATGGGAGCCAATGAAGAATTGACATGTGTCAAGATGAGAGTAGGAGAGAGGTAGAGAAAAGTCAAAACCCCCCAATTGTTTAATGTTTTTTCTCCCTCCCTCCCTCCTTTTCGTTGGATGAAGCATGGGCTTGGAGAAGGAATCATCATTTCTTCTTCCTCACACACTCATCTCATCTCTCTCTTCACTCCATTTTTGCACCATTTTTGAAGAAGCTAGGAGAAGGAAAAGCTTTCAAAAGGTAAGGGGAAATGCCCTCCATTGCTCAAACTTCCTTCTCTAATATTGATCCTTGAATGAAGAGCTTCATTTTGATGGTTGTAATGGGTTCATTGGTGTTAGTTTGTGACCTCAAGAGATTGTGAAAGTTGGAGAATTGAAAAGTCACTTTGAGAAAGTTAAAGAGGTAAGTGAAACCTATCTACCCATCTAAGTTTTGTGCCATTTGAGGTAGCTTTGAATCTCTGGGATTTATTGTCCATTTTCGAAAATGAGTCTCATTGGTCATTTGGCATGTTAAAGGTATAGAAATGGTATATTTGGAATGTGTATGGATAGATATGATTGATTGGGAAAGAGATGAGTGAGATTGGAAAGTTTGGAAAGTTAGTGTTTAATGTGGCCATGGACCAAAGCATGCTAATGTAGTGGAAATTAGGTTGTTTAAATGGTTTTATTGGATTCCTTGAGTGTTTTAGTGTAAGGAATAGGCTTGATTGTTGATTTTGGAGCCATTGGTCACTTTGGTGGAAAATTGGAAATGCTGCCATTGAAATTCTATTCTGGGCAGTCTGTTTGTATTGGCGTTTTGAATGATCAAATGATTTCAGAAAATTTTGAAATTTTCCAGTATTAAATTTCACATCCCAAGCTTCAAAATGGACATATATTTTGTGTCATTTCGTTTATTATTCTGTGAGTTATGGTTGTCCAAAGTTTGGGATTGAAACAGAACTCTGTTTTGGGGTAGTGATGCGTTTGGTGAAATTCTGGGATTTGTATGGTGATTTCCAGTATTGGTTCATATTTTTCCTATGAAGATGACTAAAATAGCTTTCAATGGGCTTTGGGATCACCTCATTTCAATTTTTCTAGAATTAGTTATGAATTTTCGAAGTTGCCTTGGCTGCAGCACAAAAGTTTCTGTGCGTGTTTTGGCCGCAGCCAGAAACCTTCTGTGCGTGTTTTGGCCGCAGCCAGAGGTTTCTTGGCTGTGCCAACCCCTTGTTTTCAGCACCTTGGGATTTTGAAAAGTGGTTTCCAACCCGGTGTTTCCCAATCCTTTTAGGCGATTGTTAGAGACTTTCATAGCTACTTAAGGGACTTTAATGATAACCAAAACTAAGTGTTTTGAAGTCATTTGAGTATTGGAATAAGTAATAACCTATCGTCCTTAATGATTATAGGATTTGATATTTGCCCGGAATATAGAAGGCATATGCCTGAGCAAGAACGGAAAGAACAAGGTAGTGACACTTTATCCTATATCATGTGTATTGCATTGCTTGTTTGCATTAGTCATTGAATACAGTGAAAGTGAAGTGGACGTGGCGAAAGCCCGGACTCGATTATAGTGAAAGTGAAGGGGACGTGGCGAAAGCCCGGACTCGAATACAGTTAAAGTGAAGGGGACGTGGCGAAAGCCCTGACTCGATTACAGTGAAAGTGAAGGGGACGTGGCGGAAGCCCAACCTCGAATATAGTGAAGGTAACGTGGCGAAAGCCCGGTCTCGAATATTGATTACTGCATTGTGATATATGTGACTTGCTTTGTATATATGCATCATATAAATAAACTGTTGCTACTGGGATTCTCTAGAATCTCATTCTTTCCAAATAACATTTTTAGACAGGGCAAGTGGATCGAAGGGCAAGCAAGTGGCAAGGGACGATTAGGACTGCCGGCAGTAGTCTTAGTTAGATATTTTGGTTTTATATCGAATTGGTTATCATTTTGGATCATTGTAAATATATTGTATAGATCATAGTACTATAGTTTTGTGTAATCCCCGGTATGGATTCTGAGATGGGCGATGATGCCTTAAACAATGTTTTGGATTAAATGTTATTATCCCAGGTGAACGTCGGGAATTGTGCTAATACTCAGATATTGTATATGTAACAGACCAAACAGGTCATTTGTTTTAATGAATGAAATGAATGGAGATCCATTTGTACAGGTGTTTTAAAAAAGTTTTTAATTGTCCCGGATTTCTTATTCGATAATTAAATGTGCTTAAACGCTAATCCCGGCCTGATTAACGAAGGGGGTTACAGCTTCTACATACCTTACACCACAGGTCAATGTCACTTCAAAAGAGCACTTTGTGACCTTGGAGCAAGTGTAAACCTCATGCTCCTATCTGTCTACAAAAGAATCGGTCTTGGAGAGGTGAAGCCAACTACAGTTTCATTACTTCTAGCTGACCGATCAATAAAACATATGAGGGGTGTCTTAGAAGATGTTCTGGTGAAGGTGGATAAACTAATATCCCAGCTGGTTTCATAATACTCGACATGGAAGAAGACCAAGAAATTCCTATTATTGTTGGGAGGCCATTCCTAGCAACTGGTAGAACATTAATAGATGTGCAACAGGGAAAGTTAATCTTGTAAGTTCAAGATAATCAAGTATCCTTCAACATTTTCAAGCCTCTGTCCTTTCCAGATGATGGTGACATCTATTACAGAGTAGATACATTGACCAGCTGCATAAAAGACATGATGAACGAAATTTGCATGGATCAACCATTAATAATGAGGATGGTAGATGTATAAAAAATCTACTAATCCAAAAGTTTTGGAGTAGATTAGGTACCTTGAAGAATATTCCCCTATTTTTATTAAGACACCATTTGCAAATATGGGGGAAAGGCCAGTAAGTCGGTACCATCAACAAAAGAACCACCAGTACTAGAGTTGAAAGCATTTCTATCCCACTTGAAGTATGCTTATCTGGGAGAAAATTCAACATCACCACTAATCGTCTTTACAGCTCTTACTCCAGATGAGGAAGAAAAGTTATTAAGAGTTCTGAGGGAGTATAAAATAGCATTCGGATGGTCAATAACTAATATAAGAAGGATTAGTCCTTCAATTTGTATGCACAAGATCTTGATGAAAGACAACTACAAGCCATCAATCAAGCACCAGAGAAGACTCAATCCGAATATGAAGGAGCTGGTGAGAAAGGAGGTAATAAAGTGGCTGGATGCTGGTATAATTTGCCCAATCTAATGATAGATAATGGGTAAGTCCAGTTCAAGTTGTACCAAAGAAAGGTGGAATGACGGTGGTGCCTAATGAGAAAAATGAACTTATTCCACAACAAACGGTGACTGGATGAAGCGTGTGCATCGACTACAGAAAGCTTAATAAAGCCACTAGAAAAATCAATTCCCTCTGCCATTTATAGACCAGATGCTGGATAGACTAGCAGGAAAAACCTATTATTGTATCCTAGATGAGTACACAGGATATAATAAAATTACAATTACACCAGAGGACCAAGAGAAAACAATTTTTACATATCCATATGGTAGCTTTGCCTTTAGAAAGATGTCATTTGGTCTATGTAATGCACCAGCAACATTTCATAGGAGTATGATGGCGATCGTTCCAGACATGGTGGAAAGGTTTATTGAAGTGTTCATGGATGATTTCTTAGTTTTTGTAGAATCATTTGATCATTTTCTTTCAAATCTGGAAAAAGTATTGCAACGTTGTGTGGAGACAAATTTGGTTTTAAATTGGGAGAAATGCCATTTCATGGTAAAAGAAGGAATTGTGTTGGGGTCACAAGGTATCTGATTGAGGCATCAAAGTGAACTGAGCTAAGATTGAAACAATTGAAAAGCTACCACCTCCCTCTTCAATCAAGGGCATCCGGAGTTTTTTAGGACATTCGGGTTTCTATAGAAGATTCATCAAGGACTTCTTAAAAATCACAAAGCCACTATACATGCTATTAGAAAAAAAAACTCCCTTTGTGTTTAATGAGGAGTGTTTTTATTAGCCTTCCAAACTCTAAAAAGGGCCTTGACTTCTGCACCAGTTATTATAGCTCCGGATTAGAATCTTCCATTTGAAATGATATACGATGCAAGTGATTATACAGTTGGAGTTGTTTTAGGCCAAAGAAGAGACAAGGTCTTTCATGTTATCTATTATGCTAGCAAGACACTCTCAGACGCACATCTGAATCATGCAACAATAGAAAAGGAGCTCCTATCAGTAGTATGCACATTCGACAAATTCAGAGCCTACTTGATCTGGTCAAAGGTGATCTGGACAAACCACTCAGCAATCAAATACTTGATTGAGAAGAAAGATGCTAAGCCTAGAATGATAAGATGGATGCTTCTTCTACAAGAATTTGACTTGGAGATCAAAGACAAAAAAGGGACCGAGAATCTCATTGCAGATCATCTTTCTTGGTTAGAGCTACTTGAACAAAAGAGAGAATCTCCAATCCAGAAGAATTTCCCATATGAGCAAATTTTTGTCATGCACTCATAACCTACTCATGGTATGCTTATTTTGTAAATTACTTGGCAAGCAGAGTAATGCCTTACAAACTTTCTAAAGTTCAAAAGAAGAAGTTTTTGGCTGATGTAAGGCATTACTTTTGGGAGGATTCATTCTTATATAAACAATGCCTAGATCGAATTATTAGGCGATGTGTTCCTAAAGAAGAAATGGCCAGCATATTAAATCACTGTCATTCATCACCATATGGTGGTCATTTTAGAGCAACTAGAATAGCCACTAAAGTCCTTTAATCGAGGTTTTACTGGCCTACACTCTTTAAGGATGCCTACAGAATTGTGGTAATCTATGACAGATGTCAAAGGACAGGAAATATCTCAAGGAGACATGAAGCCCCTTTAACCTACATCTTAGAAGTTGAGATCTTTAATGTATAGGGGATTGATTTTATGGGGCCCTTTCCATCCTCATTTATCATTTAGTTTATTTTAGTAGTTGTTGATTATATCCCCAAGTGGGTTGAAGCAGCTGCTTTTCCTATAAATAATTCTCGAGTGGTTGTGAGGTTTTTGAGGAAGAATATTTTTACAAGATTTGGAGTGCCTAGAGCTATTATCAACGATAAAGGAAGGCATTTTTGCAACCAATAGCTTCAATCGGTGTTAGCTAAATATGGAGTAACTCATAAGGTTGCAGCTCCATATCACCCACAAACTAGCGGGCAAAAGGAAATCTCAAACAGAGAACTGAAATGGATCTTAGAGATGACGGTGAATTCAAATCAGAAGGATTGGACGCAGAAATTAGATGATGCACTTTGGGCTTTTAGAACTTCCTTCAAGACACCAATTAGTACATCCCCATATCAATTAGTCTACGAAAAAGCATGCCATTTTCCAGTAGAAATGGAGCACAAAGCATATTGGGCAGTAAAAGTCTTAAATTTTGACTTAAAGGCAGCTGGTGAGAAGAGACTCCTCCAACTCAATGAGCTTGAAGAATTCAGACAACAAGCTTATGAAAATGCCAAGTTATACCAGGAGAAGACAAAAATGTGGTAGGACAGAAGAATTTTGAGGAGAGAGTTCACACCGGGACAAAAAGTGCTTTTATATAACTTAAGGTTAAAGCTCTTTCCAGGAAAGTTGAGATCAAGGTGGTCAGGACCTTTTACTGTGATTCAAGTATGGCCATATGGAGCCGTGGAGATTCAAGATAGTGATCGAAAATTTAAAGTGAATGGGCAAAGGCTAAAAGAGTACAATGACGGTGCACTCAACACTTTAAAAAATATCATCACGTTTGGGGAACCAACGGGTAAGCCCTCCTTCTAGTATTTAAAAAACAAAAAAAAAAGAGTTAATTGGTTTGGTTTTTGTCTAGCTAAAGACGTTAAAGAAGGGCGGCCATTTGGGAGGCAACCCAAAACTTCTTTTTCTCACTCATTTTTCTTTCTTACTCACTGAAGCACTCTGCACTACATTGAAAGTTTTAGTTTTCATTATTTTCATTTTAAGTTAATATGGAGGAATCTCTTGCAAAGCTTAAAAATAGGTTTCCCACTCTCCCCAAAGATATGCTTAGGAAGATCTATAGTTGTCGACTTGAAAGAATGAAGATATTCAAGAGTTTGGGCCTTCCTGAGGATATACGTTGAATCATTGAAGCTAAGGTACATTTAGCATGTGAGGTTCATACATCATTTATTAAACCTATGCCAGGAATGGGAAGAAGTTCTTACTTCAAAAAGAAAATAGCTAAAAGAATGCAGACCTGCCATAAATATGCAAGGTGGACATGTGATCAGCACTGTAAGAGCAAAGGTATGTCCTCAGCGACTTGCCACTCCATAATTTCTAAACCAACTGCTAATTAGATGCTCGATCAACTGCAAACTTATAAACCTAAACTAGATCTACTAGTTAAGCAAATAGGTAGGCAATCTTTAGATATCAGTCAAAAGCAGAATCCAGGCACCACTTTTCAGTTGTAACTCTCCTTAATCTCTTGGTTTTACTCTTAGCATTTTAGTTTATTTTATTCTGCGCTTATGTTAAAAAAAACTTTCTCTAAGTTCTAGAAGACATTGAGAACAATGTCTGATTTAGGTTGAGGGAGGAGTAGGAAATAAAAAAAGTAGTTAGTAAAAACCATTAGATGCATGGGGTGTGATAAAAATGTCAGAGTAAGGAGTTATTCTTAACTTTTGAGACGCATTTTATTAGTTGCATGTTTTTGTTCCTTCCTAAAAAAACAAAAAAATTCAAAAAAAAAAAACCATCATGTTTAAGTGCTTTTTAATGATCTTAAGAAGTATATAAGTTGAGTATGGATCAATTGAATTTAGAGATTTCATAGCATGAATGAACAATTGATTATTGCAATTGGTGATGAATTTTAAGATTGAATGAGCTAAGTTTGAAAGCCCCTAACCGTGAGCTTTTGAGCCTATAATGATTATTTCTCTTGTATGTAATATTCACTTATTAAGTTGTCACTCAAGAACTTGCTTTAAATCTTGTTGAAATTACATCTCACATGCACATTCAAAAATGATAAACGTATTCATTTTTTTAGCCAGAGCCAAATAGCCAACCTTACAATTATACCGTTGATAAGCCCCTTTGAGCCCAATTAATATTTTCTTTGTTCTCAACCCATTAACAAGTGTTTTAATGATATATCAACTACTTTTACTTCATTTGTAAGATTAGTAGAGCATTTGAAATTTTTGTGAAATGGGCTTTTTGTAACCCTCTTCCACCATAGGCCGAGATTAAGTTCATAAACTCATAATTATGTGAAATTAGAGATCGTAAGATCATTTAGACCTTAATAAAAGCAAATTTCCCAAAATCAGGGTTTTCAAAAAATTTTCTAAAACCTGTTCAACAACAGTCTCACATCCGCATTTCAACATCACAAATGGCCTGTACAGTACGATTCCATTTATAAATATCAGAGTACACAGTAAATTCCCGACATACTCGGGTTCCATTAATCAATAAAGGGTTCTACAAGGCATAATACCCATTATCCCTTCCCTTTACTATGGGATTACACAAACTAATCCATATACATAATGGTTTCCCAACAAAACATCTAAAATGATTTATACATGATAACCAAATATTCCAAAAGTAAAACTCCTTGCCCGGAGCTCTAACAACTCTTCGTCATTCGCTTTCCTTTTGATCCTTCGGCCCTGTCTAAAAACTTGTTTTTGGGGGAGTGAGATTCTAAGGAATCCCCGTAGTAACAAATCACTCATAGTATGCACAACAATAAGGCATGAAAGCAAATCATAACCCACATATAGCAACTACAATGGAAGTTATAGAGGCAAGGGTAGTATGACGTGCGTCACCTTTACATTTGCTCATGCTGAATTGCTCACGCTGTATTGCACACAACACAGTTCACAATAATATATTTCACCACAGCTGGGATTCATATAAAGCATTTTATAATGCAAGCCACACTGGCAAGGTTCACAATGCAAGCCATACTAGCAAGATTCTTAAAGATCCATGTCGATTACAATGGCAGTTCAACGGCAGGGGTAGGTGTGATAGACATCAACGACAGGAGTAGGTGTGATAGACATGGCCCCCTATGATTGCTCACGCTGCAATAGACTATGACACATACATTTCACAGATCTCAATGACAAGATATGCATACCATACATCATACACAACATGAGAGAAAAGTCACTACCTTAGTCCTTCTGTGCATGCTCTGGCGCCGGTCTCTCTTGAGTAGCGCAAATGTCATATCCTATAATTCATAATTACGGACGAAGAGTCAATTCTCTAATCCAATGTTTAATAACTTCTCAACTCTTAAATTGGTTATCATTATTGACCCTTAAAAACATATAAATGCCTCTAACAAAAGCCCTAAAGGGTTGGAAGAACTATCCCAAAGATCCCCTTTTTGAAGTACAAGAACTGGTTTTTCACTATTGCACTCAAGTGAAGAAGGCCTCACTCGAGTAATGAGGAACTTTGCACTCGAGCACAAAGGTGAACACTTGAGTGACAGCCAAATGCTCACTCGAGTCCTAGGAAGTGCGGTGGAGAAAGTGCTCACACGAGAGCAGAAAGGAATGACAGAAACCAAAGTTGCTTGCTGCACTCGAGCATGAACTCAATCACTCGAGTGGAAACCTAAGGCTTACTCGAGCACCCCCAAAGTAAGGTTCAGGAAGTGCTCACCCTAGAGCACAAGAAACTTTCAGAAAAGGACATCACTCGAGCAGGAAAAAAAACTCGAGTGATGGCTTAGCACTCGCGAGTGCTAAGGTACACTCTTGAAAAATGGCAGCGAGTGACAACCTGAGATGCGAGTTCATAGTATCTCATACACCCTTACTCGAGTGGGACGAGGCTCACTCGAGTGGGAACTCTCAACACTCGCAAGTGACGCAATAATTTTGCCTTTCACGTGGAAGTGCAACAGAAAAATTGAAGGCCAAAAGAGCAATTGCACTACCACACTCGAGTGAGACCCATCCTCACTCGAGTGATACTTATCAGAACCCAGAAAACACAGAAACTGATAGCACTTTCCAGATTTTTACCTAAGTGATTCCAATGATCCCAAATACCAAACCAAAACTATTCCCACACAAAAATGCACAAGGAATCACATGGAAACATCATAATTGCCAAATTCTTTTTCCATTATCGTGCTTTGGTCATAGGCTACAATCAACACCAAAATTCTAAAATCTCCAAACATACCATTTCATTCTCAAATCAATCTATTTATCCAAAACACCCATTTCCATGCCAACAACATGCCAAATACCCAATGACCCCTATTTTCGAAAGCAAGGCCAGAAATTCCAGAAATTTCAAGTTTCATCAAATGGCATAAAACATAGATAGAATGGTTTGTTTCACTTACCTCTTCAACTTTTCCAAAGAGGTTTCTTGATTCTCAAAGGTTCAAAATTCCTTGAGAGTTCAAATCAACACCAATGGGAAATCTAGAACCATCAAAATAAAGCTCTCACTCCAAAGACCAAAGTTAATGAAAAGAAATTTTCCATTAGTGATCATTAACTTACCTCAAATTCAAGCTTTTCTTCTTCCCCCTTAAGCATCCATGTCTGCCAAAATAGAGAAAGAAAGAAGAGAGAGATAAGAGTGAGGTAGGAGATGAAGAATTATGACATCCCCCCTAAACCATGCTTGCTTGAGCAAAAAAGGAGGGAAGAGAGAAGAGAGAAACCAATAAAATATAAAGTTGACTTTCCAACTCTCTCTCATCCATAATCTTGCCACATGTCACAATGCCATTGGCTCTCATAAAGTAAGTAACTATTTTAGTTACTCTAACCCCTCCATTAGCCATTTAGTCACACATCTCATTTCCTTTTAGTTAGTAATTAATTCATCCCTTAATCACTAACTTATGGCCAATAATTCCATTCTTTTAATTTTTCCACCAATTATGGCATATTAATTAAAATTTCCACAAAACACAAAATAATTTCAATTTAATTTCACAAATATCCATAATAATCCTCATTAGCCCTTAATCAAAAATTTGGGGCATTTCACTTTTGATAAGTGAGGGGGTGTATGTATCATCAACTTTAGAATTGCAGAATTATAAAAAAAAAAAAAGAGAAAAGAAAAAAAATATCAAGTATTCGAATAAAAATCGTGGGTTGCAGTGATGAGATGGATTTATTCATAAGTTGACCTATTTTTTTTCAATTGCTCTATTTCTTAAATATAGCCTTTTATATCATGTTTTACATTCCTTTTACCTTAACCCCATTACAACCCTCAATAAGTACTTTTGATTTGAATTATGCATGTGAATTAGTTAGTGGAGATTGAGATTTTTAGCAAACCTATGGTAGTGCAATTTTTTTGGTTGAAAACCCTTAAACACTTTAGAGATTGAGAGAATGAGTTACAATTATAAACTCGGTTCATTCATTTTCAAATAAAGCTACCAGTTTATATTTTCATTGATTCATGAATACTATGATCTCTTTATTTTACAATTGTGTTCATGCTTATGACTTGACACTACTGATTTTGTTGTAAGCACTTATTAGTCACTCCTTATAGTCTGAGGACGTCCAAGAGCTAACTGTGGGAGAATTTGATAAGTAAAATATTTACATATTTAATTTTCCTTATATAGTGACTTTATGGATGATATTTAAGCTTAATTTAATGAATTTGGGTGTAATTGATAAATAAATAATGATTTTGGCATAAAATGGAATTTCTTGAAAAATACTAAATTTAACCCTGTTTCAGTGTTTAGGCAATATCTGGAGCTCTAAATGTTAGATTGAGATGTTCTTTATATGGATAAAAAGATAAAAAAAAAAATCTCTATAACTTTCATATTGAATCGAAAACCCAATTCCGCCTTCAATGGTTTTGAATTTTGCTTGGAAGTTGAGGATATGAAATTGTCCTTGATTGACCTTTGTCCACTAATTTGACCATAACTTGAGTTGCAAATGTTGAAATGGGGCAATTCTAATTGGATTTTCACGCAAAGATACAAAGATACAACTTTCATGCAGATCATGTGTTGAAATCCCACCATTTTGAATGTCAACATTAGGCAACAATCAAAAAGTTTGGCAACCTAACTTTCAAAGTTAATGTCAAAGGCTTATGGTCAAGATGTATGCTTAACTTTCTTGGAAATTTTTGCACCTCCTCCATCTATAAATAGATGAGCTCAAGACACAAGGAAACACACCATCTTAGATTTAATCTCATGCATTGTATTTGCTTCTTGTATACCTCTTTCATGGAAGGCTTAGTTAGTCCTCTTTTATGGATGGTATCGGTTGTCACCTACATGGAAGGTTTTACCTCCTATATGGAAGGCTAGATTTTTCCATTTTTATGCATCTTATAGTTGTATCTTTGTGTTTTAGAATTTAATAATTGAGTTTCATATAATTTTTATGAAGTTTTCAATTTATTTTGGTTATGTTTTTAATTTCATCATGAGCTAAATTTTCACTTTCCTAGGGTGATGGTGTATCTTACTAATGACGGATTGAATCTTAACTTATTAAATCTAGTTTTAATTTTTCCTTCATGATTGAGTTTTGATTATTATTTTTAATGCTTTTGATTGATTGGCCATCTTTTGAATGATTTCAATATGCATGTTGAGACCGGAAGGAGATGCATGTGTTTAAATCCTATAATTGAAATCATAATTTGTATATGAAATAGGAATATATTCATATGGGTTGTGTAGTTTTAATGAGTTCTATAAATCTTAAGGCATGATTGATTGCTTTAATTAATATAGAGATATATTGGATTAGCAATTAATTTTAGAATTGCTTGACCTTGGAAGAGGTTAGTAACTAAATTAGGAAAATCAATTATCAATCATGCGAAATAAATTGGACTAGAATAGATAGGTGATTCAATCTAAAACTTTGTTAAGTGAAATTTTATCCCTAGAACTTTTTCTCATAGTTGTTTTCACATCAGTTGCATTCATATTTAATAAATTTTATTTTGTACACTCAATAAACAACTAATTGATCGACTAAATAGAATTAAAATTACCTATTTTGGTACTTAGTGACTAATCCTCATAGGAACGATATCCTACTCATTTCTATATTACTTGGTTATGACAGTGTGCACTTGCACTTTTTAATAAACCATTTACACTTGTAACACAGTGCCTTTTCTAACCCAACGATAATGATTGTAGTACTACGTGATGTGGTTCATGAAAGATGTTGTCACTCATGATCAATGTTGTATTCCTGACTATGTATGCAATTTTAATTTATATTGTTTTTTTTTTAAATTTAATTTAGTTTTTATTAGTTATTATTTTCTTTATTGATTTTAATGTGCAATGTTAATTTTTTTTCAGTATTATGATGGTAAACGTTGTGTATAGTACAACGACAACCAAATAAATGAAGTGATCAAAGAATGGTGTACTTATGTGTTCCAACAATGTAATAATTAGTCTGTTGAATCTTTTATATGATTGCTTTGCATAACTTTCTTCTTTATTGACTATATTAAACAAGTTTGGCAAGACTTTTTTTACCATTGGTAATACTAGGTTGTATATATATAACTTGACTTAGCAGTTTTAAGTGTAATTGTATTGGATAGTTGTTATTTATTGTGATACAATTTAGTTAATCGTGTTGATATTTGACTCTTGATCTTCTGAAAAAAGATGGTTTTTGTAGTTTGGTGGTAAGAGTAGATATGTGTATAGAACATTGTTATAAATTTGGGTTCACACAAATTTATAAAATTAATTAAAAAAACGGCCTTGGGTGGTACTTGTGTGAGAAATGCGCTACCTAAGGATTTAAATAAAACAAAAGAATAAAGCCTTAGGTATCACTTTTGTGGCTCAAGCGCTACCTTAGCGCAAAACAAGCAGTAACGCTTGCAATTTCAAGCGCTACCGCTATACATTTTTTATCAAACAAAAAGGACTTTTCTGTAGCGCTACCTAATCATTAGGTAGTATTGGCATACATAGCACTAGATAAATGCTACCTATTTGAATTTTGAAGCGCTACCGTTAAACTTTTTTGCAGTAGTTAAATGAAGTACTTCTACAATTATACGGTCCCGATTGTTGAAACTCAAAACTTACTCTAAGCCTTAAATCCCAAAATTTCCTCTGTTCCTCAAAATAAACCCACTGTTAGAAAGCCCTAATTAAGTAGAATAACTTTCATGAAGGAAGTTTTTTAATTAGGAGTAGTTATGGGTACAAGTCTTACCTCAAAGTTTCCATATGCTTAAATTTCTCCCTCTCCATGCCGCAGACCAGAGACAAAGTTGGGAAAGAAGAAAAAAAAGAGTCACGCGTTGGGGAAAAAGAAAGGAAGAGGGGTATATAAAATGACATGAGGGTATATTACACTAAAGTACCCAGAAATTTTCTTTATTATTTTAATGAATTCTTTCTTTCTTTCTTTATATTGTCTATTTCTAAATTTGCTTCATACAAATTTTCTTTTACCCCTTATTTTACTCTGTGAAATTTATATTTTCTTATATATCCATATTTTGGCCTTAAAAGTATTTAAATCATTTTTTATAATATTGAAATAATTAAATATATTAAATAATTAGTTTATCTATATTTATTCCTACTTAATGATATTATTTTCTTTTCCTAAATTTTCTCTTAAAATATACAAATTCTATTCATCTCTTCCCTTAATCTTATACCTCAAAATCTCAAACAATGCATCTGATCCATTCTAAATCTTAATTTACTTAATAAACCTTATATTAGTGTTTTTCCCCGATGCATAACCTTATATTAATGTTAGTTAAATATTATAATTAAAAATTGAGGTGTTACATCGAAGGCCCATATCAAATGAAACTAAAAGGCCTAGAATGATGGTATGATGCCTCATGAGCCTTAAAAGGATTATCTTTTATTGAAATATTTTCTAACATGATAGATGTAATGAGCTCATGGTCTTTTAGGGTCATAAACCCTTAGACTAAGGTTGGTTATCTAATACATACACCATCCTTGTGATCTATCTATATATGGAGTAATACTAGATGTAACACCCCAAATTTCAATTAAGGGCTAATGATAATTATTTTGAATGATTTTGTAAATTAAAATGGATTTGAGATCTGAATTATTATTGGAAATGGCCAACACCCTGTATTTTAGCATAATTATGTGACAAAGTAATTATTTGGCTAAATATAGGGGTAAATGGCGCATGGAAGAAGGAAAAGAATTTGTTTATGTATTATGTGGCAATTTTAATTAATATGCCATAATCAGTGAGAATTGAAAGAATGGCCATAAGTTAGTGATTAATAGAGAGATTAATTATTAACTAAGGAGAAATGAGATATGTAACTAAATGGGTAATGGAGTGGTTAGAGTAACTAATTAGTTACTTACTTTATGAGAACCAATGAGAGAGTGACATGTTGCCATTGGTATATGAAGCAAGCATGAGAGTTGGTAGAAGGAAAAGTCAATACATTATTTTATTCATTTCCTCTCTTCTCTCTCTCTCTTTTTGAATAGGTATAGGGAGGAAGCAGAATTTTCTGTGCTCTTCTTCATCATCATCACCTCTCATTTTCTCTCTCTCTCTCTCTCTCCCCCCATTTTTGCCATTTTTTGGAAGCAAAGAAGAAGAAAAGCTTGAGAAAGGTGAGTCATTTGACACTTCTAATGGCTTATAATACCAAAACTCCCTTCTATAAAGTTGTTCCTTGGGTTGAGAGCTTCAATTTCATGGTTTTAGATTTCTCATTTGGTGGTATTTGAGCTGTCAAGGAATTTTGGAGTTTGATGAATCAAGGAACTCCTTTAGAAAAGTTGTAAAGGTGAGTAAGACAAACCTTCCTATATAGGTTTCGTAGCCATTGATTGAGTTTGAATTTTCTAGAAATTTCTACCCTATTTTCAAATATAAGGGTCTTAGAGAGTATGGCAGGCGGTGGTCATAGAAATGGTGTGTTGTTGTGCGTATTGGATAGATATAATTGATTTGAGGTTAATATGTGAAGTTTGTAGATTTTGGGAAATTGACATTGTGTTGTTGATCATGTTATATCTTATGGAAGCAATGTGAAATTGGTTGATTTGATATTTTCAATGGATTCCTTGTGAAAATTTATATAGGAATAGGTTTGATTGTTGATTTTGGAGCCATTGGACATTTTAGTAGAAAATTGGAATGTTGTCAAGTGTGAACTCTGTTCTAAGCAGTCAGTTTGCCCAAACGTTTTGAGTGATCAAATGATGTCTAAAACTTATAAAACTTTCAAGTCTTAAATTTCACATTCCAAGCTTCAAAATGGACATAACATTTGTGTCATTTCGTTTTCTGAACTGGGAGATATGATTGTCCAAAGTTTGGGATGGAAACCGGACTCTGTTTTGGAGCAGTGTTGAGTTTTGGGCAATTCTGAATTTGTGTGGTGATTTTTGGTAATGGCCCATATTTTTCCTATGAGTAGGACTTAAATACCTTTCATTTGGCTTTGGAATCACCTCATTTCGATTTTTCTAGAATTAGTTATAAGTTTTAAAAGTTCAGCCAAGAAACAGGATTTTTCTTGGCCGCGGCCAACCCTCAAAAATCAGCATTTTGCAATTCTGAAAGGTGGTTTTTGGTATAGTTTTCTCAACCCTTTAGGGTTATTGTTAGGGCCTTTCATAGGTACTTAAGGGACTTTAATGTTAATCAAATCTAAGTGTTTTGAAGTCATTTGAGTATTGGGATAAGTGATAACTTGTCATCCTTAATATTGATTATAGGACTTGACAATTGCCCAGAGCGTAGAAGGCATACGTCTGAGTAAGAATGGAAAAAGAAAGGTACTGATACTTTATCCTATATCATGTTTAATGCAATGCTCGTATGTATTTATCATTGAATGATGCTGATTGGGTCCATGGCGAGTAGCCCGGCCTTGAATGTTACTGCTTGGATTTGTGGTGGTTAGCCCAACCTTGAATGTTGCTGATTGGGTTTGTGGCAATTAGCCCAACCTTGAATATTGCCGATTGGGTCCATGGCGGGTAGCCCATCCTTAAATGAATGATTGAGTCGCGGCGGGTAGCCTGACTTTGAATGCTGTAATACCCCTAATTTTGATACTTGAGGTTAGAGAATAAGCCTAGATTAAGTGAACTGCTAAGCCCTAGTTTAGCAGGATCCCAAATTGGATTAAGAAATATGAAAATGTGTTTGATGGTGATTCCAAGGGAATTGCCATAATCAGAGGTAAAACGATAAAGTTGCCGACCAATTGGTCAATTGTCGAAGAGGAAACTTATTGGCAACTTCAAGATCAATGGCTAGGATTGAATTGTGCAATAGATCAAGGGGCGGAATCCCATGTGTTTGAGGCTATATGAGCTTATAGGAGGTGTGTTGAGATGGTGACACTTGGCATAATTGAGCCATTGGATTGGGTCAAGATTTCAACACTCTTTACTCTCTCCTTTCTCCCTTAAATCAGTTTGTGGGTGTGTGGGGAGCCAAAATCTGATTTCATTCTCTCTCCTCCAAGCCTCCATATTCGCCCAAGTGAAGGGAAGAAAGAGAAAATGAAAGGTGGGTTTTTGGTTGGCTTATTGTCCTCTAATGGTTAAATCATATTCTTTAAAGTAGTTCATAGTGATGAGAGCTTCATTGCTAAGGTTTTAGATTTGGGAAAGAAGGTGTTTTGAGAGCTTGTGGAATTTAGAAAGATGAAGAATCAAGGAAGTGGCTTGGGAAAGAGGAAGAGGTAAGTGTTTGCTCCCTTTTGATCAATATATTGTGATTTGTAGTTTTTACCCCTAATTTGGTATAATTGTCGAATGGTGGTGTATTGTGGTTAAAATGATGTCATAGTGTGTTTTGGTGTCATTGGAATTGATTTAGAGCATTGGGTGTAAAGTAATGAAATTTGGGTAATGTGTGTGATAAGTGTGACCATAGGAAGAAAATGTTACTGTAATAGGATTTTGGTGTTTTGAGGTTTCCAATGGATTCCTTGAGTGAAATTATGTGGAAATAGCTTTGTGTTAGAGTTTGAGAACCATTGGAGACATATTGGTTAAGTTTGGGAGAATTCTGGTTTTCTGCGTTTTTATGGGTTCTGATAAGCATCACTCGAGCGAACATGGGTCTCACTCGAGTGCAGCGTGATGTTTTCCCTTTCCCCTTCGGTTTTGGTTGCACTTGTTCATGGAAGAAGCAAGAGTGCACTTTCTCATCTGCGAGTGATGTAGGTCTTCACTCGAGTGCACCATAGCTCACTCGAGTGAATGTGTGTTGTATGCTAAGAGGTTGTTCTCGGGTTGTTACTCACAGTTGGTTTGTCAAGAGGGTGAGCTAGCACTCGCAAGTGTTGAGCTATCACTCGAGTGAGGGTCGTTGTGCTCGATTGCACTTTTGACTTTGGGATTTCTGTGCTCTCAGGTAAGCACTTTTAGAGCTTTACTCTATAGGACTCGGGTGCTTGAGGAGTTATCATTCGAGTGTTGAGGTTATCACTCGAGTGAAAGGCATCCATCACTCAAGTGAGGTCATCTTCACTCGAGTACTACAGTCAAAAATAGGATTTTGAGGATTCAAAAGATGGTCTTTGGTCAAGTATTTTCTAACCCTTTAGGCTTTGGGTAGCCACCTAAAGGTTGTAGATGATAACCAGCTTAAGTATTTGAAAGTTAAGGAATTGGAAAAGGGATTAACTCTATGTCCTTGTTTTGATTATAGGGTTTGTTGATTGCCCTGATTGTGAGCAGCTGGAGCTGGAGCTTACATGGAAAGAGTGTAGGGAACATATCTCTTCTGCTTGTATTTGATATATGTGTTAGTGTGTTGGTGCATGTCTTAGCTTTGCATGATTATGTGTAATTTGAAGCTATGTTTCAATTTATGCTATGGCCATTAGTATATTATTTGAAGCATTGAGCTTACAAATTGTCATTGTGTTAGCATGAGTTATGTGATGCAAGCATGTCATGCATTAAATATCTATCATACATGCATATTGATATTGTTTACCTACTGAGATTCTCTAGAATCTCACCCTCCTTACTAACATTTCAGATAGGGTAATGGATCGAGGATGGAGAAAGTAATCAAGGGTGCAAGGACTTCCTTCAAGTTGAAGATTCGGTAGTTGGTTATCATAGTTGGGAGTATATGGATTTGGATGTATATATATGTATGTGGATGAGGATTTGTTATGTATTTGAGATGGATTTGTGTAATCCCCATATGAGGGCTTGTAATGGGTGATGTGCCCTATAAAGCTTGAGTTAATAACTGGAATTCGGAATTGCTGGAATTATTACATTGCGTACTCTGATATATTAAATGTGATTTATCTTCATGGTAATTGTATTCAGAATGTGAATGTGAGACTAGGTTATAAATGATTTCAAAAGGTATTTGTTAAAACCCCGTCTGGTAGATGAGTTTATAAATATTATTTGATTGTTATTGGTCTCTATTTCACTTTAATTGTGTATTCCGAATATTAATTACGGACGGGGTTACAAATGTGGTGTAGCTGAATTGTGATATATACTTACATGCTTTGTTTAATTATATATCATATACGTAAACTGTTACTACTAGATTCTTTTGAATCTCACTTTTTCCAATTAATAAATTTAGCCAGGGCAAGCGAGGCGAGGGACAAGTAGGTGAACAAGGACGACTAGGATTGTCAGTGGTAGTCTTAGTTTCTTTTTTATTTTTTGTTATCATTTGGACAATTGTATATTGGATTGACCATAGATTTGTAATTGTTGTCTAATCCCCGGTTTGGGAATTGAGATGGGTAATGATGCCCTATAAAACTCTTGGATTAATGATATTATCCCGGGTGAATGTCGGGAATTTTATTAGTACTCTGATATTGTATATGTGACAAACCGAATAGGCCAATTGTTTTTATGAAAGGATGGAGATCTTGTCGTACAGGTTTTTGGAAAAAGGTTTTTAATTACTCTCGATCTCTTATCCAATTATAAAAAGTGTTTTACACTAATCACGGCCTCGTTTTTTGGGTGAGGGTTACACTAGATGCATATTTAAGTGAAGCGACAATTAGCCACTTGATCCTAGGGGTTTCATTGATTATGGATGGATGGCAAATAATATTGTCAATAATAAATAAATGCCCTTCAATGTCCTCTTTTAGGAATAACCCTAGATTAGGGGATATCTACCCTAAGAAAAGCATATACTAATTAATTGGGCAGGTCAATCATTTCTACTAATATGTGCTATAGTTGCAAGGTGGTTCTAATTCTCACATATAAAGGTCTCCTAACTACCCCCATCGTAAAGATGAAGACCCCATCTGACAACATTGACCTTTAGGGGCTTTTAAAAACCCCACATGGATCAACCTAGCCAAATGAGTAACAACTAGGATGAAGTATTCACAATAACCTCAGGGGGTTATTGAAACCCTACAGGGAGACCGTTAGAAGTTCTTGCTCTCCTAAGGAACTCACAGACCTAGGTATAAGTCCCAAAATGTGTGTGAGGAGAATAGTGTATGTGTTCGGTGTGTGTAGAGAGCATAAAAACAATATTTCCTGCTGTTATGAAAATATAGTTTGGCATAATGATGATTAGATTTGCAAATTGTTTTGTATAAGAATCATTGTGCATACAAATATATATGCATCAGTTACTGAAATGTGGAATCTCATTCCTATATATTAACATTTGTTAGATGAATGTTCTAGTAGGGAGTAAGGGAAGGTGTAACCCCCTTCAAGAATCAGGCCGGGATTAACGTTTAAACACATTTAATTATCGAATGAGAAATCCGGAACAAATAAAAACTTTTTAAAACACCTGTACAAATGGATCTCCATTCATTTCATTCATTAAAACAAATGGCCTGTTTGGTCTGTTACATATACAATATCAGAGTAAGCACAATTCCCGACGTTCACCCGGGATAATAACATTAATCCAAAGGTTTATACAGGGCATCATTGCCCATCTCAGTATCTATACCGGGGATTACACAAAACTATACCACTACAATTTTATTCAATATGATTACATTGATCCAAAATGATAACCAATTCGATATAAAACCAAAATATATAGCTAAGACTACCGCTGGCAGTCCTAATCGTCCTTTGCCACTTGCTTGCTTTTTGATCCACTTGCCCTGTCTAAAAATGTTATTTGGAAAGAATGAGATTCTAGAGAATCCCAATAGCAACAATTTATTTATATGATGCATATATACAAAGCAAGTCACATATATCACAATGTAGCAATCAATACTCGAGATCGGGCTTTCGCCACGTTCCCTTCACTATACACGAGGTCAGGCTTACGCCACACACCATCACTTTATCAATATTCGAGTTCGGGCTTTCGCCACGTCCCCTTCACTTTCACTGTAATCGAGTACGGGCTTTCGCCACGTCCCCTTCACTTTCACTGTAATCGAGTCCGGGCTTTCGCCACGTCTTCTTCACTTTCACTATATTCAATGACCAATGCAAACATGCAATGCAATACACATGATATAGGATAAAGTGTCACTACCTTTGTCTTTCCTTCCTTGAGCAGGCACAGGCCTTCTATGCTCCGGGCAGATATCAAATCCTAAAGTCATAATTAAGGATGAAACATTATTCTCTATTCCAATACTCAATTAACTCTTCAACACTTAGATTTGGTTATTAATAATGACCCTTAAGAAGCCACAAATGCCTCTAATAAAACCCCTAAAAGGTTGGGACACAATAGGTTGAAGATCTCTTTTCAAAAACTTAAAGTGCTGGAACACAGGGGTTGGCCGCGGCCAGCCCTTACTTGGGCCGTGGCCAAAATATGGTCAGAAGGCCGTGGGCCGCGGCCAAGAAATTTCCTGACTCTTGGCTGAACTTTGAAAAATCATAACTAATTGTAGAAAAATCGAAACGAGGTGATTCCAAAGCCAAATGAAAGGTATATAAGTCCTCTTTCAAGGAAAAATATATCCCATCACTGGAAATCACTACACAAATACAGAATCACCAAAAACTAAACACTACTCCAAAACAGAGTTCTGTTTTTATACCAAACTTTGGCAAAGCATAACTCTCAGGATACTAAACGAAATGACACAAAATATATGTCCATTTTGAAGCTTGGGATGTGAAATTTAAGACTGGAAAGTTTCACAATTTTTTGAAATCATTTGGTCATTCAAAACGTCCACACAAATAAACTGCCCAGACAGAGTTCACATTGACAGCATTTTCCAACTTTTCTACCAAGTGTTCAATGACTCCAAAATCATTAACCAAACATATTCTCATACAATTTTCCACAAGGAACACAATGGTAACCTCAAAATGACCAAATTCTCAATCTAACCACATGCCCTGTTTTGACCAATACACCAAAACCAACACAAAGTTCCCAAACTTTACTTTTAATGATTCAAACCAATCCATTTGTCCAAAAGACATCACAATATACCATTTCCATGATCACAACATGCCAAACTCACTAAGACCCTAATTTTTGAAAATAGGGCAGAAAATTCCAGAAAATCAATGTTCAACCAACAACCACAATACATATATCAAAAGGGAGTTAACAGTCACCTCTTTCACTTTGCCAAAGAGATTTCTTGATTCTTCAACTTTCACAATCTCTTGAGGTCACAAACTAACACCAATGAACACATTACAACCATCAAAATGAAGCTCTTCATTCAAGGATCAATATTAGAGTAGAAAGTTTGAGCAATGGAGATCATTTTCCTTACCTTTTCTCAAGCTTTTCTTCTTCTATTTTCTGCAACAATGGTGCCACCTAGGGAGAGAAGAGAGAGAACGAGAGAGAGAGATGGAGGAGGAGTGAAGAAAGTGAGAAAATGATGATTCTCTACCTTCCCCCTACCATTTCAGCGTGAAGAGAGGGAAGAGAGGAGAAAAGAATTGTTAAAAAAATGCTTTTGACTTTTCTCATATCTCTCCCCACATGTGAGCTTGCCATGTGTCCACTCCTCATTGGCTCTCACACAATAAGCACCCATTAGCTTCTCTAATCTCTCCATTAGTCATTTTAATTACACTTCTCATTTTCTCTTAGTTAGTAATTAATTTCCCCATTAATTACCAACTTATGCCAATAATTCCATTCTTTCAATTTTCCAACAATTATGACATATTAAATAATATTGTCACCAGTATACATTAATTTAACTTTAATCCACTCTAAATCACAATTATCTTCTCAATAATCCTCATTAGCCCTTAATCAAAATTTGGGGTGTTACAGAAGGCACCTATGGATTGAGCCTTGAAGGCTCTCTGTGCCCCTAGAACACATGTTATGTTATTTTATTTGCTATGACCCTAAGACTTTTGTATTTTATTTTATTTACTAAAATATTTTAAAGATTTAATTTGACACTGTGAATGTGATGTGAGCTTTATTGTGGCAGCCTATTTCTTTTTAATATGGCTTATTCCTTTTTAATTTGGTGTAGGGACAGCTTCGGTGCAGAACTTGAAAGAGGCATGGGACAGGAATTGTAGACATGTGATGTGATTGTCTTGAAAGGCTTGATGTGGATTCGCAAGAAGACACCGTTGATGAAATAGGGAAGATGCTAAATCATGATTGGCCAGGCGTCAATTCCATCACGTTTTTTGACCTAAAATTCCATCTCGATTTATAATTATATAATTATAATTGAAGGTTTTAAGGCATACCTAGAATCCGTTGACTTGCTGAGTACCCACGTGAGATCGGAGCACCGATATGGACTTCGATTAAGTTCATACGGCGGATTCACCATTTGGAAGAAGAAGAACAGAGAGAGAAGTTTCTGTGTGGAAGTTTTCTATATGGTTTCGTAACTTACCACAATTTGATATGTTACCCCATGTCACGTACGGGAGTTATTTTGATTTGAATTTCAACTCATAAGGATAAAGCTCCTTATTTAGACCCATAATTTTTCATAATTACATAATAGCCCCAAGTGAACTGGGCTTAGGCTCTGATCCACCAAGGGTAGACCAGGCATATTCCAACATCTCCCTCTCACACTTTGAGGATTCAATGTTATGAGTCAAGTCTCTTTTTCTTCTATCCATCTTTCATACTAGATGCTCTACCATAACCACGTGGGCTTGACGTCTTCATTTGGGTATCTTGTATAAGAAATCCCTTTCACAAAGACCAGCACAAAACAACCATGTAGTGCAGCTCGATCATATTAATATAATGCCTCCGATGTCCTATATTTTAACCTATTAAACTTTCTTCATGGCCAATTTAATCCCTCTTGAGTCAAGATAAAAATCATATTGCCTTCTCATATGGATAATATCCACACTTATGAAATTACTCAAGTAACATCATAAAGGACCGGTCTCAGAACAAGCATAAATATGTATATTCTAGGTAATCTTCCTTTTGCCTATATATCATTTCAATATGAATCAACTGCTTTCCTAACATCATGACTTTAGATCATATCGATCATGATCATAGGAAAAATGTTAAACTAGCAGACATTGAAACATATCTCCATAATATTGTCAAAGTTAGAGGACATCTTGAAAGGGTTAACCTTGCTGGGACTCACACAACATTGAAGTAGGGATCTATTCAATTGCTTCCCATTTACGGTTCTTATGTATTTACAGTATGAATTGCATGCTATGGTGTTAGTCTTATACATTAAAAGCGTAAGTCATTTTGATCTTACAGTTAATACTGTACAGACTTAAGCATAAACACACATACACACACACACACAGAGTATCTAAACCCAAATTCTTCAGCTTTACTCACATGACGTCAATTTAGAAGAATTTATTGTCTAGCTACAGGTATCATGGATGTAGGTATCCATGAATCGATCCACATTTATAATGACGGATCTTATCCTGACTGACTGCACTACTAAGTCGACGCGGCATGCGACATTTAGGTTTGTGTTTCTTCTCTACAATATCATTCCTCTCACTACTTTACTTGTGAACACATATGTCTCATCTTTGCACACTTCCTATGAGTGTCAAAGGTGGTCCCTTGTGTGAGAAAGCCGACCTCAGCAACCTGTACGACATACTAGACATTGTATATTTTTGCATACACATGTAAAACCATAATGAAGTATTTATACTTTACTTCCTATGCATGCCATAGGACTCATCACGCTCTTCATGTATTTCCTTGACCACATGCTTAATTAGGGGACTTTGCAAAAGAATGTGTTGTTTAACAACAACTTTGTTCTATAGTATTTCTAATAAGAATCACATCTTCATGTTTAGTCTTGATATGATACTTAGGGTCTTTTACTCAGGTAATGGCTATAGTGTTTTCACAATACAATGACACTGGATTGGAATTCTTACTTTCAAATCATAAATATTTTTCCAAACATCATCAACAGTATAGCTACATGTACTGTAATAGTACATTAAAATGCACATAATCATTATGTACCCAAAAAGTATCTCAAGACCTTTTATGGAGACATTCTATGTCTCTCAAAATGATTAGAATAGTGCCAACATATAAGTCTTACTACAAAACAGATATCCGATCTTGTACACATCACTGCATACATTAGACTACCAACAACGTTTGCATGGAAACCTTTTTCCATTTTCTATGTTGATTTAGTTTAGGGACAAATATCAAGACTCAAAAATTATTACTGAAGCCACTGGGGTATCCATGGGTTTGCATTCACTCATATAGAAATTTCTCAAGGATCTCCTAATATAATTCTCTTGTTATAGAGGGGATTCTCCTTAAGCTATCTCATTAGATCTCAAGTCCAAGAATATGTGTTTCTTCACTCATGTGTTTCATTTAAAATTTATGAGTACCATTCTTTAACATGCACTATTAGATTCAAAATATTTCTGTCTAATAATATATCATCCATTTAAAAGGATAATATCAAAAATTACTTGACAGTGGTTCTCTTCAACCATTTGAAAACTATATTAGGTTATTGCTCTTACGAAACCTTATGCATAACTGTATGGATGATTGCTTCAATCCATAAAAGAATCTCTGCAAAAAAAACATGAGGTTATCCCTTTATGAAACCTCAAATACCAGTTCTAGTGAAATCTAATTGTCATTGCAAATAAATTTCATCTTCTATATCACTAATCAAAGGTCTAAGTTTTACATCATCTTGATGTGTATCTAAATTTAAACAATTAAATGTTACCAGAATAAGTCTGATTAAAACACACAACAGGTAAGATAAAAGCCTTCCTGTTATGCTTACCCCTTTACAATCAAATGAGTCTTATATTTGATAATTGATCTATCCACTCTTACTCTCTAGTCTTCAAAATTTACTAGTTCCAAGTAGCGTCTTATCTTGGATTATATCAACTAATTCCCAAACATGATTCTTTCTCAATGAATCATCACTTCTATTACTTTCTTCCATTTTGCCTTAGCAGGAATTTTGTACAGAAAATGACTCTATCTTCTAGAGCAGCCATGAACTCCTTTCTCAATTACTCCATTTTATTGGAGCTTCCTGCTTCTCTTGTTTAGGTCTCTTTATTGACCCTTTTAAGCTCCCACTTATAAGGACGATTGAGAATCACCGGCTGGTTCTATATTGCCTTGCTTATGTGTCTCATAAAGAGACCCATAGTCATCATTTTCAACCTCATTTAGAAACTGATACATAATAAATGTGGTACCTTTTAATTCTTTTCAGTCATAATTAAGCCTCTGCAATGTTGCATACAAAATTATATCCAAAGTTTTAAGCAATCGGCTAAAGAAGATATTGGATAAATTGATTGTCCCCAATCAATGTGCTTTTCTCAAAGGTAGACTGATTTATGATAATATCCTTCTTTCTGTTGATTTATTCTCTCAAATTCACTTTGCAAGGGAAGGTAGGAAGAAACTCACAGCTTTAAAGGTTGACTTCTCAAAGGCTTTTGACAAGTTGTCTTGGAAATTTATAGTTGCAACCATGAAAAAAAAAAAAGAATTTTCTGGGCAAATGGATCAATAATCCTTGAATGTATTTCCTTAGTTCAATATCAAGTTTAGTTTAATGGTAAGCTTATCTCTACCATCGTTTCTAATCATGGTCTTTATCAAGGTGATCCTTTATCACCTTACGTATACATCCTTTTTGCAAATGTTCTATGTTGTATGATACCTAAGTTGAAATCATCTTATCATTGGAAAGATGTTAAGATATGTCAACTTGCCCAACTCATTACTTATTTGTTATATGCTGATAACTCACTCTTCTTTTTTGAAAACACAGCTCAAAATGTTTGTTCTATTAAATTAGCACTTAGTATGTATGGTTTATGGTATGAATAGGAAAGTAATAATACTAAGTCCTTTATTGTCTTCAGTCCTAATGTTCCCCATTTTGATAAAGTTAAATTATCAATTTTTTTGGGATTTTACTTCTCATCTAGATTGGGTAAGTACCTTGGGGACTTGGATTAATCCAGGTAGAAGTAAGTCTCCTATTTACCAACTGGTAATTGATTTAGTGGAAAGATGAATAAGTTCTTGGCAATCAAAGTTGCTTTCTCAAGTTTCAAGACTTACTCTCATCAAATATGTTCTTGCATCAGTCAGTATACATATCTTGTCTTGTGTCTGTCTGCCTCAATACATTTGTGATAGACTAGATGCTTGTTGTGCCAATTTTTTATGGGGTTCTACTAGTTCTAAATGGAAGATTCATTTGCTGAAGAGAGACACTCTTTTCAACCTACAAATAGAGGGGCTTTAGGCTTAAGACCAGAAAAAGTTGTTAATCAAGCGCTTTTGGCAAAGCAAATATGGAGAATCATCTCATATGAGACTCCTTCTTTATTGGTGTCCACTTTAAAGGTGAAATATATAGATCTTAATACTCTCTTGATAATCAAAGACCCTTATAATTCATCTTGGATTTGGAAGGGCATTGCTAAAAATGCAAATATAATATTCGAAAAGTTGAAATGATGTGTAGGAAATGGTGCTTCCATACCTGATAACCATCGCCTTTGGTGGCCCATGCAGTAGTGTCAAGCCTCCTTGATGAGTATTCATCTAGTTGCTAATCTATTATTGAATGTCTCTTACTCCTGGAACTCAGTCACTTGGAACTCAAAGCTAATTTGCACCTTATACTCTCCAAATGTAGTAACTACTATTATGGGGATCCCTCTCTCCATTTTAAACTTTCCTAATAAACTGTTGTGGAATGGTAATGCTTCAGGCTCTTATACTGTCACAGATGGGGTTGCTCAACTTTTTTGTACCCAGAATGATGCTGCTTTTGATAATTTTTGGAGCTTCTTATGGAAAATTCAATTGCCTTTTAAACAGCTCCTTTTCATCTGGAAGTTATTGAATAATGCCCTCCCTTCTTCTGATATCTTGAAGAAACATCATTTGAACACTTTCGGATTATGCTTATTTGGTTATGAGGCTAAGGAAACACATGATCATATATTTATATCATGCCCCCTAGCTCGGTCCCTTTGGTTTGGTTGCCTTCTTGTAAGGATTCTATCTTTGAACTTCGAAGAGTTTAAGGGTCGGTTAAAACAAACTTTGATCTCACTCCATTTTAATGGTTTTTCTTCCATTGTATGTGAAATTATCTGCTTGCTTAATCTTATTTAGAGGAAACGCAATGAGGCTCTACATCATGGATATCACGCTTCTCCCTTGACCATCATTCAGGAAGTTCGAAAAATTACATCCTTTTCAGCTTTGGCATATAATGACTCATCTTTGGTTAATGTAGATCGATGTTTGCCTTCTTTATATAATTCTCAAATCTCACTCAATGCTGAAGGTTGGGATATTATCCTTTATAAATATAAAAGCCAAATCATCATTATTGTCATAGCATCATATGTCATAAGGGTTCTTCTTTTAAGGAATTCTTGTGGAAATCTCAATAAGCATTTGGTCTTGCTTTCCTTTCTAAATGTTTAAGAGCCTCATTATTCTGGATTCATAGGTCTGGCCTCATAGCAGCTGACTCTAAGCCTCCTCTTACAATCTATTGTGTCAAGAAATGCTTCATCCATATTCTTGCCAAACCATCTTACCCATTGGCTATCACTTAGCAGGAGATACTAACATGCTTTTTAACTTTTCTTTTACTAGTGTCAAGACAATTTCTTTTCCTTCTTTCCTTAAGGGTTTGTTTGGTGTGAGGGATTTGGAGGGGAATGGAGGGGAGGAAAAATTTTTATGAGTTCAATTTTAAAAGATTGAAAAAGTGGGGTAATAAAATTTTAAGAAAGAGAATATATAAGATAAAAGAGTAAGAAAAATTAATTAAAAATTTTTAACCCCACTTCTCTAATTTTTTTAAATTCAACTCAAAAAAATTTTCCCTCCGCCCACTTTCCCTCCCCTCCCCTCAAACCAAACAAGCCCTAAGTTATTTAGTTTTCATGTTGGTGTTTTAACTATATGTAACTTGTAAAACTTGATTTTACTTAATATCATTTTGTCTTGACTTAAAAAAGAAAAAGACGGTATAGCAATGCATAAATCTAAATAAATAAAAATAAAACTGAAATAAATTAGATGAATATAGAAAAAATTTAATTTTCGATGTCAATGAATAAATTTTGCTAGAATAAAGTTTGAAACGAATTTAGGGTGAAGTTTTATAGTTTTTTATAAGAATGGAAAAAATATGATTTTTTAAGAAAATGATATGATAAGTATTTGAATTAATTAAAAGATATATTTATTTGCAAAGACTGTATATTTTTTTACTATAAAAAATATATTCATTATATTATAATTGAATAATTAAATAATAAAAATATAAAAAACAGAAATATCTATTTTAATAGCAATATTTTTATATTTTTGTTTCACCTCCATAGTTTTTATTTGTTAATCCTTTAGGCAACTTGATTTCCATTTTAGCCCTGTTGTGTTTGAATTAGCTTTAACAGAATAAATTCGAAAGGAAAAAAGTGATAAAAATAATTCCAGAAAAACATCTTGAGTAAAATAGATTTATGAAAAAAGTGATTTGAGAAAATTTCAAATAAATACCATTTGAATTTATGAAACTCCAAAAAGTCTGTTAATACTTATAAATGACGAAGAGGTGACATGGATCAAATTGAGATTTTAAAGTGTTAGTGATTTTATCATAATGCCCCTCAATTTTTTAAATTAAAAAAGAAAAGAAAAGGGAACCTCACCGGAGCACCGCGATGGTGGTTTTTTCTTTACCCGTAGTAGGTGGTTTTTATTTGTACTATACATATATTTACTTATGTATATGCGTCTTTGGAATCAAGGTTGGGTGGGTTACATCCCACCCTCACCACCTTAGCATCACATTTTATTTTTCAAAAAAAAAAAAACCCCTACCACAAAAACAAAAGCCATTGGCGCCAAAGTTTCGGTGGCTAGCGGAAGGAGGGTGCCAGCCTGCGATGCTCCAATGTGGTGCCCTTTTCTTTTTTTTTTTAAATTTAAAAAATTTAGAGGCATAATGGTAATATCACCAACACTTTAAAATCTTAATTTGATCCATATCATCTCTCTGTTATTTACAAATGTTAACAGATTTTTTCAAGTTTCAAAAATTCAAATAGTATTTATTTAAAATTTTCCAAAGTGATTTTTTTATATACAAAGGCAAGCATCAGCTTGATTAGAGATTACAATTAGCCAAAGATTAGCATATGTCCAGAAAATACTACAAAACTGAATTTGTTATAACTTATGTCATACCCTTATCTTATTTTTACCATTTTCAGAGTGCTTGCACGCAGTTCGATGAGCAACACAAGAATAGTGTAAATATACTAATATTTTGATACATGATACTTGATTACAACACAAGTTTTCCCCCCTTAGGGTTTGATAATATTTACAAGTTTTTCCAAAATATCCAGAAATTAGACTACAATATAACCACAGTCTTAGTCTCGAGAGATGTGTCCGTCAGCATCCTGTATCAACACCCTTGGATTTAGATCAACTGGTTCCCACTGAGACATTTTTGTTTATAAAAATGGGCGAGATTCCAAGAAATCTCAGTAGTAACAGACTATAAATCATATAAAATGCAACAAATAATTATGTTAGGTATCCACATAATGCAATAGAATAAATACACTATAAACATGTTTCTCGAAATGTACACATTTTAGGGCCAACTGCTGTTAGACCCCTAGTTAGGACCGACTACTGTCAGAACCCAACTTCAGTACCTCAGTCCCCTGACTGGGCAATGTATGCTCTTGGTAACAAATTCTCATAACTGGATCCCTTTTCAGGGTTGTTGGGGTATTGGTATGTTTCTCCCCCAGACGGTACTTGTGATTTTCCCGCATCAATTAGAGAGTGCATTATACATATCACAGAAAATGGCATATACAAAGCACATAAGTTTACATAGTGTATGAAGAAGAGAGTTATTACATTAACCTTTTTCATCACGAAACGTGTGCCTTATAAAGCGTGTCATCAACTGGCTCTCAACTTAGTCTTGAAACATCAAATGTATAATTTAGACACTTCCATAGTGATTCTGGTGATTATATGAGTCTATATTAAAAAATTACCAAAATACCCTCGGGGGCTCGACCCAGCCTAACCGTACCCAGTCCGACCGTACTTTTCCTGAAATTTTGACCTCGGCTATTCTAACTTATTTTCACCCAAATAGTTCATTTCCAGACTCAAAATTACCAAATTCATTGCCAAAAGTGATCAACTGTAACCTAAAGAAACCTATTTTAGGGTTTCAGGGGCGTTTTAGTAATTATGCTTTTTCGGGCTTTTCTAAAAAAAGTGATTAACTGTAATCCCACCTAATTTTTCCTCTTGAACTTAATGGAATCATCAGATCATCAAAAATCCAACTCTAACCCCCTAAACAACACTAGTTGAAACTTAAAATTCTCAGAAAAAAAATTGGGGTTTTTGAGTTTTGACTCCGCATATTTGCTCTTTTCTACTCCCAATCACTTTATTAACTATTTAATTACGTTATAACCAACATTTACACTCAATTTCGGCAGCATAACGCTTAGGGTTTAGCATTTACCAAACTTTACAATCACAGCAAAACAGTCACAATTTTACCGATTAAATTAACCACAACAGCCAAAACAACCAATATTTGAAGTTTATGAAGTTAGCTCTTCTTCCTTCTAGCTTTTCCTCTTGTGGCTGAACCCTAACTCCCTTTAATATTGCAATTTTGCTTCAAACAACATTGAATAACATAGAATAGAAGCTTAGGAGAAGGATTATAGTGTTAGGAACCAATTTACCGAAGAAATTGACCTACCTTATGCAATTTCTTCTCCTTCTCTTTGTACAATTTCACACACACACACACACACACTCTCTCTCTCTCTCTCTCTCTCTCTCTCTCTCATCTATGGCTGAAATGGTGTTAGTTTTATGGCTGAAGAAGGAAGAGGAAATGCTTTTATCATATATTATATAATATTTTATTTATTTACTTAATTTCCAAAATTTCATATTTAAGCAAATTCTGGCTGATTTTCTGCCCAAGCTTTGAAAAATTATAACTAAAATTGTAGATATCGAATCGAAGTGATTCCAAATGCTATAGAACCCTTATTAAATCTAGTTTCAAGGAAAAATATAGAATTTTGCCAATTGGAATACCAAAATGCCCAAAATTAAATTGTTTGGACCCTGCTCTAGAAACTTTTCAGTTTTTCTAGGCTAACTTCAAAAATTCATAACTTTTTGTGTATAGCTCCAATTATTCATATGACCTGTCAAATTAAAGCTTAGGATATCTACTTTCATCTTGTAAAATTTCATAATTTTTGCTCATCATTTGGTCATCCAAAACCACATGCCAAACTCACTGCCTCACTTGAAGCAATGAAACTGCATGCTCTTATAACTTTAATAAATTCCCTTTTTGTATACAAATTTCCCATACTCTTTAATTCATTATTTTATTCCCTTTAATACCCCTATGGTATAAGAAACATTAGAGAATAAATTTGGGACATCTGCTAAACCGGGACTTAACAATTCACTTACTTTAGGCCTATTTTTTAGCCTTCAATCCCAAAATTCGGGATATTACAGCTTTTACTCGGACATCTCCATGAGGGAAAAGAAGATTCTTTTTCATGAAAAAAGAAAATAAAAGAAGACCTTAAATCATTTTTCTCATTAATATAATTTTGTTGAAGTGCATTACTTTTTTTTTTGGCACACCTACCCTAGCTCTCCCCGTGGAAGCAACTATGCCCACTCACACACACAAACACTAGGCACGCTTGCTGCAAGCCTTGTGTAGATTGATCCCACAACCTCCTTAATAAGAGAGTTGGGGCTGTACCATTTGAGCTAAAGCTTATTGGTCACTGAAGCGCATTAATGTTTTACAGTTTACAAAGAATGAAAGGTATTCCACCCTTTGGAAATAATTAAGCACATTATTGGTTCCCTTTCCTTCACATTCACAAGCCTAGCCTTTCACTCCTACGGTAAAGTTACAAGTTGTCCAAAAAAAGGTGAAGTTACAAGACTCTATTTCAACTTCTCCCAAGAATTCCAACGGTTTTCTATACAAGTTGGGAGGGGCACCTCGTCGGAGCACCGTGTCGGTAGTTTTTTTTTTTTTTTGTGGGAGGTTTATTGTTTTTTTTTGAAGGGGCATGATGGCCATTCGGCCACCAAAGCTTATTTGATACATATATACATAAGTAAATATATGTATAATAAAAATGAAACCGTGATTGTGTTGACTAAATCAGTAATGGAAATGACTAAATTCGTAATGGTATTAACTAAAGGTGTAATGATATTGACAATGAGTAATGACATTGACTAGAGGAGTAGTGGTAGTAAATAAATGAGTAATTATATTCATTAAAGGCGTAAACAAAATGACTAATGACATAATGGTATTGACTAAATTCGTAATGGTATTTACCAAATGAGTAATGATATTCATTAATGGCATAAACAAAATGACTAAAGGCGTGATGGTATTGACTAAAAGCGTGATACTATTAACTAAAGGAGTAATGGTATTGAATAAAAGCTTAATGATATTGACTATATGAGTAGTGAAAGTGACTAAAGGCCTAGTGGTATTGACTAGAAGAGTAATGACATTAACTAAAGGCGTAATGACATTGATTAAAGGTATAATGATATTGACTAGATGAGTAATGATACTCACTAAAGGCGTAAAAAAAATTGACTAAAGGCATAATGATATCGATTAATAAGTAATGGTATTAACAAAAGGTGTAATGATATTGACTAAAGGTATTTACTCTTTTAGTGAGTACGTTTGCACCTTCAGTCAATATCTTTCTTCATTTAGTCAATATCATTAGGCCTTTAGTCATTTTCATTATTCATTTATTCAATATTATTAGGTATTTAGTCATTTTCATTACTCATTTGTCAATATTATTATCCCTTTAGTCAATATTATTACGCCATTAGTCATTTTGTTTACGCCTTTAGTGAATATTGTTACTCATTTAGTTAATATCCTTATGACTCTAGTTAATATCATTACGCCTTTAATTTATACCATTACGAATTTAGTCATTTTTATTACTGATTTAGTCAATACTATTATGTTTTTATTTGTACTATACTTATATATACTTATGTATATGCCTCTTTGGAACCAAGGTGGGATGGGTTAGATCCCACCCCCACCACTTTGGCATCACATTTTTTTTTTCAAAATAAATAAATAAACCCCTACCACAAAGAAAAGCCACAGGCGACAAAGCTCCAACGGATGGCGGGAGGAGGGTGCTGGCTGGCGGTGCTCCAATGGGGTGCGTTTGGTTTTTAAATTTAAAAATTGAGGGGCATAATGGTAAAATTACCAACACTTTAAAATCCCAATTTGATTCCTCTCTTCTCTTTCTCATTTACAAGTGTTAACAAATGTTTTTGGTTTCATAAATTCAAATAGTATATATTTAGAATTTTCCCTGGTGATTTTGATATAGCTTGCATTCGGAAATCTCCATGAGGGAAAGGATGACTCTCATTTACAAGGAAAGTTGTTTGAAGTACATTGACCTGAAATGGAGAATGGTAATTGCAGTGCTTGTACAAATCATCAGGCAAGCCAAGCTCTCACTTTAGAGTGTGTTTAGTTCAACCAAGAGAATGGGAATCAGAGGAGAGGTATTTTAATTATTTTTATTTGGTTTATGAGAAGAGAAAAAGGAAAACTAATAATGATTTTTTTTTTTATATAAAAAAATATATACATGGCATACATTTATTTAAAAAAGTTTGGAAGATATAGTAGAAATTGTTGGCCCCAAAAACAAATAGATTAATAATATTAATAACATAAACACAACTAATCCATCCCATAAAAACTTGTATAAAAAGGGCAATGCCAAAACAAAAGAAATGAGCATCATAAGCACAACTATAGATTTATTATCATTACGAAGGGTCCATAACAAGCGAAGCAAAAGCCACACGTACATAATGGAGTTCATGAGTAGCAACTATAGATATATAGTGCAAACTCCTCTCGTGACTCCTCAGCAAGCATCAAACTCAAAAGTAACCAAACCAAACCACACCACACCACACCAGTTGAGTTTAGTCACTAGTACCTTATTTATTTATATGTTTTTTTATGTTTAAGTATAGTAATAGTGAAATTATCAAAGCTTAAGGTAAGTGATGGGGTTTCTCCAAGTCCTCCAGGCTAGTTGGGCGGAACCAGGCTTTCTCCTCCAGAACAGAGGCCGCGGTACCAGCATTCGCGGCGGAGGCTGCCACTGGTGGTTGGAAGTTTTGGTTTTCCGTTGGTGGCCCAAATACACCAGTTTGTGGGTGTGGGGCCCAATATTTGTCGGAGTGGGCTGCTTGGATTACATGGTCAGGGACCACTGTTGGGCGAACTTGATCATCAAAATTTTTCTCGTACAGTGAACTGTAGGCAGCCCTCCTGCATCAATTCGTTTTTTAAAAAAAAAAATCATTTAGAATTTGGTTATATGAATTTATTTATTATTTATTTAAAATATAAATTCAGTTATAAAAGGCAATTAGCATTTGAAAAGTCTGGTACTTAAATATTCTAACCTTTTAATCCTAACACGTAATTCATCCAAAGGTCATGAGTCATGATTCATGCACTCATGACTCATGATTCATGCACTCATGAATGTCCATGGACAACAGCGATCACGTGACAAGCCCAAGACACATGGGGATTAAAAAGCAAGAAGCCAGAATTAAACATGTTTCAGCTATCAAAGTTTAAAATATTACTCCCTTTTTATAAGTAATTCTCTCTCTCTCGGGGCTAATCCTTAATATAAGCAATTTTTATCTTGTGTCTTAAAATTTAAACTATTTTTTTTCTTTTCTATCCCTATTAAATATATATATCTTTATATTAATTATTTTTTATTTATCACTAATTCTCTTTCATCTAGTCGTTTATTACACATTTTCTCTCATATTTTATATTCATTCTCTCATTTTTTACTCATTCTCTCTCTTATGCTATTTTCATAGATATGAGTATATTTAGAAGAAAAAAAAAGAAATTTTTAATACATTTATTGTTTATAACTAACCTTAACTGACAGTTTATTCCACACACTTAAAAAAAATAGTTTCTTAAAAAAGGTTGCTTATTAAAAAAAGAGGGAAAATTGCTAAAAAAGACCTCATTAGCAACTTAATTATCAAATAGGACTAGGGAAGATATCTGTGCACACGTAGGGAAGATTTTTGCATATGTATAAGAAAGAATATTGCACACAAGGAAAATATTCTGCACACAGAGGAAGATATTCTGTACATCCGGAAGATATTCTCCACGTGAAGGTCCCATTTGACAAATAAGTTTTCAATGAGATATTTTTTTACAATTTTCCCTAAAAAAATTGGAATGAAAAACTAATAACTTTACAGTCTAGTGGAATAAAAGTTACTCTGAGCCCGGGATCAAAACTGCTTTTAATATAGGGCGTTCTAATTCCCCAAAAAAAAAAACAAAGTTTAAAATATTAGAAGGCATTTCCCACTTCTTCTTGGGCCTTTTTCACATCACACGTGATCGCCAACAAACAGATTGGTGAAGGGGACTGATAGCACATGCGATTCCCATCCTACCTTCCCCCACGCACCTTCATTCCAATATAATATTATATAATTCCTAATTGGTAATTTAAACAAACAAACCACATCAATAGACTCCATTATTTTTATCAAGTACTTATCACAAAAATTATTTAAATTATTAGGCACTATCTTAAAGAGACCTTCATTGAATCTAATCTGTTGTATTTAACTATATATGTCCAAGGTTGGTTTATGGTCGTTGACACGCCACCAAAGATTGGTGCCCATAATAATCCGTATTGTTGTTGCCAAGTAGTACGGTGACTATTTGATTGGGATGGTTTATATTTTTATAAATAACTTTAAAAGCTTGGTTTTATTTTATTTTTTTTACCTGCAACACACAAAATAAAAAAATTTCATGATTGCCTTTTCTTAATGGGGCACAAGATAAAGTCCATGCTGCTGACAGCAATATGACTAAGGTCTAAGGGCAGACCTCTCATCTAGCTTGCTATATCCGTAAGGGTTGAAATTCGAATCCCCAATTTTCTTCCTTAAGAAATGAAAGTGCCTACCACTCACATTAATTATTATTAATGAGTTGGCATGATTAAAATTATTGGAAAAAACTTTTAATAAATAATAACTGACTTTAAAAATCTTGGGAAAAAATTTATATAATATCTGGACGGCCCCAATGCTGTTGTAAGTTGTAACACAGCAGCATCATAGTGCTGCTGTTTCTATAGCAGGACGGGCGTCCAGTAACAATATTTATCTATTGTGTAGAAGAAAAAAACAATGTTGTGCAATCTCTTTTTAGTGAGTGCAAAAATTATTATGTGATATCTACTCATTAGAAGGTTCTTTAAATATTACTCCCATTAGTCCTTGATATAAAACATATTTAACGAGTTAATCTTAATCATAAATATAAGACATAGTTTTCATATTTATTAATCTTTTTTTAATTTTATTCTGTTGATGCTCCCTCAATAATAATTAAGTAAAAAAAAGAATGAGGAAATTAAGGAAGATGATTAGTGTGAATTTTAGAAAATATATATATCATATTACTTAATTTAATTAACTTCCCCAATCTAATCAAATTATATAAATATTTCTTATACTAATTTCTCTCATCTCATGGAGAGAGGAGAAGCATTTTTCATGCCTAGTTTCACAGCACATTATGTGCGAAGTGATAGCCAACCAACAATTCGAGAAGGATCTCAGTGAGAAAATAAAGTGGCTCCCATATATAAATATATATATATATATATATATATATCCACAAATTAATTATTCCTTCAGGCAAGTCTTTATCTTTTTATCACTAGAAAAGTCTGAAGTCTAGATATTATTGCCCAGGTAATTACCATCTTAATTATCATCTCCCTACCCCCACATACTTTCTTCAAAAAGTACTTTATAATCCTAAATCCTAATTCAGTATATAATTTTAAAGAAACAAATGGAATAGTTAATAAGCTTATTAGGCATTAACTTAGGCGAATCTTAATTGAACCAACTCTAGAATTTATGTTCAAAGTCAACTTATAAACATTGAAGCGCCGTGCAGACTGATTTGGCCCCCATAGTCGTTATTATCTCTTGCAGGTATTTTGTGATGAGTGCAAGAAATGTAATTATATTTATGAGAATGACACGTGTCCTTTTCCTAAAAAAAATTCAAAGCCCGTTACCACTAATGTCTAAAGCCAAGGAAAAGACAGACGCGATGCCTTGAATAGAAAATGAGAGTCTAATTTGTATTCTTCAAGTAAATTATGAAAAGGTCAAGTTAACACAATAGGGCTCTGTTTTGAATATTGACTATATTTTGAGGGAAAATTGTGACGTTGATAAGAATACTGAAAAGTTAAAATATATTTTAAAAAGTACTAATACATTAAAAAATAATATAATATATTATCTCCATAATAATTGGTAAAAAATAATGATATATCATGAGTCAAACAAAATTGGGTAGCCATTGATAGAGAAGCTGCATCAATTTTTTTTTTTTTTGGCCAACAGAGAAGCTGCATCATGGTGTCGTTTGATATCGTGAAAAAGTATAGTACATCAAAAATGTCAACAATAAGAACCAAAAAAAGAAAAAAATCAAAGAATATATATATATATATATATATATATATATATATATATATATTTTTTTTTTTTTTTTTTTTATTTGATGAAGGGTTTCCCCTTTAAGGTTTCGAGCGTAAAGGGTTTTCTCCTCTATCAACAATTACACTTCTTGAGATTTGAACTTGTGTTATCTTACTTATAGGGGTGAAAATGCTTATCGTCTCAACTAACAGCTTGTTGGTAAAATCAAAGAATACTTATTCTTAGGAACTTAATTTTTAAAATTATTTTAAAGGTCTAAGAGACCAAAATCTAATTTCACAATTAAAATTTTTTTATCTCCATACCTAAAAAACAAATTCTCATTAACAAATTAATGCAACAAAACACAATAATTGTTTGGATGAATTAGATGGCTCCGGTTTGTTAAACATTAGGTGTAGTTCACAGATGAACAAATTTAAAACTTTATGTAACAAATGGAATTTAATGGAAGGTGCCAGCACTCACCAATAGACAACAATTCATTATGAGAATGAACGCCCCAACTCAAAGGGCCGAGGTTGAGAGAAGAGAATAATCGCCTTTGGGTCTTTATTTTATAAATGAATCTTACGCATTATATTTATTTCCTAAAACTGACAGAAAATTCAAAGGATACGAACATAATTCCAAGTCATATCAAGTATGGGAAGTTTGGTTGGACCAAAAAAAAGGTACGGAAAAGTGGAATGGGAATTCATTTTGAGATTAAGTGTGTGTTTGGATTAGTTTTTTTTAATAATTTTTATGACTTATGAGGTAAGTGTGTGAAAGGAGTTTTGTCTCGGGTTGCATAAACCATGGTTTGAAACCATGATTTTGGTGCTTGCCAAACACATATTTTTTTTTAAAAAAAAAAAAAGCAGAAAGAAAAAGAGGAAAGGCAAAAATAGAAAAGATAAGAAAGGAATAATTTCTCAATTCGTATACTTGACCGTACAGGGGCCAAAATATAAGTAAGGGTGCGCTTCATCCCAAAAAAAAGAACAAATACCTCAATGATTAAGGAACAAGATTCCGGGAAAAAAATTTTGGTCATTGTTCTCCTTTCTTGAATTAATTTTGGGAAAATAGAAGAAAAATACTCTTTCAATTTTAAAATTTTGCTGACAAAAAAAATAATGAAATTGATAAGAATAATAATGGGATCAACAACGTAAATCTTTATCAAATGACCAATTTAGAATTTTGAAGTTTAAGTAGTATTTTTCTATCATTCTTTCATTAATTTTCAAGATATTAGAAACTAACAGTGATTTTTTATAATAATAAACCTACAACTAAAACATAATAGAATTTGTAAGGAAAATTTATAATGAAAATCAAGAAAAATTTATTGCAAATCGATTTCAAAATGAACAATTCTATCTCAAATAATTAAATTTTTGTGAAGAGTAAGTAGTATTTTACAATGAAACATTTTTTATGACAAATTCGTTTATTTTATTGTAGTGAAATGAAATCAATCCACGGACAACGTCATCAAAAACATCAATAAACCGAAAAGAACCAATCTGATAACTGATGATCGAGAAGGATTTTCTCAGCAAAACGATCACAAAAGCAACTAGAAGAACAAGCTAAAATCATGGAAAAATATCATCAAGGTCCCAACCAAAAAAACATAATGTCAGAATAAGTCTTATAAATTGCTAATAATAGCCTTTTCATTTGTTAGTGGAATTTTTCTAATATTATTTTTTTTGGTTGTGACCTTAATAATATTCTTTCTAAAATCATCCACTCCACCCATCACAAACCCAAAAAAGGCTGATAGAACTATGAGGATTCATTAAGATTAGGACATGTCTTTAGACTCAAAGAGCACTTACAAAACTACTTACGAATCATCCATCAATAGAGATCCTTACAACGACAGGATTTACACTCACAATCTTATAATTATAGGTCAATTATTTTACCAAGTGGACCAACTTTTTGACATAGCAAGGTTAAAATCTACTTGAGAAACGACTACATATACAGACTTGGTAAACATGCCCCAAATTTTTCAGGATTTATCTCCGAAAACCTTTTGCGTTGCACAAGCCAATCAACCAGCACTAGATTTGGACATAGGAAAGTATACAAATAAATTCGTGTACGCCACTCAAAATCACAAGCTAGAAACAAGCAAAATAAAGTGAAGAGAAAGAGCAAATAAAACAAGAATTTTGCTCTCAGGAAACAATCAAAGAAGTAGGTTCTAATGTGCTCTACAGAACATCATCAAAAACAACCAAAACAAGCTGAAAAGAACAATCTAATTAATAAGAAGTATTTTCCACGAATTACTTTCTCACGCGCTAGCTCTACTAAAATCACCCAGAAGAGGAAGAAAAAGCAGAACAAACTGGAAACGAAATCCAATAGGAATCAATTTCCGATCGAGCAAACAAAAAAATCGAGAGAACCAGAGAAAGCTCAAACCAAATCTTACTCCAAATGCAGGAATCGGAGAGAAATACATACCTGGAAGCGAGAGCAGAGGCAGAGGAAGGAAGGGAGTGAGTTGCGAGAGGCGAGTTGTGAGTCCAGATCTGGCCGGCGACTCGTTTCCCCAAGCTGGTGATCCCTCGGCACTTGGAATTGGCGGCCATACAATGAAGATGGAGTTGGGTCCGAAGACGTTACAGAGGGAAAAAGAGGGACAGAAAGCAAAACGAACACAGAGACGAAGGAGGGGTGGGTGGCTGCTTGGCGTGAATGTCATGGAGAAAATGGATAATTTATAGATCCAAGAAAGGGAGGCAAAGAGAGATGACAATTTTTTAGTGCGCGCGCTAAAGTGTGTGTGTGATGACACTTCGGGGCTTGTTTGTTTGTTGGTTGGTTTGTTTGTTGGTACCTATCTCGTACACCGTGGGCTTCCATCTAACTCCCTTCCATTTTTAATTTCTTCGCCGTCCCTTTCTGAGGTTTTTGTTTAAAGAAATCACTCCAAACAAACACTACCCAAATACTCCCTTGCTGCTATTTATTCAATAATTGAATGATGGGATTTAAGAAAATAGTTAAAATTAATTAAAAATAATAAGTACATCTGAAATAAAATTTATTTTTTAAATATGTTTGTATTTATGAGGGATAAGCATGAGAGAGAAATGAAGTAAATGTTAGTATCATCATTATTTTAATTAATATAATATATATTATTAATGAGGGATAAAAATAAAAAAAATTATTAAATATTCAAACAACTATTATATGACTCTAATATAAAGGATCAAGGTAATTTAAATTTTGTGCCCTTATAAAAAGGACCGAAGGGAGTACTTAGTTTTATACCTCTTCTCTTCTAAACATTGGATTTAATTTATAGTGCAATTTACCCTATAAATCAGGTTATACATTTATGACCGGAGGTAGTATACTTGATTTTAAAGCATGATTCGGGTCGCCCAATTAGACCAATACTCTCCCTGTCCATATATAAAGTTCTTTCAATTGAATTACAAGAATCTAAAAAATAATTAAAATTAGTTAAATGTAATAAATATGTAGAAAATATAATTTTTTCCAAAAATGCCCATATTTATGAATGAGTAAGAGAAAGTAATAATAAAAAAATGATGAAAGAGAATGTATGGTAAATAAATAATGTGAGAGAATAAAAAATACCATTTTAGTTCTATTTATAAATCCATTTTGATCAAAAAAAATTTGTCCTTATTATAAATCCACTTTCAGAATAATAAATGCATTTGTTACATTTTTTCCTCTATTAATTGCAATAAATAAAAAAAAATTATTCATATTGACTTTTGAAACCAATCATAGATAAGGGCAAAATTGAAAATTTAGTCAATAATTAATGAGTTAACTAACTCTCATATACTAAGGAGAGTTAGTTAATTTAGACTTATAAATAAGACCAGAGTGGTAATAAGAGATAATAAAATATTTTTTTTCCTGCAAGAGATAATAAAATATGAATACTTAGATGTCAAAATATTTAAAAATGTATTTATTATTGAGATAAACTAAAAAATAATCTTATAAAAAACGACAGGTTCATTAAAAAAAAGGGGAAATTATACGTAGGGATGGAGGGAGTAAACCATTAAATTAATTCGACCAAGAATTTTGGATGAATAAATGGATTTATATTTTATATTTTTGGATAGCAGGAATGTATACTAACAATGGAGGGACCTCATTACCTCTTAATGATTTTATATTTTTTAAACCAAATTTGATATGAGATCATTTTAAATTAAAATAATAATAAAATGTACAAATTTATGTTTAAATAATTTAATTTTGCTGGATTATGTGATATTTATATGTTTGTGTGAATGTTCTATTTATTTATGAATTTGTACATTTTAATTAAATATTATATTTTCTTGATTATATATGAATATTTATATATATTTCAGTTACAGTATTTTCATTATGATTGAGTTAACCACAGTTTTAATCATCATGGTCTCTTGAATCATTGTTGTGATCAATTTAGTCATAATTCAGTTTTTAGTACCTTGATTGTATAAATATATATAAAATACATATTTACCCCACCCCAAATGCCCTCTCCCCCTGATACCCACTCCCATTTATCTCCATCCCCTTTCTTGAGGATAGAAGTGGTCTTCAGAATATTAAAAACAGAAAAATAAATAAATCGATGGGAAAAAGACGGAAAATGAACTTTAAAATTGTAAAATTTTAAATCAGATTTTTTTTTTTCAAAAAATGAGTTGTAAATGGTTTATCAAATTTCATCATTCCCTTATTAAATTTTAGTCAGAAACTTGATTTGAAATTTTGGAAATCAATTTAGCAAAGTTCTTTTTTTATCTTTTTCTCTAAATTGATTTCATCGCTAAGCAATTTCAAAGTTCTTTTTTTATCTTTTTCTTTAAATTAATTTCATCGCAAAAGCATGTCTTTTTATCAAAAAATAATAATAATAATAAAGGGAAAATATTTGAAAAGGCAAATACGAAAGGATAAAAAGGTGTTCCATATACTTATAATAACAGAGAGGTGTGGTGGCCTGATTTATCCTTTTCAAAATTAAATAGAAATGACAAAAATATCCCTATGAATTTAAAAAACGTGCTCCCAATTTTAATAATGGTTTAACAAGTTTAGATTAGGTTTTAACAATTTTTGATAAAATATTCACAAATTCAAATTTAAAAATCACCACTTGCTACAATGACAAGGTGTTGATTTCCACTTTTTATAAGGGTTTAGCAAGTTATGATAAGATTTTCACAAATTCCAATTCAAAATTCACTACTTGCTACAATGGCAAGATTTGGATTCCTACTTCTGATAAAATCTTATCATAACTTATTAAAACTATATTTGAACTTATGAAACCCTTATCAAAAGTGATAATTAATACCTTGCCATTGTAGTAAGTGGTGAATTTTGAATTTGAATTTGTAAAAATCTTATTGGAACTTGTTAAAACCTTTTGAACTTGTGAAACCCTTATAAAAAACGAAAATAAATACCTTGTCATTTTAGCAAGTGGTGATTTCTTAATTGAAATTTCTGAAAATCTTATTTGAACTTGTGAAACCCTTATCAGTGCTCGTTTGGAAAAGCTTATTTTGGGGCAATAAGTGCTTATAAATCCTGATTTATGGTATATGAGGTAAGTATGTGAGAGGAGTTTTATTTCAGCTTGCGTAATAAAGACTTATTTGCCCCCAAAACGTGTTTCCAAACATAGCCTCAAAAGTGAGAATCGATATTTTACCATTGTAACAAATGGTGATTTTTAATTGAAATTCATGCAAAACCTTATCTGAACTTGTTAAACCTTTATTAAAAATATGAGCACATTTTTTAAACTCAAAGGGACATTTCTATCATTTCTATTTAATTTTGGAAAGGACAAATTAAGTTATCACACCTCTCTAACATTATGAATATTCAAAACACCTTTTGGTATTTTAGCATTTTTAAAGTTCTTTTTCAAATATTTTCTCAATAAAGGAATAAATGCAAAGCATGCTGCTTTTAATTTTTAATTTTAAAGAAAGAAAAACTTAAGTCAAACGCAAAGATGCTTTCTTTTTTAATTTATTTATTTGCCAGAAAAGTAAAGATGCTTATGCTGCAAGGACTTTGCTTTTTAAATAAATCGTCTAGGACTTCATTATAATTAATAAAGAAGAACACGAATCCTCACAAAAGTTTCACCCAATTTTAACAAATAATTGGTTTAAAAAGTAAAATATTATTTTATACCCTACAAAGGGGCATGTATTTGAGCCTCCTTACGATGTAATTAGGACTTTGTTCGTGAATTTTTTTTAATAAACTCTAAAAATAAAGCTTAACTCAGTTAAATAGTATTATAAAAATAGGGGTTAAGGTGCAAATTTAATAACAAAATTTTGTCCGACATGCTTCTAACACAATTATATTTTGGAAGAGGCAAAAATAACAATAAATAATTAAAAAATGTGTAAATTTAATAAAATTGTTAATTTTGACCTAACACGGGTTTTTTCCTTTTATAATTTAACGTCATTAGGTCAAATTTAATGGTTTTTTTTTTTAAAATTTGCACTCTTTTTAATTATTCATCGTTATTTTTGCCCCTTCCAAAACATAATTGTGCCAGCCGCCTTTGGACAAAACTTCATTATTAAATTTGCACATTAACCCAAAAAATAATTATGCTTTAGTCCTGTACGGTCTCCTCACTCATGCAAAATTTGCATGGTTTTGATAAGTTTTTGCCTTTTTGAGATGTTTATATTTAATATTTTATAAAATTTTACATAAACCTTATAGAACTTGAAAGTTAAAACGGAGATGGAAGAGGTGATGAGAATCAAGGCATGAATTTTCCTTTTTTATTTTTGGGAATAATTATTTGGGCATGTTTGTTGTATGCATTTTAGAGCCCAAAAATAAGAATTGGCTTTACCCTCCCCTCGAGAGCTGTTTGGATAATTTTTTTTCCCGATAATTTTCAAGAATACCACTCCCTCGTGTTTTTATTCCATGTTTTAGTGCCTGTTTGGATTTTACCCATACGTATACTCTATCTCTTATAAATGATGATTCAGCATTATTATTAGGGAAAATGATAAAAAGGAACGTTAAAATTATAAAATCTTAAATCAGGTATTTCTCAAAAAATAAGTTGTGAATTACTTATTAAGTCTCATCATTCTCTTATCTACTTTTGGGTCTTGTTTGGTGTAAGGGGAGGGGAGGGAAAGTGGGCGGAGGGAGAAATTTTTTGAGTTGAATTTAAAAAAATTAGAGAAATGGGGTCAAAAATTTTTAATTAATTTTTCTTATTCTTTTATCTTATATACTCTATTTATTAAAATTTTATTACCCCACATCTTCAATCTCTTAAAATTCAAATCATAAAAATTTTCCTTTTCCTCCCTTCCCCTCCAAATCCCTCACACCAAATAGACCCTAGGTAACAAACATGATTTGGGATTTTGCAATTTTAAATTTCTTTTTATGTCATTTCCCCTTATTTTATTATTATTATTCTTCTTAATACAATTTGGCAAATCTGAGACCCTTCATTTTTTTATAGAAAAAATTTATTAAAAATACTAAGAAAAGGGATACACAGCCTATTAGGCCCCTTCACATAATAAATTCTGATAAAAATACATGAGCCGAATGAAAAAACAAGAAGAAGAAGAAGAAAAACACCAACATGAGTATTAGAAAGGAAAAGAGAAAGAGCCTAAAAAGGTATAACTAATGTAATTATCCGGATCGGTCACTGAACTAGTTGAGGTACACTGGATTAGGGGTTAATAGGTTAGATCGGAGTTGAATCAGAGCTAACCAGGGACCAAACCGGTGAAAAAGCAAAGATTTCAGGTTTATTAATATAAAATTATAAAGAAAATTAAAAAAAATTGATTATTTTTTCAGGATGAACTGTTCAGTCTAATCCAAGTTTCATAACTTGGGGTATAACTTGAATGATGAACCTATAAGATAGGAGGCAAACACGGCCCGGGGGGGCAGAGAGGGAGAGATGCAAGCATGAAGGCCAATTGCAAACCACCTCAAACTGTAGGCCTTGAAAATTAGAGCCGGGAATTCGGGCCGAGCCCGTCAAGGGCCGGGTCTATGATTTAGAGGCTGAAAATGGAAGCGGGCCTAAAAGAGCCGGCCCGCAGGGCGGGCCGGCTCTTTTAGGCCCGTTTAATATTTTTTTAAAATAAATTAATAAATATAATATCATTATATCAAATTATCAATATGAGAGATACATAAGTTCCTAAAAGAGTATTAATAACAGGCAAACACTTATTAATTGGTTTGATTTATTTTATTTTCTACAATGTTTTATTCATTTAAACTTAAAAAAAAAAAGGCTAATTTGGACATTAGATGATTATTTTAACTAAAAATTTATGAGTTTTAAAAATAATGTATACCAATTTAAAGCAAAATAATAAATAAATTGTAAAACTTTTAAAAAAAATTTTGAATTAAAATGAGTTTAAACCCGTTTAGGCCCGAGCCCGTGAAGGGCCAACCCTGTAGGACCGCGGGCTTAAAAAATATGGTACTTTTTAGGAAACGGGCATAAACGGGCCGACCCGTTTTCCTAGCTCTAATGAAAATTCTGGAGGGCCATCCTTCATTTGCAAAAATTGGGGTTAGAAAAGTATGAAGAAGGAAAAATGAGTGAAAAGTTTCTATTTAACAATTTTATTAGTGGAAAAGACATGATATGCTTTTATACACAAAAGTACTAGCATAAGGAATTGTTTCATCTGCAAAAAAAAAACTAGTACTCAAATTTAAAAAATTTAATCAATAAAATTTTTAAACAGTGACTTTTCACCGATTTAAAAAAAAAAAAAGAGAATGGTTTGCATTATAATTTATTTTACTCTATCATTTTATTTTTATTGTTTATTTTGATTCTGATTTTTAATTATTATTGACAAGTAATACTGTAATAGTATTTTTCAAAAATTAAATGAGAAAATAATAATAAAATATGATTGAAAAAGAAATTGAAAAATCATTCAATATAGAATTCAGAGAATTTATTTATACCAATGGGGTGCTTGTTTTTCTTGCTTGTCATGCTCCTCACGTGGATGATAATTTAATCGATGTACACATGTAGATTAAAAAATATTGCATTTTTACTTATAAAAAAAATATTGCATTTCCCTTGGCAATTTATTGACAAAAAATAACAGAAATTTTTGAAAAAAAATAACAATTCCTAATTAATAGTTGAATTTTTATTGTCTCTTGCTATTTTTATTGGCGCCGATAAGGCTCTCATCATTAAATAAATGTATGGGACAATAAACCTAGTTAATGTGATTTATAATTTGCGATCAAAATTGTATGTTTGGTGCTCAAAATTTATATAAGGACTCAGTTGAACATAACATCTTTACACTGTTAATTTCATTTTTTTTGGATGTTACACTGTTAATTTCAAATGATAATTGTTTTACCAATTACTTTTATTTTAAAAATTAAAATTAATATATCAAATATTTTATCAATATTTAAAATTTCAATTTCAGCAAAATTTTTTGAAACTGAAAAAATACTTTATAAAATTAAGAAATTAAGAAGAAATAGTGTCAGCTTAAGGGTTTGTTTAATATAAGGGGAAGGGAGAAATTTTTTTAATAAGTTTGATTTTACAAAAAGTTGGAGCAGTGGAGTTAAAAAATTTTAATTAATTTTTATTATTTATTAATCTTACATATTCTCTTTATTAAAATTTTATAACTCCAATTATCTATTTCTTTCAAATTGAAATCACTAGAATTTTTTCTCCTTCTATTTCCTTCGTTCCAGAAAGACACTACATAACTGAATGTACAGTGCTGTTTTGCCTCATTTGCCCTCATTACTTTAGGAGATATTAGTACGGCGAAGAATAGTTAATACTCCCACTTCCTCTTCCAGTCCTAAATATAAGATATATTTAACTTTTTTTTGGAAGAGATTAAGAAACTTAAATAAGTTATTTAATTATATCATATTGTATATCCTTAGATTATATATCAGTTTATAAATTAAGTAAAATAGTTTAGAAAAAAATAATAAATATAAATAGTTTAAAATAATTTAATTAAATTTCTTAATATATCTTAAAAAATCAGTTTTATTTTATATTTATGACCGGAGGGAGTAATTACAAACATTTATGTGAATGGCATTTGGAAAATTTATCCAAAAGGAATATTCCATTCAGATTCCTAATGATCAATTTGTTGTATCTTGTTTAATCAAGTTGTTGATGAGATCATGAGAGAGACCAGGATGAACGAAGAGATGGATGGTCAAAAAAAAAAAAAAAAAAAAAGGATGATGACGGATTGAGAATGACCTTACGCGCAGGTTACGCGTATTTTTCTTATTCTTTGAAAAAAAAAAATTGATCAAAGCATTTAATATTAAAATATAAAAATTTGACCGACATCTAGGACCATATTTAATTTTAAGAAAAGATATTTACATTAAAAAAATGTAAAAATAATATAAACATTACTTTAAATAATCTGATCCTATGTATTGTAGACCACATTGTCCATGGTTCATAAATAGTATGCCTAAAAATTTATATATCATTTTTCACCGCTAAACATGCATCATCCTATCAAAAATAATCTTGTTTGAGATATACTCGGACACTAAGGGCTTGTTTGGTCTGAGGGGAGGGGAGGGAAAGTTGGCGGAAGGAAAATTTTTTTGAATTGAATTTAAAAAAATCAGAGAAGTGGGGTTAAAAATTTTTAATTAATTTTTTTTACTCTTTTATCTTATATATTTTCTTTATTAAAATTTTATCACCCCATTTCTTTAATCTTTTAAAATTCAACTCATAAAAATTTTCTCTCCCCTCCCTTCACCTCCAAGTCCCTCACATCAAACAGACCCTAAAAGATGATCATGAATGATGGTTGGCTTTGTGGTATGGTTGATGGCGTCAAACACTAATATTTTTTGTTAAACAAAATACGGGTGTCAAGGGTTTAGGATTTTAATTCAGATTAGTCGATTATTTAGATTGATATTTGATTGAAAAAAGATTTTTGAGGAGAGGTATCTTAATTATAGAGTCTTACTGTAATTTGGATCAGCGGTTGTTTGGATACTTAATAATATCATCTAAAAAAAGTGATAGATAGCAAGAGGCCCAAAGAATTATTGTTAAAAAAGGAAGGGGTAAATGGCTTAGACTTGATGAATTGACACAAACGGTGCAATGCATGGGCTCCACCCTATATATCCCATCGATTCATTAGGACTTTGTATTGCTTTGACTAGCTACCTTGATTTATTGTCTAAGGGTTTGTTTTAATTTTCTCAACATCGGAAAAACTATGGGCAAAAGGCTGTAATGTCCTTTTCTTTTTTGTTAATAGGAACCATAGTGATTTATTTTTGTTAACAGGAACTATGAAAATTTTCCTTCTTTTATTGGGCATTTTCACCGTTAAGTCCAACATGTTTATCATTTTCCCCGCTTTTTGCAAGATTTTCTTTAGCCTCGCCAACATGAATCCTTTTTGCATGATAAAATGCCAAATTTTGTTAATCCTTTTGATTTATTAAATCATCCAAGTCACAAGTCCAATGAGTTTATTGTTTTTTATCCCCAATTTTTGCAAGGGTTTCTTTAACTTTACCAACAGGGATCCTTTTCAAACGATAAAATGCCAAATTTTGTCAATCCTTTTGAGTTATCCAATCATCCAAGTCACAAGTTGAATCTTCTCGTCCATCATTAAAAAGTTTGTCAAAGTATGCCTCCCGTCTATCTTCAATACCTTTCCCAATTTTTAATATTATTGCACAATGGCGTTGCTCTCAAAAAATCTCTCTTTTATATATGTTTTTGACTTTCACTATACATTCTCACTACACCACGAAAACTTCTTATCTCTTAGCCCAAAAACTTTGCAATTCTCCCGAGATTGCTTTATCAATCTTCTTACCCTCTTAGTCATTGTCTCCCACATGATCTTAGCAATTCCTTGTGACTCCTAAATCCCTTCCTTCAATAGATTCTTCTTGAAAAAATTGTCTTTGTTCTCACCTTTTAACTACCACCATTTGACCCTTGAGTTTAAAACTTGTCAGCACTTTTATTTTGAGTTATTTGATGCTATATTCAACCGTACAACATGTTGCATAGGGCAAAAACCTATCATTAGACCAAAACACCTATTGTCAATATCCATGTGAGATTTGATAGAGTTTTATGTTGGCGGAACCTAACACAACTCTCCTTTTTTATGCCAGCTTGAAATCAACTATAATTAGACGAAGTTTTGTGTGTAATAATCAATATAAAGTAAAACAAATTATATCATAAAGTCATAGCAGTGCTAATCCCATACTTTGTACCAAGGATTTAAAATCTGGACTGAACCGGACGGTTGGACTAGTTCGACTGGTGCCTGTTCACTTTACCTACTCGTTTCTCAACTTTGGGCTGTTCAGGGTTGATCCGTTTTGAGCCACCTTGGACCAATGTTTAAGTTGGAACCTGGAGTCAAGCCGGAATCCGCCGAAGCTGATCTAAGAGAACCGGACGGACTTGAAAATTTTTTTATCTGAAAAAAATTCTTCCTCCTGGTCCTCCCGTCACACACTTGCATAAGGAACAACAAAGAAGAAAAAGAGGGGAGGGAGAAAATAACAAAGACAAAGGAGGAAAGGGAAAACATGTTGCAAAAACTTTGGTTCGTTTAGGAGGTTGCAAAAATGCTGATTAAAGAAAATATGTTGCAGAGTCCGACGGTGAGAAAAGGCGCAGGGAAAGATGATTTTATAAGCAAATAAAGCAAAGTATTTTATTCACTCCATTTTTTTCTTTTCCAACGTTCTGAAACACTCATTGGAAATGATGAGGCAACATTTAAAATTTTCCACTTTTGCTTCTTTTTTCTTGCTAGTTGAAAGAGATATTTCATTAAACCAAACAGCCATACATCAGTACTATTACAAACATTAAACTATTACACTTAAGCTATAGACAGAACATATTACAACAAAAGATTGTTTGCTAATCAGGGGCTCTTGGCCTAGCACTTGCATCTCTATCCAACAAAATCCTTAGCTGCTCCAGTGGTCGCGCAACCCAATCTGATGGGCAAGACCTACCTAGTGAAACTTTAGCCATCCAATTGGCCACTTAGTTCTCTTTCCTGAAAATCCAATTACAAGAATGGTTCCCTATTAGATTCCTTGAATACTGAATATTTTCAAGGATATTTATGCATCTCCAATCATTTGGTGGAGTCTCTTTGGTAAGACAATTGATCAAAGTTTGGCAATCAGATTCAAATTGTACATCATACAATTGATTAATAAGAGCATAATTCACAACATCCGTAATTGCTATACCCTCAACCATTAAGACTGATTCAGCCTGGATTAAATGTGTTGTCCCATCTAGAAGCCATCCATTTGAATCCCTTACTACAAATGCTACCGCAGCCTTACATTTTATGGAGGAAAAGGCACAATCTGTATTTATTTTAATGCTGTTGTTGCTATTACCACTCATGTCCTTAGTATGCTGCTCCATATTGCAGCAACCCCTAACATCCCAAAATTCCTGTAATAAATTACATGCCTGGGAAAACATGAAAATGGGATCAGGTATAATGTTCTCATAAATAGAAGCTTTTCTTGCTTTCCACACCTGCCAAAGTATCATATCAATCATTGCTTTTTGCCATTGGGAAAAATTAGAATCTCCAAGACACCCTCTACCCACTGACTTATGTTTAAATTCTCAACATCCTCAACATGTAAGAAAAAGTACTACCAAACCACGTCATTTTTGCCCATTCACATAAAAAGAATAAACATTCCAATATTTCAGGCTTTCATTTACAGATAAGACACAAGTCTGTGGCATAGCATTTTCTTTTCAATAAGTTTTGGAATGTGGGCAAAGTATTGGATAATAACCTTCACATGAAATTCTGAATTTTATACGGCACTCTCAGGTTCCAAACTTCCATTCATAGTTTCCTATGTGTATTATTGAATGAAGTTGGGATATTTTCAGATCTTCTTAAAACATTTTCCTTTGCGACCTCATATCCCTCTTTGACAGAATACATGCTCCTCTTTCCCCCTGTCTAAACCCATTTATCTTCCTTATTACTTGAAGCCACAATGATTTTACGAATAGCCTTACTTTTAGCTTCAGTAATCTAACCCTTTATTGCCATCAAATTCCATCCCCCCATTCTAATTAACTCAGCTACTTTGAGTTCATTAAATGGTTCATGGGGGCATGGTGACAACAACCTTTTCCTTGGCATATTCCCAACGCACAGGTCATGCCAAATCCTAGTATTCAGTCCATTACCCACATTGATCACAACTTGATTTTCTAATACTCTCCTCCCCTCTATGACACTAGACCATAACCATGATGCAGTCCTACCTTTTTTTGCCTAAAAAAAGGAGTTTTTTGGGAAGTATTTCGCTTTTAGTAGCTTCACCCAGCTTTGATTAGGCCACTGAAGGATTCTCCAACCTGATTTTGCTATCAAAGCAAGATTGAAAGCCTTAAAATCCTTAAAGCCCAGCCCCCTTCTAACTTATGTCTTTTCAATCTTTCCATCAACACCCAATGCACTTTCTTTTTCCCTTCTTCGTATTTCCACAAGAATTAGGACACGACCCTGTCTAATCTTTTCAACACATTCTTGGGATATAAGAAACAAGACATAGAGTACACCGGGATTGAGTTAGCTACTGACTTAATCAAGACTTCTCTACCAGCTTCCGAAAGAAAGTTTTTCCTCTAACCCTGACCCCTTTTTTCCATTCTATCCAACATAAAATTTAGAGCTTGAGACTTAGACCTACCCCATATTATAGGAAGCCCCAAGTAGTTTCCTGGGATATCTACTACATGAATATGAAAAATATGGCCTATTTCCTCTTTTATAACATCAGGGGTATTTTTTGAGAAAAACAAATAGGATTTTCCAAAATTAATAGCTTGTCCTGAAGCTTCACAATAATCACTAATAATACTTTTCAATTTCCTGCAGTAATTCATTTCAGCTTAAAGGAAGAACACAAAATCATCAGCAAAAAAGCTATGTGTGATCTCTGGGCAACCCCTAGCCACCGATATACCCTTCAACAATCCTCTCCTTTTGTCTCTCTCAATTAATTTAGATAGAACGTTGTTTACCAATATAAATAGATATGGAGATAAAGGATCCCCTTATCTCAGCCCCCTTTGGGGCTTCACATTAGCTACACTTTTCCTTAACAACATTAACAAAAAGTTGAAAGAATTCAAACACCAAAAAATTCTATCTACCCACCCTCTATCAAAACCCATCTTCAACAAGGTAGCATATAAGAAATCCCACTCCACTCTATCATAAGCCTTATTCATATCCAATTTTAGAGCTACCTCACACTTGCCATTTCTTTTCAATTTCATATGGTGAAATGTTTCATGAACAACCACTATATTATCCTGGATCAATCTATTCGGCACAAAGACATGTTAACTCTCATCTATGGTCTTATCTAGCAAGGGTTTCAGCCTATTTGCCAATACTTTTGAAAAAAAATTATATGAAAAATTGCATAGGCTAATCGGTCTATAATCATTAACTGACTCAGGGTAATCAATTTTTGGAATTAAAACAAGATCAGTCTCATTAATTTGCTATAGAGGGAAACCGTTTTGAAAATAGTCCTTAACAAGATCATATACCTATTCACCGATAACCTCCCGGCATTTTTGATAGAATAATCTTGTGAATCCATCTGGTCCTGGTGCCTTTTTCCCTCCTAACTAGAAAACAACTTGCTTCACTTCTTCTTTGCTGATTTCTGTCATTAGTAACCAGTTATCTTTCTCTGTAATTACCCCATCCACACATTCCAGCACTTGGGAGAACTCTCTTGCTCATACTGAAGAGAACAAATTGGTGTAATGATGAGAAAAGTGGTCTCCAATATATTTTTCATCCTCAATCCATTCCTCTTCACTTCCCCTCAACCTGGTAATCTTGTTTCTGCATCTTCTACGAATAGTAGACATGTGAAAAAATTTGAATTTCTATCCCCACACTTTAGCCATTCAACTCTTGCTTTGTGGGCCTAGTATACATCTTTTAATGCCTACAGTTCATCAATTTCCCTTTTTAGCTTAGCCATTTTCTTTTTTGTTGTATCAATCCACTCTGAATCCAGACACCAATGTATCTTCTTTACCGCTATACTAATTTATTTTTGACTATTCTTAAATTCCTTCTTTCCCCACTCCTTTAGGACTACTCTCAATCTGTTTAACCCCTGCATAAACTCCTCCAAATCCTTCCTTCTACCCTCAATATTCCAGTTTGCTTTTATTAGGTTCAGGAGATTGGGATAACTAACCCACCTAGCATCAAATTGAAACAAAGGGGGGGATTTTTCCTCCACATGTCCATATTCCACCGGAATAGGATAGTGATCAGATCCTATTGCTTCTAGGACATGCCCTTGGCCTTTTTGAAATTGAGTTATCTATTTTGTATTCATCACTACTCTATCTAGCCTTTCTCTAATAAATTCCTCCCCTTCCCGATTATTTGTCCAAGTGAATTTTCACCCTTTAAACTCTAATTTCATTAACTCACAATTTATCATAAATTTGAGAAATCTATCCAAGTCCCTTTGTAAGCATTCTCCCCCCTTCTTTATCAGACGAGTACAGTAACTCATTGAAGTCACACAAAACAACCCATAGTACATCTGATCTGGGGTTCAATTTTTCCAACTCCTCCCCCACTGCAGCTTCAACCTAACATCAATCGGCCCATATACTAAGCTCTTGTTTCCCAGCTCCTTTCCTTCTAACCGAATGTCTTTCAGATGAATAACGTAGCAGCTAATGAATCCAATTTTCTGCTGAATCCCTTCCTTCCACTAGATTGCTAGACCACCAGATCTCCCTAACGAGTCAAAGTAGTCACCAAAATCATATTTTAACTTCGTCTTGATTTTCTCAACTTTTTCCCTCTTCATTTTTGTTTTCAACAAAAACACAATACTTGGCTTTGATTTCAAACATTAGAACCTTAAATTTCAAACTGTCAGGGTGGTTCCAAGCCCTTGGCATTTTCATCCTAAGCAACTCATGGCTCCTTGGTGGTTGTGTCAGGCAAGCCACCACACCCCTTATTATCAACGTTATCCTCACTTCTTCCTTCTTCATCTATTCTAGCCACATCACTGCCACTCTTGTTCTTAACTAGAATCTGATATGATGAGTACTTTTCAAGAAATAATGCCTTCCTTACTTTTTTTTGTCCCCTCCACAGCTTTCTAGAATTAACACCATGACTGAAATTTAGAGTACCATCGTTCCTGAAATAAAAAATTGATGGCCCTTCTAATTCTGCTTCAGCCCTTCCCGTTAACCTGCCCTTTTTGGAGAATCCTAGTTGTGATCTTTCCTTTATTTGAACATCGGTGAATTTGAAAACTGTAACCCCCTTCACGATTAAGGCCAAGATTTACGTTTATATGTGAATAAGGTAGAATTAGAGACTATAAATGATTATGGACTTAAACAAGACCAAACTTCCCTATAATCAAGGTTTACAAAACTTTTTCAAAACCTGTTCACAATGGTCTCATATTCACATTTCAATACAAAATGGCCTGTGCAGGTTGATTTCATTCATACATATCAGACTACAGCATAAATTCCCGACACACTCAGGTTCCATTGATTAAATAATGGTCTACAAGGCATAATTGCTTATAAAGTTTCCCAAAATAAGGGGATTATGCAATTACTATCCAATATATACATGTAATTCCCAAAAAAAATATCCAAATGATTTACATGATAACCAAATAATCAAAACACTCCCAATCTAAAGCTCTACCCACTCTTCGTCACCCGCTTTCCTTTTGATCCTTCAGCCTTATCTAAAAGTTGTTTTGGGAGAGTGAGATTCTAAAGAATCCCTGTAGTAACAAATCACTCATAGTATGCAAAACAATAAGGCATGAAAGCAAATCATCACACACACACGGCAACTACAACGGTAGTTACAGCGGCAAGGGCATGTATGACTCATGTCACCTTTACGTTTGCTCAAGCTGAATTGCTTACGCTGTATTGCACCACAACAGTTCACATAATATATTTCACCACAGCTGGGATTCATATAAAGCATTTCATATGCAAGCCATGTAGGCAAGATACATAACACAGCCCACGACTGGATTCACAACACACCGCCCCACGGGTCGAATTCACAAAGATCCATATCGATTACAACAGCACTACAACGACTGAGCTAGAGATGACTAACGTCAATCCCTAAATGGCTCACGCTGCATTGCTCAAGCTGTAATGGACCATAGCACATACAGTTAACAAACTCAATGCCAAGTCATGCATACTAAAACATCATACACATCATGAGAGAAGAGTTACTACCTTGATCCTTCCGTGAGTGTCCTAGCATCGGTCTCTCCCAAGTAGGGCAAATGTCAAATCCTATATTCATAATTAGGGACAAAGTGTTAATTCTCTATTCCAATTCTTAATGACTTCTTAACACTTAATTTGGTTATCATTATTGCTCTTTTAGTACCCATGCATAACTCTATCAATAGCTCTAACGGGTTGGAAGACTATCCCCAAATATCCCCTTTTTGAAAGTTCAAACTTGATATTTTTCACTGAGACACTCGAGTGAAGATGGCCTCACTCGAGTGATGATACACTTTTCACCCGAGCACAAGGGTTGACACTCGAGTGACAGCCAAATGCTCACTTGAGTTACATTAAGTGAGGTGCAGAAAGTGCTCACCCGAGAGCAGAAAAGAATGACAGTAACCAAAATTGCTCGTTGCACTCAAGCATAACCCAACTTACTCGAGTGGAAACTAGATGCTCACTCAAGTTCCCAAAAGTGAAGTTCAAGAAGTGCAACTCGAGAGCAATGAAAATTGACAAAGAAAAGGAGCACTCGAGTGAAGAAAACCTCACTTGAGTGATATCTCAACACTCACAAGTGTTAAGGCACACTCTTGCAACTTGGCAGCGAGTGACAACCTGAGAGGCAAGTCGTTGGTGTCAAATACACCTACACTCGAGTGATAGGAAGCTCACTCAAGTGATGTTCTACCACACTAGCAAGTGAGGAAACACTTGCCTTTGACCACAAAAGTGCAACAAGAACACAGAGAGCAAAAAGGAAGTTTGCACTATCGTACTCAAGTGGAACTCATCACCACTCGAGTGTTATTCATCCTACACTCGAGTAAACCCCATATCACTCGAGTGATTCTATCAGAAATCAAAAAAAGCAGCAAAACTGACCACATTTCCTAACACTTGCCCAATTGATCCCAATGGACCTAAAATTTCTACCAAAGCTACTCCTACACAAAAACATCCCAGGAATTCAATAGAATCATCAGAATTATCCAAATCCTACTCCATTATCATGCTTTGGTTTTAGTCAACACAAATCACCCATTTCCCAATATCACTAAACTCAATCATTCAATTCCCAGTCAATCCTATTTATTCATATACATTCTCAACATCACATTACTATGCCAAAAACATGCCAAAAGCCCGGTGGTCATCATTTTCGGATTAAAGGTCAAAATTTTGAGAAATTTCAAACTAAACCATTTTGCATAAAACTTAGATAGATAGATTAGTCTCACTTACCTCTTTCACTTTGCTAAAGAGATTCCTGGATTCACCAACCTCCAAAGTTTCGTGTGTGCCCAAATCAACACCAATAGGCATACTATAAACACCAAAATGAAGCTCTTAACCCAAGGACCAACATTAAAGAAAAGAATTTAAGCAATGGAGGTCATTTACCTACCCAAATTACAAGCTTTTCTCCTTCCTTATTTGGTCTCCAATGGCACAAGAGAGAGAAAAAGGAGAGATGGAGTGTGTTGGAGGATGAAAAAATCATCATCTCCCTATGCCTATGCTTCAGCCAAAAAGGAGGGAAGAGAGGAGAGAGAAAATGTAATATCCCAATTTATGATTAAGGGCTAATGGCATTGAGATTTGATTGTAATTTGTGTAATTAAATATTTTGGGAGAAATATGATGTGAATTTGGTGTAAATATGTGTGGTATTTGAGATCAATGGTTGAGATTCATTATTGATGGGTCGGAATCCTATACATTGTGTCTATGTGAGCTCATAGTGGAAGTGGATGAGATAGTGACATGTGGCATAGTGGAGGCCTTTGGATGAGGCACTAGAGGACAAAATGCTACTTTCCTCTCTTTTCTCTCTCTCTCCATCGGTAAAGTGTGTGCACAAGAGAAGGAAAATCACATTTCATCATCATCCCTTCCATCTCACTATTTTTCTCTCTCCTTCCTCCATTTTTCTGGTGCAAGCTTGGGAAAGAGAAGAAGAAAGCTTGGATTTTTGGGTAAGTAAATGACCTCTATTGCTCAAACTTCCTTTATTAAAGTTGATCCTTGAGTTAAGAGCAACATTTCTATGGTTGTAGCTTGTCCATTGGTGGTGGTTTGTGGCCACATGAAATTCTGGACTTGGGTGAATCAAGAACTCCCTTTGAGAAAGTTGTTAAGGTGAGTTTAAGAAACCTTTCTATATAAGTTTTGTGCCAAATGATTTAACTTGGAATTTCTGGAATTTTGGACCCATTTTCGAAAATTAGTGTCTTGTGGTGTTTGAATTGTTATTGACATGGAATTAGTGCCTTGTTAAGTGTTTTGGAATGAATGGTATTGAATTGAAGCTTAAAGGTGAAGTTTGAGAACTCTATATTGGTTTTGTGCATTGGGCAAAAACAGGGCATGTAATTGGGTTGTGAATTTGGTCATTTTGAAGTCACCATTGTGTTCCTTGAGTGATTTTGTGTGGGAATAAGCTTGGTCATTAATTTTGGAGTCATTGAACACTTTGGTAGAAAGTTGGAAATCTATCTTGTTTAAGCTCTGTTTTTCGCTGTCAGTTTGATTGAGCGTTTTGAATGACCAAATGGTATTGGAAAATTGTGAAACTTTCCAGTCTTAAAGTTCACATCCCAAGCTTCAAAATGGACATATATTTTGTGTCATTTTGTTAAGAATTCTGTGAGATATGATTGTCCAAAGTTTGGGATGAAAACAGAACTCTGTTTTGGAGTAGTGTATAGTTTTTGGTGATTCTGTATTTTTGTAGTCATTTCCAGTGAAGGGCTATATTTTTACTTGAAAGAGGACTCATATACCTTTCATTTGGCTTTGGAATCACTTCGTTTTGATTTTTCTAGAATTAGTTATGGTTTTTCGAAGTTCAGCCCAGAGTCAGGAAACTTCTGGGCCGCGGCCCAAGAGTGGAGGACCGCGGCCCAAGCCTTTCTGACCTGTTTTGGGCCGCGGCCCAAGAGTGGTGGGCCGCAGCCCAAGACTTTCTGACCTGTTTTGGGCCGCAGCCCAAGGATGGGTGGGCCGCGGCCCAAGCCTATGTTCCAGCACTTAGTGTTTTCGAAAAGCGACCTTCAACCTATTGTTTCCCAACCTTTTAGGGCTTTCATTAGAGTCATTTGTGGCCTCTTAAGAGTCCTAAATGATAACCAATTTAGTGTATTATGGGATTAAGTAATTGGAAAAGAGATTGATCAATTGTCCCTAAATTTGGTATAGGATTTGATATCTGCCGAACTCGTGAGCCAACTGTGCCAAAGATTGTCAGGAAAGATACAGGTAGCGACTCCTCTCTTATACTTTGTGTAAATGTATTGTATGTTTGCTTGTCATTCATTGTGTGGATGCTGCTGCTACTGCTTTGTGATACCCTGTGCTTTGAGATGCTTTGTGGTGCTTTGTGCTTCGTGTTGCTGCTACATAGTGTTCACCGCGAAAGCGGGCGTAGTGCATTGTGATTACAGCCGTGAGTGCTGTCGTATGTGGCGCAAGCCAGAGATCATTGTGAAGCTGCTGAACATGATAAACATGCATGCTCTATGTTTATATATTGTATGAGTGTCTTGTTGCTACTGGGATTCTTTAGAATCTCACTCTTTCCATATGACTAACCTTTTCAGACAGGGCGAGTGGCTCGAAAGGGAAGCGACCAACCAGGAGTGGTTAGGGCTTAGGGACATTTTGTATTGGATGTTGGTTATCCTTGTTTTGGTTTTGGGATTACTAAGTGTATATTTATGTAAATGAATATTTTGGATATGTAATCTCCATTTTGGGAACTCGCAACCCATGATATATATATATAGATGAACCCGGGAATTTGCCGGGATTTTAGTTTCCGCACTCTGATATTTCTTATGTAATTTGATTTCTCAAGTAGTTATATCCGCATGTGAATGTGAGACCCGGAATTAATACATTTTGAATCGATTTTGAAATACCTCATCCCAAGTTGAGGGATTATAAATTGTTGATTTGATTTTATTGGTCTCTATTTCACTTAAACTTTGAAATCCGGATGTAATTATTGTGAGGGGGTTACAGAAAACATTAAACAAATGGAATTTGACTTTTCTCACCCTCCTTCATACTCTCATCTTGACACATGTTCATATGCCATTGGTTTATACAAAATAAGTCACCAATTAGCTTATCTAATCCCTCTATTTACCAATTAGATACACATTTCATTTTCTCTTAGCTAGTAATTAATTTCTCCCTTAATTACCAACTCATGGCCAAAAATTCCATTGTTCCAATTTTTCCACCAATTAATGACATATTAATTTATTTTGTCATAAAACACATAATTATTCCAATTAAATCCATAATTATCCATAATAATCATGATTAGCCCATAATAAAAAATTGTGATATTACAGAAACTCTATGGTCTTTCTTTTCAGAGAAACCTCTCAAAGTCCTAAAGCCAACTCCCCAATTGCATAGTTCTAGACTAAGACAATAGCCCCTGTTGTCTTAGATTCCTCGTCCTCATCATCAACTAACTCAACCCAGTACTTTGCTTGGGTTTTTAGAAATGTTTCCTTTTAGGCTTTTAAGATACTTTTAGAGCCATCCATTTTCCTAATTAGTTTCCAGTTCACTCCTTGTTGGCCCACTTTGTGATATTTGGCTTCCCATTCGTTGGCCATATTAAAACTCTACCTTCTAGTCCAACTAGGAAAGTTGGAAAAGTTGCCTTTTGTTTGAATATCCTCACGTGACTCACTTCCCTCCATATGACCAATCTGCTGTTGGATGTCAGAGGTATTTCTGATTCCCGCCAATCTGCCTTGAGAACTTTTACCCCTTTCCCTTGAGACCTGTGCCTAGGTGTGGAAACAGGACAGGCTTTTGCCTTAATAGGCTAGGCCTGTTAAGGCACAAACTGGCCTAAGCCTGGCCTGTGGCCTGTTGAAGGCTAATTTTTAGGCCTGGGCCTGGCCTGGCCTGAAGCCTGTTAAGGAGGCCTGAATTTTTAACATTTTTTAAGCAAACCGACTGGCCTACAGGCCACACTACAAAATAGGCTAACAAGCCATTGGCCAAAAACAGGCCTCCTTAAACAGGCCAAAAACAGGCTAAAACTTATAGGCTCAGGCGAAATTATCCTTTAACCATTATCTTATTTTTTTAAAAGAATATTTTTACAGGCTCAGGCCGGCCTGACAAGCTTAACAGGCCTGTCAATAGGCCTTGGCCTAGCCTATTAAGCAAAACAGGCTTTTGTTTTGGCCTTGGCCTAAACAGGCCAATCACAGACCAGGCTACAGGCCCCTGACAGGCCGCCTATCCTGTTTCTACCCCTACCTGTGCCTGGCGCACATCTCTACTCAAGCAATTAATGCTCATCCCTTTCCTATGCTTCCTTTCCTGTTTTGATGACCTCCCCTGGTTTTGACTCATCGGATTATTCGCCTGAACTTTGAAAGCTTGAGTACATAAGCTCGCATCGTAACTACATGTAACTCCATTCATTGTGAACTCCACATTTTCCTCTTCACAAGCCTTACTCTCATGACCTAGCCTACCATAATTGAAGCAAAACCTTACCAATTTCTCATACTTAACCTGAACCCAAATATCATCTAGTTTTTCATTTGGACGAGGAGCAATAAACCCAGGAATTAGGGCCTTTTTTGTATTCACTTCCACCCTTGCTCTTCCAAAACTCCTATTTTCAAATCAGCTATCCTCAAGATTTTCAACCTCAATGACCCGTTCCACTAAGTTAGCCATCTTCCTAATATTCGAAGCCATCTTTCCTTCTGGCGGTAAATTATGGAATTGCACCTATAACTCACAGGAGATAATAATCACTTCTTTGTCGCTTAGAAAAGGATTCCGTTTCTGTAAGCTAAGGATATGGTTTCGAACCACCCAAGGATTCTCTTTCAAGACTCTGTTTTTAGCATCCTATTCTTTAAAAGTGAAAATAAATAAGTTAAAGCCAATCGTTTTTACATCAAGACCAGCTACCTTCCACGCTGCTATTACCGTATCTCTTACCGTTGCGAAGCCTACTCTTGTATTTGTGAGTACTTTTCCTATTAACTTACGCTCTGACTCCTTTGGGTTCGCATCTCTCCTCTATTGGAGCTGTATATCGAGTTTTCCCCTGTTCATTTTCTTCTTTCTAGTCTCCGGTTAAACTCCTAGCTTTACTGTACCTTTTGCTTCTCACAGCACCAAGGCTGATCCCGCCACACAGACGAAAAGGGATGGAGCCCTAGCACCCACTCTCACATCGAGAACCCTAGTAAATTAGATATCTTTTTTGTTTTTTTGCCAGTCAATAAATTAGATATGGGAGAATTGCTGATAAATACATTTTTGGTAAATTAATTGTTGAATACTACCATGAAAGATCTGTTACACATAACGGAAGATATTTTGCACACAACGGAAATTGTTTGCACATTTATATGGAAGATTTTTACACACACGGAAGATGGTTTGCACAAAACGGAAGATCGCTTGCACGCTTAGTAGCAATCAGCAATTAATTTGCCCCAAAGGTATTTTTGGGCAATTCTCCCATTAGATATCTTTTCCACTTTTGCTCCTAGTAATACGTGGAGGCTGATAAATGAAAAGACTCTTAATCTTTTTCATTTATAATATTTTTTTGTTTTCATCAATTATATTTTATATTTTTAATTTTCTTGCTAGATTCCATTCATTTAATATCTTTATATAAAATTATACACCTATTTTTGCCAAAATATATCATGACTATTATAAAGTTAAATCAATTAAGGAAAATATAAAGTTAAATCTTTATATATTTAGAATCTTTAATTTTCTCAATTTTTTAATAATTTGATATTTTTTCCACATATATATTATTATATAGATGTATAATAATATTATTAATTTAATTATTATGTCACTGGCTCGACCAGACAGCCATACTGTTTCGACTATTTGAACCATGACCTCTTGATCTTTCAGGCTCAATGTCCAGCCTGGCTTTTAAAACACTGCTTTGTACATTGCATGGGACAAAGTTTCTAATTAATACTCCCTTCGATGTTTAATACAAAACATATTTACCTAAATTAATAATATTAAATAAGTTAGTTGAGTTAGATGTCATAACATATTTTTATCTAAAACACCATAATCAACTTCTTTAATTCTCTTCATCTCTCTCTTGCTTAATTATTTCTGAGAGAGCATCAATAGAGATAAATTAGAAAAATATTGACAAATATAAAAAATAGATTTTATATTTAGGATCAATATTAACTCTTCAATCAAGTCTTATATCAAGAAACTAGATGGAGTATTAAAAAGGAAATGGCCCATCGAAAATTACAAAAGGGAGCAAATTGCTTTCATCTTCTTTTATTACAAAAATATATTGCTCAAACCGATTTCTTGGAGGTCTACAAAAGAAACAATCAATCAGATATTAAATATTGGGATAGTTAATCTGTTGATCCTTATAATTTCAACCAATTTTTAATTAGGTCCTTATAGTTTTATTTTCTTTTAATCAAGTCCTTATACTTTCACCTATTTTTAATCAGGTCCTTGTAGTTATTTTGTCTTTTATCAAGTCCTTATTATTTCACTAGATTTTTAATTGGGTCCTTCAAGATTTTTTTAAATTTTAATTTATTACTTTAATTGAAATTTAAATAAATGAATAACATTAAAATATAATTTATGAACAATAAATTTAAAGTAATAATTATATAATTCAAAAAATAATTAATAGAGTTAATTAGTAATTATTATTTAATTTATTATAGTTCTATTTTATTTTTAGAGAACTTTATTATTATAATTCAGATTTTAATATTCCT